>CM073447.1:32491172-33733008 GCA_037074515.1 Mimosa bimucronata | reverse complement strand
GACAAATAAAAGTTGGGGTTTTGGGGTTTTTAGAAACAATTTCGATTAGGACTACAATGCATTAGAAAATACTTGTTTTTAGATTTTTGGGATAAAAATGGGGTGAATGATGGAAATCAATGGTATGGAGCCTCTCTTGATTAGGGCATTAGTGACAAGTTTGGGTTCACACATCTGGGGAATAAGAATGGTAATTGGGCCATGATCATCCAAATAAATCCTATTAAATCCCAATTAAATGAATGGGTCAACAATGGCTTGCAACTCTACTCAACATTAATTAAAAGCTTAATTGACTTAACTCAAATCCATGCTAATTTGAGATTAAGTCTACCAATAGAATCGCTTGGAATCTCTTCTAAGTTACTGAAACATTATTAGGCCCAATGGCTAATTAACATTAACTCACATCAAGTAATGACCATTGAGAAATCGTGTCCCAATTACTCTTGTGTGATTAGATTGGATAATTGCATTAATTACTTTAGGTGATTTCAATTAATTAAATTACCTAAGCACTAGTAAACTTGGCAATTCAACATAAGCAAACTCAACACAACAATCCCTCGTAGATATCAATCTCAAGACAAGCTAATAGATAAAATCATCCCACATTATCATGCTAGAAAATCAAAGCAGAAAAAATCTAAATGAAATTAATATCCACAAGATAAAGTGCTCAATACAACATCCAATCCATCAACATAAGTCTTTAGCTAACAATCACATAATTAGAAACTCAAACATACATAAAATCTGGCCATTTAGCAAAGAACACCCAAATATATGCAATGGAATCCATAACTACAAAATTAAAAACAAGAAAACTCCCCTATTGTAGAACCCTAGCTTAAACACCAGTTTGTAACGGTTAAAACCATAACAAAAAACCGTTACACACAAATATAAAAACCGTGACAAGAGAGTTACGAATTTGTCACGGTTATAGTTCTCAAAACCGTGACAAATTCCGGTCCAAAATACCGACCAAACCGGGATATTTTGTCATGGTTTTTGTCTCAAAACCGTGACAAACTTTGTCACTGCTGAAACCGTGACAAAATGTGTCACGATTTTTAAAAATAATTGTGACAAAATGTTATTTTTGGAATTTTTCATTTTTTCAATTTTGCATCTTTTCAAATGAGCTTCTTATTTGTTGCATTTTTTTAATTTTGAACGAATTTTTTGTAATTCAATATTAATTATGAAAGATTTATTTTCAAAGTAACTAATTACTACTAAAAAATTTTAATATGATATTTGTCATATTAAATTTTTCAAAAAGCTTTTTCAATTAAATTATATATAGGATTACTTTATACATATTTATGTACAAGAATAATTATCTTTATTGTTTAAAGATAAACAATCTACAACAAAAGTTTCAAAAAAATTTAGAAATTATTTAAAATAATATTTGAAATATAAGTGTATAAAATAAGTAGTACAACTAATTTAAGCAAAAATTATCAAAATAGTATAATGATGGAGCAGCATAATATGGATGGGCAGAGAAGGAAAAAGGAGAGAAGAAGAGAGGAGTGTATGTGTGTAAAATGAGGGGGTTTTATATAGGAGTCAGCAGCGGCGGTTTGTCATGGTTTTGGGTCCAAAAACCGTGACAAATGTGCTCCAAAATTATTAAAAAAAATTCAATCACATTTGTCACGATTTTTTGGAGTAAAACCGTGACAAATTTCGCCTTTTGTCACGGTTTTAATTGTGACAAATGTGCTTGTGTTAGTCACGGTTAGGGGTGGGAATAGCCCAACCGGCCTACCAGGGGCCTACGGCCTGGACTGTTAAGGCCTGGGCTAGCCTGTTTATTATCAGGCCAGCCTCAGGTTTAGGCTTTTTTTAGGCCTGTTAAGCTTAAGAGGCCAGGCCTAGGCTGAAAAATAAGCTTGTTAGGCCTGACAGACCGGCCTGTTAAGCAATATATATTTTTATTTTATTTACTTTTATATTATAACATTTATTTTTATTGTATATAACATTATAATTGGTCAATATGAAATTAGCCGATGGAGATTTTGCTGAAGGACGTGGCTTTGTGCCTTTTTTCTTGTTTCTTAATGACTTGAACATTATGGTCTTTTGTCATTGCTATTATTGTCTTTTTTTCTTGTTTAAAATGACTGTATTGATTTCATTTGGATGGATTTAATGCTTCTAAAGCAAAACTGATGTATTTTGGACAAGATGAAGTGTTTTAAGTAATGTAGGCTTGTTTAAAGTTATAGGCCTATTTGTAGGCCTGTTTAGGACCTGTTAAAATAATGGCCTGTTTGCGGCCTGCTGCAATATTTTGGCCTGTGGCCTGTTATCCTGCAAGCCTGTTTGATATATAGGCCTGTTAGCCTGTATAAATTAACAGGCCTATTAATAGGCCTCTTAACAGGCCAAGCCTATCAACAGGCCAGGCTCAGGCCTGAAAAATGGCCTGTGATAGGCCACAGGCCAGGTTCAGGCCTCATTTTCATAACACAGGCCTGGCCTGGTCTGTTCCCACCCCTAGTCACGGTTAACCATGACAAATGCGCTTGCCACGGTTTTAATCGTGACAAAAGGAGCACTTTGTCACGATTTTACCCCCTAAAACTGTGAGAAATGTGCTCCAAATTTTCTAATAATTTTGGAGCACATTTATCATGGTTTTTGTAACCCAAACTGTGACAAATATTGTACAACAATAGCTAGATTGAATCATTATTGCATTTAGTAACCGTTTAAACCGTTACTAATGTCCCCTGAACAATTTTTTTTAAAAAAATTCTACTTGTCACGGTTTTGATTAGAAAACTGTGACAAAAAATTTTGGATTTTTTTTTTAAAAAATCATGCTCCTTTGTCACGGTTTTTGTGTATAACCGTGACAAATTTCACACACTTGTCACGGTTAAGGTGAACCGTGACAAGATCATGTTCCTTTGTCATGGTTTTTGTGTATAACTGTGACAAATTTCACACAGTTGTCACGGTTAAGGTGAACCATGACAAAGAAACTGTTACAAAGCTGGCTTTTTTTGTAGTGTCCAACCCATCACCAAGAGAGCTTGAGGAAGACCTAGCCACACATAGGTAGGGGTGAGTATCGGTTCGGTTTTTCGGTTCAAAACTGAAAAAACCGAAATTGAGATAAAAACAAAACCGAAACCGAAAAACTGAATTGTTTTCGGTTTCGGTTTTATGGGCTTTTTTTGCCTTTTTATGTTGCAGATTTGGGCCATAGAAAATTCAACAAAAAAAAAAGACTTGGGCACTTGGCCCATTAATAGAAAAGACTTAGCCCTTTTTCTTCCTAGGCCCAGCCCTTCATCTTCCCAAATCCCACCCCTTCCCTTCTTCCTAGTGCGCCGCGAGAGAGAGCAAAGGGAGAGAGTGATCGGCGATCGATGGCGTCTGGTGAGGAAGGATGATAAGTGATCGGCGATCTCGTACCTACAGATCAAGGAGGTGGAGTTGCAGCCGTGGTCGGAGTGAATGAAGGAGAGGACGTGCTCGAGGTGAGTGGTGAGTGGTGGCGAGAGGAGGGAGAACGCCAAATTTCTGACGAGCTTCACCATCACCGGTCTTCTTGTTCATTTCCCTTTTCTCCCCTGCATTCCTTGCTCAGCATTACTGTTAGTCCTCTTCTTCTTCGTCCGCGTGCGAGAGAGAGAGAAAGAGAGGTGATAGAGCGTCGCTGTTCATTCGTCGCCGCCATCATCAATACTCTTTCTTTTCATCCTCAAATCAGTGAGCCTTCTACCCTCTCTTCTGCCCCTTTCGTTTCTTAATTTCTTCATTGTTTGAGGATGTGGGATTTTGGAAATGTAAACCATTAAACTAATGATATTGATTTCAATGGGAAATGGTGTTTCCTTAAGCAAATTTGAGTTTCATTTAGTTTTTGGCCGGATTTTGAATTTGTTAATGAAAGTTGCTGCCTTACTTTGACCTTTTTCTTGAATCAAATTGCTGCCTTCCTCGCATTATGGGTGAAGGAATTGTTGTGTGATATTGTGATGGTGTTCTGCGTGAGCGTGTGATTGTGTTAGGGCTAATTGGGGGAGATTGGGGAATTCAAAATTAAAGGGGGTGAAAAAGGAGTTGCATTTTGGGCTAGGGTTTGTATTTTGGGCCATTAGGCTTTCTTGTTCTCCTTTAAAATAGATATTATTGGGTTTGGGCCTTTTTTTTAATGCCATAAAGTTTTCGGTTTTCGGTTTCAAACCGATTTTTTTTTTTACAAAAACTGAAAATTTCAAAAATAGAAACCGAAACCGAACCGAAAAACGGAAACACCGAAAACCATTTTGTTCGGTTTGGTTTTTGGTTTCAGTTCGGTTTTGCTCACCCCTACACATAGGGAGGTTAGAAGCCACCAAGAGAGGCTCCATTTCATCACCCATGGTGGAAGGGTGAAGAAGAGATGAAGAGAAGAAGAATTGTGCAAAGATTTTGGTGGAAGAGGAATAGAGGTGTTGATTCTTGAAGGAGGAGGTGGAGGAATGAATGTTTTTAGCCTCTTTTGTAGTGTTTTAGTCGAAATTAGGATAAGGATTTCGGGCCCTAAGGTTTTTGGGTCGGATCCCCACATTTTACAACTCAAAAACCCGTAAAAACTAGCTTATTTCGCATCAGAATTTGGGTCGTTCGCCTCGGCGGACAAGATAGAGAGGGAGTTCTTTTCTTTCTGAGCAGTTCACTGAGGCATACACATGTGTGCGCCGCGGCGAACAAGATAGGGAGGGTCCCCCTTCCCTGTTTTGCTTCCCGGTTTTTTGTTGCTTGGATTTTCTTCCGATTTTCTGTGTATTCTTCATGTGATCTGCAATGAAAACCATGCTAAGGTAATATCAATTGTCTTATAAATTAATTAGTAAAAAATAATCACCAATTATGACAATTATGCTACCAAATTGCATTAATTCTCAAGCAAACATGCAAGTGCTAGAATTTGTTCTTTTAAGCACAAAAAACCCAAGATTATGATATAATCCCCTCGATTTAGCTATGAAAGCCATATAAATCTTGGGTGCAATCAGTGACATTGATTTGGAGCAATGTACCCCATACTATCGAGGGAAGATATATATTTTACCTCTGCTATCAACTTGTAAATGTGAGTTAAATGCTCTGTTTTATGCTTTATAACTCTAATAACATCACTAGACCCTTATTTAGCCATTTTCTGCCACAATCTCAGGCTTTGCTTCTATTTAATTGTGCCCTCTTCCATCACTAAAGCATTGTTAATTGAACATCATTAATGGCACATTACTTATCAAAGTAAAGATATTTGTATAAAAATGTATATTATATTTGAAATAGGTATCATATTAACCTAATTTAATTAGTGATAGGGTCAATTTATCTAAAAAAATAGGGTTGATATCATTTATTTGTCTTAAACATCATTTTTGTAATTGAAATTTTACTCGATTTTAGTTTTAGTTTTCGTTCTTTAACTTTATATGTAGTTAACGGTTTTGAAATTTGAAATATGAAATTTAAAATGAGAGTTGAGACTAGATTGTTGTGTGCACAAAATAATGTGTAACTCCCTTATTTAAATGTTGTGGATGGCAGCGGCTTTTTATATATATTTATATGCCCACACTTGTAACACATCCATTAACAATTTGATCATACAATTTGGTCTTCAAAAAAAGGGTGAGGTTGGGATGAGATGACTAGGCATGGCTCAACAGATCACTTGGATTACCAGACTTTTTTTTTTTAGACTTATGCAGTTGATTAAAACTCAATATGGATGGATATTTTGAATCTCCATTCATATAATTTTTTGGTTAAAGCATACTTTTGGTTATTTATGTTTGCATCAAATCTTCTTTTGATCCCTTAAATTTAAAAAATGGGCTTTTGGTCATTTTCTGTTAACACTGTTAGTTTTCACTTAACGGAAAATGTTGACTCAACAAATTTAAACGACGATTTTGTGGTTAAATTTTGACAAAAAGGTTGACATTTTTTAATTCTTTAGTATAATTATTAATATATTTTAAAATTTAACCATTTTTATCAGCTTTTTACTATAAGACAACCATTTAAATTTTGAGGGTTAATATTTTTTGTTAAATGAAACTAACGGTGTTAGCTGAAAAGGACTAAGAATATACTTTTCAAACTTAAGGGACTAAAAATAGACTTCGTGCAAATTTAAAAGACTAAAAGTATATTTTAACCGTTTTTTAAAAAAAAGCAAATGAATGGGTTGGCTGGACCGTTTTCATTTAAAATTAAAAACAAGCATCGTCACTGAAGTCACTATAAGTGTAATTTACAATCTAACAATATTGTTGACGTATAAGGTTTTTAGTTCAGAGTAAAACAGAGTACGTAGGTACGGCACAATGAGTCCATATATGTAACAAATAAATACACTACAAAAAAACCACTGATTACCGACGGAATTCCGTCGGTAATTTGTGTAGAGAAATTACCGACGGAATTCCGTCCTAATTTTTTAAAATTAATAAAAAATAAATTATTAATTAAAAATGAGTTATTTATTTTAATTTATGTTGAAAATATTTTATATATAAAATAGTAAATAAATTTATTTTATAAATATTAATATATATATATTTATTACAAATTTAATTTTGAATTTTTTATTAAGTAATATTATTTATATAAAAAATAATATATTTATTAATATGTAAATTATTTATTAATAATTAAATATATTTCATAATATATTAATTTAAATATAATGTAAAGTATATATAAGATCAAATATAATTATAATAGTGGGAGTTTAATTATAATAAATATAATAGTTTGCAAATAATATCATAAAGTCTTCATAGCTCAACTGGTTAAGGCATCAGCACGCGCGCAGGTGGTCGTGGGTTCGAATAGCAACTCAGCCACATTTCAGAGAATTTGATAGCGCGACACGTGGTGGATTGCGGGAGCGACACGTGGCGGCGTGCGGCAGCGACACGTGGCGACATATGGGAGCGACACGTGGCGGCGTGCGGCAGCGACACGTGGCGACATATGGGAGCGACACGTGGCAGGAGGGGGTATGTGTTATAAATAAAAAAATTTACCGACGGAATTCCGCCGGTAATTTTTAGGGACGGAATTCCGTCGGTAATTAATTAGCAACGGTGATATTTCCGACGGAAAAATTTCCGTCGGTAATTTTTTTCGGATGGAATTCCGTCGGAAATCTGTCAAAAAATCGAATTTACCGACGGAATTCCGTCGGTAATCAGTTGTTTTTTTGTAGTGATAATCCTATAATTAGGAATATAAAATGGAATTAGATATGGAAATGAGTTCTTTCAATCACATAAGGTTTGGATATGGAAATGGAATTGGACTCCTTGTATTTGGGGTAATTGGTACAAATCTAAAGCCCTGGAATTTGCTTCCATATAAAATCCAAATGGGGCTAATTCCATCAAGTGATTTCCATCAAAATTTACTCAGATTTGGCAATTCCATCTCACCATTTCCACATCCTACCCTTTCACACCTCTCCACCATCATTAACCTTCATCCTCCCCACCCACATCCAGTGACCATTTTCACTGTCCACTGCCGTCGACCGTCTTCTTCAACCACCGTTGGTGACTGTCTTTCCATTACCCTCATCTTTTCTTTCATCCTCCTCACCCTACTCATGCGCCGGTAACCTCTTCACTCCACCCCCACGACAGCAGCAACAACCTCTTCACTTCACTCACCCCACTATGACACGACTTCCTCTCACTCACGCATCGCCGCCTACAACCTCGACGGTGGATGGCCGACAGACCTCTTCACTCTAGATCTATTTCTTCTCACCTCTCTCCTGCTCCAGCAACCACAGTGAACATTGTCTTCTTCAGCGGTGTTTAAACACCCAACTTCCCATATCTGTTATTTTTTTCAATTTTTTTGCTCTGGATTTGTGATTTTTTTCCTGAAATGGGGTGATTCTTATTGATATCAGGCTAATGAGAGGGTCATTGGTGGTTTGGTGGGTGGTTCAAGAGGGGATAAGAACGCCTCATTTTCCCTCCTTTCTTTCTTAATAACAAATAGATCTTCTTTCAGTGGTTCAGATTTGGACTTGTACAAAATATATTTTAATTGATTTTCAATAATGATATTATAAACACCAAATATGAACTATTGAAAGAAGATCTAATGGTTATTAAGAAAGAAAATGAGGGAAAAGAAGGTGTTCCTCTCCCGGTTCAAGAGTAGGTTATAGAATGGCTTAGAGAGAGAGTCTCATCCTTCTCTCTAGGTTCTGAATCCAACCTCTGAAAACCATGACCCAGCCTTCTTCCTTCCAAAGCACCCCCAAAGCAGAACCTCCTCCCCATCCCGGTGAAGATAGATCAATCAAGAAAGCAAAGCTGCACGATTTAGATGAGAGGAATGACGAGATGGAAGCTGAGATCTTACCACCTCTTTCTTCGGATGAAACCCAAGCCCCACCATCAGGCACGCCGGAATTTGTTCCAGAAACACTGGAAATTGCCAATGCTGAACCAACACAAATGGATACGGATGCCACGGGTAAATCAATTCCATCTTTCAAGGACAAGCTACTGAACCGCGACGGAGGACCGTTTGAAGAAGAGGAAGATGATTTGTTAATACAGAGTAGTGATGTCTACATTAGACTGAATGGGTCAATCCCCACCGTAGACTTTGCTTCCCATATTCTTGACACTCTTAACAAGAAAATGGGCTATGCAGTGATCATTAAGCTCTTAGGGAAATCCATCGGATACCGTCAAATGAGAATCCAACTCCAAAAGATATGGAGGCCAAGGGGTCATTTCCAGCTCACAGACCTGGATGAGGATTGCTTTCTTGTCCGATTTAAAGACGATTTGGACTTCCAAAACTCACTCATCAGCGGACCTTGGGTAATCTTTGGCCATTACTTATCAGTTCAACCATGGACTCCCAGTTTTCAACCCCAGAGCCACAAGATCAATGAGATAATAGCTTGGGTCAGACTTCCAAAACTCCCGGCAAGATATTACCACAAGAATGTTATAAGAGCCATAGGTAAAATATTTGGGGATGTGATTAAGGTGGATTACAGCACTGATTCAGGGGATCGTGGAAAATTTGCTAGACTGGCCGTTTCCTTGGATCTCACCAAGCCACTCACCTCTAAAATCCAAGTCGATGGGCAAATCATTTATGTGGAGTATGAGGGCTTACCAACTATATGTTTCCATTGTGGTAGGTATGGTCATTTGCAAGAAGCTTGTCCGGGCAAATCTTCATCTGCAGAAGGATTCCCATCGGAAAAATCAACCCAACCGGAGAGTGTTGAGGCCAAGGAACTTGATGCGCGTGAGTCTACAAATTACGGTGAATGGATGCAGGTACAACGCAAAAGGGACGAGGTACACAAAACGGTTGCATTGGGTACACGGTACGACATCCTCCAGGTGGCAGAACCTCTAACAGAAACAAGGCAAGATCAAAATGAAAACACCAGATCCTCCCAGCTGGCTGAAACAAGTGTGGCAAGGCGTAAATACAAAGAACCCAAGACCCCAAAAAAGGTTGAACAAAACATTAGGCTAAAAGACAAGAATATTTCAGGACCCAAGTCTGAAAGCATCTTACAATCAAGGCACTATAAGGCAATACAACAAGACACAATTCTAGAGGATAATTACAACACTGCCATTATTATTGCCCCAAGACCATCACATGGGATAGTTACTAGAAAAGAGGTCTTGGGCCTCCCCTCATCCTCAGCCCAAAGTCAAGATCACAACAACGTGGGCTCCCCAAAACCACCTGATCCAGATATATCCAATAGAGGGGTGAAACTCTCTAGTGGGTCATCAATATGTGGCCTAGGGGGTAGACAACACGAGAACCCACCTGGGATTTCCTTGAAGACAATGAAAGCAATGGCAAGGGAGATGCAACCTGGGATGACCAAAGAAGATATTGCAATGCTCATTGAGGGAGTTGATTTTAACTCTAGCCCTTCAATTTAATTTCATTATAATGTCCATTATAACTTGGAATTGTCAGGGAGCATTAGACAAAAGGTTCCCTTCTACTTTTAAATCTTATGTGGCTAATTATAAGCCTAATATTTTTGTTTTAGTTGAACCTCGGATTGCAGGAGAAAAAGCAGACAAAGTAATAAAAAAATTATGCTTTCAACATTTACACAGAGTTGAGGCAATTGGTTTCTCAGGTGGAATATGGATTCTTTGGTCAAGCAAAGTGCAGGTGGAAGTTCTTTCAAATCACTTTCAATTTGTGCACATGAGAGTCCATTTTAATGAGGCAAACACCAGTTTTCTCTTCACTGCAGTATATGGAAGTCCTCAACCATCTACTCGCAGAATACTATGGAAGGATCTTACTCTTCTATCCCCCAACTCAAACACTCCTTGGTTGTTAACGGGAGATTTTAACGCCACATTGAAAGCTGAAGAAAGAAAAGGTGGAGTAGGCCAATTAAACCATGGTTGTGGTTTATTCAAATCATTCATTAACCATCATGGACTTCTGGACCTTGGATCCAATGGCCCTAAATTTACTTGGAGGAGAGGTACAACTTTTGTTAGGTTAGACAGAGCTTTGTCCAATCAGTCATGGATAAATTTATTCCCAACAAATTTTATTAACCATCTGCCAAAGGTGCTTTCGGACCATCGTCCCATTCAAATACATTTGAGCCAAAGAAGGGGGTCAGCCTATCAAGAAAATTCCTTTAGGTTCCTAGCTGCTTGGCTTACTCATTCAAACTTTAACTCGGTGGTCAAGGACAACTGGAACCCAGAAGCATCTATGTCCAGTAACATCTCATCCTTCACCAAAGCGGCTCACAAGTGGAACTTGGAGGTCTTTGGAGAAGTAGGAAGGAGGAAAAAAAGAAACCTTGCTCGTCTCCATGGAGTTCAAAAAAGTTTAGAAGAATACCCTTTCTCTAACTACTTACTTGATCTTGAGCAAACTTTGAGAGAAGAATATGAGGAGGTATGCTTTCAGGAAGAGTTGCTGTGGCTGCAAAAATCTACATCAGAATGGATATGCTTAGGTGATAAGAACACTTCTTATTATCACACCAAAGCTATTATAAGAAGGCGCCGTAACAAAATCTCTAGTTTGAAGATATCTGATGGCACATGGGTGAATGACGAAAGGCAATTTGCAGAAATGACATCAACATTTTTCCAGAATCTATACTCCGTTGATGATGCTGCGGCAACACACCTAGCCATTAGAGGTGCATTTCCAGACCTTACTCAGGACCAATTTAATGTACTACAAGGGGAATTTTCCAACTCTGAGATCAAACAAGCATTGCTTGAAATGAAACCCCTCAAATCACCTGGAATAGATGGCCTTCATGCCTTGTTTTTTCAAAGCCAGTGGAGTGTAGTGGGACCTTCCTTTCTTTCGCTGATTCAGGGGCTGTGGAAGGGAGAACCTCTTGACCCTTCCCTAAACAGAACTCTAATTGCACTAATTCCCAAAGTGGAAAACCCAACCCAACTCAATGAGTTCAGGCCTATTAGTCTCTGCTCAGTTGTCTATAAGGTAATAACCAAAGCCATTTCCAACCGGTTGAAAGAAATCCTCCCGGTGCTTATTAGCCAACATCAATCAAGCTTCATTCAGGGCTGTAGTATTATTGATAATATCATAATCTCCCAAGAAGTGATGCATTCAATGAGAAACAAGCAAGGCAAAGGGGGGTGGATGGCAATTAAGGTGGACCTAGAAAAGGCCTTTGACAAATTAAGATGGGAGTTCATTGAAGATACATTGACAGATGTGGGCCTGCCTCAACCTATGATCCAGTTGATAATGACTTGCATCACAACTCCAACAATGCAGGTGTTATGGAACGGAAAGCCCGCACAAAGCTTCGCCCCAAAGAGAGGCATTAGACAAGGGGACCCTCTCTCCCCTTATATCTTCATCCTCTGTATGGAACGTTTATCCCAGATGATCATGGCAGCAGTAAGGAATGGGTCCTGGGAAGCAATTAAAATGGGACACAGAGGAGTCCCCTTTTCACACATTTTCTTTGCTGATGACCTTATAATTTTTGGTCATGCTAATCTTCTGCAAGCCCAAGTTGTCCAACGAATCCTCAAAGACTTCTGCCTAGCTTCTGGTCACAAGGTTAGCCAGGCCAAAACCAAAGTGTTCTTCTCCAGAAACGTTCCCAATACTCAAAGGAGGACCCTATGTAACCAACTGGGATTTCAACAAGAAGACTCTCTGGGCAAGTACCTCGGGGTGCCCCTCCTTACAGGCAGAGCACCGGCTAGCACTTACAACTATATTTTAGAGAGAATTCAGAGTAAATTAGCTGGTTGGAAGAGGAACTCGCTATCACTTGCTGGTCGAATCACCCTTGCAAAGTCTGTCCTCTCTTCAATCCCCCTATATACAATGCAAAGCGTCTTGCTCCCCAACTCTTGTTGCTTGAAGATTGAGAAAGCTATTAGAAGATTCATATGGGGGAAACCTGATGGAACCCGTGGGCTGAGCCTTGTCAACCGGAAAGAACTATGCCAACCCATAAGAAATAGAGGGTGTGGGCTTCTCAGGCTTGAGGCGCAAAACAAGGCTTTTTTTGCTAAACTCATCTATAGAATTCACTCACAAGAGGACTCTCTTTGGGTGAGAGTTGTGAAAGGTAAATATGGGTTCTTGACGACCCCTAAGTTCCCAAAAAATGCTTCTGCCTTTTGGAAACAAATTGGTAAAGTTTGGCCAGATTCTTCCCTCCATGTCAAATGAACGCCAGGGGATGGATCTCAGGTCAAGTTCTGGTCAGATTTTTGGGTGGGTGACCTTGGCCCTCTGAAGAACCTCTCTTATGCAGATATCCCGGACCACGATCTCCCAAGACCCATTAGTGAATTTTTGCATACCAACGGGGAGTGGAAGTGGAACTTGTTCCAACACCTTCTACCCCCTGATACTTTGAAGCAAATAGCAGACATCCGGATGCCAATCTCACCAACGATTTCATCCTTCAGCTGGAATCTCACGAAGCAGGGCACGTTCATAGTAAAGTCAGCGTATCAAGCAACTGAATCTATAGATTGGGATGAGCCGAACAAATGTTGGGTGAAGCTTTGGAAGGTAACAACTCTCCAAAGAGTCAAAATGTTTTCTTGGCTCCTCCTTAAAGGAAAGCTTCTCACAAATGCCGAGAGACACAAAAGACAGCTCACAATGGACCAACAATGCCCTTTCTGCCCAGACCAAGTCGAAGACTTGGAGCATGTCTTCAAATTTTGTCCGTTGGCGTTATCAGTGTGGTCGAAGGTTTTACCAACGGATATTTACAGGGACTTCTATGGGACAGACATTATCTACTGGACTAAGAGGATTGTGGACAATGAGAAGCTCCCCCAGTCATGGCGTATAGGCTTCTTAGTCACATGTTGGAAATTATGGTCAGCAAGAAACCACCGTATTTTTACTGACTCCACTTACACTTGTGAAGGTTTACTCAGACAAACAGTGGCAATAGTCAACTACTCTATTAATAGTCTTTCAGCTTTTCACACTCATGTACAGCGTAATCACTGTTAGAACTAGACCCTTCATTTTCATTTAGAAATCTTGTTCCTATACAGTTTAGTTATCTTTGATCAATGAAATCCATTTTCATTCAAAAAAAAAGAGTAGGTTATTGAAGGTCTTGTGGCTGGGGAAGTGAAGGAAGAAGGTTGTAGTTTGGGATTATTTTATTATTATTTTGAGTGACAATTTGATATTTTTACATAAAAATAAGGTCTTATCTCTATATAGTACCAAACACACTTTTAATCCATATTTCCATATCCATTTGTATTTTCATCAAAATCAATTGTACTAGACCGGTCCTAAAAGTTCCGCATGCATGCAAAAAGTCCCTCATTAATATTTTATAGATATGTTCTCATGCATGGGTTGAACAGGGATGTAAAAAAATTCAGTTCTTATATATCTAATAAAGCAAAGGCAAAGGGATTAAAGAGCAATATTGCCAATAGACTATTGTCCAAGTTGCAGATAGCACAATTGACAAAAAAAATGGTCAGTGTCACCGATAGACCTTTTAACTTGGGGCAGATTGCCCAACGCCGTTAAAAATCACCAAACATCGTTACAATTTTAAATGGAACCCACAATTTTTTATAACACAAAAGTAACGGCCGTTTGCTCAAATTAAATTGTGTTGGCTAATCCGCCCACAGTTAAAAAGTCAATGGGTGATACTGACCCTTTTATTGTCAATTATACTATCTGCAACCTGGACAACAGTTTAGTGATAATATTGCATTTTAATCCAAGGCAAAATTACCTACTTTTACTGGCCTGTTTCAAGTTGTCCTAACTCCTAATCACACATTGGTATCAAATTAACTAGTCCGTGCTTCTCTTGTCAGGTCATTGGAGCGTTGCACAATGAGATTTTTTTTTTTTAAAGAAAAAAGGTTCGAAGCAACCTGGTAGAAGTTGGTTAATTTTTTTAAAAAAGGTCAATTATAAGTACAAGTCGCAACAGATAGCTTAACTATTAACACCTGAAGTAAGTGAGCCGCTTAAGAAAATCATTATTCTATCATAATTTAACTTGATCGTACTAAATATGGTAAGGCTGGAAACTATTTATTGAATGAGCCGAGCTAGTATGATGTATCAGATAGTTGGCCCATTAGAAAATGGACCATACCTGCTAATACTGCCATATGGGTTTGGTGGTTTATTTGAATATCCGGGAGTATATAGTATATATTTAGCCTGCTTAATGGATCACTTGGAATTTTTTTTTTTGGGGGGGGGGGGGGGGGGGTTCTAAGAAGCTGAGCCTTAAACTTAGATATGCTCCCTTGCTATCATATTTATTAATTAGTTTATAATGAACATGGTAATCTAAGATACTGGGATGTGTATTAGAAACTTTACTTATCCATCTTCTCTAAACAACATAAATTCGGACAAATAACTTAATCATTCGAAAAAAAAATTAAAGAAAAAAGCAGTGATTTTCTTCATACATTTACCAAGTTGAAAATTGTTATTTACCCCAAAACAGTAAGAGATCAACCATTTTGAGGGATTTAAGAGGGAGAAAGGAGAGTAGTACAACCTACAAAGCAATAATGGCATTCCTTTCCATTATGGTACAGCAAAACCGGGTCAGTGTCACAGCCCTTTCTCAAATTTTTTTTTTTTTTTGGAACTGAAATAGCCCCTTCTCTATTAAAGACAACAGGAACTGGGAAAATTATACAGCCACGTCCAGCAAGGAAAATATGTTTCCTGGTGCTTCATACTTTCCAAGTCTTCCATTGACGAATCAAGTGCAAGATGTCAGTAAGCCCTAGCTCCTACTGCTACCTTCTTTTGAGTGAGACGATTATACAAAATGACTCAAATACCAAGCATTTTAAGATACAGAGTGCCTCCTACTTCTGGATGGGGTGGACTTTGTTTCCTCAACAACGGTAGAAGCAGGGCTTTCAGATGTATCAGAGCTAGTGATCTCACCATTTCTTTCTTTGCCTGACCAAATCTTAGAAAATATTTTCTTTGATATGTGGAAACCTTTTGTTTTGCCTGCAGCAACTTTTTCACCATTGCATTTACCATTATCGTTGCTGTTTATATCACTACCTCGTCCGCTGTCTCCTCTTGATAACTTCAACGTAGCGAGGTCTCCTCTGAGAGTCTTCATGTCTTCCACCGCTCCATCCCATTCATCTTCACCTTCAGTGTTGGTTGTGGTAGACCTTGAGCTGCCATGAGATCCACCAGGAAGCAAGGCTCTAACTGACCCTGGCAGGTCAGGAGTGTTCTGCCCCGATGATGATGTTGAAGCTCTAAGCTGCTCGAAAAAGAGGACCTGCACGACAACACGTAATGGAAGCCTCTCATTCTGCACTGCATGCATGCAGGCTTCTGCAGATAACTTCCTGCAATCCATCAACCTACATATTCTTTTCCCATCACTCTTACTGATTCCGGGATGTTCCTGCATCACACATAAGCAAATTAAGCCTCAGGAACTTGTTTGAATGGTGCTATTATGTAACTGTTCTTTTATGAAGTTAACAATCAAAAGTCAGGTTTTAACAACAGATGAACAAAACAGGTCATGTCAGCTAGAGTTTATTGTTTTTGGCCACATGGAATATCTCCTAAGGCAAGGAGGTAAGGCGAGTAATCCAGAGGCATATGTCTGAATATAGTATGTCAGGACTAACATAGCAGATGGGAATGAAGAAGAAGTAGCTAAAACCTGATTGGACATGTATGAGGTCCTCACCTTTAAATACATGTCAATAGCACGATAAAGGCCATCATGACATGGTACTGGGAAGTTTGATACCAACTCAGCAAGATCAACAAATTTTGAAATGGGTAAATTTGGATCACGGGCAATCTCAGCTAGGTAGCCATCCACCAGTTTGGCTACCTTAACCTTGGATGTCTCTGATATTATCTTGGGACTTCTGATCTCCTGTAATTCGTCTTCCATCAGAGAATTAGACTGTGCATTTTGTTCATATGCCACAAACTCTTCGACTAGCCTTTGCACTGTATCAACATCAAACATAGTTGCCTCACCAGCTGGAGCCCGAAACAAAAGATCAGCCACCGTGGCCTCATAAAGATGCGGACCTATTCTCCCCATCAATTCTGTTCTCTCCAACTCTTCACATTCCAAAAGAATTGCTGCTCTAAGTAACTTCAACAAGAAACTGCAGGAGATACTGCCTGTCTCCACAGGCAGAAGCTGAATAACTGCCTCCAACACTAATCTATACTTCATGACATCACCACCCTGGATCACACCCTTGTTAAAACCCGGCAACCTTCTTGAAACATATGCACTTAGAGCTTCGCCAATCACAGCACTGGAGATGTTGCCTTTAGTTATAATTGTAGTTATTACGCGTTTATAAAGATCAAGTTGGAGCTCACAAAGGTCTTCCACCCACCAGTCCTTTGGGACCATCTGATGCTTCCTCACTCCATTCCACTGAGGATCATTACCATTTTCATGTGGGAGCTTTTTTCTGTTGTATGTGTATGACCATTCCACTTTAGATGGATCCATTAAAGCCTTGTTAGCTATTGAGTCAAGGCAATGGCTTACTACCTTAAGTTCCTCAGACCATGGAAGAATAGACTTAGAGGTTTGTAGAACAATAATAGAGTCTTTCCAGCTCCTGAAAATGCTCGAGTTGAGGAAAACTTCAATCTTGTATATGAGGTTGCCTTTTTCAACAGTTTCATACATTTCAAGATATTCAGCCGCACAACGAGCTGCAACAACATTGTATGCGTTGAGAGTGACTGTCATACCATAACAGAACTTCGTGCATATTTCAAAAGCGGCAGGACCTCCAGGAATGTCATGGATGCTGACTTCATCATTATTCTCCTCATTGGTGTTTGCAACCAGTTTTTGCATGCGTGCACTTTTGGACAAAAGGGGAAACTGCAGATATTAATCAAAATTAAGTCACAATTGGCCCCAAAGAAAACATGCAGAAGATATTAACTTTTTAACCAACTAATTATCCACATTATTAAAATGATTGGGATGAAAAAGAAAAGGTCATATCATTATTTTTGCAATCCTATCTTACTGCTACTGCAATTATTGTTAGAATAGCATAGTCAAGCATCCTTGTCAAGTGGATGATTCATATTTCAGAGCTCATGCATCAGATGCATAATAACTTTTCAAATGAGTACAGGGTTCTAGTCTTCATAATACAGTAAAAGTTCCCATGGCATTGATTTAGAACAGCATCTATTGTTCCACCCTTTTAATCTGATGAAAAATAAGAACTAAGAAGGAACACTAAGCAATTCATTTTCCTACCAAATAAATTACTGAATTCTCTTTTAGTAAAGGGAGAAGAAGCACTAATTGATGGGAAAAATTATAGGCTCACTTCTTGTGTATATACTCATATCAGACTACTAAAACGCTTAAGGGCCTGTCTGGCACCAGAAAAAGAAGGAATGGGAAGGGTAATTGGAATAGGAGTTATGAATATAAGAAGTTTTATTTATAAAAAATAAAAGTCACTTGGTCATCCAACCAAACAAGACGAAAACATTTTCACCCTCGTATGTCCCTTCCCTTAGATTCCTTTTACGGGTATCAAACATAGTATAAATGTTAGGTTTCTTACCTTATGAAGATAAAACTTAACATCTCCAACATTAATGGCTAAGTCGGTTGCCAACTCGGTTGCCACATACCTGCATGTATATATGTCAGTTCGTGTGACTTCCAAGAAATGGACGAATCAAGAAGAATAGAAAAACAATCATGATTAAATAATAAAAACATAGCAAAAAAAAAAAAATGCTGGACCTAAGGTAGATGCAAAGACATGATTTCTGAAAGTACAAATTTTCCAATTTGTACATATTAAAATACAAATACACAAAGGGAAAAGTGCCTCGTGTTCTCTATCTGCTAAAAGCACAGAATAGCACAAGTTAAATAACATAAAGCATCAAATAATTATTGTCTGAAGGCAGTCATACTTCCATCATTTTTCCCTAAGCAATATTATTTGTGAAGACACACAAAAATCATTTATAACATTATTTTCAGTAAGGTTATTCCCCTTTGCTTTGGTCAAAATAAAATAGAGAAGATGGATGGATGGATGGCTTTGAGTAAAAATACTAAATACAATTGATCTAATCAATTACTGTGAAGCGGAACAGAAAATCAGGAAGTAGATGTTAAAAATATGATAATTCTTGAACAGAGCATCTTTAAGCTATCTATATGAAGAATATGATAAATTGATAATTGCCCAATCTGGTACTGTAATAAAAGTCAAATTTCAGGGGTATCAATATGCAGATATTTCCACTGCGAATAATTCTCCGACAGCAGTAGCAGCTTTCGTCCATATTGTACTAATTTGCTAGATGCGCGTCCGTATCTATTTTTTTGGGGTTCCACCAAGACAAATTGTACAAAGTATGAACTGATTCAAAATAAGACGCATACTAAACTACTGGCATTGAAGTAAGGCACAAGAACAATGAAATCAGAACATGATTCAAACTAAAAGAAGCCAAGAATGGAATTCCAAACAAAAAAAAATTAAACTCCATAAGAGCAATAACAGACCCATTATGCAAATTCTGAGCAAAAGCTAAATGAAAAAGGAAGTAAATTTTGGATAGATCTCACACCTGATATTATCGCCTTCAGTCTGGAAAGTATCAGGCTTAGATCCAAGTTTCATAAACTTCATCTTGGCTGAAGAAAAGTACAAGTGGGTCCCTTCTCCCTATTGGATCCAATCCCCAGGTTCAGCTATCGCCAACGGCAATCCAAAAATCAACTCTACAGCCAAGGAATATGAGGGAGTTGGAAAAATTCAGGTAGAGGGAAGGTGTATGAAATAGAATTGTGGGTATAATTTCTTAGTATGACCGAATCTCTCCCAGAAACCAAGGCCGGTGAGAGGAGGTGGAAGGAAGTTTGTGTGTAATATTTTATTTCACTTGGAATGGAAGGGACTCAAAGAAGAGATTGCTTACTAAATTGGTAACACACCCCAATGAGTCCGGCAAATATGGTCATGTTAGGGGGACATTGCCAACAGAGAACCTCGAACTTATATAAATTTTCTCAAAACCAGAGACACGCCCACTTGTTTAACACTGACACCACCGCCTCTCGTATGTGTATTTTATTCTATGTTTTGTTGAGACTTCCTTCTTTCTTTGTTATTCCCAACGGAGTCAAGACATGAGCAAGTATAGACCCTTTTTCCTGGTCCACACAGACACAGTTTTAGAATTTTAGAACTCCAAATCCAATGATCAACATTCCTTGGCTAGCCACGTTTCAGCTTTGTCCCTCCATTAAAAGTCATACAACCTGCAATCACAAGACAGCATATCTCGATATGAGTTTCTGAGGAAGGGAAAACCACCCAACATCATAGACAAAAGGCATCAATTTTATGGTTTCCTAAACCGAAAATTTCTAGCCAGTGGAGAGAGATTAAAAAAAATAACAATAAAGGCTCTTTTGAATTTAAAGAATGGGTAGAAAAAAGGAACATTTTATCAGAATCTAGATTAAGAAAGAAACCTGAAGAGAAATCAACCCAATGAACATGGCAGGACTTGAAGATGTAAAACAGAGAGAGCAAGCATGATAAAGCGGAAGTGAAATAGGCAAAAGGTAAGAAGAAGAGGAGATGAAATAAGAGAAAAGACTCGAAAGTGAAGCACCCCAGAGGAGAATATTACAAAGAAAGAGAGATGAAGGACAAAGAGAGGGATACAAGGAGAAAACTTGGGAAGGAGGAGGGGCAAGGTGGCCCAATAGGGTGAGAGATCTGAAATGGGGCACACCACAACAAACATAAAGTTCAGTGCATGAATATCACTATATCTTCATGGAGCCCTACATATCACAGAAACAACCCAACCCAACCGAAAAGATCACCTTCAATTAAAGAAAAGATGAGCTGTTCCTCTTCACCTTTGCTTTGACAGCCACCACTACTACACAAACACAAATGGCCAACCTATCTCAGAATGTTCCCACACACAACGCTATCCCTCTTTCTCTCTCTGTTTAATCAGCACCTTCGCCTTTTTTTACTTCCCCTTGAGCCAGAAAAATGAAACTACAGCTATAGTGTTATTTTAAAGGAAATAGATGTGACTAAAAAGAATTAAAATTTGGAAAAGTAGTGATAATGAATGTTTACACATTGGAAGTGAATGGATGAAGAAGGGCGATTGAGGTCGGAAAGAAAGCAAGTTGGCAATTGAAAGACGAAATGATGAACACCACCGATTCACCACCACCATTACCACCATGAGGCCCCCACCGACCTATATTTAGTTTCTCTCTCTTCCCCACCACTCCTATGTATGCAGATTGGAGCATGCAATGTAATGTTATGTAACGCACGCCCTTCTGACAAGCACTACTTTTTTGTGCTCCGTTCGTTTCAGCCTGTGAGGTGTGAGCCCATTTTATTTTAGGCCTCCGACCCCTGCTTTGCACAAAAGGACCACTCTATATGTTTCTCTGCTTTCGTCCTCTCTAGAATCATGCACTTCCCATAATTCATTATTGTATTTTTCTTTATTTACTTTTTGTGTTAGTTTTTTAAGGCTGACTATTATATTTGTTTTGGCTCACAAACTCTCTTAAATTTATCCCCAAAGTAATTGAATTGTGAACTTTTAAGTAAGATGGAGGTTATATACGTCCCAATCTTATGGACTTGATGTGAGAATTATATGAGGATCGTTTCATATATACAATATATAGTACTCCCTTCGTCCCATAATATAAGGTCATTTTAACCGAACTGCGGGTTCCTAAAAAATTAGTTAGAATTAGTTAAAAAAATAAATGTGTAGGAAATATACCATTTTGCCCTTATATGAATGAGTAAGAGATGGGGTAATTATGAAAAGAAGATGAAAGAGAATGTGTGGGAAAATTAATGTATGGATAAAATGGGAAAAAAGCATTTATTACTCAAATAAAGTCAAATAGGACCTTATATTGTGGGACAATATCATTCAAAAAAATGGACCTTATATTATGGGACGGAGGGAGTACTAAATATTAGATACTCCCTTCGTCCCAATATATAAGGTCTTTTTAACTTAATTGCGGATTCCTAAAAAATTAGTTAGAGTTAGTTAAAAACAATAAATGTGTAAAAAAAAAATACCATTTTTTTCAAAAGTGCCCTTATTTTTAAATGAGTAAGAGAGAGGGTAATTATGAAAAGAAGATGAAAGAGATCGTGTGGGAAACTTAATGCATAATGGGTAAAATAAGGGAAAAAGCATTTATTACTCAAACAAAGTGAAATAGGACCTTATATTTTGGAACTTGGCCATTCAAAAAATTGGACCTTATATTATGGGACGGAGGGAGTATATTTACCTAATTTGATTAGATTAATAATGTTAGTTATATTGGTTTAAATAACATGATGTTACAATAAAGCACCATAACCATCCACCTTTATTCACACCACCTCTTTTGATTGTGTGTGTTTTATGAGCATCAAGAGGGATAATTTAGGTAAAATTTGAGACAAATTAAAAAGAGACCATATATTTAGGATCGATCTTACTTCCCCAAATAGGTTATATATTTAGGATCGGAGGGAGTATTTAGTTTAAATTAGATATGCCATATTTGATTTGAAGTTGGCGATATATATTATATATAGAAATATCATATCTTGCATGCATTAAATACTCTCTCATGTCTTAAATATAAGATTTATTTAACTAATTTGATTAAATTATGAACGTTAGTTATGTAAGTTAATATGTTGTGTTTTTCCTAAAACAACCCAATCATCTTTCCTTATTCTCTTCCCTATCTTTTACTTTATTATTGTTGGAGGTGCACCAATAGGGATAATTTCGGAAGAAGTTGATAAAAATTAAAATTAGATCCTATATCTAAGACCAAAACAAACTCTTAAAATAAGTCATATATTTAGGTTCCGAGAGAGTACTAATCATCAAGCATTTTCTTTTTTTTTTTATAATAAAATTTTAACAAATGGATTGGGCTTACCCACAATTCAAGGCCATTTCTTCTAACTTATGATCAATTGGGGCTTGTTTCTATGGACTCTGCAGCTTGTCGAACAAGCCCCTTTTTATGTCCACATAAATAGGTTTCGGCTAGCTTTGTTTATAGCTCTACGTGGAGAAGCGCCCTGACCGCAACCACATATGATAGATGATCATCGGGCCATTTTCTAATGTATGTACGATGGAGTCCTCTTTCTAAGAAGTATTTTAATTTATAACAAGAGCATTCTCATCATATTTTTCTCTCGCAACCAATTAAATGAATAACTAACTATGCTTGTTCTCTTAACTCCAATGAATAAATTTTGGCCCATCCCCCTCCCACCATAATGTAAATAATCTGACGAATTTCAGGATAGCATTTGGTTTGGTCTGCACACAGATTGGTCATATTGTGACCACAACACTCTGCCTTGGCCAATCACCTCACATGCATTCCTCTGATATGCTTCTTCCAATGCCAAATATAAAATTTAGAGAAGGCTGTCACTTGGTTTTATCGTATTCGCTTTCTCTACCACATCCCCATGATAATGCCCTTCATTTGTTTACATTTTTCTCCCTTCCATCGAGAATCTTTTTCCCCAGAAATTCAGAAGAAAACGCAGAAACTGCCTCATCTCACATGATCCATATAATAATGTCTACCTACGTTTCCTCACTCACCCCAAAACACTGAAAGAATTAAAGAACTTAAAGAAAGAAAAAAGAATTGCGTTTTCTAGCGCATCCTATGCAGATGGTGATGAAAGAAAATGAGATAGATTCCTAAAAAACCTTGTCTAATTAAGTCCTGAATTATAATAATGGAGCATGATAATGCCACAATATCCTGATCATGATTATATATTCATAAAGTTTGTCGGTTTTTCACCTAAATAATACGAAGAAAAGATCTGTTAGAACTCTGATATATGGTTAACGACAATGAAATAACAATATTCAAAGAGTTAAACAATTCAGATAGAGATTTTCCGAATTTTTAAAACCGTTGAGATATAGTATTTAGTTATTGATCTCGCCGACCGAAATACTCATACCATAAGACTTGTCAATTATAACGTAAAAAATGTAAAAAGAACATTGTGGATAGGATGACTTGTACACTTATTTTGGTCCAAACAATGTGTTGTGGAAATTTTGACTTATACCATGTGGGCAAGCCATTTTGATTGTGGTCGTGCTCAACATTATTTTCTAACTTTTTCAAAAGAAACCGTCTTTCCAGCTCAAACTGAAATGCCTAACTTGAGGAGGGGACCATTCAAAGCCTGAGTGTCCTTAAATCAAGGGCAATCATAATAGTTCTTTTTCCGGTTTAAGGGCACCTTTGGTACAAGTAACGGAGCAAGTTCTGTATATAATTCTCAAATAATTATATAAAAAAAAACCTGAAAAAAATAAGGCATGCTCAAAAGCAAATCTTAAGGAACCGTATGTGATGGATAAATTTACAACTCATAGTTAGGGATTATCTATTTTAAAGTGGCCGCCGAGAAGGGGTCTTCTAGGTTTGTGCTGAGGTTTCAGTAATTATCACAAGGCACATGGCCTTTGATATATATGATTCTCATTATTAAGAAAGTTCTATGAGGAGAACTTTTACGAATGATTAATAATTGCTAGAGATGGACATGAACTAATTATAAGAGTTAAAACCATTGTATAATAATTAAAAGTAATTTAATGGCCAATTAATTAACGTTAATTTCCTCATCAGCTGCTGCCAGTAGCTAGGGAGGAATAATGGAACATGTAATATTCCTCTTTGGCACGTACGTAGAGAGAGAAGTTCAATGAATGTGTTTGATGAATCAATTATATGCTTGAGATAAAAGAACATAAGGAAAAAATAAATTCGGGCATCACATAGAGAGGTGTAATGATTTGGCGACGAAAACATCATTTTCAGACATCTGCCATATGAGTGGATGTCATTTTCAGCTAATCAAGTATATATGTACTTGACACTGCTTAAATTTTCTGCCAACTTTATTGAATGTAAGGGCATGCATAGACTTTAAACGTGGAGGCCATAAAAATGAACTAATTAGAGTTTGTTAAGTCAGACTTGAGTGATGAGAAGTATTAACGTACTTCCATGTGGAATCTGCCAAAAGATACATGTCTAGGATATTCCTTTGTCCCGTGGGATAACGCAAGAGGACGAAGAAACAAACAGAAGATGTGAATTTGAAAGATCCATTGGAGTTGAACCAGAAATAGTGAGTTTTCTTGAATGATTAAAGATTTAGTTACGTGGTCAGTTCTTTGACCAAGAAAAGGATACTATGTTTAAAGAGGATTATATCATCCCTAAACTTTAGCTGCCCCTAGCTAGCTAGATAGCTAGCTAGCTAGCTTGGTTTGATGGTTTGTGTGTGTGAATGATATATAGCTTTCGAGATTGAAACCACAGCACTGAGCGGTGCCCACAATTCGCTCATCAAAGTTAGGCTTTTTCTACTTGGCTTGTTATTATTATTTAACACTCTCTCTCTCTCTCTCTCTCTCTCTCTCTCTCTCTCTCTCTCTCTCTCTCTCTCTCTGTGTGAAAGTGCCTATTCACCAACCTTTGTCTACAACTCGTATTATTGATAAAACAGTGCCTAAACCAAGCTATCTCTTGTTCAAAGTTGGCCTAATTTTGGATACATACCCATTTTCCTTTTAAAGTCATTATTACTTTTATCATCAAAATTTTGCATGTACTTTATCTATACGTTGCGTTTCCTGGATGTGGAACTATAGCTAGCAACACATCTAAAGGATACAAGTAACAGAAATGCGCTTCATAGTTGAGTGCCTCTGAGTCTGACATATTTGATTTAGTCACTCGTATGTATCTCCGATTTTCATTGCATGTGAAGCGTTTACAAAAACAAAATAAGAAAAGGGCATTTGCATCGTCCTTGTCATCATGTTCATGTATGATTACCAATCGTGAAGCTTGAAATGGTGTAGCGTCCATTTACCCATTCCAAAAGAGACCATAATTACCTCCATTGTTGCAATATTATCATTGCTATACCTAGATTCTCGTCTCACCTTTGTTTCTTGGATATGGTTGTTTAATTGAGTGAAATTTGGTTATTGTTGGGTATAATTGAGAGTAACTCTCCGGGTTTTGAATTTACATATGACTAGGAGGAATTCATGTTGGTTCCTCCCTTGATTTTATTTACTGAGATTGGATTTTTTTTAAGGTCCAAAAAAAAGAGATTGGATTTTTTTCATCATTGTATCTTGTCATCACAGTTGTTTAATATTTACATCAGAATACTTGCATTTTATTTATGGCCAACTCGATTTCTCAAACAAATTTCATTGTTACTTTTGAGCAACGCGTAAGTTTCTGATTAACATTTAATTCCAATATAATTTTTAGTCATTATTGTTTTGAGACAATTTAGGTCACGTCACCCTCTCGAACTCCACCTCCCATTCAATTTTAGGTAAAGTCATATCAAATTTGCAGTTAGCCGAAAAGAAAATCCGAATCATACTGGGCTTAGATAGTTATGGGCTTAATATAGTAGGCTTAAGTGGAGATCCACTTTCAAAGCCCAAAACATGACTACGTCAGCCCGGCCCAAACAACTCCATCTACCTTCAAAGCTGCCTCCAAGTTGAAAGGAACAGAGTATAGCCTTTGCCGTCTGGAGAGACGAAGTCTTCGATTACGCTTTAAAGTTTGAGGAAGGAAGATTGCAATTAACTGGGGGCTTTTTTTCTGATCTCGAATAAGCTATTTCTGGCTTTTTTTTTGTGCTTTCCCCTCAGAATGGAGCCTGAAAAGCTTGACCCGAAGCACTGCGGATGTTTACTCAGGTAATCTTTGAACCGTTTCTTTTGACATTTAGTTAGCGTTTTTATTTTGGATCAAATGGTGTTTTGATCATGTTATTAACAGGCATTTGGATAAGCAGTACGAGTTGCTCATGAAATCTTACAGATTAATGTTTAACGAGCTGCAAAAACTTCAGGTTTCTTATGTTTGCATAGTTTTGCTTTTTTTTTTTTTTTTTTCAGTTCTCCTGTTAATTAATTAAGACTTTTAACTTTACGTTGTTTACAACTACAATATCACTCTCTTCTTTTTTTCCCCTCATTTCTCTTACCGAAGGTTTGAGCTGATTCTATTAGTTGTTTATCAGGTTCTTCCCTGACTTATTTTCATGCTAAATCTTATACTCATTGTTATAAACCGGAATCCCTGACTACTGGAGGTGTTCTTGTAGGTGGAAGAGGAAATGCTTATGCACAAGCTTTACGAAGTTATGCCTGCTCGTGATATCACTGAAAAGGTACGTTTTTTTTTTTCTGTTCAAATAATTTAAATCAATTATCAGCCTACTAGTACCAAGTTTATTGATATTTATTGTTGAAAAGACTTTATTATAATTTGTTGTTAACTTTTAGAATCCCAGCTTTAATGATGCTATTGTTGAGTATGTTTATTGATATTGCAGTTTCACAGAGTACTCTTTTGAATGGTTTTCTTCTGTAATATACTTTGCTTGACAGTCATTGGCCGTAAATCATTGTAATAGCAATTATGTAGCAGCTAGTGAAGCAAATCAAGATGGTTCCTGTAAATTTTATGATTTAAGGCCAATGACGGTCAAGCAAAGCCTATTGTAAACTAGAATTCCCTCAATATAACATGAGTTTTGCCTGATGATTTGCCCCTTTCTTTTGCTGTTTTTGTTTTTTGGGAGTGGTATAATGCAGGTTAGCGTGGGTTGTTTAACTTGTTAATTGTGACGATACTTTTGTTTTGTGTACAGAAGAAAGACAACTCTAATGGTTCCAATAACAGTGACGATGAAAGATCATATGAAAGCCATTAAAACAGGGGATGTATTGTGCCCACTTCAGTTACTCTTATCTTATTCTTATAAAGTTTGGAAAGGAACCTACGGGGAACGAGGGCCTGAGAAAAATCGATGTGCTGACTGACAATGGCCAAGGGTATAATCTAATTTTAAGAGATAATGTGATTAGACACCCTTATCGTGAGATAATTGAGGAAGGAAAAATATGATGAATATGGAGTGGCATGTTTCACTGACTTTTTACCTGTAGAAAACAACTTGCTATCTGATGCTTTAACTAAATTAGGGGAAGGTTTGTTTACATCTCTTACTTGAAACAACGCCAAAAGGGAAATCCATATCAATCATAGAAGTTCAGTGCGTAATTGTGTGTATCATTTCATAAAATGTAGGTTTCAATGTGGAAGAAGGAACCAACAAAATTTTAATTTTGTATGACAGCAGTAAGCCTCCTATTGTGGTGTCTTCTGTTGTATGCAAATATATACAGTGCAAACTTATTGTTTTTTACTTTATTTTTATCAGAACACAAGACAACTGCCATATGCTGAAAAGATGAGCAGAGTATAATCTCTCCGATGAGTAAAACTTATCAAGTAAATAGAAAATAAAGAAAAGTGATGAAACAAAAATCAATCTAAGTTAAATAATAAAATTTCCTACTACTAAAAACTAGAAAGAAATGAAGGGAAAAGGAAATGAAAAGAGGAGTGGTCGTTACAAATGTCTTAACTGCATGCTCTTGCGAAAATCCATTTTTTCGTCTCTTGTTAAAAATATCCAAATTCAATAGGGCGAATCCCCATCCGAAACGTTAGTGTCAAGGACAAATATGTTGTACAGTCAAATTAAGAATCAAAACTCTGAATTAGACTTTGGTATTGAAGGTGGTACTGGTACATTAGACACATCTTTTTCATGCTTCTTTTTGTTTGTCTCTCCTCAAAGTACGTACATATAAACGCACTCATCCTCTGGTCCCCACTCATGAGTTGGCACATTCTATTCTTGTTCTTTAGCTCTTTTTACTAATCTCCTTTCCTTCTCAATCATATGCTCTCAGAAAAAAAAATGGGGGAAACGAAAATAGACAGCTAGTGAAAGCACTGTAAGGGAAGGATAATAGCAAAAATAATAGGGATAATAATGAGAGTGCCCCCACAAATTCCTATTCATAGGCATGAGAGAATATATTTTACAAGTCAGTTTGGTAGGAAATGATAGAATATATTTGAATCTGTTGTCAATCTCTCAATAACAGAAAACCAACAGAGGGTCATGCTGGTCAAATAGATTGAATGAAATCAGGAACAAATTCGTAGTAATTTGAGACCTCCAATATAAAGCTTTTTCGTATCCGATATTCATCTCACAAGACCGAGTTTTATCTATGCAACTTTGTCTATCTTCTTTTCAGATTCAAAGTCACATGAATAGTTCAGAAAGAAAATAACGGCTAGTTTGATCAAGTCGCCCGTATTTCAAGGGTCTAAACCATGAAATAAGAATATATCATAAACAACATAATAAGCTGTAAGTACTACGTCGCATCCACTTAATAATAAAGATTGACTTAACTTGGCCCAAAAAAAAAAAGACTTAAACTTGGCGGACAAGTTTGAGCAACATAAATCCACTGCATCCCCACTTCATACATAGTAATTGTAGTTATAAAACTATTCCTAGCAGCAAAATAAATTCAAAGGCAGCGACTTAACATGAGCACCAGAATCCTAATGGAAGCAAAAGAGAGTCGCCAGCCTTGTTTCACGAGCATATACCCCTCATTCTAACTTAGAACAAACCGACAGTCAAGGAAACCTGGAAACATCACCCAAAGTTAGCAAAACAATAGAAAGCAGACAATTCTTACAATGCACGAATCGTTAGACGAAACTGATATTTGATAAAACGAAAATTTAATCCTTACTTGGATCAGAACTTATCAACATGGCGGTCCCTCCAAAGTCACATGTCCCCCCATTTCTCTTGTGCTTCTGCCAATAGCTATTGAAAGCGTAAGAAGCATGGGCAACCACAGTGTCAGGGTTGTAGCAATTTCCTTGAGGATTTATCTCCTCACAATCAGCACCACCAGCCCCACAAGCATAATCCATAGCCTCTTGCAATGTTTCTGCTGGAACACTAGGCTTAGCCACACACCACAATTTCTGAACCACCCCTATATCTGGTTGAGGAGAGCCATAGCCGATTGGGTTACAAGGAGGTAGATTGAAACCATGAGGAGAACTAGCTGGAACAGCAGCAAATGGTGGCAGTTCTGGGGCAAAAGAAGGCATTGGAGGAGAAGTTATTTGAGCTAATGGAGGCATAGGTTTTGTGGCTGTATGGGAAGGAGCAGGCTGACCAAAAGTGGAATGTAATGGTGGCTCTGCAATTTCAGGTAATGGGGTTGGTCTTACAGGGAAAGTACCCATGAGGGTGGAACCCAAAAATGAAAGCTTTCTCATTGTGGGTTTTCTTCCTTTAGGGGTAGTGGCGATGACATTGATGTTGTTGAGATGGAAAGATCCAAACTTTTTCATGGCTTCTAAGTGAGAAGACACCAAGCTCAGGCTTTTATCCGAAATTTGAGAGAAATCCGAATGTGGGATTACAGAAATGGTGGAGTTGACACTTTGGAGATAGTCTATCAGAGGTTTGACCATTCTCAAATCATCTTTGTAAGAAGCAGAGTTTGGATGCAAACAATCTAGATATAAAGGAACAGAAACTTTGATTTCATTCTCCAAACCCCACCTCTTAAGGGAGTGATAGACATTGTCTAAAGAAACCATTATCAAACCGAAATCTTGTTCTTGGTCTCTCTGGCAGAGAACAGAGCTCCACACAACAATGGTGGTGATTTTCGTCGCAGGGTAATGAGCGAGAACGTGGGACCTGAGCCAACTTTCCGCTGACAAAATGCTCCTAGAGACTCCATTGATATCTGTAGGGCTAACCGAAACAGCTACGGGAAGGTCAGCTTGAGATGAAGCTTTTACGACATCTTCGGTTGTCTCGCAGAGATTTAGGAGTTCAATTGAAGATTCTTGACCAGCACCTACGGATCAGAAAATAAGATGATGAGAAGGGTTGTTTTAGGATAAAATAAGAGTAAGGAGAAACCCACATTGCATATTGAATAGAAGACAGGATTTTTAGGATGAAACCTCCATTGATAGGAAAAGTTGAGACCTTTACAAAAATATAAGCTCAGGATACAGTATCACAGTGTTAGTTACCAGTAAGACCCAGAGAGCAAAGAAAGAGAAGATGAAATAGCCACCCCATGTTCGAGGAAAGATACAGAGTCTTGGCCTGCAGCCCCTGCACTTGTGCCGAAGTTTTTCCTTCTGGATGGTCACAGCTGTTAAAACTTAAAAGTAGCGGATTGAGAACTTGTGATGGCCTAAAAGGCCTCCAAAACAAAAAAAACAAAAACAAAAACAAAAACAAAAAATGAGAAGAAACGGGATGAGATGAGATGAATTTACAGAGTAAAATAGAAATAATAGTATAGTAAGAAAAATACATTTGTTGTATTGTTAATAAAAATCAAAACACATAATGATTTTTATTCTTTTTAAAAGTAATGTTCTTTTTTTTTTTTTGATAAAATGATTGATTATATTAAATATTAAAGATGGTTACATTAAGACACTTACATAAAACCCAATAACACACTCATGATGTCTAACTTCAAACATAACTATTACAACCAACTTAAAGCAACTATACTTGTTTGCAAACATCTCAAAACACAAATATAGAGTAAAAATTCCAAAATTAGGATATGAACAAGTGATACACAATATGCAAAAACAATGTCATGCAATGGCGCATATAGATAATGTCATCAACATGGAGCTAATGAAGATTATGTCACTAACTTCATTATTAAAGGAGGAAAAACGGGCATTTACTTAAATTGGGTTTGAAACATAATGACTTAAAAAAATAATATTTTTAAACCGAAGAGCCCCGGCTTTTGAATAAAAACTATTATAATTATTCATAACTTATAATAAAACAAGTAGAATAAATGGAATTTCCTTAGAATTAAAATCACTTCGACCGAAAAAAGAAAATTCGACCAAAAGAAAAAAAGAATTAAAAATTACAATGGGAAAAAGATACCGGAGATCATCACGTTCATTTCATGCTTAGATGGCATAAAATAGATGAAGTATGCCGGAAGTTATAAAAAAAATGAAGTTGGCAAAAAAAAAAAGTTATAAAAAAAATGAAAAATGAGGCTGGTTTCCACAACATCTACAAGCACCTCGAAGACCAAAGCGAGACTCTGCTCTCTGTCCTCTGAATACGACCTTGGGAAAAGTAATAGTGTAATACTGCAACATGCAGCAAAGACATACAGAAGGGAAACTATAATTACAGTTTTCTCTCCATTTGTTGAAGTCTTAAACATTTACAGTAAGGTAAGCCAACAATTATACACAAATTCATTACAATGAAGGGAAACTATAATTACAGTTTTCTCTCCATTTGTTGAAGTCTTGAACATTACAGTAAGGTAAGTCAACAATTATACACAAATTAAGGGAATATATTGAAGTCATTTGATACACAAGTTCCTCCGGCAAGGTTCATTAGAGTTGATGTTGATGGTTCTTTTCAAAGCACAGGCAATGGGGCATGTGGTGGTGTACTTCGGGATTGCGCGGGGGAGTAGATTTGCGGCTTCCAACAGAAAATTCCCAACTGCCTATCCCCCGTGGCAGCAGAAATAAGAGCCATCAAGATATGCAAACGGCTAAAGGTGAACAAAATCAAGATGTTTACAGATTCTATGGGTGCTCTGGATCTACTCATTAGAGGTACGGTGCAGTCCCATCCATTAGCAGATGAAATATATGAGACCAAGCTGTTGATTGGCACAGACTGGGATTTGGAGATTCTTCATAGCAATAGAGAAGCACTATCTGTCGCAGATTACCTAGCAAGAATGGCTCAGGACGCGAACACGGAGCTCGTAACTATCCAGAACCCCCTAGCTCCATGTTCGATTCAAATGTCAATCGATCTTGGTTGAGATTTGATTTTTTTGGTTTCTTATTTCTTTGTTACCTGTTTGTATAGAGGCTAGACCTCCCAAGAGTAATGTTTGTCCTTGTAATTCCAAAAAAAACTTAATGTGGGCTTTCAATTTTACCCTTATATGATCACCCCCGGTCTTTATATCTAATATGCAAGAGCAAAAATAGAACTAAAACATTTATCTCTTCACTTTTACATTACCTCTTATAATGTAGAACAAAAAAATTATTATGTTTCGTCTTATAATATAGGTTGGAATGAGTATATACTTAAAGACCTAGTCCCTATCTTAAAATTTAACTTTATATCCATAGTTGGGGAACCTCAGTACCTCCAACTAATTATCGCATATATATATATCTAAAGTTCGAACTCGATACACTGGTTAAGTCAGAACAGTCCACAGCCAGTTAATATAAATGCTTGGTAGTCTAGTCCCTGTTTTTATTACAAGAGTTAAAGGTCATATTTACCTCGGAAGTATGCACGGTGGATCATATCTGCACAGAAAGTATTTTTTGGTTCAATTTTGCCCCAGAAGTGTGCAAAGTGATCATATTCGCCCTTTACCATTAAAATATTAACAGTCAACGCCAACTATTTAATGGTCAACATAAGTTTTTTAATGGTAAAGGGCGAATATGATACACTTTACACACTTCCGGGGCAAAATTGGACCCAAAAAAACTTCCAGGGCATATGTGATCCACCGTGCATACTTCTGGGGCAAATATGATCTTTAACCCTTATTACAATGTACCAAGTACCAACTATAAATTTTTACAAATTAAAAAATAATTAGAAACATTAAAGTTGTCCTAAAATTAAAGTAATTGTCGATATTGCCTCCTCTCAATTAAATTAAACTCCAACACCATTGAATCTCGCACCTCATCATGGAAAGGGAAACTTTTATCCAAAATAAGTCGGTTGGCCTTGATAAAATCTGTACTTACTGCTGTTAATGTTCATATGCTACATGTATCAAATTTCCAATAACTGTATGCAACAAAATTGATAACAGATGTCTGAATTTTTTCTAGGGAAATCAAGGAGATTTGAATTAGATTCGTTTATCCAATCGACATATCCTCTTTCTACCAATCGCTAAAGGAGGTTGAGGTATTAGGCTCACGTATATTGTCAATAAATCTCTTCTGGCCAAGCAAATTTTGTTAATTGTTTCTGCTTAAGAGTCCTCCTTATTAGCCACTACTATGGGTAAGAAGTATATATATAGATTGGTCAAAGAACCAATGGCTATTGAAGCCTTATAATTCTTCTTGACTTTGGAATGATATTTTTGAATGTGGATCTTTTATAAACGACAATCTTTAGTGGATAATAGGTACTGGTTCAGCTGTCTCTCTCAACTACCTTCTTTAGTGGCTCATGCAATGCTCAGTTAGAGATATTCATAAAGTCTCTGATTTGCTTACGCATACTTCTCTTTCTTCCATCCCTGTTAGATGGAACTCTTCCCTGGTTATATTCCCCTCATATTGCGGATCATATTCTATCAACTCCAATATCATTCCTATCTAATAAGGATCACATTGTTTGGGCTGGTATTAACTCAGCTTAATACACAAATAACCTTGGTTACGAACTTCAGTTCAATTCGGTGTACACTTCTCAGCCTGGTCTAGATCCTTTCTAGAAATTTTTATGGTCTATATCTCTTCCCCAGAAGCAACTCTTATTTATTTGGAAACTTTTTCATAAGGCCATTCCTTCAATTGATGTACTAAGGACTCATCATCTAAACATTTCGAGCTCTTGTCCTTTTGGATGTTTTTCGGATGAATCGATTGACCATATTTTCTTTAATTGTTGTTGGACTATATGTCCAAGTCCACCCTCTATGGGCCGAATTGTCCGAAAGAGGATCCGATGAATGAGAAGCAGTCTCAGAGAAATTGACAGTTAACTCAATCAGCATTTTTTGCTGATTGAAATTCAAATCGTTTCCTTTAAGGGAAATAAGAGAATTTGTCATAATGACTGATTGACGACATTAATGAGAGGCAATTATGACGGTAGTATTCTTCTTTTCTGGCATTCGTCCTGAGCTCTATATAAAGGAGGTGCCCCTCACATTGTTTCTCACCCCGGCCATAAGAAGTCTCTCTAGCTTTTCTCCCAATTTTCTTTGGGTGATTTGTTGTGCGAATCCCCTCTAGGTTCTCGTAACCTAGATAGTGCGTGAGCTTTGAGAATCCTTTATTTCTTAGCTCCGATAATATTATTTTGTTTGCTCTTTATGTACCAGGTTACGGCGGGTTCAAGTTCGAGCGTCTGAGTATTGGGGTGCTCGTATTCCAACAATTGTCAATTTGCAAAAGCGGTATGGTTTGGCTCGGTTTAAGCAGTTTCTTCTGTCCTTGTCATCTCATGAACACCTGCTTCTCGGTGTTATCATTTTGATAAATGCATTATAGTTTCAAAGAAATATTTTAGTGCACAAAGGAAGTAGTACTCAACCTCGGGATGTTATTTAGTAGATTTTAAGTCATCTGACTTTTTCATTGATGACTTTCTCCTCCACTCTTGACATCCTAAAGTGTAAACTCTCAATCTCTTTTACGCCAATTCAAGATTGGGAAGTCATTATTAGGAAATGGAAACGACAACCTTCATCGTGTTGTCACATTCTCATATGTCAAAAATGTCTTCCGTTACAGCAACAGCTTTGGAAAAGAGAACTTTCTCCTCCATCATTGTTTGTCATGTCATATTTTCGTTCGGCATTGAATTGTATCTCATTGACGGGGCTGAATATGAATTCTCTAATGGTGTGGAATATTAGGAAAGTTTTGTGAAGTTTTCTGCTATAATCTCACCAGGATATGATGTGGTTACACATGATGTTCAAAATTTTCTTAGTCTCTTTTCTAATGTATGTTTTGCATCAACCATAGGTTGCAATTATATTGCTATACCAAGTTTATTTCCACCGCTTGTTTCTTTAAGACCTATGTTATATTTCTATTATAAGTAATGTCATTTTGCCTTTGATTAAAAAAAAAAAAACTGTAGCATCATTCACTTATCACACATCTCTCACTACCCTTATTAAATAAGGGTATTCATAGAAAAATATAATTAATATTTCTTGAAAACCAACATTTACCTTATCATAGGAGAAAAATACTTAGTAATAATCATAGGGAGCATGATGAAACGTAATCACCACATACAATGTTGGCAAATAAATGTAGTTACATTACAGTTTAGGATACTAAATTTGTAAAATTACATATGAAGATAAAAGTCTCAATAAAAATATTTAAAAAAAATATGAAGCCTAATTTGTTCAGGTATCAGATGGTTCCAACTCCCTGTTCCTTATCAAGAACATCATATTTACTCCACGTAAAAGAACATCATACACAAAGGTGCGTGTGTGAACATATAAAAACTGTTGTAATTCTCGAAAGCGCATTTGGTGAATTTAGTTTGGACTTGTTTGGATTCACACACACACACACACATATATAATTGTTTTCATCCCAGCTTTATTTTGCAAATTGAAGTTAGATAAATGTTAATTAGATTGATGTGATTTATATTTGCATACGTTTCTATAAAAAACCATTTTGACTGATTAAATTTTGTTGAAAATTATACAATTGAAAAGAAGAAGAAAAAAGCATTTTTAGATATAAGATGACTACAAACGATATAAGTTTTCTAATAAATATATATAGAGAGAGTTTATTGACTTTTAATAGAGGCCTTAAAATTAAAAAAAAATGAAAGTATAAATAATAAAGAGTTTATGTACAATTAAACAAATTATAAAAAATTAAAAAAACATTTAATTAGGTACGTTTAACAGATGAAAATATATATAAATTGCACATCATAACTCTAAAAATTTATAAGTAGTTTATTTGAATTTCTTAGGATTTTTTTTAAAAAAAAATCAATTAGACCATATATTTAAGAATGGATGAAGTATATCACACAATATTTGGGAGACAAAAGAGTGGAATGAAAGCATGAGCGCCGACGGAGTAAGGAATAATTTGGCTTACATTATTGTAATTTTTTTTTTTTGATAAAGACATTATTGCAATTTTTTAAACGAGAATTAATACTCTTTTTTTTTTTTTTTTTTTTGTGACAATGAGAATTAATACGCTTAACAACTAAAAGTAACACACGCAAAGCGAAGAAGCTCCAAACTCTGGCTTTTTTTTTTTTTTGATAAACCAAACTCTGGCTTTTAAGTTAACTTTAACCAAATTTAAAAGCTCATTTGTCTCAAACATTCACCCAAACATATATTTGTTCTTAACCAACTTTTTGGGCTCAAACTACAGTTGAGAGTTTCTTAAGTTACACCGAGCGTCCACTAACTTACAGAGCTTACCCAAACATGAAGAGGTCATACCTTTAGTGTTAGTCATGCTCACATCTGAACTCAAACTTTTAGTTAATGTGCCTTTTACTGCACTAATGGAATCCTATGAACACAGCCCCTCTCAATTATTCACCATCATTCCCTTATACAATAGTCTTGACCAGATATGCCTCTTGAACCTTGGATTCTTCATTCAGACCCCATAGAAAAAAGGCACGTATTAATTCAAGACACACAAGTCATTCTTGTTTATATCTTTCGATGCTTTTATTTATTTTATTTTTTTGACCAGTTTTCGATGCTTTTAGTTAAAAGTGCTAAAATGAGATTTCTCCCATCATATTATCCAAATGATTGATGCTCTCTAGCTATAAGATACCCTCCTGGCAAGCTGCATATTCCAGTCACTCGAGGGTATTCTCAAACTCCCTCCTTTACAATATATACCATTAATTTTGAAGGAAGATTATGGGGCATCGTTATAGGCTTAGTGAAAAATGTAGGGTTAGGGAGGTAGGCTCTTTGAAGTTTGAATCCTTATAATACTACTGTCTACTCCCTCCATCCCTATATATAAGAGCTAAACTAGTAAAATTACACAAATTACGAAAGTAGTTGAAATGATAAATATGTTTAAAATAATTTTATTTTCTCAAATTTGTCCTTATTTATGATTAGGTATATAAGAGACAGAAATGTGATAATAGTATTATAAATGAGTATAAAAGAGAATGTGAATATAGAGAATAAGGATGGGTAAAGTGGGAAAAACTTATTAAATGCTTTGACAAATTTGGTCAGGCTCTTATAAAAAGGGACAAAACTATTCAAATTTTTGGCTCTTATATATAGGGAAGGGGGGAGTATTTTTAGGGAGAATTACAATTAGGTCCCAAATTAGGGAATTCATTAAATCAAGTCCCAAAAAATGTCAAATTATATTGAAGTCCCAAGGGACCTGAGTGGTATTAAATGGCTTATTACTGACAACTCAAGGAGTTGTCAATGCAGCTCCTTGAGTTGTCAATGACAACTCTTTAAATTGTCAATATTGAGCTGCAATTAACAACTCTTTAGTTATCATTGATAACCCATTGAACTGCATTGTCAATAAGAAACCATTTAACATCACCCAGATCTCTAGGAATTTAATATAGTTTGATATTTTTTGGGACATAATCGTGATTAATTAATTCCCTTATTTGGGATCTACTTATAATTTTCCCTACTTTTTACTATCCCATCTTGAATACAATATAAACCACTTTCAACTAATTCACTAAAACTAATAAATGTCACTCTCTCGGTTCTTAATTATAAGAGGTAATGTGGCAAATTTTTTGGTCCAAAATATAAGAAATAATATGCAAAAGTCAAATTAATAAATACATGTTTTACATTTCTACCCTTGTTTTATTAGTAAATGCAATCAAAGAAGAGAAAGTGTGTATAATAAATGGGTTAGGGTAAAAATGGAAAAAATTATTAAACCTACCCTAATAAATGATCCCAACATGTGATATTTGTATGTGTAAAAATGTTGACTACCTCTTATAATAGGGACCGGAGGGAGTATCTAACTTGTTGTGTATATATGTATTAAATTAAAAAAATATATATAACCTTGCTCATACTAAATACTATTCTGTTCTTTATTATAAATCTAACTACCACAAATTTTTTGTTTCTAAATATAAGTCTAATTTGATATCAATTAATACTACTGTGACTATTTTACCCTTATATTGGAAATACCGAAGATGAGAGAGAATTTTATACTGCATAAAATATTGTTTTAACACGTATTCTTAAATAAGGGTAAAGTTAAAAAAATATAACATATTTAATTACATAACTCTTACTCCTTAGCATATGAAAAGTACTTAAAATAGATTTATAATATGGAATTAGCATATGAAAAGTACTTAAAATAGATTTATAATATGGAATAGAGTGATAAAGTTTTGTGGGGGAAATACAGAAAGTCACACACCATTTTATGTTTTTTTTTCCCGGGGGGGGGGGGGGTGTGTTTGGGGGTACAGAAAGTCATTCACCATTTTATTTTTTATTTGGGGGGGGGGGGTTTAATAGAAAGTCACACAGCAATAATTATGCTATAAATGACTTATATTAGAGTACCATAGTAAAATTCTTTAAGAAGAAACTTATATTGGGGATGTGAGAGGGTAGCACTACTATACCATTATTTTCCGGTTTGTAAGTTCATTTATTGGAAAAATTTTGTTCCTTATTATAAGTCTACTTTAAAAGTAATTATTACCTTTAATCTTAAATATAAGTTCACTTTGACTTTTTTTGTAGAGATTAAGGAAGTTAAATAAACCACTTAATTTTAACGTATCTTACATATAATTATATTATATGATAGTTTATACATAAGGTAAATTAGTTTTGAGGAAAAAAGATAACTATAGACATTTTAAAGTAATTAACTTTGCATACTTAATTTCTCCAAAAAAACTAAAATGATTTTATAATTAGGACTGGAGGGAGTACTATAAGTGGTAAAATTTTGTCCCTATTAATATTAGAGAGGAGGTTGATAAATATAGAAAAGGATTGTAATATTCATTCATAAATGAGGGTAAAATTGAAAAGATTGATCAATTGTGGACATTTTTAATAATATAACTACCTTTCATTGGTGTGTGTAATGTGTACATGAGGCAAAGTGGATTTATAAATACGAACAGGTGGTATGTTGTATCATGCACACTCTATTTTTTTTTTAGTGAATATTTTCTTGTTTTATTTGACCAAAAAACATATTTTCCTGTTTTAAACTCCCTCCGGTTCATATTATAAGAAATAATCAATTATTTTACACAAATTAAGATAACATAGTTGAGTCATTTATTATGAGTAAAATGAACGTAATTTTCTAATTTACCCTTATATCATTTATTGTACATCAACTCTCCCCTTCTCTTTACATTTAATATGTGAGGATAACAATGAAAATCAAACATTTATAATTTTAATTTTCGCATATTATCTCTTATAATGTGGACAAAAAAACTCTCATATTACCTCTTATATTATGGATGGGAGGGAGTACTAATGTTAGATAACGATTTGCGCCCTGCATTGAAGAAGAAACCGCAAGTTCAGATGATGAGCATTAATAGTAGTTACTATTGTTTGAATAATGTTGATGATCGATGGGAAAAAAAATAGCAATGTTGATGATGGTGAGTGGGAGGAGGACACACGATATTTAGGGAAGCAAAGCTGAATTGTCAAACATTGGCAATCCCAAGTCGGAACGATGCATTTGACATCAATGATTTGATCTCTCACCCCATCGCACTTCGCTACCATGATCCTGTTTTTTTAATTCCATCAAACAATACCATATAAAACAAGAAATTAAAAAATTCATAGCAGAGACACGTGGCAGCGCGAATATTCCAGGCATTTAATCCATATAAACGTCATGAAGCAGGGACCGCTAAGGATACTCAGAGGCAGCGCATTATCAATGTTGTTTCACCGCGTTAAAGGTTATGTAACACTCTGTTACTCTATTTTTTATTATAAGTCAATATTAACTATTTTTTGAGGTGAAACTTATAGTATTAAATATATCATTTTTTTAAAAAAAATCAACTTTACACTTATTTAAGAATATATGTTAAAGTAATATTTTATGTATTATAAATATTCTCTCTTATTTTCCCTATTTTCAACATAAGGGTAAAACAATCACAGTAGTATTAATTGATCCCAAATTAGACTTATATTTTGTAACAAAAAATTTGTAATAGTTGAACTTATAATAAGAAAAAGAGTAGTATACTTTGTTTTCATCAGACTTTGCAATCACATTCAACTCCTTGAAGGCCCTTCCAAAAACTATGAAAATTTGCTAACATGAGAAGGCTAACGGTAAAACCTTGTAGTTGAAAGGCGAGAAAAAAATCCTTATCTTGTTTTATAGAAAGCAAAATTTCGTATATATGGACCGTAGAAGCCAAGCCTTAATTAATTTTCTAATTAATAAAGTCAGAGACGTTGGCTATAATTGGGGTTGTCTTAATTATAATTCCTTCCCCTCAACTAGTGGGTGTTGCATACACTTCCTTGGCATTCATTATGGAGTAATTATTCCTTCAAATTTCATAATTTCACTTCTTGTTTACGATAACTTGCAGACACCACATTCCCAATATTGCTCCGTTCATTTAATATCCGCTCCCCAGCTTTGATTTCTTCGTTTACTATATTTTTTATTAATACACACCCTCGATTAATTTAGTTCAGCTTAGGTTCATTGATGTCGTCTCCCAACATAGGAGTCTCTTGTAGAATTTAAACTTAAGATCTGAAGTGATCTAACGATACTACACCATTAGACTTAGAAGTTAGACCAGTCTACGTGGGTTTGCTATCCAAATCTGTATGTTTTTACTCCTTATAACATAAAATTGTCGACAATGCCTATTTTTGTTCATGAGAATTAGTACTTTTTCTCGTAATAATTAACAATTGATCACAATATTATGTACCGTCCAAGCTTAACAAAATTTTCGGCCGTGTTGAAATCGACTGATCCACTATATATAGTTTTTAAAACAAAGGCTTCGTTATTGTAAAACGATTTTATTGTAGAAAAGTTGATTCGTGCGATATTCATTAATGTATTCTCATATAAAATAAATGTTTTCATTATTTTATATTCATAGGTAGACACGATCATTCTTTACTTTTTATTTTTGTTTTATTCCACACACGAAACTGAACTAAGGAATTGGTAGGTGAATTCAGTGAGAAATACTTATGCCCCGTTTGATATAATGGAAGAGGTTTTGATGGAAATGAAAGTGGATATAGAGTTGAAAATGAATTTAAAAGTCTGTTTGGTGTACCTATGGAAGTTTCATATTATTTTTAATTTATATATGTATTTATTATGTAGAAAAACCAAAATAGCCCCAGTTCAAAAAAAAACTTCAATTACCTATGCTTCATTGTCTTCTCCCTAGCTCACAAAATTTCCATGGATCCATATCAGAACTCAACCACAACGAGAGACCACCTTGTATACCATAGCTCACCGTTGCAGATCAAAGATAGAGAAGGAGGAGAGGTCTTCGTTGGAGATCGAAGAAGGAAAAGGAGAGGCCGTGAAGATCGAAGAGGGAGATGAAGAAGGAAAGGACGCTTTTGCAAGTTGAAGATGGAGAGGTCGTCGTCGCTGGAGATCGAAGAGGAAGAAGGTGGAGAGGCTGCCGTTGGAAGGAGGAGAGGCGTCGTGCAGATCGAAGAGAGAGACGGGGAAGGAGAGGTTGCATACGGTTCGAACAGGGAGATGGAGAAGAGGACACTGTGACCACAGTCCGACAACCATTGTAAGTAGCAATGACGATGCTATCTAATCCATCAACCATCCGACGTTCGTCGACCGCCGTCCACCACAGTCCTAATCACTGCTTCATGGTTGATTTGAAAAGAAAGGGGGAAGGGAGCAAAATGGTAAGAGACCCACTTCCATGGGAAGTGGAAGTGAGTTTCCATGGGGGGCCATGGAACTGACTTCCATCATTTTTATAGAAGTGGCTTCCACATGGAAGTCTGTTCCAACCCACCAAACACATATAAGTGTTGGTTCCACTTCCACTTCTCTGGCTTCAATTCCATTGAAACAAGCGGGGCATTAGGTACTCTGAGAGTTTCAACTCATTAACCAGTTAAAATGTCTCACCTCAGATCATGTAAATCCACATGTCATTCTACTAATTTATTGTTTTAAAAATAATAATAATGTGTTTTCCCTAACTGCCCTCTCCCCTCTATCTCAAACCCTAGCCTTCTCTTTCCATTAGACTTTGGCCCTTAACTTCGGATCTGCGGTGGGCGCATCAGCGATAACTAGAATGTTTGGCCAAGTGGGATCAAAACATCAAGGCAAAAACACATTTTTATTATGTTAAAACAATAAATTAGTAGGATCACTTGTGGATTTGAATGATTTGAGGTGGGACAATAGACTACAAAAGGGCTGGTACTCTTAGAGTACGTAAGTATTTCTTGAATTCAATCTACCATTTTTTGTGGTCTATTCAATCAAAAGTAAACACATTAGCTTTGACGTGTAACTTTTAATCTGACTTGACACACTACAAAAATTAACCAGCAGAGAAACTTTTTTTGAATCTCAAGTTTTCACTATTTTTTATTTTTCAAGTTGAAATTTTTTTTTATGTGCTAGTTAATTTTTTTAGGGTGCCAATTCAGATTAAAAGTTCCACGTCATAGCTAATATATTTTTGTGATGGATTCACCTAAGAATTCCTCACATGCTTGGTGAATAGAAAAATACTACTCCCTTTGTTCCTTATTTTAATACACCAATTAACAAGTTCTTTTGATCCTTTTTATAAGGAACTTGTTGGCTTCCAAGATGTATTAAATATGTTTTTCATCCATGCCTATGTTTAATAAGGGCGGTGCGAGAAAGTAATAATTAATATGATATTTGAATTTCGTGTAGTTAGTATAGATAATATTAAAAATCACTTGAATTTTACCCCTCGTTCGTGGGTTCAGTTGGCAAGGGTATTGAAAACTCTCACTAAGGGAGAGGGTTCGATTTTTGAGTCAGTCGCAGCGCTGGGGGAAGCATCTCTGTAGTCTTTGTGAAGCAACCTCTTCTACCCTTTTAGCTGGGGGGAGGTGGAGGCATGTGCACTCTCTTACCTAGCCCGTAAAGTAGTGGATCTAGGTTAAGTGCCCTGCTCTTGGATCGTAGGTGAGTCCAACCCCCTTCCTAAAATTTTCTTATAAAAAAATCACTTGAATTTTAAGACAAATTTAATGTTTTTAACGAATTTTATTAGTATGTGAGATTAGTTAGTTGATGCCTTATAATAGGGACCAGAGGGAGTAATCTTTAAAATAATCATACATGATGTTTTTGGGGCATGTTGGACTATCATTTATTACGTACTTTCTCCTTTCTCCGCTTCATATAATAAGAGGTAATTAACCATTTTATACAAAATAAAGAAACATAGTTGAGTCATTTATTATGGGTGAAATTAATGTGATTTTCAAATTTTACTCCAATATCATTTATTATACACACATAGACACACTCTCTCCTCACTTTACATTTAATATGCAAGGCAAAAGTGGAAATTAAACATTTATTATCTTAACATTAGCACATGTTACATCTTATATTGTAGATAAAAAAAAATATCCTCATATTACCTCTTATATTATGGATTAGAGAGAGTATAAATATTATGACCAGCTAGAAGTTTCACTTTGCATATTACTACTAATATGATAGTATATATTGATTTTCATAACACATCGAAATGATTGCCCATTTAAATCTTCAATTGGAATCTCAGATGGAGAAAAAAAAAAATCTTCAACGGGAACAATCTAAACCTCCATTCCTCTTTTTCATTCTGACTGATCCCATGTCAGGAAATTTATTGATTCGCATCCTCAGAAAATTTATGCAATTTCTTATAGAAGAATTTACTTTTTAATGATTGTTTCATACCACTTTCGAGAGTTCATATCATTAGTATGAAATCTAGCTTGTTATGTAATTTACACTATAAACCATATCTACGTTTTAGACAGGAAAAAGAAGTTGTTAATTGTCAGCATAAATTATTGGTGGTTGAACATAACCAAAAAGAATCGTTGGAGCTAGGAGCCAAAGCCACCGTTTTCAGCAGAATTGGTGCATATTTCTTCAGAAAAATCAGACAAGAGTCGTTCTCTTGGAAGGTGAAACTAAACCTTTTTTTTTTTTTTTTGCCACCAGAAACTAAATCAGTTGCCAGATAAGGGCACGCTAAAATACGTCTTATTCTTTTAGATACCCCCGATTCTGATGTCTTAATCATTTTAGATGTTGAACAATCATATCATGTTCCTGTAACTTGATGTTGATTTAATTACCAGTCACTTGTTAGGGTTCTTATCTGAAGTTAAAAGGTTGAATATGGATAGTGAAAGAGATGTTGCCCTTTTTCTTAACGTTTATCTTTATTTACATGAAGATAGACAAGTGATAAAATTTTGTTTAACAGCTAGAATGGATGGATAAGCTGTATGATTCATAAATTTCTATTTTTTTTATTAAAAAAAACTACATTTTACCTTTCACATAGATAAAAAAGTGACGTTGATAGTGGTGGAAGTAACTTCATTAGGAGAAAAAGGGGAGGGACAACAAGTGGGGAAATGCATTAGTTTAGACGAAAGGCATAAACTTTAATGATGCAAAAAGGGGAAGGTAAAGAAAAAGAGGGCCCTAATGAATAAAGGACAGTATGGTCTTTTGCCTAGTGGTGGAGTGGTGTCAAAAAAGGGAGAAGGGGAATAAAGGAAGGCAAGCGAGGAAACATAGTGGGCTTGGACGTGTGCTTGGCTAACACACAAAACAATTAGACTCTGCGCAAACAATGATCCCATATCACCTTCCTTTACCCTTAACTTACTTTTATGAACTCGCATTCCCTCACTGTCTTCAGTTTTCCTGACACGTCTCCGGATTGGCAGGGTTGATGTACTCTTTTCGTGGTTAATACTCCCCCTTCTTATACATAAAACCCCAAATTTTTTGAATGGATTTCAGGATTTGTCCTTTTTTACAATAATTTAGTTAGATTTATTAAAGTATTTAATGGGTTTTTTCCTAGTTTATCAATCATTATTTTTTTTATTCACATTCTTTTTCATACATATTGCTATCATTATAATTACATTTTTCTCTCTTATATACTCAATTATAAATATAGACAAACCTAAAAAAAATTATTTCATACATATTTATCATTTTCAATCACTTTCTTAATCTGAGTGATTTTGCTATATATAGGAACGGAGAGAATATAAGATTATATGAACTTATTTAAAGATATTAATAAACCAAAACGAGTTACTTTAAAGTATTTATATTTATCTTCAAATTAATTTATTTGATTTAAAGATTAATATATGATCTAATCACATGTAAAATAAGTTATAGTTAATTAGTTTTATTGTAAAAAAAAGATTATAATTAATTTTCCCAAATTAGTCACCTTAAGTTTATATTATGCAAAAAAAAGAAACATAAATTTTACGAGTTAATAAAATATTAAAATGTGGACTTTATTTGTGACTGGCGGCATTCTACCTTCCCATACCTTAATCAGCTAGAACTTTGTAATCTTGGATTTTATACGGTTTCCGGTCATTACATCGTACTATGTTCGCACAAATTAATGTATAGTAAAATGGCCAGCCAACGTCCATTCCTGGAAACAAATAGAACTTGCCACGTGGGAAAACGTAAATGGCTCACTTTAATTTTTGGGGATCGCAAGGCTTTGTAGTGAATTCCCATTTCACCATTCCACATTTGCCTTCTTCATGATTTATGCTAAAGTACTGATTTATTTTATTTATTTCGGCTAAAAATATGAACTTTATGATTTTTTTAAGTGATAAAGCGGTAAAGCGGAGAGTGGCCTGTCGACGCAGATTTAACGGCATCAAGATGGAATTTGTGCCTTGCCCTTGTTCCCATGAAAGAGAAGATTTTTTGTGAATGGACAATAGAGGACATAAAATGTATCAGTATCACCCTTGGGTTTTTCACTTTTTGGCCAACGAATGCATCTCTTTAATATCTGTGAGGTTCCACATAATGATTCTACATCTCCAAAAGCAAACAACACAGTGCGCTGTCCCTGCCACGTTTCATTCCCTTCACCACTAATCTATTGCTTTACTTCACCGTAAAAATGAATTTCAATAAGCAATGTTACAGCATTTGATAAAACTACAGGAAAAAGAAAAGTCGGCTTCTGCTGACGAAAGGTGTTTCGACATCCATCCAGATCTTATACCCAAAAGAAGTTTCCTCTCTCTCTCTCTCTCTCTCTGTCTGTGTGCAGGGGAAGCGAAAACACAAAACAAGAGATGAATTGGATGGGAGAAAAGGGAATAAACGAAACCCAGGACAATTCACCATGAAAGCTCATCATTTGAGCTTCTTTTTGATCATATTATTGTCTCCATCCCTCGTCGTTCCCACTGATGCAAAAGGGGTCGCTGACAATGAATCTCAGTCCAGAAGAATTCTGCACCAACCATTGTTTCCGGCGACTTCTGCTCCACCGCCAGTCACCGACTCACCTCCACCACCACCACCTTCTCCCGACACCGACATTCCCTTCTTTCATGAAGATCCAGCGGGACCACCCCCAAATCAGAATCAGCCACCACCTTCAATTCCCAATGCCACAATTGCAAACCCAACAGCAACACAACCAACCAAACCAACAAAGAAGGTTGCAATTGCAATCTCTGTCGGAATTGTCACTCTTGGCATGCTTTCAGCTCTAGCCTTCTTCTTGTACAGGCATCGTGTGAAGCAACCAATCGATACCCAGAAGCTTGTCGGTGGGAATTCTCAGAGGATTTCTGACGATCCAAGGGTACCACCATCAAGCTTTCTCTACATTGGGACAGTGGAACCAAGTCGAACGTCAGTGACCGACGCGAGTGAAACCAATGGAGCAAACAAATCTCCTTATCACAAGCTCAATTCTTTTAAACGATCCGAAAGATATCGTCCCAGTCCTGAATTACAGCCATTGCCGGCGTTGAGTAAGCCTCCAGATGGGAATTACCCACCGGCGGCATCTTCATCATCCTCCGACGACGACGAAGAGGAAAGCCATGAGACGGTGTTTCATTCACCACAGGGGTCATCATTGAGCTATGAGGATAGCTACTACACTCCAGTTTCTCGTCATAGTTCTATGGCTAATGGTGGCCAGATGGCTTCAATTCCATATTCAAAGAGAACTTCACCGAAATCTCGGCTTGCGGCTTCATCGCCGGATATTAAGCAAGTCATGATCCCACCAATTAAGCAAGCGCCGGCACCACCAGTTTCACAGCCGTATCAGAATCTGGACAAAGAAGTTACTAATGTTCATTCCAGAAGACCCAAATTCTCAGCACCTCCACCAGCGCCTAATTTGACGCGTCTTCAGTCAACTAACAACGCACCCCAAAGTATATCTAGGACTTCCCTCCATCCTCCGGCTCCGCCTCCGCCTCCGCCACCGCCTCCACCGAGGCAATTTACGCCACGGAAAGCAGGGTCTCCGGCAATCAGTGTTTCTTCATCCTCTGTAACAAGGCATCAACAATCTTGCTCTCCATACCAAGGAGCTGGTTCTGCTAGTAGTGTGACAAAATCTTTAGAAGATGGTGATAACAGTGTCAGCTCTTCTGGGAGGCTTGAAGCCGATGACACGGAAGGAGCAAAGCCCAAGTTAAAGGCTCTGCATTGGGATAAAGTAAGGGCGACTTCAGATCGTGCTACAGTGTGGGACCAACTGAAATCAAGCTCATTTCAGTAAGCATAAGTGTAAAACTATCAGTTAGGATAATTTTGGGGTAGTCCGAGTAGGAGTTGGACTGAACTAACATTCAATTGTTTTGTAGGTTAAATGAGGACATGATGGAAACCTTGTTTGGCTGCAATTCCAATAATCCCGCCCCAAAAGAGCCCATTAGAAGATCGGTTCTTCCACCTGTTGAACGGGAGAACAGAGTGTTAGACCCAAAGAAGTCTCAAAACATAGCTATATTACTAAGGGCACTAAATGTGACAAGAGATGAGGTGTCTGACGCACTTCTAGATGGTAAGTTTGTTAATTCATTCTTTTCTATTTATAGCCAGCAGTCATACTTCAGACTTTGCTCTTGCACGATAGAGGAAAAAGCCAAAATTTTCAGTTGGGTTAAAACATGTCGAATTGAGTGGCTCATGATTGCATATTGATGGGGCTCCCTGTGGCTAAGAACCGATATAGCGGCTTCTTAGCTTTCTAGGACCCTCATGGCCTCTATTTGAATGGCTGGCATGTGCATTCTAAGTGATAAACATGCATATTGACCACCTAGGCTACCTATAGCACTCTCTGTCATCTATGTAAAAACAAAAGCGAAGAAATCTCAAGTACAAAAATGATAATGCATTGTTCAATTACTCTAGCCAAATAGCTCTTTGTAACGTTTTAAGTCTATATAAAAATGGTCAAGTAGCATCATGCCATGATTAGCACTGTCATTTAAGAGGAGGAGCAAAAGTAAGGAGTATGTAATTGGGGATTTTATCTAGTTTTATTATTCATCATCTACAGGACATATAGAACCAAGTCCAAATATCTATCCGCACTGGTCAATCTTCCACCCTCATCTGTAAAAGTCTGAATATTTATAAAGCATTTGTCTCTTGTTTACCTGAAATTTGGTTTCCCTTACGCTCACTTGTTTGTTTTTTCTTTCAACTAATTGGTCACTTGGCAAACATCATGGGTGGTGTTTTTTATCAATGCAGGCAATCCTGAAGCATTGGGTTCGGAACTTTTGGAAACTTTAGTAAAAATGGCTCCCACTAAGGAGGAGGAAGTCAAACTAAAAACCTATGGCGGTGACCTCTCAAAACTAGGGTCAGCTGAAAGATTTCTTAAACAAGTGCTTGATATCCCTCTTGCTTTCAAAAGAGTTGAAGCCATGCTATACAGAGCCAACTTTGATGCAGAAGTTAATTACCTGAGGAAATCTTTTCAAACCCTTGAGGTATTAATAGCTGAAATCAATTTCTTGTACCTTTTTCTCTAGTCTCCAATATAATTACTACTTGCTCACAAAAAACTAGATACTCAATTGTTCATATTTCTCAGGTAGCAAGTGAGGAATTGAAAAATAGCCCGTTGTTCCTCAAGCTTCTTGAAGCTGTTCTCAGGACAGGAAACCGGATGAATGTGGGCACAAATCGAGGTGATGCTAAGGCTTTTAAGCTGGACACACTTTTAAAACTTGTAGACATAAAGGGAACGGATGGAAAGACTACATTGCTTCACTTTGTGGTCCAAGAGATCATTAGATCTGAAGGTGCAAATGGTGATACTGCAAATGGAAATGTTCAGAACCAAGTGAATTCTAAATTCAGCGAGGACGACTTCAAGAAGCAGGGATTGCAGGTTGTGGCTGGGCTCAGTAGGGACCTCGGCAATGTCAAAAAAGCAGCAGGAATGGATTCTGATGTCTTAAGCAGCTACGTCTCAAAACTTGAAAAGGGTCTTGATAAAGTGAGAGCGGCTTTGCAACATGAGAAGCCAGATATGCAAGGGAATTTCTTCCACTCCACGAAGCTATTTCTGAAAAATGCTGAAGAGGAAATTATTAGAATAAAGGCTGATGAACGAAAGGCCTTGTTTCTTGTGAAAGAAGTTACAGAATACTTTCATGGGAATGCAGCCAAGGAAGAAGCCCACCCTTTCAGAATCTTTATGATTGTTAGGGATTTCCTAAATATATTGGACCAGGTATGCAGGGAAGTGGGAAGGATGCAGCAGGAAAGAGCAGTGATTGGTTCTTCCAGATCCTTCCGGATAGCTGCAAGTGCATCATTACCAGTTCTAAACAGGTACAACGCGAGACAAGATAGAAGTTCAGATGAAGAAAGCTCATCACCCTAGTGTTGAGAACACATCAGTTTTTCAGGATAGCAGTGAAAGTAAAAAAAATGTTCTCGAAGCCACAATCGCCTCCATTCCAGGATTAGATTCATTCAATATAGAAACTTTAAAAAGAGTCTTGCCAGGAGAATCCATATTCCGCAGGCAGCAAAGAGCAAAGGAAGCTTTCTCCATAAAAATGTCGGGAACATTGATCCTTGAGATTGAACATCAAGCGGTTCAAAGCACATTGGGAAGAGAACAAACTAATCAAAGGATCCCACGTTTAACAGAGAAGGTTGGCAAAGGTCCATAATAACTTGTACACTCACCATCATCTGAGACAGGATCGAATTCCCTAATAGCAAGTGAAAGAGACGAATATAGTTTTCCCCCTTCTAATCCACAAACCCGCCATGGTTTTGATTATATCAGAATCACACTCATTTTCCATATTGTAGACTGTTTCGGCTTTACCTAAGAGGCTCTTATATGCATTTTTTAAATCAATAATTTACAATAATAGCAAATTCGTAAACAGTTACTGTATCCATGAGAATGCGGCCGTCCCTAGCATTTAAATCAACTAAGCATGACATTGAAATCAAAGGTGACGACCACAAACTGATTGTAAAAATGCCACTGAGAATAGGTTCTGTTAACACATCCTACACCAAATGCATTACTTCTCAAATATAAAGATGATAATGAGAGTCAGAAACTGCAATGCTTGTAGATGTAAGTTTCGGGAAGGGTAAACATACTGAAAGAATGTGGGAGCTCCATTTCCATGATGTCTGATGTATGAAGGCGGCATTGACTGCTTGCTTTAATAGCAGCTTACCTGCAAAATTGCCAATGAATAATCAGAATTTCATATAGCATTCTTCTTTTGGTTGCTCAAAGCTAAATCTGATCATCCTTGTCTGCCTGGTAAATCTAGCCACTACTTCACATTGAAGAGGACGAAACCCGTGACCTCAAACGGCCGCTTTGTCGATGTATCCATATGCAGTTGCCGTTATTTTTATTGGAAACTCCATCCAATTTCTAACTTTTTTCTGGTATAAAATTTGTAACTTTCACGCAAACCATACTCTTCCTGTGGTGAATTAATGTTGATTCTAAATATAAGACTTATTTCTATTTTTTTTCCCTTTAAATTATTTCTATTGATACTCCTTATATAATAACTAAGCAAGACGAAAGATGAAAGCAAAGCTAGATGACTTAGATGACTATGTTGTTATAATAATATCATATTATTTGACTAACTTAACTAGAATTATTAATTTCATCAACTTAAGTAATTATGTTTTATGTTTAGGGTATGAGGATGTCCCAACTTGGTTTGGGCTATGAAATGCCTCCCAATTGTTTTTCAGTATTTCTGTGACCCAAAAAGAAAAAAAGATAACGTTATATTCCTGAATCCTGATTTACTGTTTACCACTGTATATGACTAATATTGGGTTAAACGCCTGAACGTTATAACCAAAAGACATTTACCACTATTTAAAAGTGAAATAAGAGGCGAATGATGTTGGATTAGATATGGACCTGAGGTTTTAAGTTTGAAGTATCTACTACGCTAGCTTTCATAAACGCAGAGAAGAAAAATAAAAGGTGGCCTCGCCATAATTTGATTTGAGAGAAAAATAAAACTGAGATAGGTATGACCCACGTTAATAATTCTTGAGTCAACAGTAAAAGAAGGGACGCCGTAAAGGACGGTAGCTTGTTTACTCGATTCCTGTGGTCATAATGACTTTGCGTGCCTCCAGCTGCTATGGACTAATGTTTGATAGTGATATTCTGATACAGAAGTCGTAGCTGGAATGGCTAGGATAACATGATTAACATCAGTAAATACTATTCCAGCATATTAGCATGGAACTGGAATCACAATATTTTCACTTCATGATTCTTGAGATTGTTCAAACTGAGGGTGGATATCAGATACACACTGTAAATTTAATGGACAGAAGATAACTCTGAAATCTAAATGATTCACTAGTTCACGAACTTTTTTTCTGTCCATGCATGATGTCAATTACATTCTTAACCTCTTCCCAAAAAAGAAAGAAATACAACCTGAATCACGTTCCTTGTGTTTCTGTGATTCCAAGTGCGTGATGTAATAATCATCATTGCTAATAACCCATGAAGCAAGGAAAGCCTAAAAGGCTTAAGATAGGTTATCTTCAAGCCTAAAGGCTTGATGCAAAACGCCAGAAAGGAGCCAGTGCGGCATTTTTTAGATTGGAACTTGGGATATATCACCAGCAATGCTTGAGGTATGGGCTAGGATAGTAGCATTGGTTATTTCTAATACGATATATGATAGATTTTTTTTATTATTAAACAAGGATAAATATACATTATTATTTTTTATTAAATAATTTAGTACTCACAAAAGTTTAAGTTTTTTTCTCTATAAAGGAATTCGAAGACAACAGATGAAAGGGAAAGAAGTGACGGGACGAAGTGCTTCTGCTTCATCAATTTTATTGAGAATATGAGATACAAAAAGAGGAACACTTAAATCCTCTTAGAAGGATTCTCCTTACCCAAGAACGGGACAGACATCAAATTTACAGCCCAAATAAGGTTCTATACCAACTGCGACCTTGCTTCAACAAAACTTGCGGTCATTGCATTTTGAAAGAATGGTGCTACCGCAATGCCTTTAGTTCTCAAGATCTTTTCTACCAGTATTCTCCACCTAACTTCATCTTTCTTGTTTTGTGTTGATATTCTTTCCTTAAAGTTCCTGAAATGACAGGATCCATAAAAAAAAAGGTGAATATGTGAGCCGCATCATCAAGTAAAAAATCTCTTATTCACAGAGTCATAGACAGTGTTTGTTACCTGCATAAGGGAACTCTACAGGTATCTGGATTGGCACATATTCGAGAGTGCAGTTCCAAAAGCTGCCACATCCTCTTGCAATGATTGCAACCACCAGGGACTCTCAACTTGCACCCAGCAAAATGACGGACAAGCAATTCTAAGCTTTTGCATGCTGCAAAACTACATGGTGCTTGGTTTTCTTTGAAGTCTTTATCGTGTGGGCCTATGGTTCGACACCCATCTCTATATATGTGAACCAGCGCTTCCATTGCCTCGTACAGTTGAAGATATATTTTCTTCTCATTAATTTTTCTGATCCTCTCCTTTGTGATCTGATAATCAATCAATTAATTTTAAAGCTTTTAGAAAATTAACTACAAGATTTTCCATTTGGCAAGTTAGAATGATGGGAAACAACAGTTAGAAAAGAGAGATTAAAAAAAAATAAAAATAAATAATGAGAGCCTTACATTTTCTTCCTCAATGAGAGACTCGAGAAGTTCCTTCTCGAGAGATGGATGGCTCTCTTTCATAGCCTTCCACCCTTCAGACTCTGAAACTACTTTAAAATTTTTAAGGATGTGACGGTGACAAATGAGGCTAAGGCGAGGAGCATCACACAACAATGCAAGTTGAAACACATCAACTATATTGTCGATTGTAAGGAAATCCGATTCTAGCTTCTGTTCACATTCACGCTTCAAGTGGGGAATCACAAATACATGAGACAGCACCAACAAATGTAACGCGAATTCATTCATTTCTTCTTCCTCGTAACTACAGTAGAAAAACCATAGAAGTCAATTGCACACATTAACAAATAGAATTATGTCAATATGTCAATGAAAGTGATTTCGTTAATTGCTGTTATCGTGACAACTAAAATGCAAGGCAATTGAATGACTTTCCCCAGAAAGGTCAGTAGTGATGGCTTCCTGCCCTCAAATTTATGATAGGTTCAGTTACATCCTCTTGCTTTCTGATAGCCCTGCATTGTTCATTTATTTTTCTGAGGATCTCCGTCTCCCTTTACTAGTGACATGTCCCGACTAGTTGTCTTTTTCATCAAGTATTTTGATGAATGGTATTGTTAGGTCGAAGTGAATAGAAGGACTTAACAAGATCAATAAAAATTTGATTAGATCAAATAGTTTCCGTAGGCTGGCCAAAAAAAGTTGAGAGCCCCTATTCCTAAATTGAAGAGTGATATATTTCTAATTTTATATCCTAGCCTATTCTGAAAATTTGAGATTGACAAAAGGATCATACATACCAGGAACTATACAAAAACCGAATGAAAACTCGAACAGCGCCATGTGGAACCCCAGAAATCAAGATTGATTTCATATGATGATAACGGCTTGCTTGCTTAATCATGCCTCCCAATACTGGAGAAGCCATGGCCTGTCCATATAGGATGAAGTGAGTTATATCCATAGCTTGACATTAAAAAAGGCTTCTCTATGACATACTGACATGAAAATCTTGCAGTTGTGTTTTATTTCTGATATCCTTATGAACTTGGGCAAAAAAATGAGTGATTAAATTGTGGGAAAATTCAGCTGATTTAACCAGTTTCACGTCCCTCCCCAGGAATGTGTATGTTAACAAATGAGTTACAAGGCAGGAGCACGTATTAAATGGAATATCATCTTAGTGCAACACATATCGGAATAAATGAACTTACAAGAATATATGAATGCGCGTAAATAATGCCACCATTATCAGTATTAATGAAAACATCTGCTTTATAACCTTCATCAAAAAGCCGCTCCCACAGATCTCTTGTTGCTACAGAAACACAAATACGTCCTCTTGGTGGCGAATTTTTAGTAACTATATCCTTACAATAACAACGGTTTACTGCTGGATGAGGATAAGGAGGTGGAAGAGGAATAAATTTCTTGGTATCAGCCATCACGTTGTCAATTTAAGCTGCAAAACTGCACAAATAAATTAAATGAAGTTACCAATCCACCATATACAAGTCAGAGTTGATAATAATTATGGAGATCAAAAAAGCAAACTACGAACAAAGCTTTAGAAATCCTAGCGCACTTCATCTTTTGAAACTCACGAAATTTAAATCCTCTCAACTCATGTGTCATTTCTGATGAAGTTAAACGAATTTCATCCTTTATCGACTTCATCTCGGCCTCTTTCCAAAAGAAAACAAAACAATAATGGAGCCCTGTTGACACCAAGGATCAAGGTTGAAAGAAATAATATAATTTAACTTCTGCCGCAGAGCCAGAAGGAGATAATGCAATTTAAATATATTTCTGACGACAATTCGTTTTCATTAGCACGTCTCCACTTGTGGATATGACGAAGACAACAACATAGCTCCGTTCACAGTGCCCGAGTATAACGAGTCAATACTATTACCTCATATCGGGGTTTATATTCATGACATACCATCTCAAAATTCTACCGAGGCCAGAGAGTGGTCTGATTATCTTATCGATCTGATTAAGAAAGACCGGGAGTTCTAGTGAAAGAAATTCGATTGAATAATCAAATTTGCTAAAGGAATTCTGTTTCAACAGTCATATACAGACCAAAATAAGTATTGCCTGGCAGGCAACAAGTCCGAATTGAACACATCAAACATCAAATCGGGGAAGAAAACACAGAGAAATCAATAAGTTACCTTGTTCGAGGCGTTCCTTAGTAATTAGGAAGAACTGAAGAGCTCAATGATGGTGGACGACTGGTTAAGCAGAAATCCAAGTAACGTTGTGATGCAGGAGAGAGGAAGATCTGTGCGATAGGGTTTATGAATCACGCTTTCCCTCAAAGAAAAATACCGAAGAAATGAAAAATCAGGTTGCAAAAGCTAAATTATTTTTAAAACATGTATATAAAATAAAAGGTTTGTAATTTGTTTATTGAGTTTGAGGCTCACACGTCAGTAGGAGTATGCTCGAAAACCATCCACGCGCCTTTTTAAGAAGCTTAACTGACACAACGGCCACCATACTTAAAATTTTGCCGCTCCTATGTATACATGGGGTCGCGCCAAAATTTTGTCTTAATGGTGACTAAATTCTAAGTTAAGCTGTTTTATTAAAAAGATTATAAACATTAAGCAAAATATTGGCATTGGCATACCTGAGTTATGAGTAGTTTACTTTTGGAAAATATGGTTCATATATTTATCTAGCTAATAATGATTCATAGCTTATTTGATTTATCCATTTTGGCTGCCAAACATGTTGTACCGTTATGCCGACCATGGGGTAGCAGGATTTCAGTTCAAAAATAAAAGGGTAGCAGGATTTAAAACAAAACTGCACCCAGATGCATTATTTTGTTTTATGGCGTCCTCAGATCATAATTCATGCCTTAACTAATTTTCACGCTATATAGCTGGGGGTGGCCACAGTGGACTACTGCGTGTCATGAATTAATGCGTACATGCACAATGCATGTCATAAAACACGGCGATGGTCACGTTTAATTGGTTCATTGATGTTGATTGTTGACTTCTAGTTGAATGTTCTTTCACGGAAGATCATAGAGTTTATCATATCAAGATCTATACTTTTAATATCCGCAACTTGCACGATACCTCTGGTTTCTTATTTGATCTAAAGCCATCAAATGAATTAATTATGATGCAACGAGGGTGTCCACAGCTCCACATAATTGACGTTAAGTTGGATATGAGCTTCAAATATACTCTATTCATCCCTCTATATAAAGTCATTTTAAGTTAGTTATGGAAATAAATAAACTTAAATTGGTTCAAAATATCTTTGTAGATGTTCTTTGAGTCTGAAAGCCTATTTTAGCATTGATGAGTCTCAGGATCCAACTCATCTTAACTTTTCTTTATATAAAAAAGTATGTTGAAATTTTACCTTTTTTATAAGTACCATTATTTATGAATGGATAGGAGAGACTAACAATGAAAATGAAGATGAAACATATAGCTTATACATGGAAAAAAATCAACTAATGAGTGAAAAAGGTAAAAATGTACTATTTAGACAATTTCAAATTCAAATTGTATCTCATAAAAAGAATGAACCCATTCAAAATATAGGACTTTATAAACAGGGCACATTATGAGAATATGACAAAAGATTTCATTTAATTTTAAATATAACACCTTAATCAAATTTATCTTATAGGTTTGTAATTTGTACTACTCAAATTTCATCGTTGGCACGTATAAAGGAAGTTGCCATAAGGGGTATGGTACTTTAAAAAAACTAATGTTAATTAATCAATAATTATAGATGTATGACTGTACACATTTTCTAACATATATCAGTTCTTCTTTCGGTCCTAAATATAAGATCTAACTTATAATAATGCATCATACTTATTTTGTTTCTTTAAACTTTTTTTTTTCTTAAAAAGAAGTCAATTATGTTTTATACAAAAAAAAAATCAGATACAACAAGATAAGCTATTTAGCTTATTTATGTATATATATACATACATACATACACCTTTTCCGTATTCAGAAGTCAAGAAGAAGATGTACTACGTAAATTGGAAGCAGGAAAAGAGGACACGGAATGGAAAAGAGAGGTGAGAGTGGCCTTTGGGGAACTAGAAACCACAAGTGAAGATGAAAACGAGGCCCACGTAAAATAAGAAGACACCGAAATCATTGTCAGGTCCAGCTGGAATATGCTTTCGGTGAACAAAGAGACGAGACAATTTTGTCGGGGCATGCTGAAAATATCAAGGTCAGGTTACTAAAATAACATAAATGGAGGGTGAATATATCATTGGAGGCAACGGGAGGAGACACCAAACATCTTATTAATCGCCGCAAGATTATTTAAAAAAAATGATTTTGCAAGACAAGAGAACAAGGGTCGGTGTCAAATTATGGGGGCTGGTGTTACAGCCACCACTCACCACTCACCACTCACCACTCACCGGCTACCAGTGAGTGAGCATGAGTTCATATGCAGCCGGCCCCGCACCCTGTTCCACATACTCAACCCCGTTGGCAATGGGTGGGCCAGCTTCACTTCCTCTGATTTTCACCCCCGCTTGATTATCTAATGTAAGGCCAAATAGAATATTAAAGACATAATCACTCTAATACTAAATATAATATCCGTATACTCCCTCTGTTCTTAAATATAAGATCTAATTATCTAATTTGATTAGATTAATGATGTTAATTAATTTAATTAAAATCATATGAGATTACCGATATATCCTAACCACCTACATTTATTCTTATACTCCCCTTTACTTGTTTATTATTGAGGAGCACCAATATGGATAATTTAAGAAAAATGTGAGGAAAATAGGAAAATGTCTTATATTTATGAACAAACTCACATCCCCAAATAGGTCCTATATTTAGGAACGAAGGGAGTAACTGATTTTATTAAATTAAGGGTATTAGTTATGTTAGTTAATACTATGTGTTTTTTATAACACCCCAATCATCTTCTTTTATTTCATCTCCATCTCTTGTTTGATTATTGTTAAATGAGCACCAACCGGGATAATTTGAGAAAAACTTAACAAAAATAAGAATTAGGTTATATAATTAGAATCAAGATCAGGTTCCTAAATATTTCTATAATTGCATCAGAAGGAGTATTTTCTTATATTTTCAGGGGTTATAAAGTGCATCTACTACCAAATGTTTTTTAAGGACTTTAACAACCAAAAGATGCGTAAATGTCACACTTTTCGTTAATGTAAAATGTGAAACATTACTTTAGCCATAATTTTACATCAGTTATTGTCCATGTGCGATTTGTCGCTCCCTTAACTTTTAGAGATGTAACATCCCAAAAATTTAATTAAGTATTAGTGGTAAATTTAGAGTTAATCTGGGATTAATTAAGGAATTTAGGGAGTTTTATAAATAAACGCATTTGAAAGAATGCCCATATCATTTTCCAAAATCATGCAAAATCATTACAAAGCCTCAAGAGATTCCAAGATAGGTTCTAGAGTCTATCAGTTGAGAAAAAAAATACATACTCAAAATGCGACAAAATCTCCAAACAAAGGCTTTCAAATCGTTTCCAACTATAGTGTGCCAAATTTGCTTCAAAATGGTCAGAAAGCCAATCTCAATAATGCAGAGCAAGCATCCAAAAATATTAACCATAATTTCCTTGTAAACATACAATCTAAGCAACCATTTTATCATTAGATCTCACATTTAATTCATTGGATAACAAATCAATTTTAATCATGCTTCTAGTAAAATGACAAGTAATCGTCCAAGTTTCCAAAATTGAAATTCATGTCAATGTTAACCAGCATTCTATCATCAACTCATATTCAGTTCTAATCAAATTAGAAACGCAAGAAACTTCCCTATAAATGCTCTTTGCTCTCCAAACTTGCTTCATATTGCCTCATGTTCAATTTGATGATAGGCATTGAAAATGCTCAAAAGAAGTCACATCTATTAAAGAAAAACAAAAAGAAAAAATATTAAATTTTTAAAGCTTGGGTTGCCTCCCAAGAAGCGCTAAGTTTATAGTTTTCAGCCAGACTTTCCAATGCCAATTGCTAATCATACGTATCAAAAACAAAGATCACCTTGCCTTCATTTCTCTTCAAAAGACAAGGTTTCAGCAGAAATGGGAATTCATTCATACAAGAATTACATGTTCCTTTCATCAAAAATGATTTCAAGGTACATGATGCAATACAGCACATGGTAGGCTCTAGGTCAATGGTTTCTAATTTATCCTCTGTAGCCCCCAAGTATTTTGAAAACCTAATAAAATCTACTTGACTCCCATCAATAAAAGTCAAGCTATCAGTAGGAGGATTTTGAACATAAATTGCAGGGATTTCCTTTTTATTCTCTTGCTTCCAATGACAAAGATTAGGTTCCCCACTCAAAACCTCAATTGGGCACTCAATGTTTCTCTCTCCCTCTTCCATTTCTAGCTCACAATCACCCACAAAAGTATCACAAGCCATTAACAACGCATCATCACTTCCCATGGTCAATTTCTCACTTGAAATTGTATCTTCTACATAAGAGTCATTTGAAATATCAATGAAAACACCTGTTTGCTTTAAGGACTCAATGTTAGAAGCCATTTTATTTGCCCTAGATGCTAAATTTTCAAGAGCTAAAGCATGTTCATTAAATTTTTCTTTTGTCCAAGCTCTCATTTCATTTTGATTATCAAGAATAAGCTGAAGCATCTCCTCTACTGTAGGCTTTTTCTCATGAATGGGAGTGATTTCATCTACATGATTGGGCGATGGTTGATAATATGATGCATATGAAGGGAAAGAGGAATTTGGATCCCAAGGTAATGAATGTTCATGATTCCAACTAGGGTTGAAAGAATTATCATGCAAATTAGTATGCACCCTAGCAAAATCATCCCCTACATGATCCAAGGTTGAGACATGGGGGCATTGCTCAATATAATGATTATCTCCACAAAAATTGCAACAAATGTACTCATATTGAGTTTCAAAAGCATTAGGGTCATAGCAAGAAGGTAGATAATCATTATCCTGTTCAAATCCACTACTCGCCCCATTAGTCCACCAAGGATCATCCATAAACAAAATTGAAAAGAAAATAACTAACAAACAAAAAGACAAACAAAGAGAACAAATATACATATATAAACACAAGAAAAGAAGTTACAAGAGAAAAACAAACACAAGAACAAATATATACAAAACTCAAGCTTAAACTACTAGTGCTCTAATCAAGGTTGACCAAGGACGGTTTTAGGAAACAAATCCCCGGTAACGGCGCCAAAAACTTGTTCACACAGCAAGTGCACGGGTCGCGTCAAGTAATAAAGTGATAAGTAAAGTATCGTTTCTACGAGGATTTGGTCCAAAACCCGGTGTAAACACCCTATTTTGTCCGGACCCCACAAAATAAAAATAAAATATAATACAACAAAATAAATAAAATCTCTTGATTCTTTCTTACAATTTGGACTAACATTAGAAAAGTAGATAATTGTTCCCCAAATTAGAAGATAAGGCTGACTAACAATCAAAGAAAGAATTAAAAAAAAATCATCATGGTGACTGGATCCATGATCCTAGTCATCATTGTGGGTAAAAAGAAAAGAAAAAAAATCTGATAAGAAAAGAAAAAAGGGAAGAAAGGAAAAACCTCAATTTGAAGTTGACAATCAACCATTATTATGAAGGCATTCAATAGAAATCATTTTTAAGGAAAAATGTATGCAACCTTATTAGGATTTTTTTTTATTTTGAAGATGGAGGTGGCAACAAAAAGGAATGATTGGGGGTGCATACAATGAATGTGCTTGTGGGCATTTAAATAAAAAAAAGTCAATATGCTGATTGAAATTGAAAACCAAAAACCAAAAGAAAAAATTCCAAAATCATGGGTGATTGTTCAACGACACTTCAGGAAACAATTAAACAATGGCAATGAAAAAGTAATAAAATGGTAATACACCTATATAAATGAGAGGAAGAGCTCACTTGAAGGGGAGGAATTTTTTTCTTCACAGAAGACAAACCTTCTTCATACACATCAATTCTTTTCCCTCTCTCCCATATATCTCCCTCTATACATATCTCGTGGCTGTCTCTTTTCCAAAGAGCTAACACCATCTCATCCATACACCTTCACTATTCACGGCCCCACACCCACCAACCATCCAATTCACTTTTTTTTCCTCACTACCAAATTGCAAATCCTACGTGAGTATGTGATCCTTCATGAACTATGGTGATCCTTGGTTATCATATGTAGTTCACACCACCTGTCATATAATTGGGTTTCTTTGGGGTTTAAGCTTGTGCATTTTTGTTACTGACGCATTCTTTTTATGATCCCATATTACCACAAATGTGATTATTATTGTCGTTATTATCATGTTTTTTTTCGTTTTCTCTTATTCTTCACGTGCATATGATTATAAGCTTGACAATCAGGTATGAACTTACTACTCATCAGCTCCCCAAAACATTAGAATTTTGAAACAAATTGAAAAAGGGCAATCTATTTTTTTTAAGATGAATGAGAATGATTTCAAAGAGTTGTTTTTTTTATGCCGTGTGAGGTTTTTAGAACCTCCTCAAGCAAAGTTGATTATTCTTCCGTGCGAGGTTATGGGAACCTCCTCAGGAAGTTTAATCGAAAAATCTTTCAAAAATCTTTTTTTCAAATAATAAAAAAAAAAATTTTAAAAAAAATAAAAAATACAAACCAATAAATTTTTTTTTTTAAAATCTAATGAATGTTTTCCTAAAAAACATAAACCAAATGACACGCATTTCTACCGAACTACGTGGGCTTTGATCCCTTAAGGGTACGTAGGCCCTAAGTTAAATCCTAGGTCAAATCCAACTATGTAAATATTTATTTTTGTTTGTTTGTGTGAATATGTTTTATTTTTTTATGAAAGGCCATATTTATTTTTAGATAATTAACTTAGGGTTACCGTTTTCATGAACGGATGCTGTGGGGTGCCTAACACCTTCCCCACGCACAATCTACTCCCAAGCCCAATTTGGTTTAAAAGACATTTATAATTTTTAAAAGGTTTTCCAAAATTATCCCTATTTTAAAAATTTTGGTGGCGACTTCATGATTTCAGGGCGCTACACCCGGTCAAGCAATGATTGTTACACTCTCGCCCAATTTGAGTGATTCAAATGTTGAGATTGAAAATTAAACAAGAAAATAAACATATGTTAAATGAAAACAAAATTATAAACAAGTGATTCTCCAACTTCTGTAACATCCTAAAAATCTAATTGAGGATTAGTGGGCTAAGTAGGAATTGATTTATAAGAGATTATGGAATTATGAGAATATTTGAGGAATTTTTGAGGTATTTTGATGATCTGAAAGACTTTATTTCTCCCTTATTTTAAGGAAAATAAATTTGGAAAAAATTATTCTTAGGTTCAAAGGAGGTTATTGTGGGAGAGGATAATTAAGAGGTTTGGTAGGTAAATTTTTGGAAATAAATGGAATTTTTGTGGCTCAAAATAAATTTTGAAAATTTTGGGCCTAATAGTGCAATTTTTCCTTTCTCCTTTAATTATTATTATTTTTTCTCTCTTCCCTTTAATTATTCCATTCTTTCCTGTTCGACGCGCAAAACCTCAATGTCTTCTCTTTCTCTCTCACGTTCTCGCTCTCTCTTTCTCGCTCTCTTTCCACCGCCCAAACCACCACCGTCGACAGAACCACCATCCAACACCACCATTCTTCCTCTCTCTCTTCCTACTTCCTTCCTCCACTTGTTTTTGTTCCGATCCGTGCCTAAATAAGGAGATAAAAATAGCCCTTGGCCAGACTTATCAGAGCTCATCGGCGCCGGAATAGTGCTTTTTCCGGCCAACTAAGTACATTTTTGGAATCCCGTAAGTCTCCTCTACATCCCTATGTCTTTAGTTTTTTGTTTTGCTATACTTGAAAAATTAGGCCTTGTCTAAATTGGTATTTCTATGAGTTCTAAGCTTAATAAATTGAACATTGGACTTTGATTATGAGTTTCTCTGAGTAGATTTTTCATTGTTGGAGGTTTTCTTAATTATTGGGAATTTTTGGATTTTTGGATATATTAAAAATAGGGCTTTTGATGATCTGAGGTGTCTATAGTTAAATTAATAATTTTTAGATGTTTATTAAGGTTTGGAAAATAAATTGTGAATTAAAGAATGGATTTCTGAGGTTGAGAAATAATTTAGGGATGTAAGGTTTAATTTTATTTAGGCTTGAATTTTTATAAATAGTTATTGGAAAGATAAATGATTTTGGATATATGTATAAATGGAGTAGAGATAAATTTTAGAGATAGAAAGGGAGAATAAATGTTAAATAGAAATTTAAAATAAGTAAGGGCAAAGAAAGGGTAGTAAGTAATTTATTTTCCAACATGTAAAAATTGTTGGATAAATAATTAATTGTGGTTGTATGTATGGTTGTGTAGTGCTTGAATTGCACTAAGTTAGCACGGGGGAGCTGCACTATTGTGAGATTGGTGCCAGCTATCAGGTAACCGCTTTCTGCTTGTTTATGTGTGTGTGTAGTGTTAGTAAGTAATTTGAAATATTATTATTTGACAATTATGATGTTATATGGAGATGAGATTTTGAATTACAGTTGAGATATGATTATCAATTAATGATTGATGAGATCTTGAAATATTAATATTTTTCATAATATAATGTCCTGTGGAATATTATTTTGAAATGGCATAAATTTGTGATTTGAAATATTTGGAACTGAAATATATATGATTTTGGAAACTATTTCATATATATGTATATTCTGAAAATACTGAAAGGCCTGGTGCCTGATTGTGGTGTTGCATATCTATGTGTTGTTTGTGAGAAATTATTTGGGTATGTGACACCGGTGAATTGGAAATTGTGCCATCACGTGATGCGGTACCCTGTTGCGCCACAGGGACTAATTGATATATTATGGGAAATAAAGGAGAGAAAGACGAAAGAGGGGATATCGCCCCTCACGGATTCAGAAAGGACTGTGATCCTTCTAATCTGTAGTACTATTCAGGGAGGGTAGAAAGTCCCTCGTGAATTGTACCGTGGTGATCAGGGGCGGGTGGAAGGTCCCGACTGGTCCCACATGTTTTCCCAACATTTCTAGTAAGATTTGTTTGGGTTATCTGTAATTATCAATGATATATATACTATTCTTGAGGATGAATTGTGATGGGTTATTCCACAATTATAAACGATAAAAAGAGATTTTGGGAATAAGACGTGCATTATATGTGAATACCTGAGCATGCTTCTGAATTGATATATATGTATGTATTCCACTAGACACCTTGCTAGCACACACCACATATAGATGAGTAGTCAGTGGTTGCGTTTTGGGGCTACCCCCCGTTGATCTCACTTTTGCAGGTCCTAGGAGTGAAGTAGGAGGTCAAGGGAAGGATCCAGGAACTTCTCACTGATATCGTGAGATATTCTGGACCAGAAGGACAGGAGGTATTGCCACATTTAGGATCATATTTTGTATGATGCTTCCGCTGAACCTTGTTATTATTCTGGGGGGAAATTATTATTAATACCTATTATGGTATGGTATTTTGAGGATGATGTGTGGAGTTTAATCATGCATAATGAAATTCTCTGTTATTGTATTGGGAAGGAAGTTATATTGTGATGACAGAGATTGGAATTGAGGTTTGAAATATATATAAATATTATGGAAAGATCTTTTTCTAACTATGTTAGTTATTTTATTAAGTTAATTCCTTTTCCAACATAGTTAGCGTTTATATTATGAGTTAAATTGATTAAGTGTACAAAAAAGTGTATTTGAGAGTAATTATTACAACTTCAAGGATAAAATTAATCCTAAAATTATGTATCCCCCATGTACTTCGTAAAACTCAATTAACCTCCTCTCAAAGATATTCTCAACGAAACCGTGTGTTAATCTAGGATTCACAAGGGACTTGTAAAAGCTCTCTCAAGTCAAGAACACGTGTTTAATCTTATTAATTGCACAATCTCTTGCTACAAATTAATAAAATTCAATTTTAAAGCTCCAATCCTAATGTGACTATGCAAGGCTAGCAAGTATATCTCTATCTTACCAACAAAACCATCCATTTGTCATCCAAACTTCAGGTTCTTGCACTATTTTACCCAAGTTCTACACTCAATCTAGCCCTCTCAAGCATCAATCAAGTGAACCCAACATCTAAATGGTGATCAATCACTTAGAAGCATTAAAAGAAGAGTAAAGTAAACACATACATCTCATTAATCACAAAATAAGAGGAGGAATCAAGAGTCAATCCATACAAGGGTTCAACATAATCTTAGAATCAAAGTATTTAGCCACTCTTGTCCAACAACTCCATGAGAGCATATATATACATCATTGCAAAAGAGAACAAGAGTAGAGAATGAAGATGGAGAAGATAAACCAATAGTAGAAGCCCAAATCTCTTCAAAGCTCTAAGCTCAAGCTCAGTTCCCACCAAAATCCATGCCCTAGCAGAGCAAAACACCCCCAAGAATGCCTAAGAAGTGAAGAATGAAGTTCTGGCTCGAAAAACCCCTTTTATAGGTCTGATAGTTCACTGGAAAAAGTAAAACGCACAGCTGCAGTTTTGGGACCCTCGCTGTGGCCCTTGCTGTGGAGCGTCCACGGCTAGGACCAGAGAGGAATGCTTCATGTTTTAGCCTCGCCGTGGCCCTTGCTGTGGAGGGTCCACGGCGAGGGGCAGAAAAGAAACCTATATATTTATACCTTGCTGTGCCTGGCTGTAGCCCTTGCTGTGGAGGTTCCACAGCGAGGCCTTGCTGTGGGAGTTCCAAGGCGAGGGGCAGTTCTTGCATCTTCCTATTCGTTGCTCTGTATCTTTCTTTCTCTTTGAATTGGTCCACCTCTTCCCTTCAAAATGTTAAAAGCTTGGTGAGGGAGCTATAATCACTTGGTCAATGCATCAAAATATTCCTACAAGAGTTACATAGAACAACATAAGAAAGTAACTAAAAATATGATCAAAATATGCACAAATGAACAATAATGTGCAACCAAAAATCAAATGAACATTTTCCTATCTTGAGTGTCCAAACTATATCAATGATTGAATAAAACTCAAGGAAAAAGTGATGTCATTACATGAATCCCCAGAAGTTATCAATGTGGGGGGTATGGGTAACTCCCATCGAGCATTACCTCTGTTGTAGTATTGGGTATGGGTAGCCCCCATCGAGTACTGCCTTTTGGTGTGCTGGGTATGGGTAGCCCCCATCGAGCGTTACCTCCGTGGTGGTACTGGGTATGGGTAGCCCCCATCGAGTACTATCTTTCGGTGTGTTGGGTATGGGTAACCCCCATTGAGCATTACCCCCGTTATGGTGCTGGCCTGCTGGGTTTGGGTTGAAATCCCCATCGAGTTTCACTTCTCCGTGATTTTAGGTACGAGTTGAGATCCCCATCGAGTTCCATTCTGGTTCACCTAGTGGTAGGGGACAAACTAACGATTAACATTAGTGAAGTATTAAAGAATGTGTTTTTGAAATTATTTTGTAAAATCTGTGATATACGAATTGTTGAACTAATTTTGTTGGTACCCTTATAGATACTCTACTAACCCATTCTAACTCATGTATTGAGTTGAGTTGTGGTTACCGAGACATGTTTGTCTCACCCCGTAGTTGTTTACATTTTTGCAAGGGGGCCACCAAACTGTTTGATTGTGTGAGTCAGCGGCGGTATTTTTACATTGGAATTGTATGTTGCCAAATTAATTAGGCTTGCATCCGCTTCCGCATACTTTTATCATGAATGTTTATGATGTTGAATGCTTGTATAGATGTATTGTTAAGTTGAGACTTGTTTCTGTTGGGTATCTTAGTTGTTGCCGACAATGTTACGGTATATGACTGTGATTGAGAAGTATTATATACTCACCTGCAGGTGTTTTTCATATAGTAGTTATTGTTATTGTGATATTGACTGTGGAATTATAATTTGATGCAGGCTATGTGTTATAGTCCGGATTTTGTAGACCCGAGGCGGACTGGTATAGTTGATTGATTATTGCTCAAGTTTTTGTTAAATAACCATGTTAGATAAGTTCTTTCTAACATAATTATGTTGAATGTTTGTTTGGTGGAATGTGGTGATTACATGTGTTTTATTTAACCATATTAGGTGGTCTTTTATCTAACATGGTTAATCTAATTGTTAATCAGGTGAATTTTATCAACCATGTTAGGTGATGTTTTTTTAACTTGGTTAGATATTTTATTGCCCATGATAGAAATTCTGTTTCTAACTATGATAGGGTTATTTGAATTGTATGAAATCCCTTTTTCCTATCATAATTAGTGTGATTATATTTGACGGTGATTGATTATTATGGATTAATTATGGATTAGTGGCTAGGATTTTATAAGACACGTAGAAGCTGGGGTTTTAAGAAGGGAGCTAAACAAGAAATGGTAAAATAGGAAGAAGTTAGAAATTGAGGTGAAACGTTATCATGCTTCGACGTTAATAATGGGGTAGAGCCGGAAATACGGGCCGAAACCTATGGGCCAACCTAAAACCCGTAAAAAAATATGGTAATGGACTCGCAAAAACATGGCCCATATTAAAATGAGTCTTTTGGGCCCGAACCCGTCAAACCTGAGCCTGTAACGGGCTAACCAATTAAGCCTGTAGGCAAACCAGAAGCCGTTTCCCTTTTTTTTTTTTGGTTTTGAAAAAAACAAAAATAAACCCTATCTTTCCTTTCTAATGAGTCTCATCTCATCTTCGAATTAGTAATTGCAAAAATAAATGATTTCATCAAAATGCCTATTACTCAATAAATTCAACGATAACTACAGCTCATACCCGCTTAAATCCTTCTTTTTTTTCCATTCTCTCCCATACTTTTGACCTCATTTTTTTTACTCAATTTCCTTCCTTAATTACCATGTTTCCATTTTAACTCTTGCCCCTGACACCCCACATAATTAAAAATAACTGTGTACTATTAATAATTTATAAATGTGTTTGAATGGAGGCCTATAAGATTAAAAATGCGAACAAATGTGGAAACTCTTAGTTGAGATTACTTTAGTAAATCTTTATAATATACAGGGAGATTAAATCCTTTCATAACATTTTTGGCACAAAAAAAATGTAAAACGTATCCACTTGAAATATGTACATCTTTGTTGGTTCTGTAGGAGTTTTGTTCATCGGCATATTTATTTAATTGTAGTTGCTTGTTATCCTAATGGAGTCACTAGAAAATGTTAATATGTTTGTGGGTTTTAGAAGACAATGCATTGTATATTGTTTTTGCTTGTTATTCGGATCCAGTCACTTTATGCGATGGCTGGCATTCTACTTCTTCATTTGTTAATAGTAGTTTATTTAGGAGTAGGAAAATGATAATGATACAATTGATTTTGTATTGGAAATTGGAAATTTGGAATCTTGGCCTTTTGAATTTTAGATTTAGTTCAGGGATTTGTTGTATTTTGGAATATTTGAAGTTGAATATTGTATTATATATTTTACTATCATTTTTGTTATTTGAAATGTGTTAAAAAATTGAATTTATAATCTTGTGTTGTATATTTGTATTATAATTAGATTGTAAAATGGGGGGACTCATGGAAAAAGGGAAAAATTTGATAAAGATAGGCTTAAAACGGGTTTTTTTTGCTCGGCCTGAAATCCGAACAATATGGTCTGGACTTGAACGGTTTTTTGGGCCCGTCCCGAACCTGTCGGGTTTGTCCGTATTACCAGCTCTATAATGGGGTATGCAGAAGAATGGTGGTTTTGATTCAGAAGCCTAGTCAAGAGGAGGATTATGACGTTCCAACATGGCAATGTCAAAAGTGTGATAGGGTAAGATTAACAAGATCTTGAGGAAGGTTGGATGTCTCAAGTGTTTGGTTTTTAAAGGTTGACATGAAATTTTTAACGATAAAGTGTTATGCCGCTTTTTTACTCTTCCAAATGTCATGTCTACAACTATAAAAGGGGAATAATGAAGATGACAAAATTATGCTCAAAGTAATGTCGTCATCTAATATTAATGAAAAATATGATTTTTACACATTTTTTAAAGTTCAAAATTACTTTTGATAAAAAAAAGAACTTTGGCGTTGAGCATATTTTAAGAAATATTTCATGCGTATTTTTTTTACTTTTACCCATTATATGTAATATTTGTTCGTTTTCTCAAACCATACTACTTCTACGTTCTTGATATAAGACTCAATTTACTTTTTTTTAGAAATTAAGGAAACTAAATAAACCATTTAATCATAATGTATTTTATGTATTAACAGATTATATGTTAGTTTATAAATCAAATAAACTAGTTTAAAGAAAAAATTCAGGAAAAACAATTTTTAAGTAACATATTTTGCATTTTTAGAATTCTCCAAAAAAGTTATTTAGATCATATATTATAAATCTAAATAAAGACAAAATTGGAAACTCATTCTTATTTTTAAAGGCATTAACAAGTTGTTAGATACTCTTTGATCGTTGTGCTGTGCGGCCCTTGCCTTATGAAAAGGATTATCGAACAGATAGTGATATCGTATAGGTGTATATCATGATGAATCAATAATTTTTTTTTTAAAAAAAAAAGTCTCATTTTTTTTGTCCGAAAAAAAATTTAAACGAAGAAATCTAATATTTTGTATTTCTAAATTGCTGTAACATTTAAAAAATATTTAAATGAAGAAAGCTAATCTCTCCATCCCATATTTTATCCTTCACTATAAGATACATGTGAGATAATTGATTACCAACGATGTTTGTAGAAATAAATGCACTATCAATATCGTATTTAATTCTGTAAAATTCCTTGTAAAAAGCACAAAAGGAATTTTTTTTGAAGAGCTAATAACTTATTAGAAGAAGAGGAAGCAATTCACTAATTTTAACCAAACAAATACCTTTGTTAAACAAAATAACAAAAATGCTAGTATTTTGGAGGGGAAGTCGTACCCTGGCCCAAAAAAATTATAATCCCGCCCATTTATATTGGGCCTAGACGCCATTGCGTTCAAGAGATTTGCACGCAATCCATCTGGGCTCAGTAGAATCCGAAGAAGCTCATGAAAGGTTTAAAATGTTTGCGTTTCCCTCCAAAACCAACAATTTTGAAGATCTTCCATTCTTCTGGCATAAAATCAAAACAACAAAAATTGAAGATATCTCCCAATCTCACAGATCAAAACTCAGAAAGTCGTCACGAGAATGTGAATTTCTCACTTACAAAGCTCAATTTCATGATCGATTCACTTCGAAATGGATAAGAGACTTCGCTCATCTCTCCAGAACTCGCCGGAGGAATTTCTCTCGGCAGCCACGGCGTTAAACCTGAAATCTTCCAAGTCGTCCCTCAAAACCCTAATTCATAAGATTAAGCCCTCGTCCGATCTCTCTTCTTCTCTCCCTCTATCTCTCTGCAATTCCATCTCAAACTCCGTACATTCCTTCCGGAACCTTCTAGAACCCAATCCTCCGAACCTCGGACCCCCCAAATCACCTCGCTCCCCTCCCACGAAACGCCTCCGACGCTCCTTACGCCATTCACACACTCCAACTGAGCCTGAAAGGGATCGTGATGACTCCAACCTCGAAGATGAGAAGCAAAAAATTCTTCGGCGTCTTGAAATTCTCGCTCACATTGCGATGTTATGCGTTTCACATCCACAAGGTGTGTTCTCACCCTCCGATTTACTGCCAGGTGTTCAGGCATTGCATGATAACTTGATTGTGTTTGAGTCTGCTTCTGTTTTATCATCGGAGATTGAATGTTTGTGTGAAGAGTGGTGGAAGAAGAATCTGCCAGGACACGAACTGTTGATCTCCCAATTTCTCCCTTTTATACTCGCAAGATCGCTGACGCTGAAGAAGAAGGTGGATGTGCATAGAGTTTGTGTACTGCGGGAGGCTTTTCTCTTGCTTGATTTTGATGATGAGAGTATTGAGGACTTGAAACTCTTGCTGGTTCGATGTGTTATATCACCGGTGTATTTGAAAACGGAGGATGGACGGCGCTTCCTGTCGTTTATTTTTGGATTAAGTAATCAACTTGTTAAAGAATTATTGGCAATGATTCGTTCTCAGATACCATTTGGAAGGAAGTCCATGCTGGAGGCTTATGGGGATATTCTGTTTCGGGCATGGAAAGCATCTGATGGAGATTCGAGGGTTGAGATTGAGAACAGGTTTTTGCAGGATTTGATTGAGGGTGCTACACATGCCAGTTCTGCTACCTTTGCTTCGTACATTAGGAGGATTTTGGGCGCCTTTATTGGTCAGAGGACCACCAATGGGGTTGAGAAGCTACTTTTTCGACTTGCAGAGCCTGTGATATTTAGATCACTGCAGGTACTTTCTTATATACATGCATGATCCATCTGTGTCTTTTTGCATGGTCTTTCTTTAAAAATTTGGTCATCCCTCTGTTGATACTTCTGAGTGATAAAAATTGTGGCCGACACGTCCTCCCGTGTTAAATATTGATTTGTCAAGATATATACACAAAAGCTGCTTGCTGATATGGAGAGCTGGGGGTTCTAAATAACAAAACTAACTGGAAAAGCAGAATTACGGGGCTTATACTGTCATTTGTTTCCGACTCCAGATTCTTTTTTTTTTTTTTTTGGTATCACATTATAGCAATAGTCTTCACTAAGAGACTACGATCTTCGGAGCAGAGAAAGCCTGCACGTGAGTTTTCGAAGTTTTCTACTTTCATTGTTCCCTAAAACAAGAACACAATGCTCAGTGTATCAGAATGAATGCAATTATTTTAACTTCACTTTCTATCTTTCTTTTTTTTAATATTCTCCTCAATGGCTTAACCAGATAATGTTTAGGATCTGCTGACCAAGTCAATAAAAGTTCAAACACTATGTTGAGCTTAGAAGTGTCCCAAACCATTAACTTAGCCTCTACATAAGCAGAATTGTTTTTTTATGCTTTGCAATAGATAGCGAATTCAAATGTTCGTCAGAATGCTTTGCATCTACTTCTCGACATGTTTCCTCTTGAAGATCCTGACGCCACAAAAGAGGAGAAGGATGCGTTGCTTGATAAACAGTTCTTTTTATTGGAAAGATTACTTACAGACGATTGTCCAGAAGTGAGAAAAATTGCTGTTGAAGGTTCATGCCGAGTCCTTCATCTATATTGGGAAATTATTCCTTCACCAACCATAACAAAGATGATAAGAAAAATATTTGATGACATGTCTCATGATGTTTGTCATGAGGTTAGGCTCTCGTCACTGAAAGGCATAGTATATCTTCTTGGCAATCCTCATTCTCATGAAATTCTTAAGGTGATGTTGCCAAGAATGAGGCATCTAATGATGGACAGTATCCTCACAGTACGAGTTGCTGCTGCAGATCTGCTTCTCCATTTAAATGCTATCAGAAATTTTCAGTTCAACAAGGTACAGCTTTGTTGTAAATTTAGAATTTCCCTATAAATGAAGTATCTCATGCATTTTATATCATTGCTAAAATGATTGGTTTCATTTGGCTGGCTGGCACTCTTATTTTTTTGGTTGCGTTTTCTGTAGGTGGTGGATCTTGATACACTACTGTCAGTGCTTGCTAATGATCAACCTCCCGTAGCTCAAAAATTAACAAAATTGCTTATACCTTCATACCTTCCCTTAAAAATGCCGGTTGAGGAGGCATGTAATCGCTGTGTAACTCTTGTGAAAAGGTCTCCTACTGCTGGGGCAAGATTTTGTAAGTTTGCCATGTCAGAAGGACTATCTAGAAAGCATCTCGTGGAACTGGTCAAAATATTCTTGAATTTAGTCTTGTCTCCCAATAAGCTAGATGCACTTCAGATTGAGGGCTTTCTTGTTGCTTCTAGCTATGTATGTGAAAACTTAGCTAATGAACCGAGCGATAGAAATGCCCTCAGAGAATTAATTGCTGGGGACAAAGGGAAAGCCTTGCTTGCTGTGGCATCTACAAGCCAAGGTCATTCTTCTTTGTTCAATATTGTTTCAACTATCTGTCCGGAAGGCATTGCAGGAATTCTTGAAGCATGCATGCATGCAGTCACAAACTGCAATGGTTTACCAAAAGATATTGATTGCGAAGCTGAATTGAGGTCTGCACATAAGTTGCTACATTCTTCAGGAAATTTTGATGACATGTTTGAAACTTTATCAACCCTCTTGCATAAGTCTGCCTATCGTTGTCATATTAAATTTGGCATAAAAATGCCATCATACCATGCTTCTTCAGCAAAAAGGAAGATGTCCAAGTCATCTGGAAAGTTTCCAATCAAGTTGAAAGTTATCAACAGAAAGCAATCTTTTGAGGATGATTATTCTGTTGCTGTTGGGATAGCATGGCAAATTAGAGACATGCTTCTAAATGAAGATATAAAGAAATCTATATTGAAATCTCAAAGTTTGGCGATGTCATTTTTTGCTCTTAAAGTGATATCCGAGGTCAGCATTGTACACTGTGGGCACTACGAATATATGGACTACTCTCCTGTTTTGGCATATATGGCTCTTGCTCTGGAAATGTCACTTTACAATATTGACCCTAGTACTATACAGAAAAAAGATAACAGGAAGGAAAGAGATAAAAATAATTCTTCTATGTTGCTTTCAAAGGCAAGTGAAATTCCTTCTTGCAATTTGCTCAAATTTTGGCTCTTGTATTGTTGGCCTTATTTGCTGTCTATTTTCCAAGTCTATTTTTGGAAAATGGTTGTGTAATTGTTTCATTGCTTTGTAGGCGGCGATGGCACTTGGAATTTTTTTCTAACCCCTTCATTTTTTTTTGCTTCCTTTTTGTTTCTAGACTAGTAAATGCACATTTGTAAACTTAAAAATCATATGTAGATGTATAATGTAGAGACCAAAGCAATTGTTAAAGCTAATTTTTGTCTAATTAGCACGGTAGAGGCTTATGAGACATGTTGATGAATCTAGAACTTGGCTTCTGCTACAAATTTCATGTTAAATGTAGCAAATAGCAATTAAGTGATCAATTCATGTTAGATCCTGAATTTGATATTAGCTACTTTGATGTTTAAGCTGTGCAGCTTATTATATTAATTGCCTCCTCCGAAAATTTCAGGTTTCTCGATTCTCCATTATCACTTAATAATTACATGCACTTCAATTGTTCATTTTTTGGAATCTTCGACTAGATTTTTGTATAGAACTCATCATGCATTAAGTAGAATGATTCTGGTCTGTGAATCTTGCTTTACTACTATTCCTGCCTGAAACATTGCTAGTGAGTGAGTGAGTTGCCTAGCTTTTAACCTACCCCCGGCAAAAATTTTCTGCGCAGACTGTTTTACAGACGGCAATGGACAATTTATTCAGCTGTTTAGAAAAATTATTTGGAGCAGATGATGGCGCAAAACAGGGCAAAATTGATTTGGACAATTCGCAGTCTACCAGGAGGACAACTCGAAATTCTGCTCAAAGGTGCAAGTCATCTCCTACAGATGCTTCCATCCTGAATACTAGTGGTGAGTGATCATACAAGGAACATAAATAAGACTTGAACATGCTAAATAGATAGTTTTCTCTGTTATACTGTCTCATGTGAGAAGTAATGGGCTTGCTTTGGCCAATCGCTTTTACTTAGTTACCACAGTGCTTTGTCAGTGTTTCCAGTTTGGATAATTTTATTTAATCTGTGGTACTCTATCAGAGTAGATGGTTCAGAACATTGAGGCATTAGTATTCATTGGTTTTACATATCAAAAGACCATTTATTTCAGATTCTGACCTCTTTTGGCTGTCTTATTTTATGTACCTCGCTTCTACAATTTTGTACTCCAAACTCATTATATTAACACGTCAAGAAATATGTCAGATGTTGTTTTCAGTCACTGAATTAGAGCCACATTATCGTTATTGTATGTGTATAATAAAGTAGCATCGTTAGAGATTTGTTGAGGTTCGTTCATGAGAAGGTCATGCTGGAGGACTGTTTCTTAGGTAGAAACTAATCCTCATTGCTGTGCAGAATAGATATCAAATTTCTGTTGAAGATCGGATTTTTTGTAGTTAAATTATTTGTCTGCCAACTGAATAACATTTATTTAGAAAAATTAGAGAAGTATGGTAAACAGTTTTTCAATTATTTTTTCTTACTTTTTTATCTTACATCTAATATTTGTTTAATAATTACAACTCATTTTTTCACATTTTTTAAAATTCAATTTAAAAAAGTTTTCCCTCCGCTCCCCTCGAACCAAACACACCCTAAAACTTTGCATTTTGGGCGCGAGAATTGGGCCTGTCTTTAATTACGTCTTCAGATATTCTCCTCTAATTTTTCATGACTAATTGTTTTATTATTATGTTATTTACATAGGGTCTGAATACGTTGAGCCCCGAGTATTATGTAAAGTGAAGATGCTTACAGCTGTTCTCATGTTCATGGTTGACACCACGGCAATGGGTATTGCTCCTGACAAGCCTGGAGTATTTTTAAATTACACTTCAGGATGTGTACAACACATCATAACTTTAATTGATCGGATATATCACAACCAAATTCATCTTAGTGAAGAGGATCTGAAGGATACAATGCTCTGTCTGAAGAGTTCTTTCACCTATGCAGCGAAGTTACTCAATCTGATACTCGGTCACTTTAGTGAATCTTCCACAACTTCACCTAAAGCTTTTGATCTTGCCAATGACTTGCTGGATTTAATTATCCTGATTGAGTTATACTGGGGCTCTGGATGTGCGTCAGGTCTTGTTGCAGCAGTGAAACCCTGGTTGCCTGATTTGGCTCTGGCATTAGGATCTAGAACCATATTCAAACAAATACAGGGTGATGAGACAAATCCAGCATCATCAGACCGAATGAAGCTCCATTTTCCTAAATGGGCCTTGATTTTAGCCAAAACCGAACTCTCCGGAGTAGAAATACATGGAAACGAAGAGGATGACAAATGTTCCCAACCAGAAAAATTTTCTGCGTTCAATAGACTTCTGGCATTGTTGATTATACAATTGAGGGGAAATCCATACATAATGGATGCTGTTGGGGTTGTTTTCTTGACTTTTTCATTGGTCGGGCTGGAGAGACAAGACTTTGAATTGGCATTAGGACTCTTACACTTTGTATGTCTAAAGTTATTTAGACAAGATGACCGGGATTGGGGTGAATTAATGCTCTCTTTTCTGCAAGAGATCTACCCTAAGATAGAGAGAGAAATTGCAGATCGAAGACATGAAGATGATCAGGAAAAATTAAACAATGCAAAGAAGTTGCTTGAACCTCTTTGGATGTATCATTTGTATGAAACAGGTAGGGTCTCCATGACTGAAGCATAGACAGGGCTATCTTCATTTTTGTTTTTGCGAATGTTGTAGAAATTTTAGAATTTTATTCGAGGGCCTTAAAATGACTGCTGTAAATAATATGCTTACTTCTGCCTTTATGTTGTCATTAAGGTTTTGTTGGTATAAGGATACGGTTGGTTAATGCCACGACCGTGCTATTTTATTTTTCAGTACAAACTTGGTGGGGCTTAATTTCTTGATTCTTGATCCTCAGTACAAACGCTTGCTTTTATCTTTGGTTTTTATTTTGGATAAACTAAAAAAAATTATCCTCAGTAAATATACCTCAACATGGAGCTACTTGATTGATGTTGAAATTTATTATCTCGTTTTTACACTTAAGACCTAAGTATGATTTGATTAGAAGTACTCAACTAATTTTGTAGCTCTGTAGGCCTGATATTTACCTAATACTCCCTCCCGTCCTAACTGCTGGTTCTAACTATAAAATTATTTTGACATTTTTAGAGAAATTAAAGATATATAATTAATCACCTTAAAATGTTTATAGTTGTCTTTTTTTTTTCCCTCAAAACTAATTTATCTTATTTATAAACTATTATATAATATAATTACATTTACGATTATTTAAAATTAAGTTGTCTATTTTGTTTTCTTAATTTTCACAAAAAAAAAAAATTAAAATGATTTTTTATTTAAAATGGGAGGGAGTATTTTGGGTTGGTTTTGGAGTAAGATTTGATTAGAACTCAACTAATTTGGTAGCTCGGTAGGCCTGATAATATTTTGGGTTGGTTTTGGAGATTTGGTCATATTAGACACTAAGTTGAGGTCAAATCTGGTCTTGCCTAGCCTGAGGCATATATGTATAATTTTAAAATATTATGAGCATTAACTGAATTTATGATATTGTTTTTTATTACATGATGTGATAATTCACTTTTATTATCATTAAAATTTATAAAAAAATTAGCATGTTGCTTTTAAATTGATTTACTAACTTAGCATTATGTAAAATAGTGCTGATAATCTTTCGAACTTGATATTACTTTCCACGAAAACCTATTTTACACAGAGATGAATAAAATAATTATAACAGTGAATAATAGTTGCTAATTACAAGTCAGTTCTGGCTGCAAGTCAGTGAAAGTACATGTACAGCAACTGTTGACCAGAAAGCACTGCCACTACAATAATCCTTGAACTAATGTTTGCAAGAAGGATCTATCGATCAAAAGGCTTCAGACAGAGAGCATCTTTATTACAGCTGCAATTGGCATGCCCAAAAGCCCTACAAATATGCTTGAAACCCATTGTTGCAGAGTGAGAGGTGTGGTGTTTGCAAAGGTTCCCAAGAACTCGACGATTATGATTTGAAAGATAACAGTTGCACTGATGACGCCTACGAACACATAATTATTTAATATGCCTTTGAAAACATTTATCTTCTCCATCTCACGTGAGCTAATTTCATTAAAAACCTGCAAAATCGAAGTCCATATATGATAAGGCAACCGCAACACACAGGTAGAAGGAAACTCAAAATGTCTAAGCAGATTATGTAAACATTCTTCAGCCTATCGGTCAAAAAAAATCTAGAGTTTTTTTTAGAGGCTTGTTTACCTGACAGAAGACGAATGCGTTGAAAATTAGTGTGTTTAGGATCAGATCGGCATCAGGGCCACTGAGGTTAAAATACAATTTTCCACTGGTCTGAAGAAACCATATCACCATAATCTGATACAATGATTGGCCTAGGATGTTCCTCCACATGGCGTTGCTAATGAAATTACCCGTCCTTCCTACAGGTGACCGCTTCATCAATTCATCGTTTGGAGGTTCAGTTGCAAGTGCCAGTGCTCCCAGTGTGTCCATTATCATGTTCACCCACAGTAGTTGTACAGCTGTAAGGGGTGCAGTTCCTGAAGAGTATATGAATGCAAAATCGTAAGACTAAGGGCCTGTTTGGATTAGCTTTTGGATAATAGTTTTTTAGAAAAAAGCTGAAAAAATGCTTTTAGAAAATAAATTTTGGAGAATAGCTTATGAGATTGTAGAAAAAAATAGCTTCTAACCAAACCTAGGTTTTCAGGCTAAAAAGCTATTTTGAAAAAGTTGTGAGTGTTTGTCTGACTTAACTGAAACCTAGATTTTGATAGTTAAAAGCTATTTTGAAAAAACTGAAAGTGTTTATCTGCCTGATTTTGAAACTTAGGTTTGGGTGAAAAAAGCACTTTTTTTAAGTCACCCAAACAGGCATTAAGTAGAAGACAATTCCTGAAACCTCAATAATAAATAAGAAATAAAAGAATATTGAAAGACTAAATAAGGTAAGCTCATAATCAATATAGTCAAAGTTGACTTGTGACCTGTCCAGCAAGCTGAAGTGAAGTTCACCAGTAATGCAACCACATTAACAGTCAACTGGAACTGGACAAATTTCTGAATGTTTATGTAAACTGAACGTCCCCATTTTGCCACAGTCACAATTGTGGAAAAGTTATCATCCAGAATGATGACATCTGCACTTTCTTTAGCAACCTACACGCAAATCATAAAATTAGCATGGTGCAAAAAATTGTCTTTTACCTTCCCCACTAAATATTTATTTCATTTAAATATAGACGGCAACTGTATTGAACTCACCTCAGTTCCAGCAATGCCCATTGCAAGTCCAATGTCAGCTTCATGAAGAGCTGGGGCATCATTTGTTCCATCACCAGTCACGGCTACAACTTCCCCAAATGTGGTACGGAGGTGTTTCACCAATGTATGCTTGTCCATAGGTGACGAGCGAGCCATAACCTGCACAGGAAATTGGACTTAGTAATGCTGAAAGGATTGACAACCATGTGCTTTGTTGTGTATTAAGGAAATCAACATGTGCACAGATAGAGAATGAATTACCTGAATTTTTGGGATCAGTTTGAACAATTCCTCTGGACTCTTCTCTCTAAATTCTGGACCTTCAATGGCTATACCATCATCTGTTAAAATCCCACATTCTCTAGCTATAGCCTTTGCAGTATCAATATTGTCGCCTGTAACCATTCTCACTGTTATACCAGCTGAACGGCAAACTGCAACTGATTCTTTAACACCAGGACGAACAGGATCCTTAATACCAACAATCCCAATACAAGTATACCCAGAAACTGGAATGGGGTCTTCAGGTAAGAATCCCTTTTCCACATCCATGTAGGCAATGCATAGAGTTCTAAGTGCCTCACTTGCAAATTGGTTTATTGTCACCGTAAGATGTTTCCTAGATTCTTCATCAAGTGGAACAACCTCACCTTTGGAATTGATAACCTTGTCACATGCAGCCAGAATTATTTCAGAAGCTCCTTTAGTGTGGGCTCTCAAGCCTCCCTCAGAAAGCTCCACAACTACACCCATCCTTTTCTTTACAGAGTTAAATGGCTCAACTTTAACAAGCTTACATGCATTTCTCTCTGCCTGAAAGTCCCCACCTAGAGATAATCCATACTCCAATATTGCAGTATCTGTTGGTGTCCCCAACACCTCACGTTTTCCATTCTCATTGACCACAACTTCTCCACCAGTGCTAAGAAATATTGACTGCAGCAGCAGTTTCACAGCAGAATCAGGGAGATCAGAAGGCAAGGTAGAAGAAGCATCATTACTCACTTCTTTCCTAGTCATGTAAATGCATGTTTTCACAACTGTCATGCGGTTGGTAGTTAATGTTCCAGTCTTGTCACTGCATATTGTTGTGGCTGATCCCATGGTTTCACAAGCTGCTAAGTTTCGGACAAGGGCTTTGTCGTTCATCATCTTTTTCATAGCAAAAGCAAGGCTCAATGTGACAGCTAATGGCAGCCCCTCTGGAACAGCAACAACAACGATTGTAACAGCAACAGCAAAGAACTCCAAAGTTTGCAATGCCTCATCTCCAGACCAGTTCAAGAGGCTTCCTTCTTGGAACTTACGGGTCAAAAGGCCTTGCACTAAAACTGCAAAAGTAACTACAGCAAAGAACAGGCCTATCTTCCCAATAATGGTTGCCACTCCATTTAACTTCACCTGCAATGGGGTTTCATCATCTCCTCCTTCACTGAGAGTTGCCATCAACTTACCCCATTGAGTCCTCATCCCAACTGTGGTAATCATCATTTTGCAAGAGCCATCTTTGACCTTAGTACCTGAAAGAAGAAACGGATTTTCAGAACTCACCATCACTGGCTCGCTCTCCCCGGTCAAACTTGACTCATCGATCATCACAGAAAATCCTGAAAGAAATAGGCCATCTGCTGGGACTTGATCTCCTATAGCAAGATGCACAATGTCACCGGGAAGCAAATCATATATTGACATTTTCTGCCTATAACCATTTCTTGTGACCTGAATGGTGATCTTCTTCTTCTCCTTGTCCAGGTCCTTGAATTGTAATGATTGGCGGTAATCACTTGTTGCTGTCACAAAGACAACCAGTAATATACTTGCAACAATTCCAAGCCCATCATGGGCCCCATGGGGCCATCCTTCCATTGCTATACCAACTATGAGAGACACAAGAGCACATACTCCAAGGATCATGAGAGTCATGTCTTGAAGGGCTTCCCAAACAAAAACCCAGAAACTCCGAGTCTCACTCTCAGTAAATTTGTTGATTCCATATATCTTTTGTCTCTTGTTAATAAGATCAGTGTCCTTACTAAGCCCATCAGTGATTGATGCTGAAAGCTTGCCTGCAAGACCATTAACCCCGCCATGATATTTAAGCTTTTTTATATCATGACCTTCAACAATAGACCCTAATTCTTCAGCGCAGATCTGAAAACCTTCTGCTTTAACATCCTCGGGTACAACATAATCACCTTGTGGCACACCTGCGGGTGTAGTGGCAAATAAGCACACAAACTCTCAAAAGCATTTCAGAATAATGCTGCAGAAAATACCTTGAATAAATTGAAGTGCTGCTTTGGAAACTAAAACAGCAACTCTCAGCTTCTCCTGCATGAAAAAGACTATGAATATCAGAGAAATATTAACATAGAGTGTGGCATTACAAAGGAAATGGCAGAGGAATATGCTCTATAAAATCAATTTCAAGTTCATTTTTCTATAAAACATATAATCCATTCATACTATCAGACAACAAAAAACAATTTGGAGAAAGGGAGATTTTGAAGCTGGATGAAAAACAAATTAAAAATACATGCAATCACTTTTTGGATTGGCATTTCCAGCCCACACCAGCCTCAAACTTATGGCCAAGTAGTAGGAGGTTGATAGTGCCTATATTTTGAAATAGATGATGTGGCAAAAATATCAGACTAGTATTGGTTCTCTCGATTTACATTAAACATGCATATCTACAAAGCAATCTAACCTTAAATGAGGCCTTAGCCACCCTGTTTCCTCCTCAGTTTAACTTATAAATTATATTAGCATAATGACATAACACTTGATGGTATGACCTTTGTATTGCACGAAATCTCATATAGTAAGCCACACTGTTTATTGCATGGGAGCAATACTTCTAATAAATTTATAATATATATATATATATATATATATTCTGCTGTAGGTCTCAGCAAGAGAAGCTTCCAAGAAGTATGTTTAAAACCAAGTAGAAATCTGCTAGCTTAGCTATATTTTGGAACATTCTTCCTTAAAAATATTCGTTTGCATAATCAATGGAGGAGACGCAATGCTCCTCTGTCTTGACCATTTGGCTAAATTAAAAAATTCCTTTTTTCACCACAAAAAAAAAAAAAAAAAATCTTCGGGCACATAAATTTAAAAAATTTTGAGATCACAGCATTGCTGCATTGCGTTCACACCCTCCCCCACCCAAAAGCAAAAAAAAAAAAAAAAAGAGTCAGATAAAATAATATGATCTATACAGCGGCAAAAACACGCGAGTACAAAATGAGTCACAGAAAAGCATTCGTCCTTGTAAAACGCAATTTAAAACATTTCTACTGCATAAATCAGTGAGCAATCAATAAATAAATAGGTTCAATATCTTAAGACACGTTTAACAATATTTTAAGAAATTTTAAATATGAAAACTGGAAATACTTCTTTTGTGAAAATACTACATTTAAAGGCGTTTATAATTATAGTATGTTGCTGTGCCAAGCAGGAAGAGTTAATCTGATTCATCTCTCTCAGAGTCATAGTTTTAGGGAACAGAGTTGAAGGGCAGGTAGAAGACAAGCCAAAGAACAACAGAGCAGTGGAGAACAGAATGTTTGGCTTTGATGGAGTCAAAATTTCATATGAGAGCACTTTTCATAAGTCCCTTTCATTTGCTTTCACAAATTAATTGTTGTCATTTTGTTTTGAACCACAAATCGATTCAAACAAGAAGCATGTTGAATCTGTCCCAATAGTCTCCAACAATGGATCACACACAAACGATTGATACAAAATAGAAATACCTGATTGATACGACGCATAGCATCCGCTTCATCTCGCTTGGAGAGATTTGCGGTGAAACGAAAGCGTCGTTTAGGGTTCTTCACTATACCACAGAGATTCCTCCAATTTGCAAGAGCTTCTCTTGACGAGTTCTTAGATCGAACTCTAGTGAAGCGTTCATCTAATAAATTAACCATCTCGTGAAATTATTGTTTGATTTGCTCTAATCTTCTTTGCCTTCTAATTCAAACCTTCTCGGATCGTAAGCATCCTTAGAGATCCTCCTTCATGAGCTTCTTATAAGAATGCTGAGTTCACAGTAAAACAGTGAAAGGAAAATAGGAGAGAAATACAGGACCGTTTCCACGAAGAATCGTAAAACAGGGCTGCCTGCCAAAAAGGAAGAAAACTTGGTGGGACCCAGGGAGGAGGCGAATCACGAATGTGACTTTCTTAGCAGCTGCTGACGACGCGGGAACTTGATTCAGAGAAACAAAAGAAAAAGGGGAAAAGAAGCAGAAGATGATGATGATGCCATGATGGGTCTATGAAGCATTAAGAGAGCATTGTGAGAATTCCAAATCCCCAATTTTTGTGTCTTCTTTGGTATTCTTCTCTTCCTTGACTGTTGTTATACTTGCTACCATGGGGTTGAAGTTTGAACTGCTTGATGCTACCAACTTCTGAGCCTGAAATTAATGACTATATTTCTTGAATAAATAAATAAAGAAAAACCTAGTAGTGTTGTATGTTTTATTTTAAAATCCTTTCGCCCACCCTATGTCAATTTTTATTATTAAAGAGTTTCAATAAGAATAATATAAAAAATATTAAAAAAAAATATTTTATATTTAAAAATAAACTCATTCGCTGGTCAAATAAATAAATGACTATGCATTAATATTTGATTGATGTATGTGCATTGCGTGGGAGACAGTCCCGATCAGGTACAAGTAAACTTCTCTTTTATCTTTTGACTTGAGATTGATCTATCTTTGTTAATGTTTCTTTTTATTTTTTATACCCATGATCAATTTTTTTTTTTTAGGGAAAAAGACAAATAAATACCTTTCAATTTATAAAATTCCATTAACAATTTTATGATAGGTATTAACAACACAACAACCTATCATGAAGTTGTTAATACCTATCATGAAATTGTTAATGGGATTTTATAAATTGGAAGATATTTATTTGTCTTTTTTCCTTTTTTTTATGGTGGTATTAGGATGATAACCAAATGAGTCACTACAACACAGAGAGGATTTTATACTGCCGTAAGTTGTAAATATGAAAGTTAAACAACAGATTTGTTTTGATTCTAAGTCCATCTTAATCTATTTTATCTGCTGGCAAAAAAAAAAAAAATCTTAATCTATTTTATCTTTTAGAGTTGTAATATTTTCATAAACTATTCGTATCGGTAGCATATAATAAGAAGTTACCATCAAAAGGAGCAGTTCCGGTAGGGATTATTAAAGAGAGTGTGTTAAGAAAATTGATACATATCTAATAAATAACTAATTTAATTAAAAATTTTAATAGTATATTCTATTAGTGATTTCTATTTCTTATCATATCTTTCCTTTTTTCTTTTTTTCTTTTTGCCAAGTACTACCTCCGGTCCTAATTATAAGAGCCAGTTGACTTTTTTTGGGGAGATTAAGGAAACAAATTAGACCCATAAATCCTAATATATGTGAAATGTAATTAGATTATATAGTTTATAAGTAGAATAACTTAGTTTCTAGGAAAAAAGATAATTATAAAAAATTTATAGTGGTGTATTTTACATCCTTAATTTTTTTTAAAAAGTCAACTGACTCTTATAATTAGGACCGGAGGGAGTATTTCTTATCATATCAACTTTTTATCACTCAGTGCCCGACACGGCTCTTTTTTTCCCTATAACGTTCACAAAGACACAAACGCGTTGTTTGTGTCCTTTTATTATATTACGCTGATCACGCGGTTTCACACGTAGCTTTTGTTTTTTTGGCTAAAAAAAAAGTGGCGTAACTTTTTGTCAGAGGCTTGCACACAGCACACTGCACACCTTTGAGGAAAAAAGCTTCATTATTATATTTCATAACGCGTTACCGTTGAGCATTGATTTTTTTTTTTTTTTTTGACCATAACCGTTGAGCATTGATTGATCCATATGAATTCTGAGTTTCTGACAATATAGATTTTTTTAAAAAAATTTATTTATCTATAAGGAGAAGGGACAATTACACTTAGGTCCCAAATAAAAATTTTAATTTTAGAGAGATTTCAAGGAATTGTTAATGACAACTATTGACAACTGAAATAGCCTTAATTAATAAATAAAAAAGTTGTTAATGAACTTGTTTAATATTAAATCTCTTATTTGGGACCTAAATGTAATTGTCCCTAATCTATCTATGTAGATGGGCTAATCCCATTGACCCCGTCACCAACATTCTGGATGAAGTTTCCGTTATTATAGTTATGAAAATGTAAGTTGCATGGGATACTTCACAGTGTAAAAAAGTTGCGCTGTAGAGAATAAGAGAAAATGAAGACGACCAATGTTGAGGCGTCCATTTTCATAATTAATTTGGGTTTTAATTAGAAACATGATACTCCTTCTGTTACTATAAATATAAGACCTAATTACCTCATTTAAATAGATTAAGAATGTTTGTTAACTTAGTCAAAATTACATGATATCACCAAAACACCCTGACAATCTATCTTTACTCCCATCCCCTTCTTGTTTGTTTAATATTTTTTTTGATTGCGTTGTTTGTTTAATATTTAGGAGTGTTAATAAGGATAATTTGGGAAAAAATTGAGAAAAATATAAAAATGTCTTATATTTAAGAACAAACTCACCTCCCTAAATAGATCCTATATTTAAGAACGAGGGAAAGAGTATAAGTGTATAACACTAAATAGCGAAAATACTCCCATTTAAACATGTCAGAAAGAGTGGGTGTCCGTGTGAGTGTACTGAGTTAAATTTTTAAGTTATTTGCTTGATAAAGGTACATCATCTTCAATGGGTCTGGTTACTTAGTTCTTCAACAATTAGCTGCCTTTTTAACTGTTACTTTTTAAAGAAAAAATCTATATAAAAAACTTTAAATCTATATAAACTTAAACTGATAGCCGATAAAGGGATAATGGTCCCAGTTTAATTACAAGGCTAAAATGAGAATATTAAGAATGCCTTGTTGATGAAGGAAAGTTTTGTAGGCCATATCGTTGAGGGGAGAGAAATCCAAATGCTCTTTTATCTTTGTGCGCTGTCATTTTCTTATCATTTATGATATAGTCATTACTATGTTGAGCATTCTTATTGGTAACGAGGAATAGAAACAGACGACTTATGTTTGCATAATACTAGTTGGGTGCAGATTTTCAATTTCTTCAATATTTTTTATTTTTTAATCTTAAATATTTTACCTAAACTACTTCTTAATTATCAGTGTTATATATATTTGAAGTTTTGAACAGAGTTTCATTTGTAAACGATGAGTTATATATATTTGAAGTTTTGAACCGAGTTTCATTTGTAAACGATGAAAATGAAAGTATATAATTTTATAAACAAATATATGCACACACATAAGCACACATTTTCTCTTAAGCATTGATTTATCTGTCGTTGAAGAAAAGTCTCATGTATGATTTCCCATTCTTTTCCTTGTGGACACTTCACACGCATGTTGCATGTGTCCTCCGGTAGAATCTCCTTTTCGGGTTGGTGGTATTTTTCCCTTGTTAGAGTAATAACAACGCAATATTATTCCATGAGTCTTTATGGGCAGCCTCCTCGGTAGATTTGTTGTTTGGTGATGACCTTCCGCTGAAAGTTATTATGCAAGTGAGTATTTGGAAGAATTTTCCACTCAGCTTCAACAAGGTTCTCCCTGTTACCCCATACGCGTTATAAGGCTTTGGACCAACATGGTGAATGATTTCTCTCCCTAGTTTACATGCATGGAAAGTTAAATCTCTATTTCAATATGAAGGGTTACTGTTGAATATTGTCTAAGAAGTATTTGCATGAGCTATATGCCTATAGGTATCCAAAAAATATTTTTATTAATATTGTCTGAGAGTGTTAAAAATGACCAATGTCCCCTTAAACCAATAAAAATATTGACGGTTAGCGTTAGATTTTTAATGGTTAAGAAAACTTTAATCCTTTTTTAACATTCATATGTGACATTGATAAAAAAAAAAAATTGAATATTCAAAGCTGTTGTCGGAAAACTTTCAATCTTGTTAACTTATAGAGAGAAAATAATTAGAAAATTAATTCATGGACAACAAATGCAATGCCCAAAACAACAAAATTAAACCAAATGTCACAATGACATTCAAACCAAGAGATTTTTTTTTGTCAAGAGAATTAACAGTCACACCAAGGGCTCTAACTTTAAACAGCCACATAAATGGCTTAAAATCCCTAAACCCAACTTTAGAAAAGTTGCAATTTTAGAAACCATTGTTAAATAGCCAGCAACAAGAGGAACCCAAAACAAATAAATACAAAAATAACCCACAAACACCACCAAAGCACCTGAATAGAACTGAAACCACAAAAGCAATCTCGAAGATTGATCAAAACAGATTTGTAACCAACAAATTGCACACCCCAGATTCGAAAATAGACGAAACGCATGAGCTACAATGCACACACAATCTGAAACTCACGAACTAGGGCACATGACCCCTACAGAGGTGCCAAGAAGAATAAGTTGGTGCAGGATAATGAAATCGTCATCGAAAAATAACCACCACGCACTGCCACACCTGGACTGTCTCCGTGGCGTGTGAAGATCACGATGCGCCCAGGAGACGCCGGAATGTGCCACTGATGATTCAAAAAGGCCGATCGGAGGGAGGGGAAGAGGTGTGGCTAGGTGGTGACACATAACAATCACTTTGAATTTGCCTCATAGGTACACACACAAAGCGACATTACTACTCACGAGATATCATGTTAGCTTATATAGGGAAAATAATCAGAAAATGGTTCACTTTATTCATAAACATAGTCACATATTTATACAATAGGGAAGAATTCTAGACTAATTACTAAAAATAATATCCCAACTAAAATCTCTAATTGGTAGGGAATTTAATCTGATTCAAAATTAAATATTTTTTAATTATATTCTAACAAATCTAAAATTAGAGCTTAACCTATACATCCATATACAATTTTTTGAATGCCATACAAATTTGTATAGTACTTTATTTTGCATCTCCATTGTATTACTCTTCGGTTCCTCACTTCTCAATTTGCATATGACTTGGCCATCCTAAATCTACAAGCACCCATTCATATTTGTTTGACCTCTTTTATGCTCACCACCATTTATACTTGAATTCCTTTTTTTTGGGTCATTTATACTTGAATTTATTTTATATCTTATTGTGTGTATAATTAAACACATACACATACGATCTGCTGATTTAAAACATTATAGAAGACACATAATACAGAACATAAAGTTCTCACTATTTTTTCATACTTTGAACCTTGTGAAACTAATTTGACCAAAAAAAAAACTTATGAATGTAAATTAAAAATGATATGCTTCTTTGTACTGATTGGTTGAAATATCTCTCAAGGGACCCTTGAGACTCATGGAGGTATTGTGGACTCGTTCTACCAGATGATCCACCTTGATATTTGGGCTTACATACATCTTTCACTAAAAAAAGAGTTTGAAGACCCAAAAAATTTCTTCAAATAACAATTCATTAATCATATCCCTCTTTTTTCCATTAACATTTGAGAAGTTGATGTTTAAAATCCCCCAATACTATCATTTACAACTTCAAAATTGTTACTATCAACTCAGCCATAGAGTTGTAAATTATTAAATTGAATTATACAATCTTTATAATATAATTATTAGTTACTTACATATTAAAAGCAGTAGTCAATGTCATTTTTAAAATGATAAAACTCTTACAAATGTTGTCATTCCCATTTTGTCTTACATTAATACAGATAATGCATTATCAAATTGGCTTGGCAGCCTAATGATCACCAACTTTAGGGTTGTTCAAAGTGTCCCAGTCTTGACCGTTCCATTCCTATCCCGGATTTGTTGGGATTGGAATTTTCCAAGGCCAACGAAATCTGGTACTAGGATTAAAGGTACCAAAGTCAAATTAGAATTGGGACAGTATCGAGATATGGTTACATATTTGGGGTTCCCAGTTCCGATCTTGGTATCATAATTATAATTACTTTGTTAAAAAAATTTCACAGTCTAAATATTTATTTGTCTTATTAACTTTTTTAATTAATATTTTCCCAATCAAAATATTCATTTCTAAGGTGTAGTGAATAACTTAGAATGAATCAATGTTGACAATTTAAGATTTTGAAGAGATATTGATTAAATTGGTGGATTAAAGGATGTGAGTGTTTTTTGACAAAAAAAGGATGTGAGTGTTTGGGGAATACTTACAAGATATTTAAGGCCTACATATAAAAAAAAAGATTAAGTGTTATACAGGTCCCTTTTGTCTAAAAGTTTCCATATCAAGATTTAACTCTAATGAAAATAACTGTTTTTTTATGGTTCTAAGTGTTAATTACAAAGTTATGGTTTTAAATTGTTTATAGTTAGATTAATCTGAGAAGATGAATTTGGGTGTTTTCTTTGTTGGATTGATGTTGGTGTGTGATAAGTGGAGTATGAGTTGTGAGAGTATGGAGGATAAGAATTGATTGAGATTTTGAGATCGAATTGGTACAGGGAAGGTGATTGTGATTTGATAGGTTTGATATGGGTTAAGTTAATTTAATTTATTCGTGTAATTGTAATTTATTGCCCAAAGCACCATAAAAGGCTTTGTAAGGACTAAGTCCCTAGGTTGTGAATTATGGCACTTGATTACTTATTAATAAGGTGTATGTGTTATAATATTGATTGTAGATTTTTGTTCTTGACTCTAAACATGGGGACGTATTTATGATAATTCTTGATTTGACTCCAAAGAGGTAACCACTTCTACTTGTTTTATATATGTGTGTGAGCATTTTCCATTGTTATCTTGAGAATGATATAAGAAATGGTAGATTTGAACTGGTTATTTGATTATACACTCGTCTTGTGGGATTTCTACTTTTGGAAATGCGTAAGTTGTGGTTTAGCATGTTTTGAAAACTATAATATATTGGAATTTGGAAATATTGCATATTACACATTTTGAAAATATTGGATAGGCCAAATGCCATCCGAGTTTTGATGCATCTGTGATTGATATATGTGGAACTGATTGTGTGTGACACCTGTGTACTTGTTTCTTACCATTACGTGATAAGGTACCTTATTAACCCATATGGACTTATGAACTCTATTATGAGGGAAGTGATCCTCTCGTGGCTCTAGGGAGGGAAGTGAGACCCGACTAATTTCACATATCTCCTTATTGAAGGTGACAAGCCTTAACGACACGCAGAGGGGTCCTTTTGGATTGTGTGGTTATTTATAATTGAAACTCATATTTGAACTGATTTTTGAAAGGCTGTATCGTTATGTATAAACATGAAGTGTTGGGAAACTGTTTCTAAATTGAGTTATGGTATTATATCTGGATATGTGATCATGTGTTGAAATCCATCCATCTATATATATGTATATTGTATTATCCCACTTGAAACCTTGCTAGCGCACACTTATATGTAGACATGTAGTAGCGTGTTACCTTAGATCTTGTCTACCTCCTTTGCTTAATCCTTGCAGGTTTCTAATACCAGTGTAAAGTCTCGGGGAAGGGATCCAGCTGTAATTCACTAGTAAGAGTGAAGACCTATGACATAGTGATGATTGTATAATGCCACTTAGACATTAGACATATCTACTTTCACTTGCCCACACTTATTTGAATTCATGTATTTTTGTATGGTTCAAAATGCATTTACTGAGATCGATCCAATCTGGCATAAAGGCCGGAGGCCTTATGGGATATTGTAGATTATGCTATGTGTTTGATAGTGGCCCCCGTTTTGGCTGGAGTCTTGCTTTCTTTTGAAGTTGGTTGATTATTTCGAAATTTGTATGAGCCATTTCGATATGGATGTTTACGGCTGGATTTATCTTAAATGAAAAATGATTTTCAAGGCATTGTCGAAGTTTTTATATGATGGCTTGTTTATATGAATGGTTGATTTTATTCTATGATTTCAAGGAAAATGCATGGTGGTGTTAAGTATACTTATTTTAAATTACCATGTTAGGTTTCGCCTTATTCTAACATGATATATTTGAAAGATTTCTCTTTAGAAATATTTTGTTAACTATGTTAGTAGGATGTTTTTTTTACAACATAGCTAACCCCTTTTTATTTATTAAGTTGAAGTTTTAAATAGCTATGTTAGCTTAGCACTTTTTCTGATATAGTTAGTTTCAATTAGGCTTTTGTACATGAGGTTTTTACTAACCATGATAGTTAAACCCTTTTTTTTAATATGGTTAAATGATTTATAAGTTTGCTTTTATAACCATGTTAGTGTTTTCCTTTCTAACATGGCTTAGTGCAAAATTGTGTATGCAACCTTTTAATATCCAAAATAGGGTTTTTATGGTGATTATGGTTATCTTTTTCTATCATGTGTATGATAGCCCTTCATAAATTTAGGTATATGGTTCTCCTTTGTTATCATAGTTACATGAGACTTTGTGTCTTGTTTTAGTTATACGCTTTTCTAATCATGATAGATTCTTCATTGATTTTATTAACTTTCTTTTCCTATCATGGTTAATCGGACTAAATGTGATTATGTGGGCATTAGCGGGACTTAGGATAGGGGTGTGATGACTCCCTATATTTAGTAGCTTTTTAGAAATATTTTATTGTATTTGGGGAGGCATCGATTCAAAAATTAAGAGATTTTGTTGGGATTTGATAAGATATTAATTTGACACATTATTTGGGGGATTTCTTTTAAAATATGTTATTTTGAATTAAAATAGGAAAGTTATCAAAAATAAAAAAAAAATAAGTTTATGTTATTTTTTTATTATTATTATTTTTATTTTGATTTGATTTGATTTAGTTTCCTCTTTTGTTTTTGGCAGCAACCACACACAAAATTGAATGAATGAATCATCATCATGGTGAAAAGGAGATCATGCACAAAAATAGGAAATAGTAAGCAATTAGAAAAAAAAGGGGGATGCCTAATATAAAAACTCACACATACGCAAGAAAAAGAAGAAGAAAAAACGGAGAGGACGCGGCCACCGCCATCAACCTCTTCTCCATCGACAGCAAACAGAGTAAGGACAGGAGGAACTCCGTTTGCCGACTTCGTTCATCCATTTTCATCTTCTTCATCGAATAGGAGGCGAGTTCCGGACTTCTTTGTTCAGTAACGGAAGTTGAGTTCAAAGGGTCAGGGGGAGCTTCTTCTTCGTTTCACATCTTCACGTTGTGGTGGCTTTCTGCTTTGATTTATTTGTGGATTTTATTTCTGAATTTTCTGTGGCTGTGATGGATTGTATTTGGAGCATATGTAGCTAATTTGTTTTGCACCTAGAGTAGTTATGAACTAATTCTTGGATTAGAGCATGTTTGAACCTTTTATTTGTATTTAATTTTAGTTTTGTTTACTTGATCTTGTTGCATTTATCTACTTAGTGCTTGATCACCGCTTAGTATGAATTAGAGGAATTTAGATTAGCCTTGGAAGAGGGATCTTAATTGGACCTAGGATTGAGTAATGTGGGATTAAAATTTATTCTAATTTGCCAATAGGATAGGAATATACCTATTGGACCCATATAATTATATTATAGTGAATTTGATTTTTATAGCCTCTTGAGTATCTTGTTAGGAATAACAAGTGTAAATTGGGAGAGGGGTATATTTGATTGGGAGATCCTTATACCTATTAATACTCTAGATTAACAAGCAATTTTAAAGACAATCAATTTGGTAATTACATGCTCTATGAATTGAAAAGGGGATTAGCCACTCTAGGTTGCATCTTTTTCTATTTGCATTAGTTTGTTTGTTTTGTTTTGATTTTATTTCTTTTCACTCATTTAAAATCAATGTGGTTTGCTTGAATTAAACAAATGTGTGAAATTAACTCTCAACTAAATTCGTGGTACCAAGTCCTCGTTGAAACGATATTCGATTTACTCTTTATTACTTGACGGCCAGTGCACTTACGGAAACGTATGTTCAATTTTGTGCATATCAGGGTGTCCTGGTTCCGATACTTGAACACCCGTAACCAACTTTATAGAAACGAAGCCTTGGCCCCAATTTTTTAAAAAATACTGGCACCCAAAAGAAGCCACTGGTGCTAAAGCTTCGAAGGCCGCCACTTCTACGGCGGCGAGTGAATTTTTATCTTTTAGAAGAAGATTTAGGGACATTTTTGTAAAAACCCCAACCTTTTGAAATTTCATATTGCTACTATCTCGCATTTGGAAATTTTAAAATTCTAATGATATTTTATTATTTAATTGGAATATTCCCTATTTCTTATTCAATAGTTTCTAACATAATAAATAGTAATAGTGATTTAAAAAAAGAAAGAAAAAACTCAAATTTCTCGCCACAGCCTGCTCCGGTCTTTCATCAACCTCAGGCATCTACCTGTTTCCCGTCTTCTCTATCTCTTTCGTGGCTGCGAAGATGACCAAAGGACCTCCCCTTTTCTCCGACATCGCCAAGATACCTAAAGGTGATCCCATCCCATACCTAAATTTCCCCCTTTGTTTCTTCTCCCTCGATTGTATGATGATTTCGTTATACTAGTCTGAGGCCAAAAAAAAAAAAAAGGAACATAATCGATCTGTTCTTGCTCTTAGATCTTTTAATTAAGGACTACAGCTCCGATCACAAGTTCACCGTTTCTACCTACAGTGCCGCCGGAGTGGTAAAGCCTTTCAATTTTTTAATTACTTCCCTTTTTTTATTCTGATTTTACCACTTTGTTGGTTTATTTCCTTGCTGCTATTCATCCCTCCCTGTCTTCTGTTGATATGTATGCTTTTGAAACTTGGGTAAAATATTTTCAGACCCAAATAAAAAAGGGTAAAATATTTTAAGTGTTCGCTATTAGTTTTTCAATAAAAATATAGCATACAAACTTTTTAAAAGATGCTATGGCGGAGTCTAAAATCTTTCTTATTTAAAAATAATCCTCTAACTGTTATATTTTTGTTAGAAACCTGGATATGAAACCCAAAAACTGGCGAGATTAAAAAAATAATCATTAAAACCGGTCGTAGAAAAGCATATAGACTGAACCAACTTTCGATCACGTTGCTTATTATTCACCAAGTCTTGAAAATGTAAACAATTTTGCTGGTAGGACATGACTTTTGATTGATGTGCTTGGTGCCTTGGGAAGGTGTTGAGGTTCCGCAATAAAAGGAATGTACACCCACAGGATAAATCAATATTTGCAATTTACTATGTGGAAATATAAATTAATTGAAGGGATATCATCCACATTCATTGTAATGAAGTGTCTAGCGTGTTCTGTCATTTGTAGTCACTCATTAGCCATAATCACTGAAAAGCACTGTTCATGCTTGGGTGATTGTATTCAAGAAAATAGTGTGCATTCATTATTAAACTATCTGGAATCTAAACACTGAACATCAGTGTTAAGCTGATAATGGACAGTTGAGTTTGGGATAATTTTCTAGGAGCAGAGAATTCCAAATGTTGGTATCGGTCTGATTGGTGTGTTCTTTGTTTGTCCATTCAGGCCCTTACTTCCACGGCTGTGAAGAAAGGAGGACTCTCCGCTGGGGATGTAGCTGCACAGTACAAGCATAATAACAGTATCATTGATGTCAAAGTTGACACCGAATCAAATGTGGGTTGCTTTGTTTGTTAGGTCATTACACTGTATATTCTGCTTTGGTAAATCATTTCATTTGCTTTTGGCAGATCTCTACAACGCTGACATTCACTGACATTGTGCCATCCACAAAAACAATCGCTTCATTTAAGCTGCTTGATTACAGCTCTGGCAAGGTATAGAAGTTTGTATCTACTGGCTGCGAAATTTGCCTTCACATTTATTCTGAAAATATGTTCACCTTGGCTTTGGCAGTTGGAGGTTCAATACTTCCATGACCATGCTACTGTAACAACAGCTATTGCATTGAAGCAATCACCTATTATCGATTTTTCTGCCACCGTTGGTACCCCAACAATTGCTTTTGGCGCTGAGGCAGGCTATGATACCACAGCTGGTGTTTTCAACAAATACACTGCTGGGATTGGTGTGACCAGACCCGATTCATATGCTTCAATAATTCTGTAAGTTTTTGGCATTTGGCATCGTGATCATCGTTCCTAATCTTTAGTGATTTGCAATCACATAGAGAGAATTCAAAATTGTTTCAGTGGCGACAAGGGAGACAGCATTAGAGCATCATATGTACATCATCTAGACGAATCTAAGAAAAGTTCTGCTGTTGGAGAAATCAGTAGAAAGTTTTCCACAAATGAGAACACTTTTACGGTTGGAGGGTCATTTGCTGTCGACCATCTGACACAGATTAAAGCAAGGCTCAATAATCATGGGAAGCTTGGGGCTATCCTCCAGCATGAGGTCATACCAAAGTCTGTGTTAACCATTTCTGGAGAGGTTGACACAAAGGCCTTGGAAAGAAAACCCAAGCTTGGGTTGGCAATTGCTCTCAAACCTTGAAGGTTTTCTACTTTTGAAATTGCATTAGAACTTAATTCAATTTTTTTTGGGTGGCCCGAAATGGTAGGGCAGAATAAGCAGTTTAAAAGATTTGTAGGTTCGTTACTGGGAATTAAAAGAATCCTGGAATCAGCTACAACATCTCTTCCCTCTCATTTTTTTTTTTAAGTTTCATTGCATTGTTGGTCTTTTCTGAGATGTGGCTGTCCACTTATACGAGTTTCATCATCGTGTGCATTTGTGTAATTATATTTTTGTGTTTGTTCGTCGCGCGTCTTTTTTTAGTCAAAGTTTAATATCATGGCTGCTTTTCTTTCATTTGATCTTGGGCTCTTAGCAGATAGCAAAATCAGGTTGTTATTCTATCGCGTCTCACAAGAGATGGAAGCAAGAACGGACTGGATGTTAATTCAAGAAAAAAAAGAGAGGGTTTTTTGCTAGATGGGAATTGGCAAATCAAAAAGGCAAATTCATTGGTGACTCTATAATGGATTGTAACTAAAAAAATTCGATATAAAGATGTATCATACCATTCCTTGCCATTCAAACTTGGGGACACAACAAGGTATTCCCTCCATGTTAAGATACATGATGATTTTCTATCATTTTCATGTTTAAAAATAGGAAAAAACATAAAGCATTTTGATGATTTTCAAGTATTAATTAATAATATTTTTTGTCCAATAATATCTTCAACAAATATTTACAATAAACTAAACTTTTATATTTATTCGTGATTATATTACTCTATTAAATAAGAATATGCATGAAAACTGAAAAGAGTAGTTAGTTCTATTTTGTTTAAAAATGTTGCCGACATTGTGTACTAAACCATCCTTTTCACCTTTTGACCTGACAATTTCATAACATTGGTTATCAACAGCAACAATATTAATATGGTCATTAGATACCACATTAAAATACCCAAGAGCAAGAAATTATTTCACGAAAAAATTAATAGTACGTGCAGCAGAGCTTTCTTTACATCGGACCAGAAATTTGTTTCACAAACGCGGGAAGAATCCAATGCTCTACTTTCTTTGGGAACATTTACGTTTGTGACTTTTGTCTAGTTACACTATGTATTATGGAATCAACGACCAGATGTTACTGACACATGCAAATCCTCTTCTATGTTACAGACACATGCAAATCCTCTTCTACTTACAGACACTTGATAATTTGAACTTTCACTTTACAGGACAAAGCCCCATAGAACATAAAATCACTTTATACTTGCTAACCAAAGCAAGGAAGAATTTATCTTGTAAATCATAGGCTTGAACAATGCATATATCCACACCCTTCCATGCGTTAATATGTTACAATCCAAGAGACGCGTAGATCCTTAATAAAAAGGACACTTTTAATACTCAAGCTGTAATGTGACTATGACATCGTATTCATTTATGAATTAAGTTTTTCTTGACCGAAAAAAAAAAATCACGACTTAAAGTTTGGGAAGACACTATACGATGGATTCGAACACACCTGTTAATCATATATCAATACATATATACATATATAACTCTTAGCACACTAACATTGGCGTCAACATATCAGCAAATAACAATGGAGCAGCTAATAGATTAGATTCGAGACACATTAAGGCTTCAGTCTACCTATGATACGCATCCAAAGCATTAAAATATGACTATAACACACCCACTAAGTGTATCTCAAATTAGTAAAACTCGAGACAAACAAAACTATGGAGAACTAGACCGACCTGCAAAACCACCCACCATTGATCACAGTAGACAAAATGGAATGTCACTGGCATTGTGTTAGATAATTCAAATGAATAACATATAGGTTTACGAAACATTAAAATGGAGCTCAATGTTAAGCAATGAAATTCATCACTCAGATAAAGCATCGCACTTTTGGATGAAATCTCCACCATCTTTATCGGAGCAACAGCAACCGATCACTCACATAACACGTGCATGCCTATGATTAGAATATCATATAATTTGATCCAATTACTATGCCTCAACACAACCAAATGTAAACTTAACTGCAGTGATGTCAAATGATTGACCAGGTACACAATAATTTAAGAAGTAACATCAAAACATTCCTTTAAAGCAAGAAACACTCATGTCATCCAAGTACTCAAATTGTTCAGAAGGAAAATCACAAGGCCCGCGATGACATATTATCCAATTTCCACTTAGTAGTAACCCCGAAAACAACCTAACACAAATTAGAAAAACAGATCTAAAAATAAACAAGTTTTCACCGTCTAATCAACGTTTTGCATAATGTCCTCAGCAGTAAACTTGGTGCCCTTAACCTTATCAGCAGCTGCACGTCCCTTGGCCTTACGATCAAGCAAGGACTTACGATCCTTATCCAACCTCAGCTTCGTAATGACACATTTTGAAGGGTTAACCCCAACATTAACAGTCGAACCATTCACCTTCTCACGAGTAATCCTCTCGATGTGAATGACCCATTTGCGGCGATAAACCTGAACAACCTTTCCCTCACGACCTTTGTAGGTCCCACGAACAACCTGAACCTCGTCGTCCTTGCGAACCGGCATGGATCGAACGTTGTATTTGGAGCGAAGGTCATTGGAGAGAGGAGCACTCATCAAAATCCTGCGAACGCTGGAAGGTGCAGTGAAATGTGCCTTCCTGTTCTTGCGACGAGAGCTGGAGACCCGAGGATTGTACTTCATTTTTGCTCTCTCGACGAAGGGTCTCTCTCTCTACCTGCGGCTTCTTCCTTCCTTCTTGGCTTCTGCTAGGTTCAGCAAGACAAGCTTTTTTAGGGTTTGTACATTTATATGGAAGTGAGGTTAGGGCTAACTTGTTGTATTTTGTCTTTTGAGCTTTGATCGGGTTTGTTTTACTGAACTTCGCGAAGCCAAAGCCCAACATTTGGAATGTTGGCAAGTGGCATGGGCCATATAGGCCTAGCTTGACTGGGCCACAAGTTTACAACCAGTTCATTTTGGGTCCAGAATCTTATAATAGTATGTCTTATATCCCTCCATTCTCAATATAAATTAATATATAATATGATTAAGTGACTTATTTTAAAAAAAAAATTGAATAAAAAATGGATAATATTTATAAGTTAAGTAAATGAGTTCTGAAGAAAAATAATAAATATATTTTTTTTTTTATACCAATAAATATATTTATTTTAAAGTAGTCTATTTTACAACTTTAATATCTCCAAAATAAAGTCAATTTAATTTAATGTATGGAGGGAGTAAATTCATATAGTAATTTATAATCTTTTCACGATTTTGTTAGGATTTATCGAATAAACAAGACTCTGGACCCTCGCGTTGCACGATGAGTTATAGTTAAGCGTTCCAAACAAACGATGATTTAAGCTGAACAATATCTTCATAAGGGATGGGCAATCGGTAGGAGTTGTAATAAAATGAAAATTATGCATATGCACAATCCGAACACCTAAATAAAAATTATGTAAATGCAATTCGGATTGCTAAAAAATTTGAACTATGAAGGTAAAAGAAATTTCTTTCAATTGTAAAATAAATGAAGTTAGTTGGTGTACAAATTTTGGAAAACCTCTCTGTATACTACATTACTGGTCTTGCTTATACTTATTCTTTTGTCATCCTAGATCAGTATTTTCAAGCCTTTTACACTATTTACACGTGACAAAGCGACATACAGCTGACCATGTGAGAATACAGGGCTCGGTAGGTATAAACCAACAGTCGACATTGATTGTCCTTGACTTTTGTTTATTGTCATTGCAAAAGAAATGATAACAGGGAATTACCTTCTTGTCATGTTGAATGGTAACTTAGACTCTGATGGATTCGTGTCCATGCGATGTATAAGAACTTCTTGTCCAATGCTGCTCTCGTTGAGAGTAACTGCTTTAATGAAATTCTTGCCAAGATGCGTAACCCTCAACCTGGTGCCATTACAAAGACCTGCGGCTTGGTCAATGTTTCTTATTAGCATAATCGGAACTCCGACCTTCAGCTTCAATATGTGATGGGGCATTCCAGAACAATTGATTGAATTCAGAAACTCAATATTGTACAAATCTTCAAACCTATCGTTCACATTATCCGTGTGGCTGATTGCATCTGAGCTGAGATATTCAACCACATCACCTGGGAGTGAAGAACAAATGTAGTCATTCAAACTATCGACCACCTCATTTATAGGAGCAAGAATTGCACGGTTTGTTAAATAGTTTTCCTCAAATAAGTGATCTGATAAATCTGGAAATGTAGCTTCAACTATTGATTTAATAGGATCACCCCCATCTGATAACAATAATTCATCTGGCATTTGAATTTCTGTAGTTCCATCATGTGGTAGTCCAATATCCCCATCTCCAACCTTCAATAACCATTCAAAGAATGACCTGATTATTGCTTGTTCCTCTGGATTGTCTGAGGATTGTAGTCTCATGTTCTTCTTGAGCTTCATTAATGCACACTCACACCATAAGTTGGACGTGTTTAATGTTTCATCAACAATTTCTGCCCTCCCACCTCTTGGCACTACAGGTAGTATCTGCCTGAAGTCACCTCCCATGACAACGCACTTACCACCGAAGATTGAATCACATTTCATTATATCCCTCAATGTACGATCAACAGCCTCGACACTATGTCTCTTTATCATGGGTGCTTCATCCCAAATGATTAGGCTAGATGCTTTGATGAGGTTTGCTTCTTACGAATTTTGGGTCAAGCCACAAATTGAATCCTCATTAATTGCAATAGGAATGAGGAACCTCGAATGCACTGTTCTACCAGATGGCAACAAAGTTGCAGCTATTCCACTTGACGCCACATTTAATATAATTCCCCCACATGCTCGTACTGCTCCCACACAATTATATTCATTGTCTTTGCCAATGATTCTTGGTTGTGCTGTATGGTAGAATCATATCCATTGTCTTCGTAGTGGAAAATGATAGGATATTGTAATGGTAGGTAAGCACTATGGAGCTCATCGATCCTTTGAAAAGAGCAGCTTTGTTTCCTAACAATTATATCCCTTTTAGTGTAAGACCTATCCAAATCTCCAACAATCAATGCAGCCACCTCTGATGCAGTAGGCATATTATACAACCTGTTATCCACGTTTGTACTTAGGTTTCGAACCAAACGAATGTGCACCTGGGCAACATTGTCACTGCTAATTATGGCAGAGGCTGCCCTGTACTGCTTAACAATAGCGTTGTTGTTGTCAAGACATTGCTTAATTTTTTGGACAATATATGGATGTAAAGATTCACCCCTCCATGATTGCTGCACGATTAAGATAAAGTCTATTTAATTAAACTTAGGTAATCAATTTCTTTTTGGAAGAATTTAATTTCAATGATCATTTTTGTGTTTGAAGAAAGATACCTGACTGCTGAAATTCTGTTTGTGACCTCGTTCTCAGTGTCATATATGTATAACTGTGAGTACATAGGTGGCCTACCTTCAGATGGAAGCAAACTACCTATCAAATGATGATTTTGGCCAGACAAAACAAATGAGTAAGGCCCTCCACCCCTGCTATTCATCATGCGATCAACTTTGCCTCTCATTGATGTGAAGCAAAACATGTTGTAAGACCGGATATTTTTCAGGAAATTCTTTTATTCTACTGTTTTTTTGTTGAAGAAAAGCTTACAGAGTTCATCTGGAGGTGGCTTCATGAAAGGGACTTGGAATTTTCCTTGACTACAACATATTGAGAACTTTGGTTTATCAGAATCAGCACTATGTTTCAGCCTCTCGTTTGACCACATTAGAGCCCCACAATGTTCACATTGATGGATTGGGTCTCCTTTGTCAATGTAACTTGAACCTAATTGGGTCAAAGTGTCACAAATATCATCTTCCTTATCAAGCTCTTCATCACCTTGGTCTATTCACGAAATAATTATCTGCATACCGAACAAGACCATGTAATTATTAAAGGGCAACTTTATTCTTGTAAGTTGTAAATTTGATAAATCTTGCGAAGGTGAATTAATAAATCCTCAACAGAAACGTTATACTTTTTATCAAAGATCGAATGTTTTCTCTAATTTTGACCTTTATCGAAATTTATAAGCAATATCAAATGTAAATACCAAAATTATATCCAAAGACACCTAAAATACCAATCCAAAGAACATATGGATTATAAGTATAAATCAACTAAAAAAAGGCATAGTAAGAACCTCCAGAAGCTACATGGTCAAGCCTTGAAGAGAGATTGGTTGCTATTTGGCTAGTGGTTTATGATGTCCTCTTGACTACCTTTCTTTTTGATCTTATTCATTTGCTAACTGGTATCCAATCACTGCGCTTGCACGTATTCGAGGTAACGACTTCGGAAAGTGGAGTACATTCATGGCCGATCTCCAACACCTCCGATCTCATGTTTTCCACTTGTGATATTTGGATTTGAATTTAAACTTTGAAACAGAAAGATTTTTTAATTCTTTTATTGATTATCATAGAAGATTGATTTTTAATTAAATTTAAATTTAAATTGAATTTTTTTATGCTGACTTGGACCAATGATAGAGAGTTCATGAGATTTAGAGAAGTATATTGATGTTGCATAAAAAAAGGATTTAAGCTTGTGATGAACAATTCTCATTACCTATGTTGCATAAAAATACAATTCTCATACTAACATCGCCTGCCCCATATTTGATTTTTTTTTTTGAAGTGAAACCCCATATTTGATTGATTACTCCAGCTTTCAGTGCCACTTCTTTAGCAGCCCATTTTTGCTTTGGAGCACCCATGAAAAGCATCCCAGATCCTTCTATAACAGTATAATATTTGCTTATCATCCGCCAACTTGGTTTCAGACTTTGAAAGAAGAGCAATTAATATTTGTTTGACACGTGAATCATCAAATAAAAATGAAGATGCTTCATGAGATGAAGAGGCATATATATAGAAAAATAGTTACATTCGAGTAAAATAGTGAATGTCATTGTCAATCTAGACTCTAAAGGCTAAGGGTGTGTTTGGATGGACTTTTGGAAAAGTGACTTATATATAAGTCAAACTAAAAATAAGTCAGATTGTATAATGAGATTTATGTTTGGATTAGCTGTTAAAAACATGACTTATAAGTGACTTATTTTCCATAAGTCAGATTGTGTAATGAAATGTATGTTTGGATGGACTTGTGTAAAAGTGATTTATGTTTGGGTTAGTTGTGATTGGATGTGTAAAATAAGTCAGAATTGTGGGGTCCACCTCTGTAAGTGACTTATAAGTCATAAGTTATAAGTTGAAAAAAATGATTTATACTTATTTGAACTTATAAGTCATAAGTCTTTATTTTCTAAAAGCTCAGCCAAACATAAGTATCTAGACTTTTTTTACAATAAATCATTTTCATTGAAAAAAAGGACTTATTTGGTGGATAAAAGCCCAGCCAAACACATTGTAAGAATGTCATTGATATGCACTTTTACTCTATAGTATTTGTATTTTCGGTATTTCTATATGGGGAGGGTAGAGTTGTCTTTCATTATACGTGGGGACCATTGGGCGGTTATTACAGTAACTATATGAACCTATCTCATCAAGAGCCTAGGTTTGTCATAATTGGGATGAGGATTACTGTCCATCCCAAAATTCTTTGGGATTGATGAATCTTAATAGTCGTGTTTATTTTTCTCAAGGGAAAGCTTAACTTAGAATTCTGTTCCAAGTTTGGAATACAAATGAAGGGTCTTTCCAATGAATCTCAAAATTGAGAATGAGAAAGATGTGTTTAGGTTGATGAATGGTGATTTAACATCACTATGTGCATATTTTCTACAGATATCGTGTTAAGCCAATTGGAGTAGACTTATGTGGATAGGCTGTTCTGAGTAAGGTTGAGAGGTTAGTTAGATGAAGATCATGGTTCTCTTCATCTAGAAACTCATTGATCAGTATAATGAGATAAAAACGAGAACTAGGGAATGAGAGAGAGGAATTAATGTCATTTTGATATTAGACAGGTGCCATTTTCAATTTTGTGTAAGTATCAAAGGAGTGTCATTTTTATGCAAGTATCAAATGGATGAGGTGTTATTATATGTAAGTATTTAAGAAAGTTACAAGAATGTGATGTTATTTATAAACCATCACATGAAAATATCTACATTAGGCTAACCAAAAAATGCTAATCAGAATAAAAAACAACTAATAAACCACATTATCTTTTGTTTGCATATCCTGTCATGAGAGTCTCTCCCTCTCCTCTCGTGAGAGTTTGCATCAGATCCTTTCATATTGTTCTATTCAGACGCTACTAGTTCGGAGATTTACAGTTTCTTCTTCTTCTTCTTTCCATCTTTAGTTGTGTATTTTTTTTATTTTAATTGTTTGTCATTTCCGTTCTAGAACAGAATTGACGGTTTTTCTCTGTACAGCTTTATCTTTCAGTGTATATGTGATTGGACCCTGTGTTGTATGAGTGTAATTTTCATTGCATTGTATTTTAAGAGATGGAGTATGAAAACAACAATCGTATGAAGAAGCCTAAAGAAATCACTCTGAATCTTTCACATGGCCCCATCAACAAGAAGTTCGGTTTTAGTTGGCAAAATTATGACTGATAAATTGCTGCACAAACCAGCGGTTTTGTTGATGATCAAGAAAGACTGGCAGATTGATAATGATGTTGAAGTTCATGATTTGGAAAGGACAAAAATAATCTTCTTGTTTCGATTTAGTAACGAAAAAGGATTTCGTTCGTATTTTGAAAGGCCGCCCTTGGTCTATTCAGGGTCATCTCCTTAATTTGCAAGTTTGGGAAGATTATATGGTAATTAAGGAGGTTGATTTTTCACTCTCTCCTTTTCAGATTCAATTCCATGATTTACCTCTGGAAGCTTTTAATGTGGATAATGCCATTACTTTGGGAAATGCTGTTGGGGAAACACTCATGATTGAAACTCTAGAAATTGATGGTCGTCTCCCTCTAAGCTTCATCCATATCAGGTGTCTCATCAACTTATCAGAACCTTTGTCTACAGGTTTTTAGGTTCCAAGGGAATGGAAGGATCCAGTTTGGGTTTCTGGTAGTTATGGGAGGCTACAAATATTTTGCTACAGTTGTGGTCGCCTAGGACATGACTCTCGTATTTACAAGAACACTTCTGATTATGCTGTTATGCCTGATGAAAATAATGAATATGGCCACTGGATGAGCACTCTGGATGTGAAGACTTTTTCTGATAATCTTATAGTGTGTAAGGAGAATTGGATTAAATCAAGGTGGATTGAAAATTTTCGGTATTTAGATGGGGCGCGGTGGAAGGAACCACCGCTAAACATGCCATCCACAAAAAGGAAGGAAATAGTTATGACAGAAGTGGTGAGGCTTAATGGTTATGTGGCCTGTGAAGTAACTACCCAAAATGATATCACTGTTAAGACAACACGTGTCTGTGAAGGTGGGCTCATGGGTGATGTAAGTAACTCTATCCAAATGAATTGGGCCTAAATTTCCCCATCCCCGAATGTTAAACTTCCTCCTTCCTCTGTTGGGCTGGATGTGTTGAAGCCCTCTACCCAAGAGTATAGGGTAGAATTTCCTGTTGATGACATGGATTCCCCAATCGAGATTGTTCCTGCTCCTACTTTGTCTCCCCTGTCTTCAGTAAAAATTGGTCTTCGAGGAATTAACTTGAAGCGTCCTACTGTGGAAATTGATGACCCCCTTGCTCGCTTTGTTAAGTGCCGTCTATTTAAGGAAGTTCATGAAAAAGAAGGATGTCCCAGAGTATTCTCTATTGCCAACTCAAAACAAATTGCAAGGAAACATTCGGACCCTGAACCGCATTCTTCGTCATAGCTCTAGAATTCAAAGTCGGATTTCTCTTGGCTCATCATCTTCACATAAAGCAATTGAGTTTCCGAATGACTGGTATGTGTTTAACAGTAGTGATACTTCTGTTGCTTCTCCATCTTCTTTTCAAAAAGCCGGTAGTTGGATGAAACCAACCACCGGTTCACCATGAATATCTTATCTTGGAATTGTCAAGGAATTGGAGTTGCCTTGACAATTCAAAATCTGAAGGAGGAATGCCTCCGTAACAAGCCCTAAATTGTGTTCTTAATGGAAACTAAACACAAAAAGAGAATTGTGAGGAAAGCTCGAAGAAAGTATGGATTTAGTGAAGAATGGATTGTTGATCCTATAGGGAAAAGTGGTGGCTTAGCGTTATGGTGGTCTGAAGATATTTTTGTGAACATTATCTTTTCTTCGATCAATATTGTGCATACTAGTGTTTCTTCAACATATTTGGACACTCCTTCTTACATTACTCTCATTTATGGCTCTCTTGATGAATATGATAAAAACTTATGCTAGTTAGAGATTAGAAAAATTGCCAGATGTGTTACTAGTTCCTGGCTGTGTATTGGTGACTTCAATGACATTATGTCTCAAGATTAGAAGAGTGGGGGCAATCCGAGAGCTGTTCGAAAAAATATTAATTTTCAGTGTTTTGTGGCTGACTGTGAACTCTTTGATCTTGGGTTTAATGGTTATAGGTATACTTGGTGTAATAATAGAGAAGGGCATGCTACAATCTGGGAATAATTAGACCGGGCTCTTGGCAATGTTCAACTCAGGGAAGAATTTCCTCAGTTACAAGTTTTTAATATTGACCCCATGGGATATGATCATCATCTTTTGTTAGTCAATTGCTGCTACCAAAGCCTTTCTCGTCCTAAATCTTTTAAATTTGAATCTGCTTGGACATCTCATGGTGAATATTTGAATATTGTTCGAAAAGGTAGGCAGCACGTACCTGTTCACAACACTTCCAGTTTGCAATCTTTTATGTCTCGCTTATCTATCTGTCGTTGAACATTGATTCAATGGAGTAAACAGGAATTCCCAAATTATAGGAAGTTAATTTCTCAGCTAAAGTCTTAACTAATTATTCTATTGCAATCTGGTCATACAATTGTCAATTCTAGGATGATTGTTGAACTAAAAGCAGAAATTGAGGATGCTTTCGACTAGGAAGAAGAGTATTGGCGACAACGTTCCAGGATTGAATAGTTAAAGTCAGGGGACAAGAATTCTAAATTCTTCCATCTTTCTACAATCATGAGAAGACATCAGAATTGTATTTTAATATTATAGAATGAGAAAGGAATCTGGTTGCTGCTTTGAATTATATCGGCACCAAGATTACTGAATCAATGAATAAGCAATTAATGACACCTGTCACCAAAGAAGAAATTCGGCTTGCTGCTTTCAGTCTTTGAGGTTCTAAAGCTCCTAGTCCTGATGGTTTTTTGGGTAAATTTTACTATTCAGTATGGTTTGAAATTGGGGATAATGTATGTAATATGGTTATGGAATTCTTTGCTGGAAATAGTCTGTTACATGATATCAATGAGACTAATGTTGTTTTGATCCCTAAGATTCAAAAACCAGAACTTGTCTCTCATTTTCTCTCAATTAGACTGTGTAATTTCTCATACAAGGTCATATCAAAGATACTAGCCAATCGGTTAAGACCACTCCTTGATGTATGTATCTCTTAGAATCAGAGTGCCTTTGTGCCTGAGCAAATAATTTATGATAATATTATAATAGCACATGGGGTGTACCATTATCTCCTGCAGAAGAAATCTGGAAGTAAATATGAATTTGCTTTAAAAATTGATATGGGCAAGGCTTATGACAGGGTTGAGTGGGACTTCTTGGAGCAAACTTTGTTACAATTTGGGTTTTGTGTAGATTGGGTTAGTTTGGTCATGAAGTGTGTAAATTCTGTTCGTTTCAATTTATGTGTTCCAATAGAGACAATCGAGTCCTTTGTACCAGGAAGAGGCCTTAGATAAGGGGATCCTCTTTCCCCTTTCCTATTTATTCTTGTGGCTGAGGTGTTGAGTATTATGATCAATAGAAATCTCCAAGCTAAAGAATTAAAGGGCATCAAACTTAGCAATTCCTGTCCTGAACTCTTGCATTTTTTCTTTGCAGATGATGCTTTATTCTTCATGAATGCTTGTGAACAGAATTGTACAAAGTTAGCTGATATTCTTTACTTGTATTGCACTGCTTCTAGACATGTTGCTAATTTGGATAAATCAAGTGTCTTTTTCTCGACAAATACTCCAAATGAAATCAAGTTTAAAGTTGGACAGATTCTTGGCATACAAGACTCCGGTGTTCCGGGCAAATATCTTGGCATCCCTAGTATTTGGGGAAAGACTAAAACTCAAGCACTGTCATATATCCGAGAGCGTGTCCGACATAAAATTCAAGGCTGGAGCAAAAATACTTTATCATTTGCAGGTCGAGAGATGATGATTAAATCAGTGATCAATGCTATCTCGATTTATCCTATGAATTGTTTTAAATTCCTACTTAGTTCATGCAAAGAACTCAATAGTCTGGTCTGTAATTTCTGGTGGGATGGCAAAGAAGAGGGTGGCACCACTCATTGGAAGTCATTGGACTATCTTACTACATCCAAAACATGTGGGGGTATGGGTTTTCATGATTTTTCCATTATGAATGATGCTTTATTAGCCAAAACAGCATGGCGTCTATTACACCATCCAAATGATCTTTGGGCTCAAGTGCTAAAAAGTATTTATTTCCCACGCAATGCATTTCTAGATGCCAAAAAAGGTTACAGAGCTTTCCTAGTGTTGGTCTAGTATTGTACATGGATTGAATTTTCTGAAAAATGATCTTATATGGGATGTTGGCACAGGCTCCTCCATTCTTATTTGGGGTGATCGTTGGATCCCAAACTTTCATCTCATTGCTCAAGAAGAATATCAACAGGAGCCCATTGTTAAATATGGAAGAGTTGAAGACCTTTTTTTTATGGTTCTTGGAATTTGTCACCAATAAGACATTTAATTTCGGATGATATTGTGACAGCAATTTTAAATATCCGTATTCCTTTAAATGGTGTAGAAGATCAACTCATTTGGACTGGCGCTGCCAATGGTAACTACATTGTTAAATTGGGATATCGTAAGGCGAAAGAATATCATTCTCCTGAAACTGATGTGGCTAGTTCTTTATGCAACTTGGTAAAACACTAATGGCAATTTGTATGCAAACATAAAGTATTACCTCGCATCCAAAAACTTATATGAAGAATTCTAAATAGGGTTGTGGCCACTGATGCAAATCTTTTTAAGAGAAAACGATCTGCATCTCTAATTTATCCTATCTGTGATGAGAAGGATGAATCCATCGAGCATATTTTCTTTCATTGCCCTTAGACCCGATGTATTTGGTTTGGTAGTTGTCTTGGTGCCAAAATGAGTGATGAAATCATCACAAATTTCACCTTCCGGTGGTTGCAAATTACAGACAGTACCCATGGTCTTCACAACTATGTAGTATCTCAGATTTGCTGGATTCTTTGGTTGATTTGGAAGCATAGAAATGCTAAAGTTTTCAATGGTGTGGATCCAAATTCGATGGAGGTTATTCATTTGGTTTCCCAATTTCATAATGAATACTGGCATGCAGTTGTCCCTCTCCCAAATATTTCCCACAGAGAGTAAAGTTCAAACTTATGTTGACGACCTCTATCTCATGCATATCTTAAAATAAATACGGATGGAGCCTTCTTCCCGAATCCCCAATTTGCAGCCATAAGTATCATTTGCCAAGATGAATCATGTTTTTTTAAATGGGGATTTGTGGATAAGGAAAAGTCTGTATCTACTTTTATGACTGAAGCTTTGGTTTTGAAGAGCGCGCCGATGATTGCTACAGATTTGGGTTATGTCAAGGTTATGTTTGAAATTGACACCCTCAATCTTGTCTCTTGTGTGAAGTCAAAAAATCCTTCCCTTTATGAGTGGAAGAGTAGAAGTATAATGCAAGACATCATCATTCTTCTAGCATCACAGGTTGGGTTTACCATTTCCTTTGTTCCTAGGCAAGGAAATGCTTCGCTAATCAGCTTGCAGCAGAGGCTTGTAAAGAAGTGTACCCTGTGGGGTAGGTATATAAACCATCACTTCTTTTGTCTACTCTTCTGACTTATGATGCTCAAGGAACTGATGCGATGACTTCTTGTGCTGAATCTTCTGTCCTCGGATTGGGAATTGAATAACAGTTTATTATTATGTGTTCTTTGTACATTTCTTCTTTAGTTGTCATTATGTATGTGTTATTGTAATTTCTGTCATGTGTATCTCTTGTACTCTCTGCTGTTGTACTATCAGTTTATTAATACAAGTGTTTGCTAATTAAAAGAAATCAAGAAAACGTGGCATATTTTATCAAAATTCTTTTCAAACATTCGTAAAATTTAAAAATGGAAATTTACTTAAATGTAATTTTGTATATTTTTAATTTTTTATATTAATGATTAATGATTTTTATTAAATTAAACAATCAATACAGTGTAAAAAAGTTAAAAAAAGGGTGATCAGAAAGAAAACAGGAATTGCAAACATCAGCTGCCGCACAATCACGGCTGTGAAGGTCGAATCTAGAGGAATTTCTGAAGGCGGCTATGAGATCCCATACCTGAAAAGAACGCTGTTAATTGATGGAGAGGGGCACTATAAAATGGTCTATTTTCCATCAGGAGCCAAACCTCCATTTTCTGTGCTTGGATGGTCGGCCATTTTCAGGTATATGTAGCTTAGGTTGCAGATGCAATTGAATTGTAAATGCACATGTATTATATTCTGATGATCAGTGCATGCTTTGAGCAGGGCCAATAGCAATGAAGTGTTGGTTAAAAAAAGAGAGAAGAGACGAGAGAGGGTGAGAAAAAACAGAAAGATGCCAAAACAAAAGACCAAATTTTATTAATATTGAACAGTTAATATATAGGCTTACAACTTGGAAATTACAAATAATTTAAAAATAAACGAAGTAACAAATGATCCTACAAAATCTCACCAAATAAATTTTTTATAATTATTCAAATAAACATAAAATAACTTCCTAACTTAATTTTAAAATTTAAATTCAAAAAATAGAAAAACAAGGAAATTAGTTTGAATTATTCTCCAACACTCCCCCATAATTCAAAACTGCAAATATACGTTCTTTAAAATTTAGTCTTCTTCAAAACAAGATTTGTTCTTATTCTCTACTTCTGCAAAATCAGTATTTGTATTGTCTACAAAATTGGCTTGGTTTTCACATTTGGATCTCCCCTGCCTTGACCTCTTCCTTGGTCTCTTCCAAAGCTATCACGACCAAAACCCATAGAGCTTTCATTTGCCCTCACTTGAAACACATTTTCTTCATGTTTATCACTGAACCTAAGCAACCTTTCTTCATAGGCTTGTAAAGAACTCATTAGATCATCAATTGAGTAATCATATAGATCATGGGCTTCTTCAATGACAGCGACAATATGTTCAAACTTTGGAGATAAACTCCTTAAAACTTTAGAAAAAGCAAACAAAAAAATTTGCTCGCATGCTAAAAAGAGCAAAGAAAACATTCGCTCACACCCATAAAAAAGAGCAAAGAAAATATTTGCTCTAACCCAAAAGTGTTTCACACAAATACTCAAGTGAAACCAAATCTCACTCTTGCCCAAAAGATCAAAACAGGCTTTGATACCACTATTGGTTAAAAAAAGAGAGAAGAAACGGGAGAGAGTAAGAGAAAACAGAAAGATGCCAAAACAAAAGAACCAATTTTATTAATATTGAACAGTCAATATATATGCTTACAACTTGGAAATTACGAATAATTTAAAAATAAACAAAGTAACAAATGATCCTACAAAATCTCACCAAATAGATTTTTCATAATTATTCAAATAAACAAAAAATAACTAAATTCAAATTCAAAAAACTAGAAAAACAAGGAAATTGGTTTTGAATTATTCTCCAACACGAAGATGGTGCCCTCAAATTAAGGGTGTCCATACCGTCCCGTTCCCAATGTTCCCGTCTCGATCCCGGTAAGTTGGGACCGGGAATTTCCCGTCGCGGGTAATCGGGGAAAAATATCTAGGGACCGAGACCGGGAAATTTCCGAGACCGGGATCCGGGCAAGGCCCTGGGATCCCGGTCCCAGTCTTATTATTTTTTTATAAAAAAGAAAAGATTAGTGAGCCCAATTTACTAGTGGCTTGCAGCCTTATCTTTACCTCTTTTTTCTTTTTAAGAAAATCGCTGGCGGTAGGTAACTGGCCCTATTAACCTCTACAGGCCCAATTTCATTCGCTCGCCTACACATATTGAACCCTATCGTTTCTGGCAAAAAAAAAACCTATCCTATCCCTTTCTTCTTCATCGTGAATCTCCTCCCATCGATTCCCCTGTACTAATTTCTCTCACCTGCACTGAACCTTGTCCTCCCACTTCGTTACACTGTACATGTTTAGATCTTCACTTGACTTCGACGCCACCCTGACGCCGCTGCTGAAGGCCATCATCAACGACAGAAAAGACCCTACTGGAAACCTCATATGATGATGATGATGCAGAGAAGGTAGGGTGGTGGAAAATGAGAAGAAAGCATCATACCACGTGAGTTATTGCTTTTGCTGGGAGGGTAGGCATAATAATTTAGAACATGTTTTGAGATCCACCATGTGTCCTCCCTCTCTGTATCTATTTTGTATTCTTGGGTTTGATTTAGTAGAAATTGGTGTGATCACTGTTATGCTATTTGTTGGATCTGGATCTCGTGTTTCGCAGCATGATTTTTGTTTGATGAAAATAATAATCTAAACATGTTAAGTTAAATTATTAATCTGTCTTAGAGAGAACTTGTTCTCAACTTCTTCCTCCCTCCCTCAATCCTCTTTACTCAATTTTTCTAAAACGGAAAATCCTAGTCCCGGTCCAGGGATTTCTCGTTCCCGCTAGGATCGGGGAAATTCCGGGACCAAGACCGGGACCGGGATCCAAACTCAATCTCAGCCACCTTCCGGGACGGGATCCGAGAATGGGGTTTCCCGGTCCCGTTCCCCGGATTTGGACACCCCTACCTCAAATTTTGTGGGCGCTGCGGGTGAGAGAAGGTATGCCTGCTGTGTAGTTGGTTGTTATTTTTCGCTGTATCCGATTGGAAATATTAATTTCATGGCATTTTGTTTTTGTTTTTATGGAATCCTTCGACAATTTAAAAGTTTTAACGAGCCCTATTATAGAAGCCTCACTTGCTTTTTGTGGTGAAGTTTTATAGGCACATGCGTAGACCCGTTTTTGCTGGGGGAAAAAATGTGCTGATGTACAATATTTTTTTTATCTTATCTCAAGATAATAGTTAGTGGCGATAAAATAAAATTCATGTGATACGCTCTTCTACAATGCACCAAAGCCTTGTTTTTCCAAGTTCTTTTGTTAACCAAGATGGTTGAAATCCTTATTCTTGGTATTGCTTTCCTTTATCAGTGGGTGCAATGACCTGTAAATCTGGACTTGGGTGCCCATGGCCATGGAAGGCTTACCAGTCGTTTGATCAATTTTAAGCTTTTAACAAACATAAATAGTGTTAATACTATGCAGATAAAAAAACTTTGAAAAAGAGATTATTACATTGTTTATGTTTGTTTAATGGAAGGTATAGATATAGATAATGTAATTTCTACATTTAATTTTTGCATATTAATTATTTAAACCTTAGGATTAAAATTTTAAGATGTTACTAACACATTGCTCCTAGCGTTGCTTTTCTAGCTCTCTCCAAACGCGTGATCAAATAAACTCCTAGATATTAAGCCCTTGAATTCAGAGCAGCCAATGTTCACATAAGAGAATAAAACAAACTTCTTCAATATGTCTATCTCATCACTACAAAATATTATAGAATTTTATAATAAAATTAAGAATTGAGAATTAGAAGAATGATTTCTCAACGATCAAACCAAATGTTTCTGCAATGGCTATATCCAGATCCAAAAACACTGAAAACATCATGGAAGCCTTTTTCTAGTAAAAGGCAATTATCATTAAAATAGTAATAAAAACATAATACATTAATTCTAGATACAAAAAGAAGAAAGGCTGGAAGGGAAAGAAGACAGAGTTGCAATCTGTGGAGAAGGTTTTTCAATGGTGAAGATGACCTTTGTAAACATTTGCAGCAACTTATTATTGGTGTCAGATTCCATGACACCTTGATTTGAGGGATCAGTTCTTCTGAAGATTAAAAGAGGCCTATATTGTGAGCATGCCGGGAGTTATTTGGATTCTATATGTAGACTACTTAATAGAATCCAGGCCAATAAAACTCCGAAAAAGAAGTTTGAAGAGTTTTCCTTTTCTCCATCCAACAAATTTTTCCCCTCCCAAATTCTTCAAACTAAAACATACAATCATCTCTTCTATATAGGACCAGTTTTGTAACATTCGCTTTGTAAAACCATTTTATTAACTATAAAACCGAATTTAATTCATTTTTTTTAATCATAAACCGAATGTAACAAGATTTTATCAATACTAACTATGTTAGGAAAAATGGTTTATTTAATAAAATACTAACATAGTTAGAAAAGAGTTCAAAGTACCGATTTCTTTAAAATAAGGTTTAAATATCTAACTATGATAGAAAAGAATATTACTAAAAATGCTAAAAAGGACTATCATAGTTGGTTAAGAATTTATCTTATTCAATTAAGAGAAAATCTCCAATAGGGCAAGAGTAGAAAACAATTTTCGCCAACACAACTAACATGGATATTTAAAAATTCAACTGTTCCATATACCAATACAAGTTAGAAAAGGAACATTCCATTTTTTTTTAAAATCAGTTTATCCATGTTAGAAAGAATTCACCTAATATGGATATAAAATAAATGAACCATGTATCTAAATACCTTTGTAAATCTTCCTTTAAAAATATAATTAATCACCCGAGTAAATCATCAAATAAAATATCAAACTTTTTGATCAATTACTTAACATACTCCTGCCATGTTCAAATATAATAAAATATCCGGTGAAATCCCAAACAACCATGGCAGGTAGAAAGAAGTTTCCGACCAACAGTTCATAACCAAAACACAGATAGATAAGCAATACCAGTAGGTCTCATGCCTATATACCGGAAATGGACCGGTCCCAACCAAAAGAATAATGCATACAGTAGTTATCCAAATGTAAGAATGTGGAAGTGAAATATGAAAGCCTAAAGAAGTATGGCAATATACAACACTTATCGCATAAAACCCAAAATAAAAGCTCATTATATTTCAGTGAGAAGCTGAGGGCTCCTTTCCCCGAGTATCCGCTACTAAACCCAAACCTACAAAGCAGCAAATTGAGGTAGACACGGTTATGTCTACTAACCACTTAACTACCAGTCTATATGTTTCGGTGTGTGCCAGCAAGGTGTCAATGTGGGAAGTTATAATATATATATATATAATTTGAAATATGAGCACATACCAGGTAATTATGCAGTAATCCGTACCAGGAAAAACATTTAACAATTTCATGTATATCAATATTTTATAAAATAGTTTAAAATACATTTTTCACAATCATCCATAACGTTCGCCTTGCGAAGCGTTAGGTTGTCCCCTACCATTAAGTAAACTAGAGTGGAACTCGACAGGGATTTAACTGGTACCGAGAACCACGGAGAAGTGGAACTCGATGGGGATTTCAACCCATACCCAGCACCACAACGGGAGTAATGCTCGATGGGGGCTACCCATACTCAACACACCAAAAGGTAGTACTCGATGGTGCTACCCATACTCAGTACACCTATAAAACAATTAGTCCATGTGGGCTAACATGGTACCTGACTTAACTGCCCTTTGCGGTCATTTCCGTAAGCGTACGGGTCGTCAAATTTAAAATGTAGTATAGGAAAAAGTGTCGTTCCGCAAGGATTGAGATTTGAGCAAGTTAATTAGTACTATTCGCGTAATTAATTAGAAGTGAGTAAGAAATGATTTAAGATTAATTTTAAAACTAAGGATTAATTGCAAAAATGTCATAAAGTAGTGAGATTGATCGAAAAAGCACTTGTCAAGATAAATAAAAGCCTAGAGATACTTATCCCCATTTCACTTCATGAACTAATAAATTCCTTCCTTTTCAGCAAGCTAAATGAATCAATGTGTGTGCCCAATGTTCAATTTCATTTGAAAAAACTTTCTCAAGTCAAAATCAAATTTCTACTTGCATTAATTGCACAATCTTTTGTCACAATTAATACAAGTCATAAATGCCAACCAACCTTCTATAGACAATGTTAGGTTAGTAATTATATCTCTACATTACCAACTAACCATCCATTTAAAACCATAAACTTCAAGCCCAACATACTTTCATCCGAGTTCTAAAACAAAATACTCTTTCTCAAGAAATACTTCATTTAACAAAGCAAGTGGTGATCAAGCACTTGAAGAATAAAAGCAAGATGAAAATACACACATATACATTCATTCATTGCATCAAAGAAAGGAAATATAAGGTTCAATCCATGAAATGGTTCAAAGTAACCCTAGGAAAGGGATTTAGCTACACATAAATGTTTCTAAACCTAAACCAAAAACTGGAATGGAGGTCATAGTACAAGAGAAAAGAAGAAGGAAGAAGAAGGGAAACCGAGATGTAAGAATCTTCAATCTCTCCGGGCTCCTCCAAGTTTCCAAGCACTTCCCAAACTCTCTCTTGCAACTCTTAGCTCCCAAAAATCGTGCCCAAGTCCGTTCTCCCTTGTTTCTTCGAAACCCTAGCTTAAATATGACTTCTATCAGCTTCAATTTACTCAAAACGCGCAGCAGAGGCTTCCGCTAGCCGTCGCCTCGCCGCAGCGAGCTGATAGGTGAATTTTGGCAGAATGCTCCTCTCCTGGCCGTGAGCTCGCCGCGGCGAGCTCCCTTGTTCTCTGGCTTCTTTGCTTATGTACCTCCATCTCTCTGGTTGCTTTTTAGCTTGTCCATTGGTCCACCTCTTCCTACATAAGAAATAATAAGAGGGTTGATGAGTTCTACAAATAACTCAAGTTTATATCTATTAAGCTCACATTTCATTCACATATACAGTTCCTCTTTTCTTTCTTTCTTTCTATTGACTTTTAACTTCTTTAAACCTTTTATTCACAAAATTTATTTACAACAGTGAGGAAAATTGTGATGAAATGAATGAAATACAGGAGCTTATCATTACCTCATCACGTAATGGTAAGAGTATCTGAGGCATCGATACTAACTACCACAACATATGCATCACAATAAGTATTGTCAATAAAACCACAAATTAGGCACTTGGCCTTATCAGTGCTTCCAAAAACCATGCAATAATATTTTAAAACCATATATATATACATATTCTTTTCAAGATTCATGATGCAATACACAAATATAAATGCCAGATTTAACATAAAATCCCACATGACATTTTCATATCAAAATAAACAATATAAATCATACTGTATGTGTACCACCAGAACCCATAATTTCATAATAATAATAATAGTAAAATAAAAATATAATTTCAAAAATTTTACTAACAACACGCACACACATAGACTAAGTAGCCAGTGGTCACCTTCAAGTAGAATATCAATGTATCGCTGTAAAACCACACTCCTTTTACTCAACTCGAGACAAGTCACCATCTACATAACAGTCATATAAAATTAACACTTAAATTAAGTGTTCAAATACAAAATTAGGGGATTTAATTCCCTAACCAAAAGAAAAGCATTCATCCTCAAGAAATTTATTCCAATTCCCTCCTTAATTCTCTTTCAACTAACCATTAAAATCTTTCATCCATATCCATCATAAGATCCCAAAATCCGATCCTCACATACCCAAGTAAATATTTTCAACTCCCATAATATCTCAATTCAATCCAATTTATCCCAACAACAGCCTTAATTTAATATCCATAAATTTACTAAAATTACCAATTAGCCTCAAAGGTACATCTTTCAAAAATTCCTCCTTAATCATTAGCCTACTTCAAACTTTATCAGTCTAAAACTTTCACCAAAACAGCCAGATTAATATCATAATATAATCTTAAATAAACTTCCAAAAATCATCAATATAACCTCAAATAAGTCAGACCACAATATTCCCAAATTTTTCTCTAATCTCATAAATTCCAAAAATTCCAAATAAATTGGAAAACCTCAAATAAACTGCAAATTCCTTAAGAAAAATTCTAACTCAAATATTAGACCTCAATATAATAGATTTAGATATCCCAAAAACCCCAACTCAGATAAGGCCTATTTTTGAAATATTACTTATCAGAAAACTAATGACATATGTGCATAGAGAATACTTACGGGAGTCCGAATATGGTCTTAGATGGCCGGAAAAACCATCGGTCCAGCGCCGACGAGCCCCAAAAGCTTCGATGAACAATATTTCAAAATACTTTCTAAGCACAAATCGGTTTAAAAAATGAGTGGAGGAAGGAAGTACAATGTTGGAGGAGATGAGAGGAGGTGAAGAATGGTGGTTTTTCGGCTAAGCTCGTCGGAAAACTCCCTCCCAAAGTCCACCACGGTGGTGTACTAAGGGAAAGAACAGAGAGAAAACGAGAGGGAGAAGAGAGGAGGGGGAATGAAGAAGAAGACGCTAGTCAATGGTGGTGGTGGTAGTGGTGACCGGTGCTGAAGAAGAAAGAACAAGAACGGTTAGGGAGCCTGAGAGGAAGAGAGAATGAAGAGAAAAAGAAAAGAAAGAGATAAAGAAAGAAAAAAGAAAGGAAGGAAAGGAGTGGTCACCGGGGGGTCTGAGCTCACATGTACCTGATTTGGGGAATGAGATCGACCCTTTGGGGGAGCATTTCTTCTCTCTCTCTTTTAGGTTCTTGACCCTCCATATTTGAAGCTTCCCTAGCCTTGCCCTTCTCTGAGACTGGTGGCTCATAGTGAGGTCGGGCAAAATGTGTGCCAGTCTATTTGTCAGGGTCTCACAGATAAGACAAACTGCCATGAGTAAAATCCTTTTTAATTGCGTAAGTTGCTTTTAAACCAACACTTTGATAATTGGGTTTGCTACCTTGCTGACTACTAAAAGCCTGTGATTTAGGTTGCCAGTGAGCTGTTAAACGTTCCCCACTACTTCGATTTTCCTTAAAAGCAGCACCGACGTCTGGTTAACCGGTCTCAGAAGATGAGACTTGCAATTCGATTTTCTTAGTCCCTAATCATGTTTACAATGTTAAATGTCATGGTTCATCCCCATGTCCTTGTGTCCTCTGAAAGGACCGCACCTCCCTCTACCTATTACTACTTGATCTTTAACAGCAGGAGCATAAGGCTGAGCAGTTAGATCCTGATTGTTGAGGTGGTATGACTATTAAGATCAATGGAGTCACTAACATGCTTGGTTTGGCCTTTCACTGAGCTTATTTCAGACACTTGAGCTTGTTGACGTTCAGTTGATCTTTACAAACCTAGACCATTGTTTGGATCAGAATGCAAACCCTCATCTGCATCATGCACATAGTAGATTCTATTGAACTCATTGCCACCACGATCCATGAATCTTACCGTGCTTAGTTTCCCTTCCATCTCTTTTCTTAGACTCCATTATACAAGCCACTTTAACAACAGTTGAACTGATATAATGTGAAATCTGAGGACCCTGTGAAGAAGAACCAATTCTTGCAACAAACTCATGTAGGACCCTTATTGACTGATGAAGCCACCTGTTGTATACTTCCTTGCTGAGCCATTTCTTTAGCAACAGGTTTTGGAATATATCTCTCCAACTTGCCGGTTACCTTTTACTGAGTTAACTGTCTCAAATTAACTTTTGTCAACTGATTCATCCGCAGCCTCCATCTTACTTTGTGGTTTAACAAGTGCCCAAATCACAGCATCATTCCCATGTGACTTCTCTACTGGTCTATTTGTCTACATGTTTCTCGGCATCCTTCTAGAATTATGAGACTTCCATTAAATGCTTGACCTACCAAGGGATTTTTCGTTTAGTGAATTTTTGGACCGCTCTGAATCAAGGAAGTAGGTTGAACTAAGTCCTAATTTAACTCAAAGTTAGAAGCCTTGGGCTGATCACTTTCCACAGAATTTTTAGATAAATTGGCTTATGATAAGATAATATACTTAGGAATAGAGTTAGTTGAGCAGAGTCGGGCTATGTACCGATTACTTAACTAATTGGATTAATTAGCTAATAAGGATTAGACGGGATTGGGTTATTAATATGTTTTGGGGCTAATAAGACTAAATTGGGCTTAATGAGCTTATGTTTAATTACGCCTGAATGTAATACTAATCAGGTCAATGATGATATAAACCTGAAATTAATGCATACTATTTTTGTCTTGCATCTGAATGATAATTATATTTGAGTTCCTCTGTTCCTCACTGCTGTCTTCTTATTCTCTAAACCCTCTAAACTTTTATTCTTCTCTCTTTCTACCATTTTCTCTTAATTCCTTCATTACAGAATATTAATTCTGTATCAGCTTCCTTTAGGGTTACCAATGGTAGTGATGCCATCAAAGATGAACTCTCCACAACTTTGTGTTTGTTCTTTCCATTCTTATTATTCTTTCTTTTTCTAGTTTACAGAAGATTCAACCACAGCAGCCAAGCCACCAATAGAATAGACGTGATTTGTTACAATCCCAGGAGACATAACAACATCAATCGTTGCACCATTCTCAACTTCGCAGCCGAGGTAACAGAAAGAAGCTTTTCATTGGATGAAAGATTCTGCTTTTGTTTATAGCCCCCTCGTCTCTGCTTTGCAGTAACATTATTTTGAACCTGTCTGGCACGAGTGGCTTTAGCACCATTAACATCCTGGTGCAAGGTCTCTAATAGATTAGGAACAGATTCTTGCTAGCGTTTATTTTTCTGAGGAGGTGAGTGATGTTCCAACTTTATTCACACTTATCTGACTATTGGTGCTATACATCATTGATGCCCCAGGTTTCCCAGCCAAATTTGCTGATTCAGAAGCTTGTGGTTCCATTGTCTTATTCTGGAGGGCAAAACTTGTAGCATTCTCTTTAATATTAGATCCTTTCACCTCTTGTGTACGCTTGTTAAGCTAGTCTAGCTTTGCAAGTGCTTTATCCTTCTGCTTCCTTATGCGTTCCTCCTCTTCCTCTTACAGCTGATTAATCCTTTGATTAGCTAATTCTTTCATTTTAGCGGCTGGAAAGTTTCAAAGCATATTGTATACATGCTGATGCACAGAAGCGAGCAAATATGTCATTGATTTATATAAAAATAAAATACAATGACTTCCCTTCAAGTTTGTCAAAACTGCAAAGGCCTCCTCTCTGGTTTCAAAACCGACATTTAATTCCAATTTTTAAAGCCGCTACAAATATTCTACTAAAGATTCTAAAATGCTTAATTTTAAAAATTAAAATTGTGTAAAAATATTTATAATTACTGATAATTAGCCTCATAACTTTAATTATATACCCTCTTTCATTTAAAGAATCTTTTATATATATATATAACTATTTAAATTTAAATACATTATATAAATATATTGTTTTGAAATTAACAAAATTCAAAGTAAAATAAACATGAATTATATTAGCTAATTTATCCTCGTTATGTGAGGTTCCTTTTTTTTTATTGAAAATATTATTTGACAACTTTTGTTTTCTAATTTAACAATTACTAAAATATATTTATGGAACTATAACAACTAAAAGGGGATACAAAAGTTTAAAAAATATATGCATTAAATTTTTTAAATAAATTATTTTCAAATAGAATTCATGGTACTGAAGGATATTTTGGTCCAAAAAATGTTATTTAACTAACATGTAATAGTTGGGTGAATGGAAATAGATTAAAATAAAGGGGATGCGTGTGTTATGTAACTTTTGATTTTAGGAGAGGTTTATGTAAGTTATAAAAATAGATGAGAGGTCTTTGAATCTAAGTTAAAATAAAGGGGGTGCTGGTGTATTATACTCATTTATATACTATTACCTGTGCCTGACTGGCACTTGGATCAGACATGGACTGCACTGACTCACCATCATGCCTAGCTTGGTTATAGGACCCAGACCTGTCATAGGTTCCAATGGATAGGTCACCAATATGAGCATTAGATGCTTTCAACTGTGAACTTGATGGATTGGAATCAGCATCAACAGACTTCTTTCGCCACTTAACAGCATATTGACTATTGAATCTTCCTTTATTATGATTATCTGCTCTACCTTGAATGCCATGATCAGATCGCCTGTAAATAGGCATTTCAAAACTTTCCCCTTGTTAAAAGCACAGTTACTGCAGTTGATACCAATAAGTTATGAACAAACCTGGATGTTGCAGTTCCACTGAAAGACAAGGATTCAATTTTCTTTTCTGCATTCACTTCACGATAGGGTGGATTCAAGACTTCAGGAGCATATTTTTTTCTCAGGAAGTGCATTAACAACAACTACTCCATTTTCTAAATGATTAACTGGAGCACTAGAAGTGTGAAATTTATTCCTTCACTCCTCTATACTCTTGGCAGATGAACTATCCCTTGCTTTTGCATTCAAACCCTCTATCTTCTGAATTAAGCTGGATTCTTTTGGGCAACTGGTCGTAAGGGGACTTGTTCCACACTAGAGGCAATAAACCAATTTCCTTGCTAAACTGTCATTTGACGTCTTGATATTCCCAGAACTAGGGGTGTCCATACTGTCCCGGTCCCAGTCTTCCCATCCCCGTTCCCGGAAAGTTTAGGCCGGGAATTTCCCGTCCAGGAAAGTTCCGGGACCGGGATGAGATCCGGGAAAGCCCCCGGGAATCCTGGTCCCGGTCCTGGCTATATATTAAAAAAAGATTGAAGCCTACTGCAATTAGGCCCACTCATACATGTTTTTTTAAATAAAAAACCTCTAGGCCTCTTCCACGAAGCCTGCAACAATTTTAATGAAAAACCCCAAGCCCAAAAGTCCAAGCCCAACTTTATATTTTGCCCTAGAAGCCTCTTTAATTAGGATTCACCTTCATCAGCTTCATGCTGTCTCACCTTCAACACACATATCTTCTTCACCTTCACGTCTTCAGGTCGCCTCCTTTCTCTGCGTATGTTTTGGATATTTATGGAAAGGATTTGCATAATATTTATGCAGTTATATACTGATGTGTCGATATAAGGTTATTTAGAAGCCTAGAGGCTAAAGGTAAATAAAGCTGCCATTTTTATTGTATTGAAGCTGCGTGATGGAGTGAAGTTAACTTTTTTTGGTGTTTTTTTATTAGAAATTGCTTTAGATTTTAAATTGAAGGATGCATAAATGGCTAAACTGCACTAGAATCCTAAAAATTTGTGCTTATCTGGACTCTTTCCTTTTGGCAAAAAGCGGGATTTCCCGGTACCATCAGGACCGGGGAGGACTCTTTTTCCTTTTGGCAAAGAGCGGGATTTCCCGGTCCCGTTCTCGGGATTTCCCGGTATCACCAGGACTGGGAATTAATCTCAATCCCGGCCATCATCTGGGAACGGGATCTGGGAATGGGGATTCTCGGTCCCGGTCCTGGGTTTAGACACCCCTACCCAGAACTATCAGAATGTTCAGCTTTGAGAACACAATTAGATCCTCGATTTTCTGAGTCCTGCAAAACTTCTTCCCTGCCAGCAATTGCCCTTAAATTCATCTCAATTATTCTGTAATCTGATTTCTGCCCATTCTCTTAGACAAGACGCCTTTTATGATCCCTCCCATCAGCATGTGCATTTGCAGACTCTGAGTCCTCCCACTTTGATGGTTCATTTTTTCCATCCCATACATTGTTTTGCTTTAATACAACACTGTATGGTCCACTAATATCAGGAGGATGGCTGGATTTCCCTTGCTTTGAGGATTGCTTTCCAGAAGAAGCATGTCCCCTAGATCTACCTTGGATGTTGCCAGGCTCAGGAGGATTTTGAGCTGGGTACCTACTATAAACAGTGGGTCCACCTGACATTCCTATGAAAGGACTATCTCGATCATTTGAATTGCAAGCACTATAATATCCATCATAGGCCATTGGACCAGGATAAAAAACAAGTCTAATAGGCATACCCGAACAAATATATGAATCAGGCATATGAGGCCTATACGCTTCTCCATTCTTTGGATGGGGCACTCGGGACCAGCCCCTGGAGGAGGGACCAATGGTGGGTTGACACGACCAATAAGAGGAATATGAGGATGATAATAAGAAAATGGTTCAATCGGAAATCCACCAAGAGCAACAGGCCTTCCAAATGGGCGGCCACCAGGTGGTCCTCTAAACTAAACACTACCATGAGGGTTATTTACTGGAGGAACATGCCAAGCATCATAATGCTGAGGACCAATCCCAGAACCAGGGTAAGGCTAGGCCCCTGCCATTTCTCCACGCCTGGCTTCATTACATCATCACCATGCATCTGATAGTCACCTCCCCAAGAATTAACTACTTCACCCTTGACATTTGCATCCGCTGCGACATCATCTGTAAATTACCAAAATGCAACATTATTTTAGATGAAAGAACATTCTATCATCAGTAACAGAAAGAAGCAAAATTGCAGTAATATGGCAATATAAGGGCAAGATCAAGTGGACAAACCAACGGTTTCAGCTTTTTCTTTCCCAAGACCAGAAGATGAGCCAAGACGACCATGAGAACTATGGTCTGCTAAAAATAGATAAAAAAAATTACCTCTCAGAAGATCCAGATTAAGCTAAAAAATAATGTAATATATCTTATGTCTAATTTTTGAAAGTTAAGCAACGATTTCTACATAAATAATTACCAACATCAGATAAATTAATTACTCCTTAATTAAAAACAGTAGTTATTTCTCTATGATCATTCACCAATGACAAATAAATAGAATCACCATCACATTGATTCCAATTTACCCATGAAGCCACACTACAATAAAGGAACAGGCAGCCATACATTCAGAACAGCCTAACACTCATAAAAACCAAATCATAATTGACAAATTGAGGAGGGATGACAACATACTCTAACAAAAAAAAATCCCCAAGACAAGCATTTCTTTAGCAGCAGGTTTCGGAATATATCTCTTCAACCCATTTAAGTATGGGCAAGGAATGAATAACTTTTTATTCAGTTGGTCTCTCTAATATGCAGAGGAGCTGCACAGCACATCTCCCTTTCATATTTAACTTTCTTGTCTTTCAGTTAACTTATTCTAAATTTTCTCATTTTCTTTTGTTGAAAGGATACGATACATAAGCCTGCTCATTAGTATCTTTCATGTCTCATAGAACAATGAATAATTGCTTCATTCCCAAAAATAAGTGTAAAAATTATAAAAGGATATTCAACCAGAAAAACAAGGCGCAGAAACATTACCTAGGAACTCGAAATTCTTTGGCGACTTGTCCTTTTCAGAACCAAGAGTTGGAGAATCTCTGGAACTAAGAGAGGACTCCTCATTCTTGGCTCCCTACGTTTGCACCCAGAAAAAAATGTTATTATCAGAAGGGCCAGTAGTAAACGCAACTAAGAAGCAGCCATGGGCAGGTAATGCTGAAATTAGAGGGATTGTATTTGGGGGGAAGATGAAACTTTGACTGCATAACACACAGTGACTTCAACTCACTGCCCTAAAAACATAATTAATGCAATATGTATGAAATTCCTATGCCACAGCTCTTATTCTGTTAGTCATACAAGATAAAATATCCTTCCACAAACAAATACTGACATGCAGCTACAAAATAAACATGTTATTCCAAGCATCAAACAAAACCTCAAGTGAATTACACTATTCATGATTTATAAATACTACAGTTCGCTATATATTTTATGCTAATATGTTTAATATCATGCAAACTATATTTTATGTTAATATGTTTAATTGCATGCAAATTGAGCTTGACACCAATTCTAAAAGTGCATTGTTGCACAGACAAGAAGGAATTACTACCCCAAACAAATTCCTAGAACACATTTAGAGAGTTAAGGTACAACTCATGCATGAGTTAAGCAAACCCAAATCAAAATATTAATGACAGTACAACAAATAATATATTGTAATCTTTTAAGCACGTGATAAAATAATTAAGTCTACTGCCCACCAGCTTGTCTGCAGTCCTTGCAGCACTCCAACCCATAGGATTTTCAGACGAGGATTCAGCAAATCGAGACAACTATGAGATATAAGGTCTCGTTTCTGCACTCCAAGGACGCAGAGATGCCAGTGAAGCCTGATTTGCTGTTAGTGAACCAGATGCCGATGATGGCCTAGAATTTGAACCCCATGCATTTGCAGTAGGTTCAAGAGCCCTATCACTGCCAGCTGTCGAAGGCCTTGTGCGACTTCCACCTGATGACGGACGGGCATTGAGACGACTGGGAGAGCTGCTACCACCATCAGTATTTGGTGAGAGAGATGACCCACAAGCATTTGATGCAGAAGATGATTTACTTCCCCAGCTGAGGGTACCCCTGATCACAGTAAATAGATTACATCACTTCAGGCAAAACAAGCATCAATTAAAAAATACTAGATAAAATAATAAAATATCATATCATCAACAAATATTTTCTTACTTGGGAACGATCTCCGCATTTGGGTCCAGTCCATGATTTTCTAACCTACATACAAAACAAAAAGGAAATTTTCTGAAGGCAACTGACCGCATTAATTAGCTAAAAGGATAACAAGTTCAGAAAGAAGCTAAATACCTTTGACTGGGCAAATTAATAGGTTTTGAAACTGCAACTTTGCCTAATACAGTCATACCACCTCTTCTGGAGCTTGAAGAGGCCCACCGACAACAGCATTAGCATAAATACTCTCAAATCTCATTGAACCTTCGGTAAAGACAGAGGATTAGGTATAGCACCATAATTTGAACACAAATTTCATTAGATTTACAGCACTATCGTATTACTATACAAAACAAATACCAGAGGAACAAATCAAAAGATACCTTCAATCCCCACTCAGCATACTTGAAGAAGTCATGGCTTAGTTGCTGCCATACAATCATCGAAGCCACTTGAAATGCCTATTGCAAGAAAGACAAGGATAAGAGAACTTGCGTAATATTCCCATACATGCATAGAAGACAGCATAATTTGTAAACAAATTGATCAGAAATTCAGAATAGTATAAACAAAATTAAAGACCATAAACATGAATATTACCTCTCTCAAAAGGTCACCGAATTCAAGTTCTATATATGTATTATTTTTTAAATTGAGGTGGCTGGAAGCAACAAATTGAATCCTTCCATGCATTTAATTTACAAAATTTGATGTCCAATATAAATGCATGTCTTTATCATATTTCCCGAAACTCCTCACTCAAAAACAAATTTCGTTATTCACTCCACAACAATCCCCTAAAGACCACCAAAGGGCATGAACCTCATGAAACTAGTCAACTAGAATAAAACAGTCTTCATCCATTGTTGAAAAGTTATACTTTGTCGAGCATTAGGCCCTTATTTCTTAGAAATGCGAAAAGGTCCAGAAGCTCTAGCATGCAGCATTTTAAAAGTGTTTTTAGGATAACATTTTGGACGAACACGAGCCATAACGTAATCACCTACATTAAAACTTTGAAAACGACTATGTGTATTAGCAAATAATTTATATTGTTCACTGCTCATTGCTAATTTGCGCCTAATATCAGCATGTAGTTCATGTAGGCGTTGGGCAAAGGATTTTGCGAATTCAGAAATGCGGAATGTCAAAGGGATTGGTATAAGGTCAAATGGTCAATAGGCTGTTTAGGATTAAATTCCTGAACAATTTGGAAGGGACTCATACCTGTGGACCTATTTACTGAATTGTTGTAAGCAAACTCGGCAATTGGTAAGACCAAATCCCAATTCTTAGGCTTATCTCCAACTAAGCACCTTAGCAAGTTTCCCAGACTTTGATTGGTCACCTCAGTTTGAACATCGGTCTGAGGATGAAATGCAGAAGAAAACTTCAACTGTGTTCTAAACTATTTCCACAGGGTTTTCCAAAAGTAACTTCCAAACTTAACATCCCTATCTGAGATTATCGTAGTAGGCAAACCATGCAGATGCACAATTTCTTTAAAGAACAACATTGCCATATGTGAAGCATCTGTGGTTCTCCTACAAGGGATGAAGTAAGCCATCTTAGAAAATCTATCAACCACAACGAGGATGGAATCATGTCCCCACACTGTTCGGAGTAAACCCAACACAAAATCCATACTTAGATCTTTCTGAAGAAAGTAAATTACCCAATAGAATGGCTGAACAAAACTTCCGTAAGTTTTATTGAATGCTTTAGGGTATATATATACAGCATACTGGCCGAATATTTAGCCTAATATTTACAAATAACAAATAATAAACTGCCTCCCTAATAATAGGATCTACAGAATAATTAATTCCTAAAAAACATAACAATCAGCCTAAATATTCGAATACTAACAACACTCCCCCTCAAGTTGGTACATATAGATCAAACATGTCCAACTTGCTAACAAAGTATTCAAATTTCTGACGTGGAAGACCCTTTGTTAAGACATCTGCAGTTTGTTCCTTGGAAGGTATGTATCTGAGATCAATTAAACCGCCATCAATCTTCTCACGTATGAAGTGGCGATCAATTTCCACATGTTTCATCCGGTCATGTTGAACTGGGTTGTGAGAGATGCTAATAGCTGCCTTATTGTCTGAAAACATTTTGATAGGCAGAATTAAATCCATCTTGAGTTCTTCAAGGAGTCTTTTAACCCAGATCCCTTCACAAATTCCAAGAGCAATAGCCCTGAACTCGGCCTCAGCACTGCTCTTTGAGACTACATTCTGTTTTTTACTCCGTCATGTGACAAGGTTACCCCAGAAAAACGTACAATAACCTGAGGTAGATTTTCTATCCTCTTGATCACCTGCCCAATCAGCATCAGTGTACATCACTGTACCCCTTTGATCACTCTTTTTAAAGAGGAGTCCACGGCCAGGGGAACCCTTTAGGTAGCGAAGAATTCTGTAAACTTCATTTAAATGCTTTTGTTTAGGATCATGTGAGTGTTGACTCACCATACTCACAGCAAATGCTATGTCTGGCCGAGTATGAGATAAATAGATCAGTTTTCCAACCATACGTTGATATCTACCAACATCCACAGCCTTTCCCATGTCTTCATCATCACTGATCTTCCCAGCGCAAATAGGAGTGTCACTAGGTCGACAGCCTAACATCCCGGTTTCCTTTAATAAGTCCAGAATGTACTTCCTTTGAGAGATATAAATCCCCTTCTTAGACCTTGCCACCTCCATACCAAGGAAATACTTCATCTCACCCAGATCTTTAACTAGGAATTGATGATTCAAGGCTGCCTTAACACGAGCTATCTCAGTTTGATCATCTCCTGTAACAATAATATCATCAACGTACACAGAAAGTATCACAATTTTGCCATTTAGATGTCTGAAGAACAGCGTGTGATCACTTTGGCCTTGAATATACCCTTGCGTCTTGAGAACCTTAGTGAACTTCTCAAACCATGCTCTTGGGGACTGTTTTAACCCATATAATGACTTTTTCAATCTACATACTTGACCTGTTTTATCTCTGAAGAAGCCTGGAGGCATTTTCATGTAGACCTCCTCCTTCAAGTCTCCATTAAGGAAGGCATTTTTAACATCCATCTGATGTAGTGGCCAGTCCAGGTTCGCTGCCAAAGACAATAGAACTCTAATGGTGTTAAGCTTGGCAACAGGTGCAAAAGTTTCAGTATAATCTGTTCCATACTGTTGGGAGAAACCTTTGGCTACAAGTCTAGCCTTATATTTGTCAAGGCTACCATCTGCTTTACACTTCAGATTAAATACCCATTTGCAACCCACAGCTTTCTTCCCTTTGGGTAAGTCAACAATATCCCAGGTACCATTGTCTTCTAGAGCGTTCATCTCATCTAAGACTGCTTGTCTCCACTCAGTAATGGATAATGCTTCATCAATATTTTTGGGAACCTGTATCTCATCAAGCTGTGACACAAATGCGTGATACTTATTAGACAGGGCTTGATAGGACACAAACCTTTCAATTGGATGCTTGGTACAAGCCCTCTGCTTCTTCCGAGTTGCAATAGGTTGATCTAAATCTGATGCCTCCAGCTCATCACCACCACATTCCATTCTTTTTGGATCCACTGATGGTTCGGAATCATGGAGAGTTTCAGGTTCTTGATGGGCTTTACCTGTCTTGTTATGACGTGTATAAACCTGTTTAAAATATTTACCAGTGTCTCGCCCAGGACTAGAGTTCTCTTTCCTATTTTTTGGCGTCCCTGGGGCTGTTTCGGCTTCACACAGAGGTGAGGGAATTAACGGCAGATCTGGTCCAATTTTTTCGGGGTCACAGTTAAATCCTGGTTCCTCGGGATTATTTAAATCTGATCCTATTTCTTTGGGATTTAAATTGGTGTGGTCAGGCCCTATATTTTTGGGATTTAAATCTGAATCCAAATTCCGAAAGTTTGATCCTATATCCATGGGATTAGAATTAATTAAATCAGATCCTAAAAAAATGGGTTGAATATCTAGGGTTTTCCCCATACTCTCTCCCTGATCCGAATACTCTAAATAGAAGGATTTTTGTTCATGAAAGGTGACATCTTTAGTCACATACAGCCGCCGAACAGAAGGATCATAACACCTATACCCTTTTTGTGTTCCAGAAGGTCCAAGATAAATGCACTTAACGGCTTTAGGGTCAAGTTTAGATGAGTCATGAATATGGACATAGCAAACACAACCAAACACCCTTAATGGTAATGAATTTTCTAAATATGGGAGAGAATAAAAATTATTTAGAACTTGAAGGGGTGTTTTGTAAGATAATGGCTTGCTAGGCATTCTATTAATGAGATAAGTGGCTGTGAGAATTGCATCATCCCAATAAAATTTAGGCACATTCCTACCTAACATGATTGCACGTGCCGTTTCAAGGATATGCCTATTTTTACGCTCTGCTACACCATTCTGTTGAGGTGTATTAGGGCATGAGCTTTTGTGAACAATCCCGTGTGCTAGCAAAAACATTCTAAACGATTGATTGAAGTATTCTGTCCCGTTATCTGTGTGAAATATGCAGATTTTAGTTTGAAATTGGGTCTCAATCATATGATAAAAATTGACAAATGTTTGATAAGCTTCATTTTTATTTTTCAATAGGAATACCCAACTAACTCGTGTATGATCATCTATGAAGCTAATAAACCACTTTGAATGAGACCGATTTGGAGTACGACTAGGCCCCCACAAATCACTATGAATGACAGTAAAAGGGCTTGTAGGTTGATAAGGAACTATGGGAAAAGATGTGCGGTGATGCTTAGCACGCTCACAAGAATCACATTGAAATTCAAATCCATCTTTATTCAAACAGAGAGAAGGAAACAATTTAGACATATAATTAGCATTAGGATGCCCTAAACGTTGGTGCCATAATTCCAAATCACTAGTCCTAGGAAAAGACACCTTATTACAGGATTTAAAGCTACGAGTCTGACAATCATTCAGGTAGTAGAGCCCATCATGTTCCTTAGCAACACCAATCATCGTCCCCGTCAGTAGGTCCTGAAAAATGCAATGAGTAGCAAAGAAATTAGCTTGACATCTAGCATTTTTTGCCAACTGACTTACAGATATCAGACTACACTTCAAATTTGGGACATATAATACTCCTGAGAGAATAAGAGAATTCGAAAGTTTTGCTGTTCCAACCCCCACAACAGGGCAATTTGATGCATCAGCAATTTTTACAAAGAGCTCATTTTTTAGAGGTACATAATTATGTAACACTGATAAGTCATCAGTCATGTGATCTGAGGCACCGGAATCGATGATCCAGCAGTTACCAGAGTTCATACCTTTGATGGTAGCTAAGGCCTTGTGGAAATTACCTCTCTGGACAACAGTTACAGTGGGTTGTTTCTGCCCTACCTCCAATGCAGCAAGCCTTTCAAGTATCATGCTCAATTTGTCTTGTTTGTGATCGGAGTTTGATGTCTCAGGTTCATTACCCTTTGATGCTTCTGCCATATATCCTTTACCACGCCCTTTCTTTGGTTTCCAATCTGCTGGTTTACCATGTATCTCCCAGCAGGTATCCCTTGTGTGTCCGGTTTTCTTGCAGTGATCACAAAAGGGTTTACCTTTATTGCGTTGTTCACTTGAGTGAGCAATAAGGGCGGATGAATTCTCAGCAGGCATAGGCTGGGCTATTCTTTCATCCTTCAACATAACTTTCTTTCTGGAATCTTCCCCACGAAGAAGAGCAAATGCTGCCCGCACAGTAGGAAGAGGGTCCTGACTAAGGATACGGCCTCTAATGTCATTAAATGATGAGTTTAGGCCAGCTAGTAACTCAAACAGCCGCTCCTTTTCAATTTTCTTTTTCATATTCGCAGCGTGTGAAGCACAGCAAGGGCTATCTTCATTTAGAAGGTCCAACTCTTGCCAAAGAGTGGTCTTGGCAATGTAATAATCACCAAGGGAGAGAGTGTTCTGTTTCAAGTCCCATAGTTTAGACTTCAAGTCAAATATGAGAGATGCATTTTCACCTTCCCCATATGCTTCTCGCACAGCAGCCCAAATCTCACTTGCTGGTGACAAAAACATAAAGCAACGCTTGAGGGATGGAGTCATAGCATTTATTAACCACGAACAGACCATGGCATCTTCTGCAGTCCACACCTTCAAAGCCTTCTGATTGGAGGATGGTGGTGCCGGAGTTTCTCCGGTGATGTGGCCAAGTTTATCTCGGCCTTGGAGAGCAAGCTTCATAGATTGAGACCATTCCAGGTAGTTCTCACCTGACAGCTTCTCAGAAACAATTAGGACGCTGGAATTTTCAAAACCAGCAACTGAATGTCGAGATGTGTCGACATTAGAAGAGTTATTTCCCACCTGTGAAGACACAATAGTCTCCGACATGGTTTTGGATTGAGATTCTGATTCGGAAGTAGCCATCTCGGTTCTGCTTCTTCAATGCAGCTCTGATACCATGAAGAAAGTAAATTACCCAATAGAATGGCTGAACAAAACTTCCGTAAGTTTTATTGAATGCTTTAGGGTATATATATACAGCATACTGGCCGAATATTTAGCCTAATATTTACAAATAATAAACTGCCTCCCTAATAATAGGATCTACAGAATAATTAATTCCTAAAAAACATAACAATCAGCCTAAATATTCGAATACTAACAACACTTTCCATGGTGCTTCAGGGATAGGCAGGCAGAAGAGTGTAAATCCCAGTATTTTGTATTATGCTTTAGACATATGGCAAGTATGACAGTATGACACTGAGATACAATCTTAGCCGCATCATGCTTGAGGGATGGCCAGTAAAATCGATCTTCTACTAATGCCACGGTCTTGTATATCCCAAAATGGCCAGCTAAACCACCTGCATGTAACTCCCAGATTAGAAAATCTCTTATGGATGTATGCGGGATGCATAATCAAGGTTCCACGATAGAGATAGCCATTATTGATGATAAAGTCAACAGATTATGACGATTGCAAGTACTAATTTCTTGGTTATGATACCAAAATCAGGGCATGACACATATTCTTCTTTCAACTACTCAAAACCCATGACACTAACACTTAAGGTGTTTAGTATATGAACTCTCCGACTCAAAGAATCAGCCACTTTGTTTTCTACCCTAGAGCGATGTTTCACAACAAAGATGAATCCTTGGATGAATTCGATCCATTTGGCATGCTTGGAACTTAGATGTCGTTGAGAATTGATAAACCTGAGTGCTCGATGGTCAGAATATGAAACAAATTGTTGCGAAAGGAGGTAATATTTCCAATATTTCAAGGATCCAACAATTGCATAAAAAATTTTGTCATATGTAAAATATTTTTAAAACAGTTAGACTTTTGTTGGATTTTCTTATATTTTGACATTAATGTTAGTATGTTATGTTATAAATTATTAAATTATATTATTTTAATGTAGCCGATTTGACCCCGAGTTGACTCTCGGTTGAACCCTTGACCCTTGACCCAGTATATCGGCCGAGTCGATCCCCAGTCCAGGTTTTTGAACCTTAATGTTCTTCTTGTGATTTGCTAAAAATTACAACGTCGTCAAAATACACCACCAGTAATTTTCCTAAGAACGAAGAATATGAGTCATGGCTCTCTTGAATGCACTTGGGAAATTATATAATCCAAATGGCATGACAAGCCATTCATATATTCCATCTTGTGTTTTAAACGTAGTCTTCCACTCATCTCCTGCTCTAACTCTGATTTGATGATATCTGCTACTAAGATCAATCTTTGAGAACCAACTAGTTCCAAAATCCAAATCAAGCATGTCTTCGAGTCTTGGAATGGGGAATCTATATTTGATGGTAATTTTGTTGATTGCTCCCTATCAAGGCACATTCTCTAGGAGCCATCTTTCTTAGGATTCAAGAGGGCGGGTACTGCACATGGACTTAGACTATGAAGAATGTAGCCTTTCTCTAATAGAACCATTAACCTAACGGTTAAGTTCTTCTCTGTATTTTGGATTCATCCTATAATGTGGTAGATTGGGAAGCGGTGATCTAGCAATGAAGTCAATTGCATGTTGGATTTCTCTCATTGGTGGTAGATCTAGTGGGAGCTCATCTGGAATGACATCTTTGAACTCTTTTAAAAGTTGCTGCACTTCTTCGGGTACTTCTGAAGTATTAATAGAGGCAATCCAATGTGAGAGCTTAGTTATCATAGCAACCACAATCGTATTTTCTTTGCTTTCTTGGCTTCTGGACTTCCCTTCTTTTGATTTGCTTGACTGCTTAAGTTCATTGTCGGGCTTAGCAGGACATAATAAGATTGTCTTTCCATCATGCTTAAAGGAGTAAGTGTTCTCCTGAACGAAAGTTGTAACATTATGATCATAGAGCCAAGGTCGACCTAAGAGAATATGAGCAACAACCATCAGAATAACGTCACAGAGAATTTCCTCCTTGAAGTCTCCAAATTGACGGGAAACACGACATTATTGGGTGACAAGTAAAGAAGTCTTGTCAACCCATGCAACTCAAAATGACTCAGTGTGAGGTTCCATTTTGAGGCCAAGTCTTGCTACTCCCTACTAAGAAATCACATTATGAGAACTTCCTCCATCAATAACCAATTTGCATGATTTGTCACCGATATTGACATGTGTGAAAAATACTCTTTCTTTTCCAAGAATCATTGTGCAATGGGACAGACAAGATGCATCTCATTACTCCAATATGACGAGTCTCGCAACCTTGTTTATTGATGATGATTTCTTCATCGACATCGGATGGGGTGTCAACTGGTTCTTCTACTATATCAGCAACACCTTCTCCAGAGTCTTCAGGGCATAGAGCAAGACCTAGAGCTCTTTGAGGACACCTAAATGCAATGTGCCCCTTTGAATGACAACAAAAACATTCGACAAGAGAGGTATATGGGCGAGAACTTGATCAGACATATTCTTTGGGTTTAGCTATATTATCTTTCAAGATGGTTGCATTACTGGTTAGACATGGAGGGTTAGACCTTGATGACAAACTCCAGCAGAGCGCTCAGTAGTGTTGAACTCTAGAAGCTACCGAAACAAGGTACCCTACCTTGGGTGTCAAATCTCCTAACAGAAGGATATTGTACAGATTTCACTTCTAAAGTCTTTTGATAGGCTTCATCGAGAGATTCAGGAGGGTTGACTGTGAGCTCTCTTTGTATATGTGGTTAAAGACTATTTACGAACCATGAGATTGCGCGCAATTCGTCTTCATCTACATCACATTCATTATGAGATCATTAAATCGAGATATATAATCCAAGGCATTTGAAACCTGCTTGAGGTTGAGAAGCTTGTCAAACATCTGACTTCTAAAGTAAGTTGGAACATATGTCCCTTTCTATCTTTCCTTCATTTAATCCCACCTCATGATTGGGGGTTGACCCAACCATTCAATGTTTTGTTGGACATTCTGCCAATACTATCTTGCATACTACTAGCTTCATTTTTTTAAATCGAACTTTCTCTATATCACTCATGTCATACCACTCAAAATAGTCCTTCATACCTGCTAACCAATCCAAAAAGTAGCTAGGATTCAACTTTTCATCAAATTCAGTAGCTTCTACTTTGACCTTCATGGTAAGATCATCTATTGGCATCCTTCTAAAGTTTTCTCATCCATTCCTGTGGTTTAGTCTATATGGTTGATTAAGACACTCTTCTTGGTCATAGTCACCCCAAATGTCACTTAGACCTTCATATTGGTTATACTCATTAAAATTATGTGAAGGTTGACGGTTGAGCCGCTCAAAATTATTTCTAGCAGACTAGCCAATCCTACGAGGGGTTGTCTTATGTTGACTAAGCATTTTGGATGGATCATTTTTATCCCCTGGTTTCTTAAGGATTTCTATTATCTTTCCTGTGTCTTGCCTATTTCTTAATTCAATTGCACTCTTGAGTTCCTCAAATTTGCTTTCTAACTTCTGGTCTAACTCAGCAATACGTAGGTCCACATATTCCTTTTGAGCCCTACCAAATTCCTCAAGGTGATTTTGGATGTTTTTGGCCATGGCAGATTTAAGAAACGAGATTTCTTGTTCTATTATATATTATCTTTGAGATTAACAAGTAGTCATACAAGAGGTAAGGACAAGACTAATGATAACAGGCACCAAGCAATCAACAAGTCAACATGTAAGTAAAACTGCAACACTAGAGAAATTCTGAAATTTTAAGTAAACTAAGATTTCAAGCCTTGCAATTAAGTAGAACAACCTCCTATCATAAACCAGCAGCCACAATTTAAAATAAGACGGTTGTCGGCCTTACCAGTGAAGCTTTAAAGAGCAAAAAGTTGAGATTTTTACCCCCCAATATGGATTTCCTTGATGATATTAGCATTTGGGTTGGTTTGCAATCATGAAATGGTTGTAAATCAGCTTAAAAATGCAGAAAATAGGATCTGGTTGCTTCTGTAGGACTACGTGTGAACAGAGGCGGTGGCGCGTGGCGCCGCGTGAAGCCCACGAGTAGGGACGTCGGAGGTGCGTGGCGGTGAAGTCCGGCGACGAGCTTTCGGGATTTGGCCAGAATCTTTACTCTGAACACGATGGTGGTGTTGATTTTGAGGTTTGACGGTGGGAATTATGCTGTTGGGCTTGTATAGCGAGAAACAGAGCATGGGGTAGTTTTTCCGACGAGTGCTTTTATTTATTTTCCAATGAGGGAAGCAACCTAGGAGCGTAGGAATACTTGCTCTAATACTAAATTGATGTAAAACCAGTAGGAAAACACTCACTCACATATGATGTTGAACAGATTTGGTTTAGGGAAGAAAAGTGCAGAAACAATGAAGGGAGAGTGAGAAACAGAGAGAGAGAGGACAGAAAGGAAGGGGGAGAATCAGGACTAAGGGGTATTGAAAGAGCTAAAGGAGAGAGATTTCATAATACTCAATTATCATTTATCAAAAGTTATGGAATACAAGAGGGAGTCTATCCTATTTATAGAGGGGATATTCCTCTTCATTAAGAAAGCTTTAGACTTCCCTATTAAGTAAGAAAATAAAGTAAAGCAGCAAAAGTTGACTTTGAAATAAAATACAGCAGCAAAAAGCATATACTTAATCAAGAAGGAAACTTAGCTTAAAAGCAAAGTTGTTTCTTTCTAGAGTAAGTCTTCCTATATCTCTTATATATACCTAATAAGAAGTACAAGTACAATAGTACAAGAAGGAGAATATTTGTAAATGCAAGATATTATCACAAATACCTCAAATTAATTACTAACATACAATTTATATGACATACCAATATTAAACTACGATTGTCAAGATTGTTATTTGGACCATTAGATTAAGATCTTAGGATCCTCAACAAAAACAGTGCCCCTCTAATGTGGGATTTAAAAGAACCAAGATTTTGTGGGACCATGACCAAAGATCATATGATTGAGCAATCTTTAAATATTTAGGGGCAGCAGTAAATTCTCAATTACCTGGATACTTGACTCGTCATCGCTAACACGTGAAACTATCGCAGTGCAGTAAATTCTCAATTACCTGGATACTTGACTCGTCATCGCTAACACGTGAAACTATCGCAGTGCAAGCTCTCGTAGGTTGTAAACCCAGAGAGACTAGCATTTGAAGTGCATATATCTTGAATAATCTCTAGCACGCTTCCAAACACTAACTCCAGTATCTTTTGTTCTCTCTGCAATCTTATCAACATACTACAACACAATATGGAAACAAACAGCATCTTCAACCCAAATTTGCAGACAAATAAAGGTGATACAAGCTATAAACAATACCATAGCAGCAATATCAAATAATATTGTTCCATTAAAGGAGACCAATGAACACAAACCTTAAAACCCACATAAATATGCCTACCAATAAGCTTCAATGCTGCTCCCCTGATAGATATTGCAGAGTCACAAAACCTTCCTTCACAGCTAATTGTACTTGTTTGTCACCCAGCATCTATGGATCAGCTTCTACATGATACTAACCTGATCATCAAGTCAAATGAAAAGTAGAACAAAGTTCAATCTAAGTTTCACTAGAAAAGCAAAGGTTACAAAGTAGTTTCAACTTACTGCTCCCCTGATAGATATTGCAAAGTCACAAAACGTTCCTTCACAGCTAATTGTACTTGTTTGTCACCCAGCATCTATGGATCAGCTTCTACAATGATACTAACCTGATCACCAAGTCAAATGAAAAGTAGAACAAAGTTCAATCTAAGTTTCACTAGAAAAGCAAAGGTTACAAAGTAGTTTCAACTTACTGCTCGTAAAGCCTTTACTCTAATTACAGGTGAATTCTCCCTCAAACTAGCCTAAATATATCACATGAAATTTGTCAAAACATAAATAGGCAGGTATATATCAAGGAATACAGCAATATCAACTAACCAGAAGCATATAAAGAATCTTGTCAAAACCTCAACAAAATGAACTCTTTTGCCCTAATGCTGGGGTGATCCTCTTTATTGAATACCTTGACAAAATTGATGACACAGTCCCAGAGTCTCCCAATTATTTTTTTATTTCAGTCTAGTGAGGTAGTAAATGGGCTTGAGCTGATAGATCAGATAATCTTTGTACCACAAGCAGAGGTAAAACTGTGCAACATATAAAATAATTGCATTAGCATATATTAACTAAAAAATTTGGTAGAAGGTTAGTTCACGAGTACAAACCAACAATTAAAAAGATGGTGATCATTGGTAGAGGCAACATCTTGAAGATAATTCAAAAGCAACTGCTGGCCAATTTCAACCTTAGCAATCTGACTAGAAGATAAAGAATTATATTTTGACAATTTTTTTCTTATCCACACCATCCTTATACTGGGACTTGCAATATGATTGCGATACGAGAAGTTGTTTCCGCCATACGTGACAGCTCCAACTAAGATTGGACATTTCATGTTCTTTTAAACCCAGGCAATTGGGATGAAACAGTTTCCGGCAAACATTACATATGAGCAAATTTTCCACTCTTCCACCCATACAGACATAACACATATCTTTTGCGTAATTGTCAGTATCATCATCTTCACTAAACAGATACCGAAGTACCCAAAACTTATCCCAGCTGCAAATTAAAGTATCACGCTTCAACCTTGCAGCAATAGGTGCCTAGAATGTCAATTGCCAAGGAACTTGCTGAGACATCCTTGGATTTCAGCCCAGCATTTTTAAGTAATAGAACACATAGAACCTGGAATCAATTCGGCAGTTAAAAAATCCGATAGAAGTACACCTACCAAAACAAAATTACAATTACTCACAAACATATGCAAGCATAAGCACACACAAAGTACCTCCAGAATAGGAGCTAAAGAAGGATATTCAGGTAAATTTAGCGTTGTCAGTAAATCTGCAACAAGATTTTCCGTAATCAGTTTCACCTAAGATGCATATTGAGCTTTCACACTTGCGCACAGTTGTAGAACACGGCTCCAAAATAGGCCGCAGGCCTCTGTTGCTGCTTCATTACATTTTGTAGGGTAACCAGAATCAACTGAGACTTCTAATACAGCACTACCACTAGATACTTGTCTTCAATTATCAGGAAGGTTGACACTGCAGTGAATTAATTGTGTAAGCAAAGCAGTAACCATCTGGATCTACCTTTGCTCTTCATCATGTAGGTGATATGCTCTTAAAGCTCACTTAGAATTTGGCAATCTCCAAAAAAGCTGAAGCATTTCATCTATCACATAAGCGCGATGTTGCACGTATAAATAGAATATTGGTACCAATATTGAGAAAATAATCGTTAAAATGAATTTAAATAAAAAGATAGACATCCTACCCCACTGACTAAACTAATTGCCTTTAATTGCAAAAGCTGGATATTATCAACCAAGAATATCCTTATGCTTGTTTTCACAAGTTGCAGACAACCTCTCAAATTACAACAAATCCTTGAGAAGTCCCACAACAGTGCACAACTTCAGTAAAGACCCTATTAATATGAGGATCAGAAAGAATGTAATAAGAAGATTAAAACCTATCTTTCAAGACAACTAAAGAATACAACAATGTTTAAATTAATATCATACTAAAGAATACAACAATGTCTAAATTAATATCATACTTACTTGATGCCGGTTTCCGCAATTTTGAATTCTTGCTAGTATGCCTCTTCTTGTTTGCTGAACCAAATTCAATACCGTAATCTTCATAATCATCACCTGAAAACAGAATTAAACCTTTAAGTATGATATGGCTTAGAGGAGATAAAAAGTATTTAACATTTCCTTTGTCTGTAGTATATTTCCTGTGATTTTTACCATACCTAAATGGCGCTATTAAACACATGATAAATCATTACCAGATGAAGAACAAGAGGGTAAAGATTAAAGATAAAATTCTATAACTCTACCTTCAAATCCAATATTTTCATTAGATCTATGTAAAGCACTGTATGATGGATCACAAGCACACACTATATCCGTTATCTGATGCCTTGTAAACTCCAGAATTCTCTTAATGATCTGAGGTGAGAAATAAATCAGCCAAGACATGTAATTAATGGTAAGTGGCAGTCTAAGAATATCACAACAGGTATTCATTGAAATAATACATATGCGTAAGAGTACTTTAACAAGTACAAAAAGCACCTCTTCTTTATAAAGTTGCTTTGGCATTTTAGTATGAGCTATCACTGCAAGTACTGCAAGTGCTGCATGAATAGACTCCAAAGCACTTAAAATTGATGAAACTACTTCTAAATCTGTCTGAAACAGTAAATATGTAGTTACCATAGCATGGAAGGGAAGGGCTATATCCGTTATCTGATGCCTTGTAAACTCCAGAATTCTCTTAATGATCTGAGGTGAGAAATAAATCAGCCAAGACATGTAATTAATGGTAAGTGGCAGTCTAAGAATATCACAACAGGTATTCATTGAAATAATACATATGCGTAAGAGTACTTTAACAAGTACAAAAAGCACCTCTTCTTTATAAAGTTGCTTTGGCATTTTAGTATGAGCTATATCACTGCAAGTGCTGCATGAATAGACTCCAAAGCACTTAAAATTGATGAAACTACTTCTAAATCTGTCTGAAACAGTAAATATGTAGTTACCATAGCATGGAAGGGGAGGGCTCACATATGAGCTAATTGTGCAAATGACGAAAAAAAACTGTGCAGTGGAATTGAAGTTGGAAGCAGCTTTATAAGAGAATCAATTTCTCATTCCTGAGGGAAGCCAATTTAAAATGAAAAAAAGGAAGTGAAACAATGAGCATCACTACACCTGTTAGTAATTGAGGGTTAAAAAAGAAAAGGTTGAATGAGAACATGTAAACCAATCTAAGAAGGCAATGCACACTACAAGTAACCCCACTTCCCACATGTTGGCAAATTAGAGCAGCAGGCACAATTTGGTAAATAAATTTGAGAAGGCGAAAAACAATATAGATAATAGGACTTCACAACAAATAAACCCACTTCCCAAAGGGACTACCACTGCTCAGTAATAGCTGCAACAGAACTGACTAGGAAATACATCAATCAGAATGTCTTGAAAGAAATTTTCTACAAGGTGCTTCAATATTGTAGGTCTCTCGTCACATCTCACGTAAGGTTTGCTTTGTCAAATATTGTATGAGGATGCTGAAGCTAAGTTAAACTTCTCAAGGTTATCAATATGCGTAGAAAGCCCGTCTCTGTGCCTCAACAATTTTTTAGATGACAACTGTAACTTAAGACCATGCTAAACTTCATTTATTACATGTGATATTGTGACAATAAATATCTATAAAATACTGAGAAAGTTTTGATAATATGAATTTCCTTCAATAGATTGTGCTCATATTCACACGATAATAATTCCAAATGAGCACCACAATTTATAGCACAGACTAGCATGAGTAAATTAAGAAAACTTACATTATCGCATTCATCAATAGACAGGCCTTCTGCTCTATGTATTTGATGGTCTAAGACTTTCAGTAGTCTAAAAAGGATATCTACAGGAACCAAATGGAGAAGTTCCTTTGTACATATAGACACTATTTCAGTAATAAGCTTTCTAAAATCAGATAGTGACAACGGCAACCACTCTGCTTCATCACGATCCTCACTAAGAAGTTCAGTTTTGTGCACAAGTCCTCCAAAAGCTCACAAAAACCCCCAATGATGGCACCTGAATTGATCGTAAACGCCAGTTGATCACATAGATAGGAATACACATGCTTAAGGACGGGTGTGATGATTGAACATCAATGCATTAAGAAACAAGAAACAGCTATATCAAACCAGAATCTCGGCAGAATCATATAGCAGATATACCATATCCACCTTTTTTCTTTACTTTTGATTTTTTGAAGACAACATAGAGATGTCCTACCCACTTTGAAGATTAGCAAATACAAAAAAAAATCTAAGCATTAATTGAATATGCCAAAAATTGCCATCCTTTTGTAGAAAAATTATGAGGCTGGTGATTTTGAGTTGAATTGCAATCTTTCTGTGTCTGACTAGCATGAGTAAGGTTTGATTCAAAGATCCTCTTTTCAGGTATTACACTACTAGATATCTGCTCCTTGAGAGGACCTGGAAAACTTGAACAATACGAAAAACAATAAGCAGAGCACCATCAAATTATTTCTTTCCAATTTCAACACTCTTGAGGCCTGAGAAGAAAAGTGAACATAGATTAAATCCTTTTCGATAGAGATTGTGAAGATCAAAGGTGTGTTATTATAGTAACCTAACAATAAAGAAACATCTACAGAGAAAGGTGCGAGAAGAACCAAAGCTAAAAAGCTTTACATGATCATCTCATCGTATTTTAAGATCAAAGAAAAATCAATTGATAAAAATACAAGTTGAGGAAGCATAAGATATCCCCCAAAAGTCAGAATTATGTATAAAAAATACATGAAAAGCACAAATTCTTGGCAAAAACACCAAAATAAAAAAAGCACAGATGCTTGCAAGAAAAAAAAAATAGTGCAAATACAAAATTTCCCAGATCCCCTTCAAATGATGGGAAAAGATCTAGCTTTGCAGGCATATTACAGTGGCAAGGAGAAAGTAGGCAAATCCATTGAATATATTTCAAATATATTGATACAAATAATGTTATAAAATGTTAGCCCAGGGTTGAGAAAATAATTTGGTTATGATCATTTTCAAGAAAATTTTAAACTAGACCACAACAATATGATCATGTATCAATATTAGTGGATGGCCCAGAACTAAAAACTCATCCCTTCAAAAAATTATTATTACTATCATTAGTATTGCAAGCCTAATTAATATGGTATTGGTAGTAGAGAAATTAGTTCTTGCCTTCCCACCCTCAATGCCTTACCATACCCTGCAATTGAGACTCAGCATCAACTGATCAATGAATTCCTTTACAGAGCAAATAATACCACACAAAAAATAAAGTTTGCTACAAAAATTGTCTTCCAGAAAAATTTATAGGGAAGGAATCTCAATAATGGATATTATAATTATTTCACAAACCTGGCCTGTGTCAAATAATATCTCGATATGCTCCATGCATGACCTAATTGAGCATTTAAAAAAACAAAAGTCAATAGAGTGTGGTAAACCAGAGCTGCAAGCCAACAACAATAAACTGTTCACGTGCAACACACCTTGAAAGTATCCTTGAATGCTTTCCTTAGATTGGGCCAACATAAATCCTAAGCCTCAAGGTGCGCATAACAAAATCTTCAGAGACTTGCATCAAGCAAGTGAAGCCTTGGAAGGACCAATAACTTTTACCTTCCAAATCCACCAAGACATTTCGAGTCAAGACAAAGATATCAAAAGAAAAGGAATTACCATATTAGTGTGTTTCATAGAACATTTCAGCACAAAAAATAAGGTACAGCATCATAGTGTGGATATAAACATGGAATATCTGTGGGTTTTAACAAAAATACAGATCCCTTATTGCAGTGCAAGTTAAGTAATTATAAGAAAACAAGTTATAAGAACCCTACAAAAAATAGCACAATATATCATGAATACAAAAAGAGCACATACAGAAAATTCCCAATATCCCCTAAAAAAAGGAAGGGAAAAGATCTTGCAGATTCATACGTATGTGAGTTTGGTGGAGAAAACTCAATCCTTGGCACTGAATGGTTCAAACCATTCGGTGTTGTAAACTAGAGGCAACAAGACATGAACAGTCAGACAAATGAGAAGATGTGACGCAAAGTTGATCTTGCCCCGTCCTTAACCACCATGTCCTTGCAAGCAAGAAAATACTCCATAGACAAGGGAGGAAGAATTTCTGCGTAAATATGGGAAATGACAGTAGAGGATCCCAGATCAAGATGTCCCATCAGCAATTCAAGAATTGCCGAAGGATTATATGATAATCTGTGAGGAACACGAAGGATTACTCCATTCCCGGTTCTAGCGGCACCTTTGTCGGATTAGTCAATCATCCTCTACCTGAATCACCATTGCCCCAAATTAAATACAGAACCCTTAACCTCCACTTGTTATCGACTAATCAAAACCTTCAAGGACATTAGGTACTTAAACAAGATAAGATCACCTGTCACGCACACAACCCTCTGTTTGCCTCCTACTTCATAATCAGTTGACCCTCTTTCACTTTTCACCCCTCATGGGCCCAATCCTCTCAATGCCAAGAAATAAATTAACCCCTCCCAATAAAAGAAGATGACACTCCATGACACTTAATAAAAATCTAAACGAGTATGTGTCAAAATAATATATTAAAAGATATAACCGCTTCAAGATAAGATCCGCATTTCACACACATCTAAAAATAAGGCACATCATCATAGTGTGGATATAAACATGGAATATCTGTGGGTTATAACAAAAATACAGATCCCTTGTTGCAGTGCAAGTTAAGTAATTATAAGATAACAAGTTAATGAGTTATAAGAATCCTACAAAAAACAGCACAATATATCATGAATACAAAAAAAGCACATACAGAAAATTTCCAAGATCCCTAAAGAAAGGGAAAAGATCTTGCAGATTCATACGTTTGTGAGTTTGGTGGAGAAAACTCAATCCTTGGCACTGAATGGTTCAAGCCATTCGGTGTTGTAAACTAGAGGCAACAAGACATGAACAAACAGACAAATGAGAAGATGGTGTGACGCAAAGTTGATCTTGCCCCGTCCTTAACCATCATGTCCTTGCAAGCAAGAAATTACTCCATAGACAAGGGAGGAAGAATTTCTGCGTAAATATGGGAAATGACAGTAGAGGATCCCAGATCAAGATGAAGGATTACATGATAATCTGTGAGGAACACGGAGGATTACTCCATTCCCGGTTCTAGCGGCAACTTTGTCGGATTAGTCAATCATCCTCTACCTGAATCACCATTGCCCCAAATTAAATACAGAACCCTTAACCTCCACTTGTTATCGACTAATCAAAACCTTCAAGGACACTAGGTACTTAAACAAGATAAGATCACCCGTCACGCACACAACCCTCTGTTTGCCTCCTACTTCATAATCAGTTGACCCTCTTTCACTTTTCGCCCCTCATGGGCCTAATCCTCTCAATGCCAAGAAATAAATTAACCCCTCCCAATAAAAGAAGTTGACACTCCATGACACTTAATAAAAATATAAACGAGTATGTGTCAAAATAATATATTAAAAGATATACCGCTTCAAGATAAGATCCATATTTTGCACACATTTAAAAATAAGGCACAACATCATAGTATAGATATAAACATGGGATATCTATGGGTTTTAACAAAAACAAAGATCCCTTGTTGCAGTGCAAGTAGTTATAAGAAAAGTTAATGAGTTATGAGAACCCTAAAAAAACAGCACAATATATCATGAACACAAAAAGAACACATACAGAAAATTTCCAAGATCCCCTAAAAAACGAAGGGAAAAGATCTTGCAGATTGATACGTTTGTGAGTTTGGTAGAGAAAACTCAATCCTTGGCACTGAATGGTTCAAGCCATTCGGTGTTGTAAACTAGAGGCAACAAGACATGAACAATAGACAAATGTGAAGATGGTGTGACGCAAAGTTGATCTTGCCCCGTCCTTAACCATCATGTCCTTGCAAGCAAGAAATTACTCCATAGACAAGGGAGGAAGAATTTCTGCGTAAATATGGGAAATGATAGTTGAGGATCCCAGATCAATATGTCCCGTCAGCAATTCAAGAATTGCTGAAGGATTACATGATAATCTGTGAGGAACACGGAGGATTACTCCATTCCCAGTTCTGACAGCACCTTTGTCGGATTAGTCAATCATCCTCTACCTGAATCACCATTGCCCCAAATTAAATACAGAACCCTTAACCTCCACTTGTTATCGACTAATCAAAACCTTCAAGGACACTAGGTACTTAAACAAGATAAGATCACCCGTCACGCACACAACCCTCTATTTGCCTCCTACTTCATAATCAGTTGACCCTCGTTCACTTTTCACCCCTCATGGGCCCAATCCTCTCAATGCCAAGAAATAAATTAACCCCTCCCAATAAAAGAAGATGACACTCCATGACACTTAATAAAAATATAAACGAGTATGTGTCAAAATAATATATTAAAAGATATACCGCTTCAAGATAAGATCCGTATTTTGCACAAATTTAAAAATAAGGCACAACATCATAGTATAGATATAAACATGGAATATCTGTGGGTTTTAACAAAAACACAGATCCCTTGTTGCAGTGCAAGTAGTTATAAGAAAACAAGTTAATGAGTTATGAGAACCCTAAAAAAACAGCACAATATATCATGAACACAAAAAGAGCACATACAGAAAATTTCCAAGATCCCCTAAAAAAACGAAGGGAAAAGATCTTGCAGATTGATACGTTTGTGAGTTTGGTGGAGAAAACTCAATACTTGGCACTGAATGGTTCAAGCCATTCGGTGTTATAGACTAATCAAAACCTTTAAGGACATTAGCTACTTAAACAAAATGAGATCACCCCGTCATGCACACAACCCTCTGCCTCCTATTTCATAATCAGTTGACCCTCGCTTCCTTTTCGCTCCTCAAGGGCTCCACCCACTCAATGCCAAGAAACAAATCAACCCCTCCCAATAAAAGATGCCACTTAATTAAAATCTAATCGAGTATATGTCAAAATAATATATTAAAAGATATAGCTGCTTCAACATAAGATTAGGATTGCTCAAACATTAGGCACAACATCATAGTGTAGATATAAACATGTATTATCTGCAGGGTTTTAAGAAAAATACAGAACACTTATCTCAGTGCAAGCTCTTGTAAACCCAGAGGAACTAGCATCTGAAGCACACATTTCCCAAATAATATGTATGGCATGCTTCCGAACACTAGCCCCAGTATCTTTTATTCTCTCAGCAATCTTCTCAAAATACTACATTAAGATTTAGAAACAAGCAGCAGTGTCAACCAAATTTGCAGACTAATAAAGCTGATACAAGTCATAAAAAGCACCGTAGCAGCTATAGAAGATAATAAATATTCCATTGAGGTAGACCGATGAACACAAACCTTAAAAACACACGTCAGGGTGAAAGCAATATGCCTACCACAAAGCTCTAATGCTGCTTCTCTAATAGATACTTCAAAGTCATAAAACCTTCCTTCAATAGCTGATTGTACTCGTTTGTCAACCAGCACCTCTGGATCAGCTTCTACAATAGTACTAACCTGATCAAGTCAAATGAATAGTGCAACAAAGTTCACTATATCAAAACATAACTATCTAAGGTCGACTAGCAAAGCAGAGGTTACAAAATAATTTCAACTTACTGCTCGTAAAGCCTTTGCTCTAATTACCGGCGGATTCTCCCTCAAATTTGCCTAATAATATCATAGGAAATTTGTCAAAACATAAATAGGCGGGTATATCATGGGATACAAGAACATATGGAAATGCATGCAACTCCACTTCATTGCTGTTAGCTTCCTCAACCTGAAAAAAAAAATGCACAATGATGTTATTTCCATTTCAACATAGACAAATGCAAAATATTAGATACAATAAAACCAGAGTACCAGCAAGATTTTCTCTAGCAAGCACTTGCACATCAACTCACAACGCTTACGCGCTGTCGTGAGGGAAACAGGGTTGATCCCAATGGCTTTTGCAGATTGTGGCAAAAAATCGAGGATAAATTCTGCTAAATAACAATTACAAGAAGCTGATTATTGGCATTTTCCTCAATGTTTCAACAATTTGCTCAGTTTTTTTAGCCACCTTAAGTGAAATAAAGCTACCATCTCCATACACTTGAGTCTGTAAGCTTGAAGGCCCCTCAAACCAGAACTCATAAAAAGTTTTGCAAACAAGGCCCTGTGAAAAAATTATGATAGGAAAATATTTAGTGTCTGAGGAGTTGATGGGATGTATCCTACATGGAGGCTATGCTAAAATGAACATATATACATCCAAAAGACAAATATTTGCAACAGTGAACGCTTGCATGGGACAGCAGTACTTCCACGGTTAAAAGCTTTTAACTTGAAATACTACAAATAATAACAATAAAAAATGAAAAAGAACAGGAACCTTCAAACCTTCAAATATGCAAATGCAGCCAATAATTTCACGTCAGCAACCATGACTAAAATTTGAATACCATAAATTAATTACTAACATACAAGTTCTATGACATACATACATATATTAAAACCAAGGCTGTCAAGTTTGTTATTTGGATCATAAGATTTTAAGATCTTAGTAGCCTCAACAAAAACAGTGCCCATCTAATGCGAGATTTAAAAGAACCAAGATTTTAGTGGGACCATGACCGAAGATCATACGGCTATGCAATTTTTGAATATTAAAGGCAACGGTAAATTCTCGATTACCTGGATACTTGACTCATCATTGCTAACACGTGAAATTATCTCAGTGCAAGCTCTTGTAAACCCAGAGAAAGTAGCATTTGAAGTGCACATATCTCAAATAATCTTTAAAAAAATACTGTACGTCAGCACATTTTTCCCCAGCAAAAACGGGTCTACGCATGTGCCTGCAAAACTTCACCACAAAAAGCAAGTGAGGCTTCTATAAAAGGGCTCGTTGAAAATTTTGAATTGTCAAAGTATTCCATAAAGACAGAAACAAAATGCCATAAAATTAATATTTCCAATCAGATACAGAGGAAAATAACAACCAACGACACAGCAGCAAGACCTTCTCTCGTCCTCAGCACCCAAAAATTCGGGGCCACCATCTTCGTTGCTATCAGCCCTGCTCAAAGCATGCACCGATCATCAGAAGATAATACAAGTTCATTCACAATTCAATTGCATCTGAAACCTTAGCTACATATACCTGAAAATGGCCGACCATCCAAGCAAATTGTGATTGCTGCCTTCAAGTCTTTCTGAGTTGTCTGATTTGCTAATATCATGTAGCCCTACAGGGTGGTACTCATATTATGAGTTATAATGTCTGTGGTCTTGCCCAGGTGATTTCCATTCTCCTCTAGATTCATGCCCCCCTTCCAATGTCAAACCCTCGACAAGGCTGAAGTAGGTGAATTTAGGGTTTAGGGTTTCAATTTGGGGTCCGAAGACGCGGGAGAGGGAAGGAGAAGGGTCTGAGTGGAAGTGGCGCGCACCAAGGCTTTTTATATGCCAACATGGTAGCGTCACTCTTACGAGATTGGCCCAAAAAAACAAACGGCGTGTCAACGGCTATAATTTGCCTCTTGGATTTCTTTCTCTTTTTTTTTTTTTTTCTAATTTGCCGCCTGGATTTCTTTCCTTTTTTTTAGTTTGCAGACAAATAAATGAATTTGGGCGCAACTCTTATTATATTTTCAAAAAGTAACCGAAATAATTCTTAGACATTACAAAAGAAAAAAGCGTAACTCTTACGCCACGCGCCCAACGGCTATAATTTGCCGCTTAGATTTTCTTTTTTCTTTTTAATTTGCAGACAAATAAATAAATAGCCGAAAACTGACTCAAAATAAAATTAGTTTTTTGGTCGCACTGAAAAAAATATTCCCTTTCTCTACATTGAAAAAAATTAACCCTTGGACAATTATTTTACCGAAGCACATTAAAAATGCATAATAAATATAAAAAATATGACTAAAGATTAATTCTTATTTTTTATATTCATCTTGGATCTTTTTTTATCATAATTTTATGTGTGACTGTTAAATTTTTAACCATAATAATAGGCGGATATTTGGTTAATATAATACTAATCAGTGATATAATTAGTAGATTATATAATTAGTGATAAATTGACCCGTTGATCTGAATATAACTAATTATATGGGCCGTTAATTCCTTATGAATAGTGTTTTGGTGGAAGAGTTTTTTATGTTATATATAGATATAGATATAGATTATTAAATACACTTATTAGTAGATATAATTAGTGATTATCAATCTTTAAATTTAAATATAATTATTGGTAGATACAATTTTAGAGGTTATCTTAAATATAATAATTCAAATAAAATGGTTAATGGCTATAACCAATCAAATATAATCAGTGATATAATTAGTAGATTATATAATTAGTGATAAATTGACCCGTTGATCTGAATATAACTAATTATATGGGCCGTTAATTCCTTATGAATAGTGTTTTGGTGGAAGAGTTTTTTATGTTATATAATAATAATTAGTGGATACAATTTTAGAGGTTATCTTAAATATAATAATTCAAATAAAATGGTTAACGGCTATAACCAATCAAATATAATCAGTGATATAATTAGTAGATTATATAATTAGTGATAAATTGACCCGTTGATCTGCATCTAATAATCCTTTTTATATTTAAACAGTCTTTTTCTTGAGTTTTCCTTTTAAAGATCCATTATAACCAAATTTATTTTTAAAAAGGGTATCAGGTAGAACAAATTTATTTTTAAAAATCTCATAATTATAAGTTAACTTTATTTATAAGCTATTCTCTCATCTTAACCAAATATCCGCCTATTATTATGGTTAAAAATTTAACAGTCACACATAAAATTATGATAAAAAAAGATCCAAGATGAATATAAAAAATAAGAATTAATCTTTAGTCATATTTTTTATATTTATTATGCATTTTTAATGTGCTTCGGTAAAATAATTGTCCAAGGGTTAATTTTTTTCAATGTAGAGAAAGGGAATATTTTTTTCAGTGCGACCAAAAAACTAATTTTATTTTGAGTCAGTTTTCGGCTATTTATTTATTTGTCTGCAAATTAAAAAGAAAAAAGAAAATCTAAGCGGCAAATTATAGCCGTTGGGCGCGTGGCGTAAGAGTTACGCTTTTTTCTTTTGTAATGTCTAAGAATTATTTCGGTTACTTTTTGAAAATATAATAAGAGTTGCGCCCAAATTCATTTATTTGTCTGCAAACTAAAAAAAAGGAAAGAAATCCAGGCGGCAAATTAGAAAAAAAAAAAAAAAGAGAAAGAAATCCAAGAGGCAAATTATAGCCGTTGACACGCCGTTTGTTTTTTTGGGCCAATCTCGTAAGAGTGACGCTACCATGTTGGCATATAAAAAGCCTTGGTGCGCGCCACTTCCACTCAGACCCTTCTCCTTCCCTCTCCCGCGTCTTCGGACCCCAAATTGAAACCCTAAACCCTAAATTCACCTACTTCAGCCTTGTCGAGGGTTTGACATTGGAAGGGGGGCATGAATCTAGAGGAGAATGGAAATCACCTGGGCAAGACCACAGACATTATAACTCATAATATGAGTACCACCCTGTAGGGCTACATGATATTAGCAAATCAGACAACTCAGAAAGACTTGAAGGCAGCAATCACAATTTGCTTGGATGGTCGGCCATTTTCAGGTATATGTAGCTAAGGTTTCAGATGCAATTGAATTGTGAATGAACTTGTATTATCTTCTGATGATCGGTGCATGCTTTGAGCAGGGCTGATAGCAACGAAGATGGTGGCCCCGAATTTTTGGGTGCTGAGGACGAGAGAAGGTCTTGCTGCTGTGTCGTTGGTTGTTATTTTCCTCTGTATCTGATTGGAAATATTAATTTTATGGCATTTTGTTTCTGTCTTTATGGAATACTTTGACAATTCAAAATTTTCAACGAGCCCTTTTATAGAAGCCTCACTTGCTTTTTGTGGTGAAGTTTTGCAGGCACATGCGTAGACCCGTTTTTGCTGGGGAAAAATGTGCTGACGTACAGTATTTTTTTAAAGATTATTTGAGATATGTGCACTTCAAATGCTACTTTCTCTGGGTTTACAAGAGCTTGCACTGAGATAATTTCACGTGTTAGCAATGATGAGTCAAGTATCCAGGTAATCGAGAATTTACCGTTGCCTTTAATATTCAAAAATTGCATAGCCGTATGATCTTCGGTCATGGTCCCACTAAAATCTTGGTTCTTTTAAATCTCGCATTAGATGGGCACTGTTTTTGTTGAGGCTACTAAGATCTTAAAATCTTATGATCCAAATAACAAACTTGACAGCCTTGGTTTTAATATATGTATGTATGTCATAGAACTTGTATGTTAGTAATTAATTTATGGTATTCAAATTTTAGTCATGGTTGCTGACGTGAAATTATTGGCTGCATTTGCATATTTGAAGGTTTGAAGGTTCCTGTTCTTTTTCATTTTTTATTGTTATTATTTGTAGTATTTCAAGTTAAAAGCTTTTAACCGTGGAAGTACTGCTGTCCCATGCAAGCGTTCACTGTTGCAAATATTTGTCTTTTGGATGTATATATGTTCATTTTAGCATAGCCTCCATGTAGGATACATCCCATCAACTCCTCAGACACTAAATATTTTCCTATCATAATTTTTTCACAGGGCCTTGTTTGCAAAACTTTTTATGAGTTCTGGTTTGAGGGGCCTTCAAGCTTACAGACTCAAGTGTATGGAGATGGTAGCTTTATTTCACTTAAGGTGGCTAAAAAAACTGAGCAAATTGTTGAAACATTGAGGAAAATGCCAATAATCAGCTTCTTGTAATTGTTATTTAGCAGAATTTATCCTCGATTTTTTGCCACAATCTGCAAAAGCCATTGGGATCAACCCTGTTTCCCTCACGACAGCGCGTAAGCGTTGTGAGTTGATGTGCAAGTGCTTGCTAGAGAAAATCTTGCTGGTACTCTGGTTTTATTGTATCTAATATTTTGCATTTGTCTATGTTGAAATGGAAATAACATCATTGTGCATTTTTTTTTTCAGGTTGAGGAAGCTAACAGCAATGAAGTGGAGTTGCATGCATTTCCATATGTTCTTGTATCCCATGATATACCCGCCTATTTATGTTTTGACAAATTTCCTATGATATTATTAGGCAAATTTGAGGGAGAATCCGCCGGTAATTAGAGCAAAGGCTTTACGAGCAGTAAGTTGAAATTATTTTGTAACCTCTGCTTTGCTAGTCGACCTTAGATAGTTATGTTTTGATATAGTGAACTTTGTTGCACTATTCATTTGACTTGATCAGGTTAGTACTATTGTAGAAGCTGATCCAGAGGTGCTGGTTGACAAACGAGTACAATCAGCTATTGAAGGAAGGTTTTATGACTTTGAAGTATCTATTAGAGAAGCAGCATTAGAGCTTTGTGGTAGGCATATTGCTTTCACCCTGACGTGTGTTTTTAAGGTTTGTGTTCATCGGTCTACCTCAATGGAATATTTATTATCTTCTATAGCTGCTACGGTGCTTTTTATGACTTGTATCAGCTTTATTAGTCTGCAAATTTGGTTGACACTGCTGCTTGTTTCTAAATCTTAATGTAGTATTTTGAGAAGATTGCTGAGAGAATAAAAGATACTGGGGCTAGTGTTCGGAAGCATGCCATACATATTATTTGGGAAATGTGTGCTTCAGATGCTAGTTCCTCTGGGTTTACAAGAGCTTGCACTGAGATAAGTGTTCTGTATTTTTCTTAAAACCCTGCAGATAATACATGTTTATATCTACACTATGATGCTGTGCCTAATGTTTGAGCAATCCTAATCTTATGTTGAAGCAGCTATATCTTTTAATATATTATTTTGACATATACTCGATTAGATTTTAATTAAGTGGCATCTTTTATTGGGAGGGGTTGATTTGTTTCTTGGCATTGAGTGGGTGGAGCCCTTGAGGAGCGAAAAGGAAGCGAGGGTCAACTGATTATGAAATAGGAGGCAGAGGGTTGTGTGCATGACGGGGTGATCTCATTTTGTTTAAGTAGCTAATGTCCTTAAAGGTTTTGATTAGTCTATAACACCGAATGGCTTGAACCATTCAGTGCCAAGTATTGAGTTTTCTCCACCAAACTCACAAACGTATCAATCTGCAAGATCTTTTCCCTTCGTTTTTTTAGGGGATCTTGGAAATTTTCTGTATGTGCTCTTTTTGTGTTCATGATATATTGTGCTGTTTTTTTAGGGTTCTCATAACTCATTAACTTGTTTTCTTATAACTACTTGCACTGCAACAAGGGATCTGTGTTTTTGTTAAAACCCACAGATATTCCATGTTTATATCTATACTATGATGTTGTGCCTTATTTTTAAATTTGTGCAAAATACGGATCTTATCTTGAAGCGGTATATCTTTTAATATATTATTTTGACACATACTCGTTTATATTTTTATTAAGTGTCATGGAGTGTCATCTTCTTTTATTGGGAGGGGTTAATTTATTTCTTGGCATTGAGAGGATTGGGCCCATGAGGGGTGAAAAGTGAACGAGGGTCAACTGATTATGAAGTAGGAGGCAAATAGAGGGTTGTGTGCGTGACGGGTGATCTTATCTTGTTTAAGTACCTAGTGTCCTTGAAGGTTTTGATTAGTCGATAACAAGTGGAGGTTAAGGGTTCTGTATTTAATTTGGGGCAATGGTGATTCAGGTAGAGGATGATTGACTAATCCGACAAAGGTGCTGTCAGAACTGGGAATGGAGTAATCCTCCGTGTTCCTCACAGATTATCATGTAATCCTTCAGCAATTCTTGAATTGCTGACGGGACATATTGATCTGGGATCCTCAACTATCATTTCCCATATTTACGCAGAAATTCTTCCTCCCTTGTCTATGGAGTAATTTCTTGCTTGCAAGGACATGATGGTTAAGGACGGGGCAAGATCAACTTTGCGTCACACCATCTTCACATTTGTCTATTGTTCATGTCTTGTTGCCTCTAGTTTACAACACCGAATGGCTTGAACCATTCAGTGCCAAGGATTGAGTTTTCTCTACCAAACTCACAAACGTATCAATCTGCAAGATCTTTTCCCTTCGTTTTTTAGGGGATCTTGGAAATTTTCTGTATGTGTTCTTTTTGTGTTCATGATATATTGTGCTGTTTTTTTAGGGTTCTCATAACTCATTAACTTTTCTTATAACTACTTGCACTGCAACAAGGGATCTTTGTTTTTGTTAAAACCCATAGATATCCCATGTTTATATCTATACTATGATGTTGTGCCTTATTTTTAAATGTGTGCAAAATATGGATCTTATCTTGAAGCGGTATATCTTTTAATATATTATTTTGACACATACTCGTTTATATTTTTATTAAGTGTCATGGAGTGTCAACTTCTTTTATTGGGAGGGGTTAATTTATTTCTTGGCATTGAGAGGATTAGGCCCATGAGGGGCGAAAAGTGAAAGAGGGTCAACTGATTATGAAGTAGGAGGCAAACAGAGGGTTGTGTGCGTGACGGGTGATCTTATCTTGTTTAAGTACCTAGTGTCCTTGAAGGTTTTGATTAGTCGATAACAAGTGGAGGTTAAGGGTTCTGTATTTAATTTGGGGCAATGGTGATTCAGGTAGAGGATGATTGACTAATCCGACAAAGTTGCCGCTAGAACCGGGAATGGAGTAATCCTCCGTGTTCCTCACAGATTATCATGTAATCCTTCATCTTGATCTGGGATCCTCTACTGTCATTTCCCATATTTACGCAGAAATTCTTCCTCCCTTGTCTATGGAGTAATTTCTTGCTTGCAAGGACATGATGGTTAAGGACGGGGCAAGATCAACTTTGCGTCACACCATCTTCTCATTTGTCTGTTTGTTCATGTCTTGTTGCCTCTAGTTTACAACACCGAATGGCTTGAACCATTCAGTGCCAAGGATTGAGTTTTCTCCACCAAACTCACAAACGTATGAATCTGCAAGATCTTTTCCCTTTCTTTAGGGATCTTGGAAATTTTCTGTATGTGCTTTTTTTGTATTCATGATATATTGTGCTGTTTTTTGTAGGATTCTTATAACTCATTAACTTGTTATCTTATAATTACTTAACTTGCACTGCAACAAGGGATCTGTATTTTTGTTATAACCCACAGATATTCCATGTTTATATCCACACTATGATTATGTGCCTTATTTTTAGATGTGTGTGAAATGCGGATCTTATCTTGAAGCGGTTATATCTTTTAATATATTATTTTGACACATACTCGTTTAGATTTTTATTAAGTGTCATGGAGTGTCATCTTCTTTTATTGGGAGGGGTTAATTTATTTCTTGGCATTGAGAGGATTGGGCCCATGAGGGGTGAAAAGTGAAAGAGGGTCAACTGATTATGAAGTAGGAGGCAAACAGAGGGTTGTGTGCGTGACAGGTGATCTTATCTTGTTTAAGTACCTAGTGTCCTTGAAGGTTTTGATTAGTCGATAACAAGTGGAGGTTAAGGGTTCTGTATTTAATTTGGGGCAATGGTGATTCAGGTAGAGGATGATTGACTAATCCGACAAAGGTGCCGCTAGAACCGGGAATGGAGTAATCCTTCGTGTTCCTCACAGATTATCATATAATCCTTCGGCAATTCTTGAATTGCTGATGGGACATCTTGATCTGGGATCCTCTACTGTCATTTCCCATATTTACGCAGAAATTCTTCCTCCCTTGTCTATGGAGTATTTTCTTGCTTGCAAGGACATGGTGGTTAAGGACGGGGCAAGATCAACTTTGCGTCACATCTTCTCATTTGTCTGACTGTTCATGTCTTGTTGCCTCTAGTTTACAACACCGAATGGTTTGAACCATTCAGTGCCAAGGATTGAGTTTTCTCCACCAAACTCACATACGTATGAATCTGCAAGATCTTTTCCCTTCCTTTTTTTAGGGGATATTGGGAATTTTCTGTATGTGCTCTTTTTGTATTCATGATATATTGTGCTATTTTTTGTAGGGTTCTTATAACTTGTTTTCTTATAATTACTTAACTTGCACTGCAATAAGGGATCTGTATTTTTGTTAAAACCCACAGATATTCCATGTTTATATCCACACTATGATGCTGTACCTTATTTTTTGTGCTGAAATGTTCTATGAAACACACTAATATGGTAATTCCTTTTCTTTTGATATCTTTGTCTTGACTCGAAATGTCTTGGTGGATTTGGAAGGTAAAAGTTATTGGTCCTTCCAAGGCTTCACTTGCTTGATGCAAGTCTCTGAAGATTTTGTTATGCGCACCTTGAGGCTTAGGATTTATGTTGGCCCAATCTAAGGAAAGCATTCAAGGATACTTTCAAGGTGTGTTGCACGTGAACAGTTTATTGTTGTTGGCTTGCAGCTCTGGTTTACCACACTCTATTGACTTTTGTTTTTTTAAATGCTCAATTAGGTCATGCATGGAGCATATCGAGATATTATTTGACACAGGCCAGGTTTGTGAAATAATTATAATATCCATTATTGAGATTCCTTCCCTATAAATTTTTCTGGAAGACAATTTTTGTAGCAAACTTTATTTTTTGTGTGGTATTATTTGCTCTGTAAAGGAATTCATTGATCAGTTGATGCTGAGTCTCAATTGCAGGGTATGGTAAGGCATTGAGGGTGGGAAGGCAAGAACTAATTTCTCTACTACCAATACCATATTAATTAGGCTTGCAATACTAATGATAGTAATAATAATTTTTTGAAGGGATGAGTTTTTAGTTCTGGGCCATCCACTAATATTGATACATGATCATATTGTTGTGGTCTAGTTTAAAATTTTCTTGAAAATGATCATAACCAAATTATTTTCTCAACCCTGGGCTAACATTTTATAACATTATTTGTATCAATATATTTGAAATATATTCAATGGATTTGCCTACTTTCTCCTTGCCACTGTAATATGCCTGCAAAGCTAGATCTTTTCCCATCATTTGAAGGGGATCTGGGAAATTTTGTATTTGCACTATTTTTTTTTTCTTGCAAGCATCTGTGCTTTTTTTATTTTGGTGTTTTTGCCAAGAATTTGTGCTTTTCATGTATTTTTTATACATAATTCTGACTTTTGGGGGATATCTTATGCTTCCTCAACTTGTATTTTTATCAATTGATTTTTCTTTGATCTTAAAATACGATGAGATGATCATGTAAAGCTTTTTAGCTTTGGTTCTTCTCGCACCTTTCTCTGTAGATGTTTCTTTATTGTTAGGTTACTATAATAACACACCTTTGATCTTCACAATCTCTATCGAAAAGGATTTAATCTATGTTCACTTTTCTTCTCAGGCCTCAAGAGTGTTGAAATTGGAAAGAAATAATTTGATGGTGCTCTGCTTATTGTTTTTCGTATTGTTCAAGTTTTCCAGGTCCTCTCAAGGAGCAGATATCTAGTAGTGTAATACCTGAAAAGAGGATCTTTGAATCAAACCTTACTCATGCTAGTCAGACACAGAAAGATTGCAATTCAACTCAAAATCACCAGCCTCATAATTTTTCTACAAAAGGATGGCAATTTTTGGCATATTCAATTAATGCTTAGATTTTTTTTTGTATTTGCTAATCTTCAAAGTGGGTAGGACATCTCTATGTTGTCTTCAAAAAATCAAAAGTAAAGAAAAAAGGTGGATATGGTATATCTGCTATATGATTCTGCCGAGATTCTGGTTTGATATAGCTGTTTCTTGTTTCTTAATGCATTGATGTTCAATCATCACACCCGTCCTTAAGCATGTGTATTCCTATCTATGTGATCAACTGGCGTTTACGATCAATTCAGGTGCCATCATTGGGGGTTTTTGTGAGCTTTTGGAGGACTTGTGCACAAAACTGAACTTCTTAGTGAGGATCGTGATGAAGCAGAGTGGTTGCCGTTGTCACTATCTGATTTTAGAAAGCTTATTACTGAAATAGTGTCTATATGTACAAAGGAACTTCTCCATTTGGTTCCTGTAGATATCCTTTTTAGACTACTGAAAGTCTTAGACCATCAAATACATAGAGCAGAAGGCCTGTCTATTGATGAATGCGATAATGTAAGTTTTCTTAATTTACTCATGCTAGTCTGTGCTATAAATTGTGGTGCTCATTTGGAATTATTATCGTGTGAATATGAGCACAATCTATTGAAGGAAATTCATATTATCAAAACTTTCTCAGTATTTTATAGATATTTATTGTCACAATATCACATGTAATAAATGAAGTTTAGCATGGTCTTAAGTTACAGTTGTCATCTAAAAAATTGTTGAGGCACAGAGACGGGCTTTCTACGCATATTGATAACCTTGAGAAGTTTAACTTAGCTTCAGCATCCTCATACAATATTTGACAAAGCAAACCTTACGTGAGATGTGACGAGAGACCTACAATATTGAAGCACCTTGTAGAAAATTTCTTTCAAGACATTCTGATTGATGTATTTCCTAGTCAGTTCTGTTGCAGCTATTACTGAGCAGTGGTAGTCCCTTTGGGAAGTGGGTTTATTTGTTGTGAAGTCCTATTATCTATATTGTTTTTCGCCTTCTCAAATTTATTTACCAAATTGTGCCTGCTGCTCTAATTTGCCAACATGTGGGAAGTGGGGTTACTTGTAGTGTGCATTGCCTTCTTAGATTGGTTTACATGTTCTCATTCAACCTTTTCTTTTTTAACCCTCAATTACTAACAGGTGTAGTGATGCTCATTGTTTCACTTCCTTTTTTTCATTTTAAATTGGCTTCCCTCAGGAATGAGAAATTGATTCTCTTATAAAGCTGCTTCCAACTTCAATTCCACTGCACAGTTTTTTTTCGTCATTTGCACAATTAGCTCATATGTGAGCCCTCCCCTTCCATGCAATGGTAACTACATATTTACTGTTTCAGACAGATTTAGAAGTAGTTTCATCAATTTTAAGTGCTTTGGAGTCTATTCATGCAGCACTTGCAGTGATAGGTCATACTAAGATGCCAAAGCAACTTTATAAAGAAGAGGTGCTTTTTGTACTTGTTAAAGTACTCTTACGCATATGTATTATTTCAATGAATACCTGTTGTGATATTCTTAGACTGCCACTTACCATTAATTACATGTCTTGGCTGATTTATTTCTCACCTCAGATCATTAAGAGAATTCTGGAGTTTACAAGGCATCAGATAACGGATATAGTGTGTGCTTGTGATTCATCATACAGTGCTTTACATAGATCTAATGAAAATATTGGATTTGAAGGTAGAGTTATAGAATTTTATCTTTAATCTTTACCCTCTTGTTCTTTATCTGGTAATGATTTATCATGTGTTTAATAGCCATTTAGGTATGGTAAAAATCACAGGAAATATACTACAGACAAAGGAAATGTTAAATACTTTTTATCTCCTCTAAGCCATATCATACTTAAAAGTTTAATTCTGTTTTCAGGTGGTGATGATTATGAAGATTACGATATTGAATTTGGTTCAGCAAACAAGAAGAGGCATACTAGCAACAATTCAAAATTGCGGAAACCGGCATCAAGTAAGTATGATATTAATTTAGACATTGTTGTATTCTTTAGTATGATATTAATTTAAACATTATTGTATTCTTTAGTTGTCTTGAAAGATAGGTTTTAATCTTGTTATTACTTTCTTTCTGATCCTCATAGTAATAGGGTCTTGACTGAAGTTGTGCACTGTTGTGGGACTTCTCAAGGATTTGTTGTAATTTGGGAGGTTGTCTGCAACTTGTGAAAACAAGCATAAGGATATTCTTGGTTGATAATATCCAGCTTTTGCAATTGAAGGCCATTAGTTTAGTCAGTGGGGTAGGATGTCTATCTTTTTTTTTAAATTCATTTTAACCATTATTTTCTCAATATTGGTACCAATATTCTATTTTTACGTGCAACATCGCGCTTATGTGATAGATGAAATGCTTCAGCTTTTTTGGAGATTGCCAAATTCTAAGTGAGCTTTAAGAGCATATCACCTACATGATGAAGAGCAAAGGTAGATCCAGATGGTTACTGCTTTGCTTACACAATTAATTCACTGCAGTGTCAACGTTCCTGATAATTTAAGACAAGTATCTAGTGGTAGTGCTGTATTAGAAGTCTCAGTTGATTCTAGTTACCCTACAAAATGTAATGAAGCAGCAACAGAGGCCTGCTGCCTATTTTGGAGCCGTGTTCTACAGCTGTGCGCAAGTGTGAAAGCTCAATATGCATCTTAGGTGAAACTGATTACGGAAAATCTTGTTGCAGATTTACTGACAACGCTAAATTTACCTGAATATCCCTCTTTAGCTCCTATTCTGGAGGTACTTTGTGTGTGCTTATGCTTGCATATGTTTGTGAGTAATTGTAATTTCGTTTTGGTAGGTGTACTTCTATCGGATTTTTTAACTGCCGAATTGATTCCAGGTTCTATGTGTTCTATTACTTAACAATGCTGGGCTGAAATCCAAGGATGTCTCAGCAAGTTCCTTGGCAATTGACATTCTAGGCACCTATTGCTGCAAGGTTGAAGCGTGATACTTTAATTTGCAGCTGGGATAAGTTTTGGGTACTTCGGTATCTGTTTAGTGAAGATGATGATACTGACAATTACGCAAAAGATGTGTTATGTCTGTATGGGTGGAAGAGTGGAAAATTTGCTCATATGTAATGTTTGCCGGAAACTGTTTCATTCCAATTGCCTGGGTTTAAAAGAACATGAAATGTCCAATCTTAGTTGGAGCTGACAGATATGCGTATGGCGGAAACAACTTCTCGTATCGCAATCATATTGCAAGTCCCAGTATAAGGATGGTGTGGATAAGAAAAAAATCGTCAAAATATAATTCTTTATCTTCTAGTCAGATTGCTAAGGTTGAAATTGGCCAGCAGTTGCTTTTGAATTATCTTCAAGATGTTGCCTCTACCAATGATCACCATCTTTTTAATTGTTGGTTTGTACTCGTGAACTAACCTTCTACCAAATTTTTTAGTTAATATATGCTAATGCAATTATTTTATATGTTGCACAGTTTTACCTCTGCCTGTGGTACAAAGATTATCCGATCTATCAGCTCAAGCCCATTTACTACCTCACTAGACTGAAATAAAAAAATAATTGTGAGACTCTGGGACTGTGTCATCAATTTTGTCAAGGTATTCAATAAAGAGGATCACCCCAGCATTAGGGCAAAAGAGTTCATTTTGTTGAGGTTTTGACGAGATTCTTTATATGCTTCTGGTTAGTTGATATTGCTGTATTCCTTGATATATACCTGCCTATTTATGTTTTGACAAATTTCATGTGATATATTTAGGCTAGTTTGAGGGAGAATTCACCTGTAATTAGAGTAAAGGCTTTACGAGAAGTAAGTTGAAACTACTTTGTAACCTTTGCTTTTCTAGTGAAACTTAGATTGAACTTTGTTCTACTTTTCATTTGACTTGATGATCAGGTTAGTATCATTGTAGAAGCTGATCCATAGATGCTGGGTGACAAACAAGTACAATTATCTGTGAAGGAAGGTTTTGTGACTCTGCAATATCTGTCAGGGGAGCAGCATTGAAGCTTATTGGTAGGCATATTGCTTCGCATCTTGATGTGGGTTTTAAGGTTTGTGTTCATTGGTCTCCTTCAATGGAACGATATTATTTGATATTGCTGCTATGGTATTGTTTATAGCTTGTATCACCTTTATTTGTCTGCAAATTTGGGTTGAAGATGCTGTTTGTTTCCATATTGTGTTGTAGTATGTTGATAAGATTGCAGAGAGAATAAAAGATACTGGAGTTAGTGTTTGGAAGCGTGCTAGAGATTATTCAAGATATATGCACTTCAAATGCTAGTCTCTCTGGGTTTGCAACCTACGAGAGCTTGCACTGCGATAGCTTCATGTGTTAGCGATGACGAGTCAAGTATCCAGGTAATTGAGAATTTACTGCTGCCCCTAAATATTTAAAGATTGCTCAATCATATGATCTTTGGTCATGGTCCCACAAAATCTTAGTTCTTTTAAATCCCACATTAGAGGGGCACTGTTTTTGTTGAGGATCCTAAGATCTTAATCTTATGGTCCAAATAACAATCTTGACAATCGTAGTTTAATATTGGTATGTCATATAAATTGTATGTTAGTAATTAATTTGAGGTATTTGTGATAATATCTTGTATTTATAAATATTCTCCTTCTTGTACTATTGTACTTGTACTTCTTATAAGGTATATATAAAGGAAGACTTACTCTAGAAAGAAACAACTTTGCTTTTAAGCTAAGTTTCCTTCTTGATTAGGTATATGCTTTTTGCTGCTGTATTTTATTTCAAAGTCAACTTTTGCTGCTTTACTTTATTTTCTTACTTAATAGGGAAGTCTAAAGCTTTCTTAATGAAGAGGAATATCCCCTCTGTAAATAGGATATACTCCCTCTTGTATTCCATAACTTTTGATAAATGATAATTGAGTATTATGAAATCTCTCTCCTTTCAATACCCTTTAGTCCTGATTCTCCCCCTCCCTTTCTATCCTCCCTCTCTTTGTTTCTCACTCTCCCTTCATTGTTTCTGCACTTTTCTTCCCTAAACCAAATCTGTTCAACATCATATGTGAGTGTGAGTGTGAGTGTTTTCCTATTGGTTTTACATCAATTTAGTATTAGAGCAAGTATTCCTACGCTCCTAGGTTGCTTCCCTCACTGAAAAAAATAAATAAAAACACTCGTCAGAAAAACTACCCCATGCTCTGTTTCTCGCTATAGTTCCCACCGTCAAACCTCAAAATCAACACCACCATCGTGTTCGGAGTAAAGATTCTGGACAAATCCCAAAAGCTCGTCGCCGGACTTCACCGCCACGCACCTCCGACTTCCCTACTCGTGGGCTTCACGTGGCGCCACGCGCCACCGCCTCAGTTCACACATAGTCCTACAGAAGCAACCAGATCCTATTTTCTGCATTTTTAAGCTGATTTACAACCATTTCATGATTGCAGACCAACCCAGATGCTAATATCATCAAGGAAATCCATATTGGGGGGTAAAAGTCTCAACTTTTTGCTCTTTAAAGCTTCACTGGTAAGGTCGACAACCGTCTTATTTTAAATTTTGGCTGCTGGTTTATGATAGGAGGTTGTTCTACTTAATTGCAAGGCTTCAAATCTTAGTTTACTTAAAATTTCAGAATTTCTCTAGTGTTGCAGTTTTACTTACATGTTGGCTTGTTGATTGCTTGGTGCCTGTTATCATTAGTCTTGTCCTTACCTCTTGTGTGACTACTTGTCAATCTCAAAGATAATATATAATAGAACAAGAAATCTCGTTTCTTAAATCTGCCATGGCCAAAAACATCCAAAATCACCTTGAGGAATTTGGTAGGGCTCAAAAGGAATATGTGAACCTACGTATTGCTGAGTTAGACCAGAAGTTAGAAAGCAAATTTGAGGAACTCATGAGTGCAATTGAATTAAGATATAGGCAAGACACAGGAAAGATAATAGAAATCCTTAAGAAACCAGGGGATAAAAATGATTTATCCAAAATGCTTAGTCAACATAAGACAACCCTTCTTAGGATTGGTTAGTTTGCTAGAAATAATTTTGAGCGGCTCAACCGTCAACCTTCTCATGATTTTAATGAGTATAACCAATATGAAGGTAAGTGACATTTGGGGTGACTATGACCAAGAAGAGTGTCTATATCAACCATATAGACTAAACCACAGGAATGGGTGAGAAAACTTTAGAAGGATGCCAACAGATGATCTTACCAAGAAGGTCAAAGTAGAAGCTACTGAATTTGATGAAAAGTTGAATCCTAGCTACTTTCTGGATTGGTTAGCAGGTATGAAGGACTATTTTGAGTGGTATGACATGAGTGATATAGAGAAAGTTCGATTTAAAAAAATGAAGCTAGTAGGATATGCAAGATAGTATTGGAAGAATGTCCAACAAAACATTGAATGACTGGGTCAACCCCCAATCATGAGGTGGGACGAAATGAAGGAAAGATAGAAAGGGAAATATGTTCCAGCTTACTTTAGAAGTCAGATGTTTGACAAGCTTCTCAACCTCAAGCAGGTTTCAAATGCCTTGGAGCATCTATCTCGATTTGATGATCTCATAATGAATGTGATGTAGATGAAGACGAATGGTGCACAATCTCATTGTTCGTAAATGGTCTTAAACCACATATACGAAGAGAGCTCACGGTCAACCCTCCTGAATCTCTCGATGAAGCCTATCAAAAGACTTTAGAAAATCTGTACAATATCCTTCTGTTAGGAGATTTGACACCCAGGGTACCTTGTTTCGGCAGCTTCTAGAGTTCAACACTACTGAGCGCTTTGCTGGAGTTTGTCAATTAAGGTCTAACCCTCCATGTTTAACCAGTAATGCAACCAGCTTGAAAGATAATATAGCTAAACCCAAAGAATATGTCCGATCAAGTTCTCGCCCATATACCTCTCTTGTCGAATGTTTTTGTTGTCATTCAAAGGGGCACATTGCATTTAGGTGTCCTCAAAGAGCTCTAGGTCTTGATCCATGCCCTGAAGACTCTGGAGAAGATGTTGCTTATATAGTAGAACCAGTTGACACCCCATCCGATGTCGATGAAGAAATCATCATCAATGAACTAGGTTGCGAGACTCGTCATGCATCCTGTCTGTCCCATTGCCTAATGATTCTTGGAAAAGAAAGAGTATTTTTCACACATGTCAATATCGGTGACAAATCATGCAAATTGGTTATTGATGGAGGAAGTTCTCGTAATGTGATTTCTTAGTAGGGAGTAGCAAGACTTGGCCTCAAAATGGAACCTTACACTGAGCCATTTTGAGTTGCATGGGTTGACAAGACTTCTTTACTTGTCACTTAAAAATGTCGTGTTCCCCTTCAATTTGGAGACTTCAAGAAGGAAATTCTCTGTGACGTTATTCCGATGGTTGTTGCTCATATTCTCTTAGGTCGACCTTGGCTCTATGATCATAATGTTACAACTTTGGTTCAGGAGAACACTTACTCCTTTAAGCATGATGGAAAGACAATCTTATTATGTCCTGCTAAGCCCGACAACGAACGTAAGCAGTCAAGCAAATCAAAAGAAGGGAAGTCCAGAAGCTAGAGTTTACATATTTTAATGAAGAAGCAATTTATGCAAGAAAGCAAAGAAAATACGATTGTGGTTGCTATGATAACTAAGCTCTCACATCGGATTGCCTCTATTACTACTTCAGAAGTACCTGAAGAAGTGCAGCAACTTTTAAAAGAGTTCAAAGATGTCATTCCAGATGAGCTCTCACTAGATCTACCACCAATGAGAGAAATCCAACATGCAATTGACTTCATTGCTAGATCACCGCTTCCCAATCTATCACATTATAGGATGAATCCAAAATACAGAGAAGAACTTAACCGTTAGGTTAATGGTCTATTAGAGAAAGGCTACATTCATCATAGTCTAAGTCCATATGCAGTACCCACCCTCTTGAATCCTAAGAAAGATGGCTCCTAGAGAATGTGCCTTGATAAGGGAGCAATCAACAAAATTACCATCAAATATAGATTCCCCATTCCAAGACTCGAAGACATGCTTGATTTGGATTTTGGAACTAGTTGGTTCTCAAAGATTGATCTTAGTAGCAGATATCATCTCAGAGTTAGAGCAGGAGATGAGTGGAAGACTACGTTTCAAACACAAGATGGAATATATGAATGGCTTGTCATGCCATTTGGATTATATAATTCCCCAAGTGCATTCAAGAGAGCCATGACTCATATTCTTCGTTCTTAGGAAAATTACTGGTGGTGTATTTTGATGACGACGTAATTTTTAGCAAATCACAAGGAGAACACTAAGGTTAAAGAACTTGGACCGGGGATCGACTCGGCCGATGTACTAGGTCAAGGGTCAAGGGTTCAATCGAGAGTAAACTCGGGGTCAAACCGGCCACATTAAAATAATATTATTTAATAATAATAACATAACATACTAACATTAATGTCAAAATATAAGAAAATCCAACAAAAGTCTAACTGTTTTAAAAATATTTTACATATGACAAATTTTTATGCAATTGTTGGATCCTTGGAATATTGGAAATATTACCTCCTTTCGCAGCAATTTGTTTCATATTCTGACCATCGAGCACTCAGGTTTATCAATTCTCAATGACATCTAAGTTCCAAGCATGCCAAATGGATCGAATTCATCCAAGGATTCACCTTTGTTGTGAAACATCGCTCTAGGGTGGAAAACAAAGTGGCTGATTCTTTGAACCGGAGAGTTCATATACTAAACACCTTAAGTGTTAGTGTCATGGGTTTTGAGCAGTTGAAAGAAGAATGTGTCATGCCCTGATTTTGGTATCATAACCAAGAAATTAGTACTGACAATTGTCATAATCTGTTGACTTTATCATCAATGATGGCTATCTCTATCGTGGAACCTTGATTATGCATCCCGCATACATCCATGAGAGATTTTCTAATCTGGGAGTTACATGCAGGTGGTTTAGCTGGCCATTTTGGGATATACAAGACCGTGGCATTAGTAGAAGATTAATTTTACTGGCCATCGCTCAAGCATGATGCTGCCAAGATTGTATCTCAGTGTCATACTTGCCATATGTCTAAAGCATAATACAAAATACTGGGCTTTACACTCTTCTGCCTGCCTATCCCTGAAGCACCATGGAAAGATCTAAGTATGGATTTTGTGTTGGGTTTACTCTGAAAGGTGTGGGGACATGATTCCATCCTCGTTGTGGTTGATAGATTTTCTAAGATGGCTTACTTCATCCCTTGTAGGAGAACCACAAATGCTTCACATATGGCAATGTTGTTCTTTAAAGAAATTGTGCTTCTGCATGGTTTGCCTACTACGATAATATCAGATAGGGATGTCAAGTTTGGAAGCTACTTTTGGAAAACCTTGTGGAAACAGTTTAGAACACAGCTGAAGTTTTCTTCTGCATTTCATCCCCAGACCGATGTTCAAACTGAGGTGACCAATCAAAGTCTGGGAAACTTGCTAAGGTGCTTAGTTGGAGATAAGCCTAAGAATTGGGATTTGGTCTTACCAATTGCCGAGTTTGCTTACAACAACTCAGTAAATAGGTCCACAGGTATGAGTCCCTTCCAAATTGTTCAGGAATTTAATCCTAAATAGCCTATTGACCATTTGACCTTATACCAATCCCTTTGACATTCCGCATTTCTGAATTCGCAAAATCCTTTGCCCAACGCCTACATGAACTACATGCTGATATTAGGCGCAAATTAGCAATGAGCAGTGAACAATATAAATTATTTGCTAATACACAGTCGTTTTCAAAGTTTTAATGTAGGTGATTACGTTATGGCTCGTGTTCGTCCAAAATGTTATCCTAAAAAACACTTTTAAAATGCTACATGCCAGAGCTTCTGGACCTTTTTGCATTTCTAAGAAATCAGGGCCTAATGCTCGACAAAGTATAACTTTTCAACAATGGATGAAGACTGTTTTATTCTAGTTGACTAGTTTCATGAGGTTCATGCCCTTTGATGGTCTTTAGGGGATTGTTGTGGAGTCAATAACCAAATTTGTTTTTGAGTGAGGAGTTTTGGGAAATATGATAAAGACATGCATTTATATTGGACATCAAATTTTGTAAATTAAATGCATGGAAGGATTCAATTTGTTGCTTCCAGCCACCTCAATTTAAAAAATAATACATATATAGAACTTGAATTCGGCGACGTTTTGAGAGAGGTAATATTCATCTTTATGGTCTTTAATTTTGTTTATACTATTCTGAATTTTTGATCAATTTGTTTACAAATTATGCTGTCTTCTACGCATGTATGGGAATATTAGGCAAGTTCTCTTATCCTTGTCTTTCTTGCAATAGGCATTTCAAGTGGCTTCGATGATTGTGTGGCAGCAACTAAGCCATGACTTCTTCAAGTATGCTGAGTGGGGATTGAAGGTATCTTTTGATTTGTTCCTCTGGTATTTGTTTTGTATAGTAATACGATAGTGCTGTAAATCTAATGAAATTTGTGTTCAAATTATGGTGCTATACCTAATCCTCTGTCTTTACCGAAGGTTCAATGAGATTTGAGAATATTTGTGCTAATGCTGTTGCCGGTGGGCCTCTTCAAGCTCCAGAAGAGGCGGTATGACTTTATTAGGCAAAGTTGCAGTTTCAAAACCTATTAATTTGCCCAGTCAAAGGTATTTAGCTTCTTTCTGAACTTGTTATCTTTTTAGCTAATTAATGCGGTCAGTTGCCTTCAGAAAATTTCCTTTTTGTTTTGTATGTAGGTTAGAAAATCATGGACTGGACCCAAATGCGGAGATCGTTCCCAAGTAAGAAAATATTTGTTGATGATATGATATTTTATTATTTTATCTAGTTGTATTTTTTAATTGATGCTTGTTTTGCCTGAAGTGATGTAATCTATTTACTGTGATTAGGGGGTACCCTCAGCTGGGGAAGTAAATCATCTTCTGCATCAAATGCTTGTGGGTCATCTCTCTCACCAAATACTGATGGTGGTAGCAGCTCACCCAGTCGTCTCAATGCCCGTCCATCATCAGGTGGAAGTGGCACAAGGCCTTCGACAGCTGGCAGTGATAGGGCTCTTGAACCTACTGCAAATGCATGGGGTTCAAATTCTAGCCCATCATCGGCATCTGGTTCGCTAACAGCAAATCAGGCTTCACTGGCATCTCTGCGTCCTTGGAGTGCAGAAACGAGACCTTATATCTCGTAGTTGTCTCGATTTGCTGAATCGTCATCTGAAAATCCTATGGGTTGGAGTGCTGCAAGGACTGCAGACAAGCTGGTGGGCAGTAGACTTAATTATTTTATCATGTGCTTAGAAGTTTACAATATATTATTTGTTGTACTGTCATTAATATTTTGATTTGGGTTTGCTTAACTCATGCATGAGTTGTACCTTAATTCTCTAAATGTGTTCTAGGAATTTGTTTGGGGTAGTAATTCCTTCTTTTCTGTGCAACAATGCACTTTTAGAATTGGTGTCAAGCTCAATTTGCATGCAATTAAACATATTAACATAAAATATAGTTTGCATGATATTAAACATATTAGCATAAAATATATAGCGAACTGTGGTATTTATAAATCATGAATAGTGTAATTCACTTGAGGTTTTGTTTGATGCTTGGAATAACATGTTTATTTTGTAGCTGCATGTCAGTATTTGTTTGTGGAAGGATATTTTATCTTGTATGACTAACAGAATAAGATCTGTGGCATAGGAATTTCATACATATTGCATTAATTATGTTTTTAGGGTAGTGAGTTGAAGTCACTGTGTGTTATGCAGTCAAAGTTTCATCACAATCCCTCTAATTTCAGCATTACCTGCCCATGGCTGCTTCTTAGTTGCGTTTACTACTGGCCCTTCTGATAATAACATTTTTTTCTGGGTGCAAAGTGCAAACGCAGGGAGCCAAGAATGAGGAGTCCTCTCTTAGTTCCAGAGATTCTCCAACTCTTGGTTCTGAAAAGGACAAGTCGCCAGAGAATTTCGAGTTCCTAGGTAATGTTTCTGCGCCTTGTTTTTCTGGTTGTATATCCTTTTATAATTTTTACACTTGTTTTTGGGAATGAAGCAATTATTCATTGTTCTATGAGACATGAAAGATACTAAGGAGCAGGCTTATGTATCGTATCCTTTCAACAAAAGAAAATGAGAAAATTTAGAATAAGTTAACTGAAAGACAAGAAAGTTAAATATGAAACGGAGCTGTGCTGTGCAGCTCCTCTGCATATTAGAGAGACCAACTTAATAAAAAGTTATTCATTCCTTGCCCATACTTAAACGGGTTGAAGAGATATATTCCGAAACCTGCTGCTAAAGAAATGCTTGTCTTGGGGATTTTTTTTTTGTTCGAGCATGTTGTCATCCCTCCTCAATTTGTCAATTATGATTTGGTTTTTATGAGTGTTAGGCTGTTCTGAATGTACGGCTGCCTGTTCCTTTATTGTAGTGTGGCTTCATGGGTAAATTGGAATCAATGTGATGGTGATTCTATTTATTTGTCATTGGTGATTGGTGAATGATCATAGAGAAATAACTATTGTTTTTAATTAAGGAGTAATTAATTTATCTGATGTTGGTAGTTATTTATGTAGAAATCATTGCATAACTTTCAAAAATTAGACAAAAGATACTCCCTCCGTCCCATAATATAAGGTTCTTTTAATCGAATTGCGGGTTCCTAAAAAATTAGTTAGAGTTAGTTAAAAACAATAAATGTGTAGGAAATATACCATTTTGCCCTTATTTATGAATGAGTAAGAGAGGGGGTATTTATGAAAAGAAGATGAAAGAGAATGTGTGGGAAAATTAATGCATGGGTAAAATGGGGAAAAAAGCATTTATTACTCAAATAAAGTCAAATAGGACCTTATATTGTGGGACAAGATCATTCAAAAAAATGAACCTTATATTATGGGATGGAGGGAGTATATTACATTATTTTTTAGCTTAATCGGGATCTTCTGAGAGGTAATTTTTTTATCTATTTTTAGCAGACCATAGTTCTCATGGTCGTCTTGGCTCATCTTCTGGTCTTGGGAAAGAAAAGGCTGAAACCGTTGGTTTGTCCACTTGCTCTTGCCCTTATATTGCCATATTACTGCAATTTTGCTTCTTTCTGTTACTAATGATAGAATGTTCTTTCATCTAAAATAATGTTGCATTTTGGTAATTTACAGATGATGTCGCGGCGGATGCAAATGTCAAGGGTGAAGTAGTTAATTCTTGGGGAGGTGACTATCAGATGCATGGTGATGATGTAATGAAGCCTGGCGTGGAGAAATGGCAAGGGCCCCAGCCTTACCCTGGTTCTGGGATTGGTCCTCAGCATTATGATGCTTGGCATGTTCCTCCAGTAAATAACCCTCATGGTAGTGTTTAGTTTAGAGGACCACCTGATGGCTGCCCATTTGGAAGTCTTGTTGCTCTTGGTGGATTTCCGATTGAACCATTTTCTTATTATCATCCTCATATTCCTCCTATTGGTTGTGTCAACCCACCACTGGGGGCTGGTCCACGAGTGCCCCATCCAAAGAATGGAGAGGCGTATGGCCTCATATGCCTGATTCATATATTTGTTTAGGTATGCCTATTAGACGTGTTTTTATCCTGGTCCAATGGCCTATGATGGATATTATAGTGCTCCATTGAGTTATTGCAATTCAAATGATCGAGATAGTCCTTTCATAGGAATGTCAGGTGAACCCACTGTTTATAGTAGGTACCCAACTCAAAATCCTCCTGAGCCTAGCAACATCCAAGGTAGATCTGGGGGACATGCTTCTTCTAGAAAGCAATCCTCAAAGCAAGGGGAATCCAGCCATCCTCCTGATACTGGTGGACCATACAGTGTTGTATTAAAGCAAAACAATGTATGGGATGGAAAAAATGAACCATCAAACTGGGAGGACTCAGAGTCTGCAAATGCACATGTTGATGGGAGAGATCATAAAAGGCGTCTTGTTTAAGAGAATGGGCAGAAATCAGATTACAGAATAACTGAGATGAATTTAAGGGCAATTGCTGGCAGAAGTTTTGCATGACTCAGAAAATCGAGGATCTAATTGTGTTCTCAAAGCTGAACATTCTGATAGTTCTGGGTAGGGGTGTCCAAACCCAAGACCGAGACCGAGAATCCCCATTCCCGGATGATGGCCGGGATTGAGATTGATTCCCAATCCTGGTGGTACCAGGAAATCCCAAGAACGAGACCGGGAAATCCTGCTTTTTGCCAAAAGGAAAAATAGTCCTCCCCGGTTCCGATGGTACAGGGAAATACCGCTTTTTGCCAAAAGGAAAAAGAGTCCAAATGAGCACAAATTTTCAGGATTCCAGTGCAGTTTAGCCATTTATGCATCCTTTAATTTAAAATCTAAAGCAATTTCTAATAAAAAAACACCAAAAAAAGTTAACTTTACTCCATCACGCAGCTTCAATACAATAAATAAAAAAACACCAAAAAAAGTTAACTTCACTCCATCACGCAGCTTCAATACAATAAAAATGGCAGCTTTACTTACCTTTAGCCTCAAGGCTTCTAAATAACCTTATATCGACACATTGGTATATAACTGCATAAATATCATGCAAATCCTTTCCATAAATATCCAAAACAAACGTAGAGAAAAGAATTGCAAAAAAAAACATGTCGTTTTCTTCCTCTTTTGCTTCTTCCACGTCAATTCCATTGATTCTTCTGATATTGGCCATTATTTGTGGTACTGCGTTTTCACGATCACAAAACGACGACGATTGTAGCGATGAGTTTTGGGCTGAAAAGGAGGCGACCTGAAGACGTGAAGGTGAAGAAGATATGTGTGTTGAAGGTGAAGACGGTGTGAAGCTGATGAAGGTGAATCCTAATTAAAGAGGCTTCTAGGGCAAAATATAAAGTTGGGCTTGGACTTTTGGGCTTGGGGTTTTTCATTAAAATTGTTGCAGGCTTTGTGGAAGGGGCCTAAAGGTTTTTTATTTAAAAAAACATGTATGAGTGGGCCTAATTGCAGTAGGCTTCAATCTTTTTTTTTAATATATAGCCAGGACCGGGACCAGGATTCCCGGGGGCTTTCCCGGATCCCATCCCAGTCCTGGAACTTTCAGGGAACGAGGATGAGAAGGCTGGGATCGGGACAGTATGAACACCTCTAGTTCTGGGAATATCAAGACGTCAAATGACAGTTTAGCAAGGCAATTGGTTTACTGCCTCTAGTATGGAACAAGTCCCCTTGCGACCAGTTGCCCAAAAGAATCCAGCTTAATTCAGAAGATATAGGGTTTGAATGCAAAAGCAAGGGATAGTTCATATGCCAAGAGTAGGGAGGAGTGATGGAATAAATTTCACACTTCTAGTGCTCGAGTTAATCATTTAGAAAATGAAGTAGTTGTTGATGTACTTCCTGAGAAAAAAATATGCTCCTGAAGTCTTGAATCTACCCTATCATAAAGTAAATGCCTCTGGTGGATAAAAGAATATTGAATCCTTGTCTTTCAGTGGAACTGCAACATCCAGGTTTGTTCATAACTTATTGGTATCAACTGCAGTAACTGTGCTTTTAACAAGGGGAAAGTATTGAAATGCCTGTTTATAGGCGATCTGATCATGGCATTCAAGGTAGAGCAGATAATCATAATAAAGGAAGATTCAACAGTCAAGATGCTGTTAAGTGGCAAAAGAAGTCTATTGATGCTGATTCCAATCCATCAAGTTCACAATTGAAAGCATCTAATGTTCATATTGGTGACCTATCCATTGGAACCTATGACAGGTCTGGGTCCTATAACCAAGCTAGGCATGATGGTGAGTCAGTGCAGTCTATGTCTAATCCAAGTGCCAGTCAGGCACCGGTAATAGTATATAAATGAGTATAATACACCAGCACCCCCTTTATTTTAACTTAGATTCAGAGACCTCTCGTCTATTTTTATAACTTACATAAACCTCTCCTAAACTATGACATGTTAGTTAAATACTCCCTCCGGTCCTAATTATAAGACCACTTTGACTTTTTTGACTTTTTTTTTCCAGTCCAAAAAAAAGTAGTTTTAATCCAAAAATATTTTTTCCTCAAAACTAATTTATTCCACTTATAAACTAACCTATAATCTAATTTCATGTGACATATATTATAATTTAGTGGTCTAATTTTCTTCCTTAACTTCCACAAAAAAAGTCAAAGTGGTCTTATATTTAGGGTCGGAGGGAGTAACATTTTTTGGACCAAAATATCCTTCAGTAGCATGAATTCTATTTGAAAATAATTTATTTAAAAAATTTAATGCATACATTTTTTAAACTTTTGTATCCCCTTTTAGCTTTTATAGTTCCATAAATATATTTTAGTAATTGTTAAATTAGAAAACAGAAGTTGTCTAAAATAATATTTTCAATAAAAAAAAAAAGGAACCTCACATAACGAGGATAAATTAGCCAATATAATTCATGTTTATTTTACTTTGAATTTTGTTAATTTCAAAACAATATATTTATATAATGTATTTAAATAGTTATATATATATAAGATTCTTTAAATGAAAGAGGGTATATAATTAAAGTATGAGGCTAATTATTAGTAATTATAAATAATTTTACACAATTTTAATTTTTAAAATTAAGCATTTTAGAATCTTTAGTAGAATATTCGTAGCGGCTTTAAAAATTGGAATTAAATGTCGGTTTTGAAGCCAGGGAGGAGGCCTTTGCAATTTTGACAAACTTGAAGGGAAGTCATTGTATTTTATTCTTATATAAATCAATGACATATTTGCTTGCTTATGTGCATCAGCATTTATACAATATGCTTTGAAACTTTCCAGCCTGCTAAAATGAAAGAATTAGCTAATCAAAGGATTAAGCAGCTGCAAGAGGAGGATGAGGAACGTATAAGGAAGCAGAAGGATAAAGCACTTGCAAAGCTATACTAGCTTAACAAGCGTACACAAGAGGTGAAAGGATCTAATATTAAAGAGAATTCTACAAGTTCTGCCCTCCAGAATAAGACCATGGAACCACAAGCTTCTGAATCGGCAAATTTGGCTGGGAAACCTGGGGCATCAATGATGTGTAGCACCAATAGTCAGATAAGTGTGAATAAAGTTGGAACATCACTCACCTCCTCAGACAAATAAACGCTAGCAAGAATCTGTTCCTAATCTATCAGAGACCTTGCACCAGGATGTTAATGGTGCTGAAGCCACTCGTGCCACACAGGTTCAAAATAATGTTACTGCAAAGCAGAGACAAGGGGCCTATAAACAAAAGCAGAATCTTTCATCTAATGAAAAGCTTATTTCTGTTACCTTGGCTGCGAAGTTGAGAATGGTGCAACGATTGATGTTGCTGTGTCTCTTGGGATTGTAACAAATGAAGCCTATTCTACTGGTGGCTTGGCTGCTGTGGTTGAATCTTCTGTAAACTAGAAAAAGAAAGAATAATAAGAATGGAAAGAACAAACACAAAGTTGAGGAGAGTTCATCTTTAATGGCATCACTACCATTGGCAACCCTAAAGGAAGCTGATACAGAATTAATATTCTGTAATGAAGGAATTAAGAGAAAATGGTAGAAAGAGAGAAGAACAGAAGTTTAGAGGGTTTAGAGAACAAGAAGACAGCCGTGAGGAACAGAGGAACTCAAATATGATTATCCTTCAGATGTAAGACAAAAATAGTATGCAATAATTTCAGGTTTATATAATCATTGACCTGATTAATATTACATTCGGGCTAATTAAACATAAGCTCATTAAGCCCAATTTAGTCTTATTAGCCCTAAAACATATTCATAACCCAATCTCGTCTAATCCTAATTAGCTAATTAATCCAATTAGTTAAGTAATTGGTATATCCTAATTATATTATCTTATCATAAGCCAATTTATCTAAAAATTCTGCAGAAAGTGATCAGCCCAAGGCTTCTAACTTTGAGTTAAATTAGGACTCAATTCAACCTACTTCTTTGTCTAAAGATACAGATTAGCATTCAGAGCGGCCCAAAAATTCACTAAACGAAGAATCCCTTGGTAGGTCAAGCATTAAATGGAAATCTCAGAATTCTAGAAGGATGCCGAGAAACATGTAGGCAAATAGACCAGCAGAGAAGTCACATGGGAATGATGCTGTGATTTGGGAACTAGTTAAACCATAAAGTAAGATGGAGGCTGCGGATGAATCAGTTGACAAGAGTTAATTTGAGATAGTTAACTCAATAAAGGGTGACCAGCAAGTTGGAGAGATATATTCCAAAACCTGTTGCTGAAGAAATGGCTCAGCAAGGAAGTATACAACAGGTGGCTTCATCAGTCAATGAGGGTCCTACATATGAGTTTGTTGCAAGAGTTGGTTCTTCTTCACAGGGTCCTCAGATTTCAAAATATATCAGTTCAACTATTGTTAAAGTGGCTTGTATAATGGAGTCTGAGAATAGAGATGGAAGGGAAACTAAGCACGGTAAGATTCATGGATCGTGGTGGCAATGAGTTCAACAGAATCTACTATGTGCATGATGCAGATAAGGGTTTGCATTCTGATCCAAACAATGGTCAAGGTTTGTAAAGATCAAATGAACGTCAACAAGCTCAAGTGTATGAAATAAGCTCAGTGAAAGGCCAAACCAAGCATGTTAGTGACTCCATTGATCTTAATAGTCATACCACCTCAACAATCAGGATCTAACTGCTCAGCCTTATGCTCCTGTTGTTAAAGATCAAGTAGTAATAGGTAGAGGGAGGTGAGGTCCTTTTAGAGAACACAAGGACATGGGGATGAACCATGACATTTAACACTGTAAACATGATTGGGGACTAGGAAAATCGAATTGCAAGTCTTATCTTCTGAGACCGGTTAACCAGACATCAGTGCTGCTTTTAAGGAAAATCGAAGTGGTGGGGAACGTTTGACAGCTCACTGGCAACCTAAATCACAGGCTTTTAGTAGTCAGCAAGGTAGCAAACCCAATTATCAAAGTGTTGGTTTAAAAGCAAGTCAGGCAATTAAAAAGGATTCCACTCATGGCAGTTTGTCTTATCTGTGAGGCCCTGACAAGGAAACTGACACACATTCTGCCCGACCTCACCATGAGCCACCAGTCTCAGAGAAGGGCAAGGCTAGGGAAGCTTCAAATATAGAGAACCAAGAACCTAAAAGAAAGAGAGAAGAAATGCTCTCCCAAAGGGTCGATCTCATTCCCCAAGTCAGGTACATGTGAGCTCAATTGAGCCACCTCCAATGAGTATGGATTTCAGACCTAAGCAGCGTTCGTCATCTGGGATTCGCAGAAATGACAACCAAAATCTTTTTGGAAGGGGGCATGAATCTAGAGGAGATTAGAAATCATCTCGGCAAGACCACAGACATTATAGCTAACCCTGGCAAAGGTAAGGGCATAACTCACAATATTCATGTGATTTGGAAACCAAAATCTTTTTGGAATGGGGCATGAATCGAGAGGAGATTGGAAATCATGTGGGCAAGACACAGACATTATAACTAACCCTAGGAAAGGCAAGGGCATAACTCACAATATTCATGTGATACACTCTTTTACAGTGCACCAAAGCCTTGTTTTTCCAAGTTCTTTTTGTTAACCAAGGAGATTGAAATCCCTATTCTTGGTATTGCGTTCCTTCATCAGTGAGTGCAATGACCTGTAAATTTGGACTTAGGTGCCCATGGCTGTGGAAGGCTTGACAGTCTTTTGATCAATTTTAAGCTTTTAACAAACTTAAATAGCGTTAATACTATGTAAGTAAAAAAAACCTTGAAAAAGGGATTACTACATTGTTTATGTTTGATTAATAGAAGGTATTATTTTTCAATTGACATATATAGACAATTTATACTAAAATCAATACACCATAAGAATTATGCAAGTTTCTAAGAAGCTAACTTCCCTCCGGTCCTAATTAATTATAAGAGTCAACTGATTTTTTTCCGGATATTAAAGAAGTAAAATATATCACTAAATTTTAATATATGATATATATAATTAGATTATATGTTGGTTTAAAAATAAAATAAACTAGTTTTGACAAAAAAAAACACAAATATAAACAATTTAGAGAAGTGTATTTTGTATCCATTATTTTTCCAAAAAAATTGAGTAACTCTTACAATTGCATCAGAGGGAGTATCGTTTACGGTATTTAATATTTAATACGTAGATTCCTAATATTATACCCAACTAGTATTATAGAGAAGAGATAATTGTATGTTTTAGTTTGAAGAATTTGGGAGGGGAAAAAATATTAGAAGGGGAAAAGAAAAACTCTTCAGACTTCTTTTTCAGTGTTCTAAGAGTTCTATTGGCCTGGATTCTATCAATTAGCCTACATATAGAACCCAAATAACTCCTGGCATGTTCATAATACAGGCCTATTTTAATCTTCAGAATAACTGATCCCTCAAATCAAGGTGTCATGGAATCTGACACCAACAAGCTGCTGCAAATGTTTACAAGGGTCATATTCACCATTGAAAAACCTTCTCCATAGATTGCAACTTTGTCTTCTTTCCCTTCTAGCTTTTCTTCTTTTTGTATTTAGAACTGATGTATTATGTTTTCATGACTGCTTTTAATGATAATTGTCTTTTAATAAAAAAAAAAGGGCCTCCATGATGTTTTCAGTGTTTTTTGATCTGGATATGGCCATTGTAGAAACATGTGGTTTGATCGTTCAGAAATCATTCATCTAGTTCTCAATTCTTAATTTTACTATAAAATACTACTCCCACGGTCCTAATTATAAGATCACTTTAACTTTTTTTAAAGAAATTAAGGATGCAAAATTAATCACTTTAAATTGTCTATAGTTATCTTTTTTCCTCAAAACTAATTTATTATACTTATAAACTAACCTATGATCTAATTATATGTGACATATATTATAATTTAGTGGTCTAATTTGCTTCTTTAACTTTCATAAAAAAAGTCAAAGTGATCTTATATTTAGGACCGGAGAGAGTATAATATTTTGTAGTGATGTGATAGACACATTGAAGAAGCTTGTTTTATTCTCTTGTGTGAACATTGGCTGCTCGGAATTCAAGGTTCAATATCAAGGAGTTCATTTGATCACGCGTTTGGAGAGAGCAAGAAAAGCAACACTAGGAGCAATGAATTTGTAATATCTTAAAATTTTAATCCTAAGGTTTAAATAATTAATATACAAAAATTAAATGTAGAAATTACAGATATCTAGATAATTTTAATTTAAGTATTTAAGATTTAATAATAATCTTGCAGATATTTTAAGAGATAATTTATCTAAGAGGGATAGATTTTAAAAATGTAATCCCTAGGCATGGCTTTAAGAAAAGAGATGATTGACTGAACACGTACAGTAAATATTTAGACCCTTATACATCATTTTGTATGGAAGCTGGTAGTTCCACCCAAGATACAGCATTTTGTTTGGAGGCTTCTTCATGGGGCAATTGCTACAAATGAATCACTATAAAAAAGGAAATGTTCTCGTAGCATAGAATGTCTTGTGTGGGGGAAAGAGCCAGAAACTATTGAACATATGCTCTTCTTTTGTCCTTGGGTGAAGAAGTGTTGGTTTGGCTATAATTTGGGGATTAATATTGGAAGGATGCAAATTACAAGAGTCGATAAATGGTGGGTAGAGATTTTGTTGAATGAAAAGAGTGTAGGTGAAATGCAAAAAGCTACTATTGCAGCAATGTATTGGTGGATATGGAAAACTAGATGCAATTTGGTGTTTAAAGGTGTGGAAGTAAATCCAAGAGAGGTTATATGCAAAGTCCATGGGCTGGTGGAAGAGGTGTGGAGAGTGAGAGAGGAAGATTTGAATACTTGTAAGAGTGTTAAATGCAATAAGGCACTATGGCAAATGTATTGGAAGAAGCCTAAATCAGGTATAATAAAGATTAATTCTGATGGGGCCTTTCAAGGAAAAAAAAATAAAAGAGCTGGCATTGGAATGCTATGTAGGAACGAAAATGCGGAGTTAGTGGGAAGTGTATGCAAGAAAATTGAGGCTTCTTCTGCTTTTATGTCTGAATGTGTCGCGTTAAGGGAGGCTTTTAAGATTGGGGAGAACTTCGCATCTTGTCATGTGTGTTTTGAAATAGATTGTGGAGCATTATTTGGAGTCATGAACAGTTTAATGGAAGCAAATGTGAGTGGCAGTGTAGGGATGTGGTTCAGGAGCTTCTACAGATACAGAGATTATCAAATGTGTCCTTTTCTTTAGTGAGTCGACAGAGTAATAATGGTGCAGATTATCTTGCAATTGATGCATGTGAGGGGATGTGTAAAACCCTCATTATTTACTTATTTCATTATTATTATTATTATGATCATCATCATCATCATCATCATCATCATCATCATCAATAATATATGTATTATATATATAAAAACTAATTATGGACGGCTTCAGTATTAATAAATATAGATATATGTATATCCTAGTTTCATGCGTTTTACTGTTATTATTATTTTATTTAATATTATTACTATTATTGATTTATTTATTTTTTGTTGTATCATGAGTACATATATATACATGTGTAATATACGTGCGTATATATATGTACTATTCTGAAATTTATAATAATATTATTGTTTGACGTATCATTAATTAAATAAATAGAATATAAAACTAATGAGAAAGGATTTAAATTCCACAGTATCCTCAAACAACCTAGAATATACTATAGTAGTTTAGTCACCTAAAATTTAGGACTAAAACTTATCAATAGTTATCATCTATTAACATCAACTTAAATGAATACATATTAATTTCTATATTATATATAAGCATGCGAGTAGTTCATTAGGAGGAAATAGCAAATTTGATCATTGTATGTATGACTGAGGTATGAGTAGTAGAGTATGTACAAATTATAAACATAAATAAAGTATAAAACAAAAGAATTATATGAATAACATCAACATATAATATAGGCAGTAATATTATTTGTAAAAGCTAACTTTTTATACATAAGTCTCATAATAACAATTTATAAGTTTCCCGTATGAATCCCAAAATAAGGTTTCCTATCAACCTTCAAACTACTTTATTTATTTACACCCCTCCATAGTAACTAAGATAATCTGTTTACTAAACTTGCTCATATTTGGTGACTGTAATTCTGAAAGGATCATTCTCAGGTATTGTCACGATATTTTCTGGAGTTAGGAAGTCTGTTGGCGGAATATAAAAAAGGTCTTTGGTTGGGAAATAGAAAGGTGTGAACTGAGGCGATTCAGACATGGGACTAGTTACTGCTGGTGGTGGTGAAATTGGAGTAGTATTTTGAACTGCTATATTCTTTATAATTATTCTCTTCCTTACACGTTCTAACTCAATCTCAACGGTGACTTTTGTGATTGTCATCTGGAATATTACGAAAATAAATGTTAGTGACAACAAATATTTGTTAACCTAATAATATTCCAGCTGCTATAAATAAGCAGAAAAACAAAATATTTATTTGTTTAAATCATGCCATAATGACATATGAGAAAGAAGAAATATTTGCATAGACATATAGATTTTCATATCACCTACATCACAAAAACAACGTCACTTAAACAACTAGGGCGTCCCCTAGAGTGAATCTACAATAATTAGAAATTCAGATAGAATTTCTTGGGCGTTATACAATCTGCACTAAGCAATATCATCTGGCAATTTTTCTCTCATATAATACACATGTCAGAAAGAAAAATCATAAGGATTTAAACAAATAAATATAACAGTTGTCACCCAGTAAGATAGAGACCTTGCTTTCTTTCCTTTTCCTTGCTCCTCTTATTTGTATGATTGTTTTGAGTATGGGTTTTCTATTTGTTCCCTCCAAAGAAACATTCGCTGGCTGGTGCGTGTATATATAGAGTGCCTATTGTGTTTATTTCCATTTAATAAGTTCTTTTCTTTTTTTTCCAAGTTTACCTTAGTCTTATCCTCTTCATTTATTTTAACTCTATCTCTTATTAATTACCATCCTATCCAGATTTTAATCTTATCTTTTTAATTAAATTATATCTTATCTATTTTTACTATCTTACTTTAACCTTATCACTAAATTTTACTTTAATTAGGCCTAATATTTATGTATGTATGTATATATACACATATATCATTTGGATGTTACAGGATGTGCCATAGTGAATGGTTAATGGCACCGGTTTCTCCTATGTTTGCCATTTTGTTTGATGATTTTCTGGAGCAAAATTCAAAGAGTTTCAAGAAAAAAGGAATTGGCTGAGTTGACTTGACTGGTTGTATTATTAGTGTTTGTACTTATTTTTTTGTTGATTAATAAAATTTGTTTATTTGGCAAAAAAAGAGAGAGTCTGTAGACCCTTATCTCATTTAAGAAACATTCATTATCTAAACATATTTGAAAGACATTAAACGATTTATATGATCATGACATTGTACTTGAGATTTTGATTACATGTGAAAAATCATATATAATAAATCAATAGAAAAATTAAAAGTAAATAAATAAAGTTATTAGAAAAAGACTAGAATTTAGAGACAAGATAAGATAATATAAGATACAAATAAAGGAAAAAGATATGTACATATATAATATGCATATATATAATCTCATGCATGTATTATTTATATACATTAATATAGTTTTTCTTATTTAAAAAAACTAAGAGTTTTGCACTTCTTTCTAAGAGCTCAATTTATGAACTCAACTTCACACTCGATCTCTTCTGACTACAAAATGCCCTTCAAATACTTTGTGCTATCTTTCTTTTTTTTTGGATAAAAAGAAAATTTTATTAAGATAAAAATATATTACAAGTAATGCCTTCTATCATATGTAACAGAAGACCCAACAAGAAACGAATAAAACATGGACAGAACAAGAAATAAAAGTTAAAATAAAACAAACTACAATATAATATCAGAAACAACCTAAAACCATCATTGGACCCAAAAGAGACAAATATGTTACCAAGCTCATAGGCCTAGTATTGATTTTGAATTTAGAGCATAGGTCTGATAGAAAAATTGCCCAATGATCTTCCCTGTACCGCCATGACTGAAATTTGCTAGAAAGAATTAAGTTCTCAGATTTTATCCGAGATTGTTGATATCTGAAATCAAGCCTAACTTGATCTTTGCACGAGAACATGCCTCTACGAAACCCCTGAAGAAAGAACTTCCGACCTAAGTAACCCGTAGGTTATAACAAGAAGAGTGGGATGCTTGCTCTTTGATGAAATTGATTGAATAACTTTTCCAATCATGAAGAAAAACCATAGGTATGTTTAGCAGTTGATAGATAGCCCTATGACATATATTATGAAAGTGCGAACATAAACATAAACCAAAATAGCACAAAATAACAAATAAAATCAGCTTTGCAGGAAGGACCTCTAAGTAGCTGTATATGAACTTAGAGGTTCTTATCATCCACAAGTACAGAGCTTTTTTGCATAAGCTACGTAAGAACCTAGAGAATGAGGAAGGCACTTTTCCCAAGATCGTTTCCTTCTCCGTGTTATAAGAAAGAGGTTAAGACCATAGAAGGTTGCTGAATCTTCAATATTATTTCCATGAGATAAACAAATTTTATCACACTTACAACCTCTGTTCTTAGCCTCAAAAACAGAGTTTCCCCACTTTAAGGTAAGACCAATCAGGCGTTGATTAGAGGTATAGAAATTTTTGAGCAAAATTGCAGTGCCTCTCTATTGAAATGCAACGTGATTCAAAAAACATAATAAAGAAGGTAAAAATATGACATCTCATATTTCTAACCTTAGAGCTTGAATGATCAGAGAGGAGATGATTAGACATCTTCAAGGATGCATAGATATAAAACTTTGTTCTATCTAAGGAACTAGCACTAACTCCCCAACGTGATGTGCTTGGAGCAATTTAATTATGGATGCACTTTTCAGCAGGCAGACATGTGTTCTTTCTTTCTCACCACTCCACTTCCTCCTCCTCTCCATCTTCTCTTCTCCAATCCTAAACAACACCTCCGCGACCGCTACCATGTGGCAGATTTTCTGGTATTTAAGTCGGCAAGATGGAGGACAGTGTGGTGGTGGTGGTGGTGGTGGAGACGCAGTCAGTAGTTAGCTGTGACTTGTGAGGGTGTAACCGCGGCAGAGGAAAAGACCATTGATGGCATCACATCGTCAGCAAGCCCGATTTCGGCGAGGACGGTGTTGCCTGTGGTGCTTCTTCTAGCGATAGTGTTGCTGTTCTTGATTATAAGATTCGCAATTTTGGTTCTGGAGTCCACTTCCGTTACTGCTACTTGCTTTTGATTAACATGAAGAAAATGAAAAAGATGCAGGTGGGAAATAGTAGTTGAGTTTGGGCATTGCAGAGAGCAAGCGAGCGTAACAAGATGATGAAGAAGCAGAGAAGGAGAGAAATTATCCAATGTGAACAATCACAGGATACACCCATTATTCTTGGCCGTAGGATTAGATGAAGGGTGGAGATTGGGGAAAAGGATGAAAAATGGAGAGTGGGGAAATGTAGGGGTTCCGCGCCGTATTACAAAATGGCCTGATGCATAAATTTAGAATAGAAATTAATACCGACACAAAGGAAAGGAATTAATGAGGTACATATTTATAAATGGAAGTGCAGTACTTTGAACTAATAATCCTAAAAACTCCTTATACATTACATTTTGCACTGTTTCCTCAACCAACGCCACACTGTGGCGCATAAATCTTCAAACCACTTCAGATTTTAAACATTTCAATTTTAATTATCTTCGGGTAAGTTAAATTTTTTTATTTAGAAATTTTAAAAACATTTCAGATTTTAAAAATTTTAGTTATGAAAATCTGATTATGGGTTTTATTTTTCGCTTGAAATTTGAAAGGGAAAATTCTAGAAAAGACTGTTGAAATAGATAAATAACATTTGGATATATCAAATTTAAAAAAGGACAAAAGCATGTCACTCACTTAACTATTCTTTACAAATTTAAAAGAAATGATAAAAATGCCCATTAACAAAATTTATTATTTTTTAAATAAAAAGGACCCACCACCGACGACCGGCGGTGGGGGGTCCTTTTTCATTTAAAAATTAATAAGTTTTGTTGAGAGGCATTTTTGTCATTTCCTTTAAATTTGGAAATGACAGTTAGGTTAATGGTATGTTTAAATCATTTTTAACATTTGCTGCATCCAACAATTTTTTTTATATTTTTACAGTCTTTTTCTTAAATTTTCCCTTTAAAGATTTGTTATAACCAAATCTATTTTTAAAAGGGTATCAGTTAGAACAAATGTATTTTAAAAATCTCATAATTATAAATTAACCTTATTTATAAGCTATCCTCTCAGCTTAACCAAACATCGACCTATTATTATGGTTAAAAACCAAACAGTCACACATAAAATTCTGGTCGGAACCTGGCAAAAAAAATTCTGGTCGAAACGATCAATTATAAAAAAATAAGAATTAATATGTAGTCATATTTTTTATATTTATTATGCATTTTTAATGTACTTCGGTAAAATGATTGTCCAAGAGTTAATTTTTTCAAGGGTAATTAATTATAGGTCATTTGTAAGGAACCTAATTAAGATGAGGTTCTATGAAATCACAAAATTAATCCGAGGTCTCTACCATGAAGTTTTTATCACATGCTCATCAACAACTGTTTGGCCTGACGATTACAACTTTTTGCTGGACTATAACAATTTAGGGCCTGATGATCACAACTTGTAAACATTTGTTTAGTAACAACTTTTGAGCTGTTGATAACAATTTGATGAGTAGACGATAACAACTTCGTGGGACCTAAGATTAATTTCGTGATTTCGTGGGACCTCATCTTAATTAAGTTTCTTATACATGACCTATAATTAACTACCCCTTTTTCAATGCATAAAAAGGGAATATATTTTTTTTCAGTGCGACCAAAAAACTTATTTTATTTTGAGTCAGTTTCCGGCTATTCATTTTATTTGTCTGCAAATTAAAAAGAAACTAAGCGGCAAATTATAGCCGTTGGGGGCGCGACGTAAGAGTTACGCTTTTTTTGTTGTTGTAATGTCTAAGAATTATTTTGGTTATTTTTCGATTGTAAGAAATAAGGGTTCACTGCGACCAAATTCATTTATTTGTCTGCAAACTAAAAAAAAAGGAAAGAAATCCAAGCTGCAAATTAGAGAGAGAGAGAGAGATCCAAGCGGCAAATTTTTACCATTGGCATGCCTTTTTTTTGGGGGCCAATCTCTTAAAAGTGAGGCCTTCAGAAATAATCTCAAAATTGGGAATGAGAAAGAGGTGTTTAGGTCAATGAATGGTGATTTAACATCACTAGGTGCATATTTTTTACGGATACCAGGTTAAACCAATTGGATCAGGCTCATGGGAAGAGATTATTCTGAGTACGGCTGAGGTTGGTTAGATGAAGAGCACGGTCCTCTTCATCTAGAAACTCATCTATCAGTATAATAAGAGGATGAGGGAATGAGATGAGGGAGAGGGATGAGTGTCATTTTGGTATATGACGGGTGCCATTTTCAGTTTTGTGCAAGTATCAAATGAGTGCCATTTTTTATGCAAGTATCATACGGATGGAGTGTAACTGTGTAAGTATTTGAGAAAGTTACAAGAGTGTGATGTTATTTATAAACCATCACATGAAAATATCTACATTAGACTAACAAAAAAATGCTTATCAGAATAGAAAAACGACTAATGAACCACGGTATATTTTGTTCACATATCCTTTAACACTAACATAGTTTCATTGTTTTCTTGTTTTTTCAATTTTAAATGAATGAAAAAAATATAGAAAACGTGGCATATTTTATCAAAATTCTTTTCAAACATTCTTAAAATTTGTAAATGGAAATTTACTTAAATGTAATTTTGTATATTTTTAAATTTTTATATTAATGATTTTTATTAAATTAAACAATCAACACAGCGTAAAGTTTTTTTTTATTTAAAAAAAAACTAAAAAAGACGATTGAAAAGAAAACTGGAATTGCTAACATCAGCCGCCGCACAATCACGGCGGTGAAGGTCGAATCTGGAGGAATTTCTGAAGGCGGCTACGAGAGCCCATACCTGAAGAAATATCGAACTTCTTCAACCGAATTCGCTAGATTTATCATTTACATCCTTACTCGTTTTCCTGCGAACAGAGCATTGAAGCAAACCCGATTCTTCTTACACGATGGGGAAGAAGCAGCACAGCAAGGATCGGATGTTTATCACTAAAACAGAGTGGGCAACGGAATGGGGAGGAGCCAAATCTAAAGAAAATCGTACCCCTTTCAAAAGACTTCCTTTTTATTGCTGCGCGTACGTAATATCCCTATTTGCATTTCGGTATTTGAAATTGGCTGTCTCTAACTGATGTTATCAATGAATTTTGAAATTTATAGCATGTTCTCTTTTTGGGTTCAGGCTTACATTTACGCCGTTTGAGTATCCGGTGTGCACAGCTGATGGGAGCGTTTTTGATGTTATGTGGGTATCTTTGCTTTTTCTAGTTTTCCCAGTTGATTTATGCTCAATTTCTGTTTGATTTCTTTATTCAATTAGCTGTGGTTTTTGCAATTTGGCTGTAGGAATATAACACCTTATATTATCAAATATGGAAAGCATCCCGTCACTGGAGCTCCTCTTAAGCAGGACGACCTCATTCCACTAACTTTCCACAAGAATTCTGATGGTATTTACTGATTTTCATTACACTAATTTTTTGGACTTTAATCCGCTTTGCTTCTCCTCTAACAACCATTTGTCTCCTCTGCATGTTTTTTAATGGTTTATCTGGAACATCTGAGATATGTTGTTGGTAACTATCAGAAATCTTGGTGATTATTATTGCAAGGCCGGATAACTTAGCTTTTGATTTCATGTGTTGTCTTTTACAAGTTAACACCTAGGGAATATTGGTCCGGTTAACCGAACGTATTGATAGCTTTGAACTGTTTAAACCTGTGATGAGACTGAAACAGCAAAATATTCGCATGTATATCACGGGATTGACACAAGAATTGAGAAAGAAAACTGATGTATTTCATTGATTCATTCACTGTACAGTACATTGCTTTATATATGTACACTAGCAATCAATCTAACTATGGTTAATCAAGCTAACTAAGGTTAAGTAGACTAACTAATGCAGTTAAGCTAACTAAAGTAGTTAAATATATATAACAACTCTGTTACCCCCCCCTAAGCTAGCAAATATATATCTAACATGCCAAGTTTACACAAGAGAGCATGAAAAGGTTGAGGATTCAAAGGTTTGGTTAAAACATCAGCTAGCTGATTAGATGTCCGAACTGGAAGGAGCCGAATGATGCCAGCTTGAACCTTGTCACGAACGATATGACAATCTATTTCAATGTGTTTGGTTCGCTCATGAAAGGTTGGATTAGAAGCAATATGGATGGCAGATTGATTATCACAGTAGACAATAGCTAGAGAGGAATGAGCAATCTGAAAATCAGCAAGAAGATAAAGTAACCATTGAATTTCACATGTAACTGAACCCAAGGCACGATATTCAGCTTTAGAAGAAGATTTGGAAGCTGTGGTCTGTTTCTTTGAACGCCAAGAAATCAAAGCTTGGCCAAGAAAAACACAAAAACCAGTGACTGATCTACGTGTGTCAGGACAACCCGCCCAATCAGAATTACTAAAGGCCTTAAGCTGAAAAGTTGATGAAGATGAAAAATAAAGACCTTTACCAGGACATCTTTTAATATAGCGAAGTACCCGTAAAGCAGCTTGATAATGAATATTTGTAGGAGCTTGAGTGAACTGACAGAGTTGGTTGACAGCATAAGAGATGTCTGGCCGAGTGGTTGTAAGATAAAGAAGACGGCCAACAAGATGACATAAGGGCCAACATCAGTAAGAGGGGTACCATGGTCTTTAGAAAGGCGCGTGTAGAGCGATCCATGGGAGTAGAAATGGGCTTGCAACCTTGGTAAATAGCATCAGAAAGAACATCCAGTGCAAATTTCCGTTGATTCAGAGAAATGGCAGAAGAAGAACAAGCAATCTCCAAACCAAGGAAAAACTTGAGCTTGCCAAGGTCCTTGATCTTGAAAGACTCATCAAGAAAAGTCTTAATACGTGAGATCTCATTAGAATCATTGCCTGCAAGAATAATATCATCGACATACACCAAGAAGACAGTGAAAGAATCACCATGTTTACGAATGAACAAAGAATAATCAGACTTTGATTGAGCATAACCATAAGAAGTCAAGGTAGATGACAATTTAGCAAACCATTGACGAGAAGCTTGCTTGAGACCATAAAGTGATTTCTGCAACTTACAGACCAGCCGGGGATTGGGTGAAGAAAAACCAGGTGGAAGTGTCATATATACCTCTTCATTAAGATCCCCATGTAAAAACGCATTATTGACATCAAGTTGCTCAAGATGCCAATTAGAAACAACAGCAATAGAGAGAAGTAAACGAACAGTGGTCATCTTTGCAATAGGAGAAAATGTATCAAAATAGTCAATCCCTTCAGTTTGAGTGTATCCCTTAGCTACTAAACGCGCTTTGTGCCTCTCAAGGCTACCATCAGCATGAAATTTTGAACGAAAAACCCACTTACAACCAATTGGAGATTTATCCTTAGGTAATTCAGTCAAGATCCATGTTTTATTAAGCTCTAGTGCAGAAATTTCAGCTTGCATAGCTTGTTGCCACTCAGGATATTGGATGGCTTCCTTATATGTTTTAGGTTCAGAAGGAATGGTAACAGAAAGAATGAAATGTTTGTAGGAAGGAGACAAATGATCATAAGAAAGAACAAAAGAAAGAGGATAATGACATTTGGTAGACATGGAAGACGATGGAGCTGAAGTAAGTAAAGAACAATGATAGTCACGAAGATATGAAGGCTGCTTGTGTTCCCTGTTTGAACGACGAGATAAAGAAGAGGAGGAAGAGGAGATGAAGAAGTTGGAGAAAATGAAGTAGGTAATGAAGAAGGAAGAGGAGAAATAGAAGGAGGTGAAGAGGTAGGAGAATCTACTGGAGTAAAAGATTGAGGTAATGGAATCGAATTGTCAGAAATAGGATTAGAAGAGACAGAAGCAAAAGGAAAAACTAATTCATGAAAAATGACATGTCTAGAAACAAAAATTTGATTAGTGCGAACATTAAGTAAAACATATCCTTTGGTACCAAGTTTGTATCCAAGAAATACACATTTATGAGCCCTAGTATCAAATTTTGTATGATGAGAAGATGATGTACACGCAAAACAAAGAGATCCAAAAACTTTCAGGTCTGTGAAATCAGGAGAAACACCAGTCAGCATTTGAAATGGAGACTGATTGTTTAAAACTGGTGTTGGTAATCTGTTAATGAGATATATAGCGTGTGACACAGCATATGACCAATAAGATAAGGGAAGATGAGATTGAAACATTAAAGCTCTAGCAGTGTTTAAAATATGTTGATGCTTACGTTCAACTACACTATTTTGCTCTGGTGTCTCAACACAAGATGTTTGATGCAATATGCCTTTCAAGAATAAAAGGAATTCATCTGAAATTCTAAACCATTGTCTGTCCGAATGCATTTAACATGCTGATCATATTGATTTTCAAGGAAAACAATAAGATTCTGAAAAGATACACGAGCTTCAGATTTAAATTTGAGAAGACAAACCCAGGTATGTCGTGAAAAATCATCAACAACAATTAAAAAATATCTATGCCCATGACCAGATGAAATATGATAAGGACCCCAAATATCAGCATGAAGTAATTGGAGAAATACGGAAGACTTGGAAATATTAGTAGGAAATGGCAACTTTCTTTGTTTTGCTAAATGACATACTCCACAATGAGAAACAGAAGATTTACAGGTAATAAAGGGAAATTGAGCATTCAAAACATTGAGAACATTCGATGACAAATGACCAAGACGATTATGCCAAAGTTGAAATTGAGAATCAAAAGATGTAGATGTTGAAGCAGAAACAGAGTTAACACAAGAAGCTTGAGATGAATGACATATCAATCTGTATAAACCTTGGTAGGCTTCAGCAATACCAATTGTCTTCCATGTCCTCAAATCCTGTATGAGGCATCGAGAAGACAGAAGAACAACACAACAAGAGAGTTGTGCAGTTAATTGAGTGACAGATATGATATTGAAATGAAAATTTGGTATATAGAGGACATTTGAAAGACATAAATCTGAGTTAAGTTGGACTGAACCAGAAGTATTGGTGAGGACAGAAGAATTTGTGAGTAAAGTGACTCGAATATGAGAAATTTCAAAGGAAGATGTGAACAAGCTCAAACAATAACAGACATGTGCAGTAGCACCACTATCAATGATCCATGAATTGGAAGATTGAAAAGAAAGGACATTATATTTACCTTGATCCTTGAAATTGAGAACTAGGTTGAGTGAAGAAACTTCGTTGATGTGATGAGTCGAATTTGGTGAAGCTTCAGATGCAGAGGTGAAAGATTGGACAGAAGGAGTAGCAACGCTAGCATTTGGTTGTGATAGAGCCATGATTTGATTAAATCGATCTTGAGAGATAGGATTGTATTGATCAGTAGAAGCAGGTTTGCCGGTCAAAACTCCTTGCTTAAATTGATATAATTCCTCTTGAAGTTCTGCAACGCGAAATGTATCTCCATGACTAAATCGATCCTTTAGGTCATTCCAAACATCGACGGCCTTGTTGATCCAGATGATGCTCTGCGCAATAGATGGCAACAACGAGCGATTGATCCAAGTGAGCATCATAGTATTGCATCTCTGCCACGCTGGAAACAAAGAATCACTCTTAGCAGGCACTGAAACTGAACCATCAACAAACTGAAATTTATTCTTGCTCATGAGAGCCATCATCATAGCCCTAGCGCAGTGATGATAATTCGATCCTGTGAGAGGAGATGAAACAAGAACAAGTGAGGGATTCTCGTTGGGATGAAGGTAATACGGACTCGTTGGATCTTGAGACAGATTCAGTTGCTTCGAAACTGAAGAAATTTCAGAAGCCATGGAAGTAATTGATCAAGAACGATCAAGAAGAAAAGGGAAATTGAAGAGAAACAGAGAAGAGCGGAAGATTTTGCTTTGATACCATATCACGGGATTGACACAAGAATTGAGAAAGAAAACTGATGTATTTCATTGATTCATTCAATGTACAGTACATTGCTTTATATATGTACACTAGTAATCAATCTAACTATGGTTAATCAAGCTAACTAAGGTTAAGTAGACTAACTAATGCAGTTAAGCTAACTAAAGTAGTTAAATATATATAACAACTCTGTTAATGTACTTTTGAATCGTGTTGAGAGTATTCCTCTATGAAACCTGTGACTTTGTTATTTTTGTATGTTTTAAGATTCCCCCCCCCCCCCCCCCCCCAACCCAGCCCTGGGGATTGAAGGGTGGGGACTGAGGGTTGGTATGGCTTTCCTGAAATTGCATTCTCTAACCCTTCTCCTTTATTTTGCAGGGGAATTTCAGTGCCCTGTGCTAAACAAAGTTTTCACTGAATTCACGCATATTGTGGCTGTAAAGACCACTGGAAATGTTTTCTGCTATGAGGCATGTGTAATTCAGGATTAGCAGTGTTATCTATACAATTTTATTTGTCTCTATGGTGTGCATAAGTGATGTGTAAATTGTTGAAAACAGGCCATTAAAGAATTAAACATCAAGACAAAAAACTGGAAGGAGCTCCTGAATGACGAGCCATTCACTAAGGATGACCTCATAACTATCCAGGCAAGTGTCACCTTTGACTTTGAGTGAAAATGGTTTGTCTATTTTTCATGGGTTGGCATTGATATCACGCTGATATTCATGTGTATACTCTATGCAGAATCCCAATGCTCTTGACAGCAGGGTTCTTCTGGATTTTGATCATGTTAAAAATAATTTGAAAGTTGATGATGAAGGTTTGCAATACCTCGCAGCTCCATCTTTTGTTATCTATAATTCTGTCTTTTTTTATATTGGTGATATTGTTGATTCTGTTTCTGCTTGTATCAGCTATGATATCTTTGGTATATTTTTCTCAGAACTGAACAAAATGGGTTCAGATCCAACCTATAATATAAATGTGTCTGGAGATATCAAACAAATGCTTCAGGAGCTTGGAACTGAGAGAGCAAAGGAAACTGCGATGCATGGGGGAGGTGGGAGCAAGGCACAAAAAGAAAGGGCTGCTGCACTTACTGCCTTGTTGGCTGCAAGGTCACGTTTGAAGGAGGATTCCAAGTCAAATGGCGATGCCAAAGCTTCTCAGGGATTTAGTATAGTAGATGCTGCATCTGCTTCAGTGCATGGAAGAAGTGCAGCTGCTGCTAAAGCCTCATCAAGTGATAAAACTGCTGCTAGGATAGCTATGCACTTGGCCGGTGAGAGGGCTCCATTAAACGGGAAGCTGGTGAGTTTCACAGATTTGGTCTTGCTTGGATTAGTATAATATGTAATTTGAGCTTTTGTGCATTAAGTGATTGATATGAATTCTTTCGCATACAATATGACGAGAGTTCCAGCAACCACTTTTCTTTGTCTTTCTTGTTTTTGTTTTTTTTTTTTTTTTTGGTAGTTTTCATCCGTGTCAATTGAATTTCATATTTGCGTTTTCTTGCACACTAGACCTGGATTGTTCACATGGATGCATTCAACAACTTCAAAGTTTTAATGAAAGGTCTTCATTTCAGGTAAAAAGCCGATACACAACCGGCGCCGCTTCACGATCCTTTACTTCAACATCTTTTGATCCTGTTACACAAAATGAATATGAATATGTAAAAGTGGAGAAGAATCCTAAGAAGAAAGGATATGTACAATTGCATACTACTCATGGTGATTTGAACATTGAGCTGCACTGTGATATAGCACCCAGGGCATGTGAGAACTTCATCACACTTTGTGAGCGTGGATATTATAATGGTGTTGCATTTCATAGGAATATAAGGTATCGTGAACTTTTTTCTACGACCTTAATCCCCCTCAAAAGCTAGTCATGATCCACATTTGTGGATCCTAATGCATATTTCGTGCAGGAATTTTATGATACAAGGAGGTGATCCTACTGGGACTGGAAGAGGAGGTGAATCAATATGGGGGGGACCATTTAAAGATGAAGTTAATTCCAAAGTACTTCATTCTGGTAGGGGTGTTGTTAGCATGGCAAATAGTGGTCCGCACACCAATGGCTCCCAGTTCTTCATCCTGTACAAATCTGCAAATCATTTAAATTATAAACACACAGTTTTTGGCGGAGTGGTTGGTGGCTTGACAACATTGGCTGTCATGGAGAAGGTTCCTGTTGATGACAATGACCGACCTCTGGTAAGTCAGGATTTATATTCATTTTCACTGTTGTCTTGGTGTCAATAGACATTTCCTGCTTTTCTTTGTTTGATTTCTCTCAACTGCAGCGGGCTTCAAATTGAGTCATGAAAAATACACCATTATACAAACAAAATGTGGTTCTGCTTTATGAGAAGAAAATTCGTCTGATGTTGTACGAATTTTCTTCTTTTGGTTGTATTTATGAAAATTTTATTTTAAGTTCTGCGTATCTTGAGTGATTGCATAAGTTTAGGCTTCCATCTGCAAGGTTAAGATTCAGGATATATTGAGCATTTTTCAGTCTCACCGTGCAACAGGAGGTTTCTGTCTATTTATTAGTGGCAAGGTTTTCCTGATTTGGAGAGTTCATATATTTATTCATGCTGAGACAATTGGTAGCTTCTAAAAAAATTCCATTATTTTACTATGCTATGTCTTACAACTTGTCGTGCTCTGTTTATCTTTTGTTTTATAGGAAGAAATCAAGATAACAGGTGTCACAGTTTTTGTTAATCCCTATACAGAACCAGATGAGGAAGACCAGCAGAAGGCTGATGAGAAAAATGTTGAGGATGAAGATAAGGTTTGTTTCACATTCAATGCATTTCTTTTTGGATATTTTTATTCCTGCAGTTTTGTATTGATTATTTTTGTTCTATTCTTTTGGTTTACTGTTCAGGATAAAGTTGGATCATGGTATAGTAATCCTGGTGCCGGAATATCTGAATCTGGAGGCGTGGGTGGTGGTGGTGGTGTTGGCAAGTACCTGAAAGCCAGGAATGCTCAAGATTCTACCACTGTTGACAATAGCACATCTGTTGTAGGAAAGAAAAGAAAAGTGGGAGGTGCCAGTGGTGAATTTAAAGACTTTTCAGGATGGTGAGATTCCCAATATTGTACCACTACCAGATGTTGTTATTTGAGTGGGGGAACACAGAACAGTTGGAGCATTTTTTGCACTCCCCGTGTCCTGATAGGATGTGTACAAGAAGTGTATTCAGTGGGAGTATATTGGTTACAACTTGCAAAACCAAGCATTTTGTCCCGAGCACCACCTTCTTTCCTCTGAACTGGAATTGACAAGTTTCAATCATGTTCTGTCGCTGCTATGTCAGATGGGTATAATTGGTTTGTCCTCAAAGAGTAATACTTCTTTTGTTTCTGAATATAAGATTCAGTTTGACTTTTTTGTGTAGAGATGAAGTGAAACGAGTCACTTAATGATATCGTATTTTGTATATTATTAGATTATATATTAGCTTGTCAATTAAATAAACTTTAAGAACGGAGAGAGTATGATTTTAATGGCAGGTCTAGAGCTGTTTTAACCGCTGCCGGATCTTCACTTTCTGAGGCTTTGCCAATCTAATCGATTTGGCAGCAACGCCTGAGGAAAAATTCGCCCTTCTATATGTGCTGAATTGTCTGACATGAATGCTGGATCCAGCGAAAATTGTCTGACTATGAGCTTCCTGCAACGGATTTGATTTTTTCTTTTTTGGGCTAAATGCTTCTCTCTTTTCTATTTAAATTTAATCTTTGTTTTTAGCAACAAGTGAAAAGGGGAAAAAACATCAGAGGCTAAAAAGAGAACAGATTGGAAACTTGTGCAAAAAATGATCATGTTGGAGATAATCCAATAAATCTTCCCACATTCCATGTGGGTCAATACCTAGCTTAAGCTTTGCCAACATGACCGGGGCGGGAGTCTCAAAACCAGCTAGGGTTTGGGCATATTTATGAGCTCAGAGCGCTTACTCATGTACTTAACATCAGTAAGATTTAAACTAATTTTGTTTGGCATCGATAAGGTAAACTTGGGGAGAAACATGAATTGAAACTATTTACTATTTAGAATATGAGAGTCGGTAATGGTCCAATTGGGCATGGGAATGAGGGATAGAGTTCAGGAGTTAGGCATATGAGCTCATTTGGTAGTTCTTGCAATGATGATTTCTTTTTTTTCTTTTTTTATAAAAAGTCAAATATCATTAAAAAGTTAAAAAGTTCACAAATATCAAACTAAATTAGGATACAATAATGAAAACTTGAAAGTAAGTGGTGGTCAAGGATTGCTGTCAATGTAGTTTTATCAACTACGGACACTCGAACATCCTTGAAAGCTTACATCTTCTTGATGTCTTCGACTACATTATCATTGATGGTAACTGCCTGTTGCATGAGAGATCGCATTACAAAAGATGAATTGATAGACAAAAATATCTGTGAGGCTCCCAAATTACTAGAAAGCAACCACTGAATCCCTGCCCTTAAACATCTCAATTGAAAGTAAGATGCTTTCCTTTTATCTTTCTTCCATATGAATGCTTGGATCAGTTGAGTACCTGCAAAAATTGCCATTTTGCATCACACTCCGAACCTACCTTTAGATTTGCAAGAAGAGATGTTCCAATTTGCCAGGCCTGAGGAGTAAGTGAGTGGCATAGACAGAGATGAGATCTTGGTACTTATCAATTTAGATTTTAGGGAATTCACGAGGATGCCATTGAAAGAAATGGCATCATAAACTTGTTTCACAAATGTGTCTAAACAAGTGTGCTTTCCCCTATGTACATTAGCATTGCGGAGCATCCATAAGTGATTCAACAATACAATGATTTTTTTCAAAATTTCAGTCAGACCATTATTGAACAGAGAAACAAAAATTGACATGATCCAACTTTTAAATGAGAGAAAGCTATCCTATTCAGGTTTAATCGATAGTATACCAAACCATGCAGTCCTAGCAAGAGGAAGAGAATTAGATTTCATAGCTAAACAGAGAAAGAGACAGAGGGGGAAGGTAATGAGAATACTGGTCGGGCTAACTTCCTATATCTCGCCCCTTTACCACTGCAATATTCAGATTCAGATCCGACGAGGTCAGGGAATTAGATTCCTTATACACCCATTTCATGATTTTTTTTTTTTTTTTTCAACTTCAAGGGATGGAATATCATATTGGACGTGTTTTATTCGTAAGAAACCAAGTATACGCGTGATGTACCCTTTTTTATGTTCCTTCTTTACATAATAATAGTAGTCTTAAATAAATAAATGAACAGAGGAGTCGAATCTGGTGTGGCGCCCAGTTTTCCCACAAGGAAACATGGTCGTTTCCTTAGTTGATTATAGCTCAATTGGATTATATATGATTATGAATGATCCATCAGTCCTCCAAAATTAAGAATTATTTATGTAAAAAATCTGGAAATAAACAGCAATGGATAACAATGACGGTTGCTGAAACTAAACTCTCAAGACGTGGTCAATCTTTGCTATGCTCCAAACTTCAGAAGGACACATAATTTACAATTGAGGGCGGTGACATTTCAACTATATCCCTTTCTTCTCATGGCTCTCGATATTAAATAAAGTACCCCTCGCCAGATTGAAGCAATTTATATATATATATATATAGTTATATAAATTTCAAATAAATCAAGCCGTGAACGTCACATGTCCCATATGCTTTCTTTATTTAATTGACGTCAGAGAAAAGTGTATTAAACTTTTAATATTTGTAGTTAAAACATCAACCTTATTCTTTCAGGCTTCATTCGAACCTGCACCCTAAATGAAATATAGTAATATACTATCAAAAATAAAAAGGAACTCAGCCAGGTTTCCGGAATAGTTGCACCATGCATATGGATCATGATAAAGATAATAACTTGTATATGTCCTTTTACTTTGTTTGAGATTGATGACCAACGAGAATAATGAAATACCCCGAAGGCTTACCTCAAGACAGTGGACAAGGTCAAGCATCTGAATTGTTCCAATACTCGATGCTAAGAAGAGAAATAAAAATCTTGAAGGTTTCCAAGCAAGATATCTCAAATAATATTAAAAAAAAAAGTAGTAGACAGGGACATACCGAAAACCTATCCTAACAAACAATAACAAGTGAGCGGAACGTGGATATATATATTTACAAATCGCAATTTGCGACAAGGCAAGACACTAATATTTTAAGGGCACGTAGACTAATTGGTAGAGGAATGAAAAATATGAAGCAGTATGTCGTGGGGAAGTAGAAATCTATAAATCATGGAGCAAGAAAAATGACCCATAACAGAATCAGACATTTATACAGGTGCATATATATAGAAGGCTACCATACATATGCGCGCGCGCAATTATGCATGTACGAGAAAGCATGTGTGGCAGGCATAAATCATGAAAGGAGAGTGGGGAATAAAGAGAGAAGGCATGCTCTAGAAGTTGGAGAAGAGTACACATTGGTAATACAAGTGAGCATTATTTTATGGCAGATATAAATAGGAGTAGCATAGAAAAGGCAAAAAGTTACTCTCCATTTCTTGTTTTTGTTTTTGAAATGAGAAGGAGTACGATGCGTTTGAGAGGGAATGAAAAATGATAGATTCTGTGTAGATTAGATGAGTAGGTAGTGGGTTTGATCATCATTATCATTCCACGCCGCTGCCTCCTTTACTCTCTCGAGACTCATCTCTCAGTTTCACACGCCTGCTCCCACTCATTCTTTTTTACTTCTTTTATATACATACATACCTATATACACATATATATTAATATTCTTTTCCATTCCAAAGCTAATTCACTCACAAATTTGCCCCCTTCTTTCTCTCTCTCTCCCCCACTCACTTTTTCTCCTCCTTTCATATTTTTCATCTTTATGTCAGGTCAGGCACAAGCACACAATCCTACTAGGCCATGACCCCTGATGGGTTTTTTATTTCCCTTCATGCCATTACCATTCTCAGTCAATCAGTCAATGTCTGTGTCTCTCTCCACAAAATAATATCCAAGAAAAGCAACAATTCCGGCCCCACCTTTTCTCCCTCCCTCATCGGTTCCACAAAAAGGGATATATGTATATTTATAACCCAATTAACACTTCGAAGGGAGAGTAACCTTCTTCTTTTTTTTTATATATCATTTTCTATTTTTTTCTCTTAATAATCATTAAATTTTCTTTCAATGGTATGGTTCAGATTTGGTCTTTATAATATTATTATTGAAAATCAATTAAAATATATTTTATATAAATCTAAATCTAAACCATTAAAAAAAGATCTGTTGATTATTAAAAAAAAATGAGCAAAAGGACATAAGAAAAAATGAGGCTTTTCCTCCCCACTTGTAAACATCCCCACATTCATTGAAAAATTAACCCATTATTGATGTAACTACATTCCAAAACATGGACCTATAAGCTAGTCCCCCCTGTAAGTAATCATCATTCCCCACCCCAATTCCCAGGGTTAAAAACAGGACTGAAGCCCGTGGAGACGCAAGCAATAAGGAGAGTCATCGTCATCGCCTAGCTAGCTTATAGTAGTAGTTTATTTGATGTGGGTCTGTCTGTCTGTGTTGTTGTGGATTAGACGATGGATACTTTGTTTAGGCTAGTCAATTTCCAACCTCATCAACCTCAACCTGATCAATCCCTCAATTCCACCACCAGCCTCACTTCTAGCAGCTCCAAATCTTCCACCCACCAAAACTACTACCACCTCCCACCACCCCAACAAGATCATCCACAACAAGAAGAATGCTTCGACCTTTTCATGGATCATAATAAAGAAGACTTATCCTCTTCTTCTTCCAAACACTACTACCATCACCCTCCCTCTTCCTCCACCACCACCACCTCTCCCGCCGACTTCAACTTCGAATTCTCCGGCGGAGACAACGCCACGTGGGCCTCCGACATCCTCCTCGAAACAGCTCGCGCCATCGCGGACAAAAACAGCCACCGTATCCAACAACTCATGTGGATGGTAAACGAACTCGCCTCCCCTTACGGCGACGTTCATCAAAAACTCGCCTCTTATTTCCTCCAGGCCTTATTCTCACGCATGACCGATTCAGGCGTCCGTACATACCGTACCTTAACCTCCGCGTCTGACAAAACATGCTCATTCGAATCCACAAGGAAGACCGTCTTGAAATTCCAGGAAGTTAGCCCCTGGACTACCTTCGGTCACGTCGCTTCCAATGGTGCCATCCTAGAAGCCCTCGAAAATGAGCCCAAATTACACATACTAGATTTCAGCAACACCTATTGCACCCAATGGCCCACCCTTCTAGAATCCTTAGCCACTCGTACGGACGACGCCCCCCACCTCCGTCTAACCACCGTCGTCGTCACCACCCAACACGGCGGCTCCCTCGCCGGAGCTCAAAAAGTCATGAAAGAAATCGGCGCTAGGATGGAGAAATTCGCTCGCCTCATGGGTGTACCCTTCAAATTCAACGTCATCCATCACACGGGAAATCTCTCAGAGCTCAACTTTATGGAACTAGACATCAAACAAGACGAGGCTTTAGCTATAAACTGTGTGAACACCTTACATTCTGTCCCAACCAACAACCGTGACGCGCTGATATCATCGTTTCGGAGATTGCAGCCTAGGATAGTTACAGTAGTGGAAGAGGAAGCTGATCTGAATGTTGGGTATGATGGGTTTGAATTTGTGAAGGGGTTTGAGGAATGCTTGAGGTGGTTTAAGGTGTATTTTGAGTCATTGGATGAGAGTTTTGGGAAGACGAGCAATGAGAGGTTGATTTTGGAGAGGGTGGCGGGGAGGGCGGTGGTGGACTTGGTGGCGTGTGATCCGGCGGAATCGGTGGAACGGCGGGAGAGGGCGGCGAGGTGGTCGGAGAGAATGCATGGGGTGGGGTTCAATGCGACGTCGTATAGTGATGAGGTGTGTGATGATGTGAGGGCTTTGTTGAGGAGGTATAAGGAAGGGTGGTCAATGGTACAGTGTTCTTCACACGCCGGAATATTCTTATCGTGGAGGAATCAACCGGTGGTGTGGGCCAGTGCGTGGAGGCCTTGACGACATGCTGCCATGAGCATGATGTATACGGCACTTGATCTCCCTTTTTTTTGGCACGTGCCTTCAGGGTTGGCACGGCTCACAATCTCTCCATATAGTTTCAGTCTTTATTGAAGTAAAATTACGTCGTTTTATTAAAAGATATTTGTAAGACAATCATTTTACTTCCAAATTAGATGACCTTATATTCATTTGATTAAGGAGAATTGGATTGTTTTTTACAAGTCAACATAGTTTTATCTCAATTGAGGTTCAATAGATGGGGACCTTACTACCGAGGTACCGAAGTGTGGGTAGGGCTGGGGAGCTAAATAAGAGTATGTGTCTTCTCACTTCTGCAGTATTTTTTTTTTCCCCCTCATTTTTTATTTGAACTTATTAGCTAGGTTAGGAAAAACATGGGGATTGAGGAGGGTTAGGGGAGGAACATGCTTGTATTAAAATATGAAAAACAATGGACCACATTCATCTTCGTTATTCTTCTTCTTGTTTTTTGTTTTGTTTTATATGAGGATTGAGGATTGGATATGGGTGAAATTTTAGTAATTATTCACTCCATCCATCCCTAGTTTTAGACAGCCGTTCTTAAAAATATATGTGTACTAGTTAAAATGTTCTTATAAGTAATCACTCTCTAGGAAGTTAATCAGTTATGATCTATTGTTGATCCATTTCTGTTACCATGTTGTCATGGAGACATGCCAAATATTGAATCAGTGTACGGTGTTATATGGGTTGGTTCATATTTGATTAGTATAAGTGTATAACTAACCAATCCCTATTTATGCATCATAATCAATTCTTTTAGAAGTGGAGTGGCTTCGTTGAAGAAAACAATCCTCCTTTTTTGTGCTAACTAGCTAATGGTAGTTAAAATATAATATTATTTGTTGTTGGCCCAAATTTGACCCGAGATGAGTTGCATAATTAATAACTAGTCTTTGAGACAAATCATAATCATAAATAATCCGATAGCATTGCAATTTACACGATATTTAAAGCATTGTTAAGTTGTTGGACTCGGCCGACCGTATTTGTCTTAATATCTATAGACAAATGGATCCAAAAAAGAAATTGGGTTTGGTATTTGGTGTGAAAGGATGAGATCAGCTAAAATCTCATTAGGACTTTAATTATCAATAAGGAACTTGGTGATTACATATCTATGATCATAAATTTCAATAAAACAAAGGTCATTATCTTGCTTGAGGACCATAGAATCGTAGGGCGGCCACGGGGCTGAAAGGGTCATGTTTTGGGAATCTCATAAAAAGGCGTAACAGTCATATAGTGGCATAAGGGCTTTAGTGGCCTCCACGCTGTTTTGAAATGCATTATCTTCATTATTTGACACAGATTCCAGCTTTAGGCTCTTTTATGGCCCCACCCACAAACCCTGACCTCTTTCTTTCATGGAGGGTTTATTATGTAACTTTTGCCCTTCAAAACCAATATGTTTACCTATTAAAACTAAAGCGGCTAAGGAAAAAGTTTAATATATGATATATTTTTAATTTTTGTCTATATTTTCTCCACATAACCCATATTTTTTTATTCTTTTTAAAATAATTAGGAAAAGAAGCGAGTGAAGGGCTAATGGAAGATTATTAGAGCATTTTAGATATAAATTACATTATATTATCGAAATCCTTCTACTAGTCAAATTAGGTATATTAGTTCCTATATTTAGGACGGATGAAGTATTTAAAGTAAATAAGCAAAGGAGAATAATAGTGAGATCTTAAAGAAGGGATTTAACAATTCAAAAACTGTAATAACAACTTAGCAATGTAAACATGGTATCATTTGTTGAACTGAAAATCGAACTTTTGGATGATTAAATCCCTTAGATCTTACATTAATTCCCCACAAGCAATAGTCATTGGAAGGGAAATATTGTAAACAATCAGTTCAACTTTTAAGTTTTACATTTCCTGAACTGCTCCACGTTCACATACCCACTCTTCATCCCTTTGCACATATATATATTTTTATTTAACTTTTCCATCTGGATTATAAAATAATCTTAGTTGCGTTGGTTGAGTAATTTTTAAGGGACTTTAACGGTGGCCCATGCCTTCTTCTGCACGTTTAAGCTTTGGAACCCTTTTCTATTACGCTGACAACGACCAGCTGATCCCTTTGTTTCAATGGGACCAGGTTCAATCGTATAATTTCCAGCCATAGTAGTACCTCAGAGTTCTTGTCAATATGTCTTGGTTTATTATTATTTCTTTGGTTCCGAAAACTCTTTACATGATAGAAAAATTAACTAAGACGAAACAAGAGGCAGAGAAACAGCAAATAAATAATTTAAAAAAAAAAAAAAACAGGACTAAACTTACAGTTGAAATTGATGTGACACCTCGAACTCCTCTCCTCTTACCTCTTCGTTTCTGATCTGCCACAACCTAGTCTATTGCAGTTAGCAACAAAAGAGGAAACACAAAACCTAAGAGATTAAACATAAAAGAATTAAGTTATTGACTCTTATGGCATGCGAGAAAATTTACTCTTGCCACTGCAGAATAGTATATTTTTATGATCGTAAGAGAAGTCAGTGGGTTTAAATTTAATGACACATTTATCTCAAATTGCATGCAAATCAGCTTAATTTGTCCAGGCGGGTCACTTTTTTGGGGTCATTTGTCCATTCGAGTTGTCCAGAAAGCTAGGTAGGCTGCAGTTTCCTTCCCCACTTAACCGACCAGAAGAGCACCAGAAACAGAATCATTGGTTTAAAGTGGGATTCCAAGTCAGCTACTTTTGGGATTCTGGGAAGATTTACTTTCTGAAGGGCACAACACGACAAAAATTTGGAAGTTTCAATGAACCAACACCACATAGCAATTCGAAAGGGGCATGTGGAACAATTTCATATGGTTTAGCTCATAAACAGTAAAGGGAAAAACACCGTACTCACATGAATGAATCATTTATACGTATACAGAAGACATCCTGATATAGCTGATACACAATGCCGGCTTATTAGTAAATCTCAGACTAACACTGCCAACTTCCCTAAAAGGAAACTATCAGTTCCCTGCAGGTTCTCCACCCTGAAGATCCTATATCCCAACCTCTGCTTTGAGTGAGCTTTTAAGCAACTGAATAGCAATGAAACTCAGCTGATAGATTCACTGAGACTTCATATATGATTTCAACATATACAAAAAGGGAAGAAAAAAAAAAAAAAAGTACATCATCTAAACCCAACCCACCCGAGACAGTCTCCATTTTCTATGCCAATAGATAGAAACTCTTGACCACAATGGAAATTCAAAATTGAACTCCAGAGGCCTATCAACAGGTCCTGCCACTATTAAAGGCAACCACACATATCTCGAGTCCCTTAAGTCGGCTGAATTCCATCGATCAGCCATGAAAATGAATGAACCTGGGAGCCCAGGTAGAGGGAAAACAAAAGTGCTCTGAGCAAAGAAGGTTGTTTGTTGAAACACTTGGTTTCCTCCAATGCATGGATTTCCCAATGTCTCCCAAGGTCCCAGGATTGACTCAGCTGCATGAGCCAGTGCCTCATTTGGGGCCCATCCAGTGCAGCCTGATGTAATCATGTAATACGTGCCACGGTGCTTGAACAGGGCTGGCGCTTCCCTGCGTTGTCCAACTAGAACTCTCCTCATGACAGATGTCACATTGAGATAATCCTCAGTCAGGGGTCCTATATGCAGTTCACTATTGTCCTCAGAGGAATATATTAAGTACGCCACTCCATCATCATCCTTGAAAATCGTCATATCCCTGCTTTCGCACCCATGCGGTCTTTGGCTACCGAGATAATCAAAAGGACCATCAGGAGTATCACTGATCGCTACTCCAACAGATGCCTTGGTATAGTTAGCATCATCAATATGCATCCACATCACATATTTTCCGGTCTTCTCATTGTAAATCACTTTTGGCCTCTCAAGTACATTGAACTTGTGCAGATCATGGGTTTCATTTGTTTCCTGAGCAGGCAGGACGATTCCCTCATTTTTCCAAGTCCACAAATCCTTGGACGAATAGCAACCAACTCCGATAATGTCCACCTGATGGAGAAAGTGGTGTAATTTGATATTTGCCAGAAAAGTAAGCAGCTTAGTATATACAATATTGATTGTAAATGTGTTCTCTTGACAGCTACAGAGAGATGAAGTTATAGCATAAATACCAAAAAAAAGATGAAGTTATAACAGCACGAAATAGTGTCATCATATTAAAAGGGTGTCAGGACTATAATTAAACATTTTGAAAAGTAATTGCTTCATTCACAACAGTAACTGAGAAAAATTGGTTTTATCAAGAACAAGTTCACTTAAAATACATGAAGTAGGGGGAGCAAATGAAAAAGCACATATACTATAGTACTATTAAGGGAGTTATGAGAGTAGAGTTCTTATATAAAAGATGAGAAGACGAAATAACCATCCTGTTACTAGTCCACAAAACAATGACCAAAATTAATTGTCATGAATGCGTATCTTAATTTTCAAACGAATGGTTCTCACATCAATAATTATCATTGGTTTGTTATTTAAGGCTGATCGCTTAGACTTCTCGCCTCTCACCTAGATCATTCATTTCCCTAGATAGAATTTCAAAATACTGGTGCTTTAGAACATCTTTAAAGGTATACCTAATTAGACATGGAATTGGGAAATTGCATGCCAACTCAATTGCATTACCAATTTAGATCGTGTTAAAGAAAAGATAATAAGTTGGACCTCTTTATTTGATTCATTGAAAAAGCTACCCTGAGTCCCTGACCTGTGCAACCACCTAAAGCCCTACCCACAGGGCAAGAGAACAGACAACTAAGTGGAAACCCAACAAAGATCTATCCCTTTCATTGTTTCTTTGTACAAATGGCTTTTCCAGATTATCTCCAACTTATGTAAAGGCTTGAATAGACTAGAGTTCAAGTGATCAATTTTTCTGCGGATTATCAAAATGGCAGAAGTAATGTGGTCTCTGGGAAGTAAAAGCTTCTGTTTAAAATTATGATAGAAAATCATAATAAGTGGACTTAGAGCCTCAGATTGGAGATAAGAGATCTTATACAATGTCAGTTGTTTGAGTAAGCCCCAGATTCTTGGAGAAGTCCCAAGTCATTGAGCCTTAAACTAACTGTATCAAGCAAAACAATTATCTATTAAATGGACAACACTGTACAAATCTTATTTGCCTTAAAGTTAATGTGTATTTTTTATATAAAAAAAAATTTGCTTTCTCCCCTGCAGTAATATACTCAGAGGTAAATCTGGTTCAGTTAAGAATTATCAACTATATGCAAGTTAGATCACTTATTATAGAAAGAAAATAAAAGAAAAAAGGGGCACTAGCAACAGTGTTTATTCAGCATTAGTCGTATCACCTGGACCATTTCTCTACCTTGTGCCATTATCTTTCCAAAGATTGATGAAGCTGTCAAGCTTATATCTCTCAGTATGGTATTATTTGCATTTGCATCACGTTGGAATACTCTTACAATTACAATATCTCCTCTGTCACATTAACAGATCATAATATATCTCCTTTTGTAGAATATGGTATATTAACTGATGATAATATGGTACTCTTATGCAGTCATATTAACATTTGAAGAATTGAATCAGAAATTCTTGAAAATACCAGCCTAATATTTGGAGTATTGATAATGATATAAATAATGATCAATGGTCCTGATCTCAAGAAACAGGGTATTTTATCTGAAAGTTGATACTGACATAAAGTGTAAGGCACCCTTAAACAGCAATCTATCATGAATGAAATTCATATCTAATTGAGCACCTGTGGAAAAAGAAGGATTCAGGAACAAGTGAGATTTGAATGTACATCTATAATCTAATGTGTTCCTCATTATTTAACATAGCATTGACAATGCAACACGCCTCTTCAACAATCATTAGTGCAACATACTAGAATAGAATACACTCGATATAGACGAACTATACAAACTCCAACTGCTACAAGGGAAATCATTCAGTTAAAAATATGTTATTTTTCAAATTATATGACATACCCGTGAAATTCCATTCTGGGGAGATTGGTAGGTGGGCCCATCTTTGTACTCTCCATACCAATAGTATGTCCTTGATATTTTATCAAACAGAATGCCCCCTCCATGGGATTTAATGGGATTTCCATCAGTGTCCAACCAAATTCTCCCAGGATGGTAGTAATAACTATCATTTCCTTTATCCTTCGTTGGATCTATAGCACTCTCCTGCCCAGGAAAAAATATGTGTCTCAGCTGGGACTCTTCATTCAGGAATTCATCTACCAGTGTGGTTGCCCGCTTAGGTCTGCGTTTTTCTGCCCGAGGAGACCTCTTTCCTCTGGGTGGGGGAATCTGAATGTTCTCCTCATCCACTTGTTGAAGTTCACGAAATAGAGGGTGATGACTAGCAAGCAATTGGAACTCACCATACTCTGCGGCTTTGTGGCGAACATTGGAAAACAAATTAAGCAGCAGAAGACAGCCTACCAAGCTCCATATCACAACATACATTGAGCATCTGCTCCCTCCATAGCAACGCAATGTCGCTGATTTCCTGTGTTTGTTCCTAGTCCTCATTTTCCTTTACTGCTTATCTTCAAGATAATGTCTGGCCTTAACAAGTTGCAACCTATGGCCAATAACCCAACTCAATATAAGTAAGGGGCTTCTGACCTAAATTGAAGAGAAGGAAATGAGAGTACTGAAATCAGTGGCACAGGGCTTCATTATTCAATTTTGTTCCTCTCCTGGTTACATGATTTATACATGCTTTTTGATTAAAAATTTAACTTGCTAGAAGCAAAATACTCAATTATCTGACATCCTCTCTAACAATGTTGGCCAGAACTAAGGAAATTCTTAAGGCAATAAGGGCCCCTTGGTGGTCACCAACGAAAAACATTCCCTTGCCAACACATAATAAAAGAAGGATAGATACCTTTTAATTTTATTACCATTGTCTAATTGTGAATATTTATACTTATTTATTTTGTATGGTGGTTAGCCTTTTTTCCATTCTCATCATTCTACCAAGCACACAGTGAGACGGCATTACCATATTTAGTATCTAAATAGCAAACAGTAACCAACACCAATTCATCATATCAGTTTTCAGCAAATGGAAAATCATTAGTGCACACAGAAAATCAGACCAACGACCGATTGTTAAGGTAAAGAACATGGGACTAAACGGGTCTTCCCATTAAAAACATAGGTATCAAAGTTCGATCCCAACAGAGTCAGGCATCTAGAGATTCCAACAAAACCATAAAATAGCTTAGCCCCAAAAAGACATCGCTTCCGAATGAAGCAAACATAAATTCATCAGTAGACACTCAGAAAAGGAAAGGGAGAAAACACAGAATAATCAGAAGTGAGAACCCAGAAAGCAAAGTATAGCAAGAGTCCAAAAATAAAATCACCAGGTATCAGCCGAACTGCGAGAAGAAAGACAATCTCGGACATGGAATTCTCTTTCCAGTGATGCTCCCGATAAAACCACCCAACTGAGCTGAGTTCATTTGCCAGTGGAAAACCAAGTTAGAGGAAGGGGTGATTGACCATGAAAAAAAGATTAATTAGATATGAAGATAAGTTTTGGATCTGAAGATGACGAGGTTGACTAGCTACCAAAGGGAACTGGTTTCCATAAATGAAAAAAATGTTCAGGAAGCTTCTAAGATAAATGTTGAAGGAGAATTTTATACTTTTATTGGCTCCTTGGCTGTTAAAATAAATGGAGAATTTTAATATAGGAATAGGGGAAAAAAATTCTGAAATATCACTTGAGTTTTGTGGGGGCAAACTGAAATTAAATTGAGAGAAGAAAAGACAACATTGACCTCACGTGTCATAGAGAGAGAGTGTGTCAGATGAGAGAGAAGGTGAAAGGAAGATTTTGTTTTTTATTGAGGCTTGTTCACATGAGCTTTTCCTTGTTCGTATGAAAATGAGTGGAGTCTGTGTGAGAGAGAGAAGAGCATGTCAGAGAGAGAGAGAGTGGAGGAGAGAGGGGGTGAGAGGAATATTTTGTTCTTTATTTAGGCTTGTTCATATGAGATTTTCATTATTCGTGTAAAAATGAGTAAAGTCTGTGTAAGAGAGAGAGAGAGAGAAGAGCGTGTCACAGAGAAAGAGAGTTTCAGAGGAGAGATAATGTTAGAGGAGAAAGGGGGTGAGAGAAATATTTTATTTTTTATTGAAGCTTGTTCATATGAGATTTTCCTTGTTCGTGTGAAAATGAGTGGAGTCTGTGTAGGGGTGAGTATCGGTTCGGTTTTTTGGTTCAAAACCGAAATTGGGATAAAAACAAAACCGAAACCGAAACCAAGAAACCGAATTGTTTTCGGTTTAACGGTTTTCGGTTTTATGGGCTTTTTTATTTGCCTTCTTATGTTACAGATTTGGGCCATAGAAAACTCAACAAAAAAATTAAAAAAAAAAAAAGACTTGGCCCATCAACTATGTTAAAGAATAAAAATGAAAAAAAAAATAGAAAATAAAAGTGTAAAATGACAATAGCACCCTCATTTAAAAAATAGTTTAGATTACTCCTTAGGGCATTCCAGTAATTTCTCCCCCCAAACCCTAATTTATTTTCCTTCCCTCTTCTTTCCTCTTCACCCGCCACACTCCCTTTGTACTTCATCAGTCTATCACCATCACCATGTTCTTCCTCCTCGTCTTCGTCCGTCTGGCCAGCCGCGGGAGAGAGCATTCGAGAGAGCAAGGAGCGGCCGGAGGTCAAGTTCGCCGGCGCTGGATAAGCTCACCAAGGTCTTCGCTCAAGGATTCATGGCCAAACACATCCGCACCTTCGTCCAGTCCTTCAGCATCGACGAACATCACAAACCAAGACGACGACGGCAACTTCATCAATCTCTCCGTGAACCAGAGGAAGAAGCGAAGCGATTGGACTGAGTACCTAGATCCAGAGCACAATCACATCCAACACCGAGAAGATGTAGATCTCGAAGGTCATTCTTGATTTGCATATCAGTTCGGGTTAATTTTCATTGAGGTGAATTCAGTTTGTTGTGAGTTCGTGATTTGACTTTGATTCAATGTAGGTGGTGGTGTTTCTGAGGTGAAGGTTGTGAACATGTCGACGTCCATTTCCATGCCGCCGTCCATACCTCTTTTCTTGCTCGACTATGAAGGTAGATGATGGTGACTGATGAGTGATGACTTGAGGTTGAGGGAGCTTGCTGCAGGTTTGCATTTTGGGCTCTTGGTTATTTGGGCTTGCCATTTAGGTCTCTTTAAATTAAATATTATTGGGTTTGGGTTTGTGGCTTAGGGCTTTTTTTTATATATATAACATAAGGTTTTTGGTTTTTTGGTTTCAAATCGAAATTTATTACTCAAAACCGAACCATAAACCGAAAATGATAAAAATGAAAACCGAAACCGAACCATAAAACCGAAAACCATTTGGTTCAGTTTGGTTTTCGGTTCCGGTTCGGTTTTGCTCACCCCTAGGTCTGTGTGAGGGAGGGAGAGAGAAGAGCGTGTCACAGAGAGAGGGAGAGAGAGAGAGAGAGAGTTTCAGAGGAGAGAGTTCTAGAGGAGAGAAGGGGTGAGAGGAATATTTGGTTTTTTTATTGAGGCTTGTTCATATGAGATTTTCCTTGTTCGTGTGAAAATGAGTGGGGTCTGTGTGTGAGAGGGAGAAGAGCGTGTTAGAGAGAGTGTGTGTGTCAGAGGAGAGAGGGGGTCAGAGGAGTATTTGGTTTTTTATTGAGACTTGTCATATGAGTTTTTCCTTGTTCATATGGGATTTTCCTTGTTCGTGTGAAAATGAGTAGGGTCTATGTGAGAGGAAAGAGAGTGTCAGAGAGGCCATGTGGGGGTGGGACCTTTTTTATCTTTTTTTACATCAATTTAATTTCACTTAAAGACCTTGAACCTGAAGTGATATTTCAGAATCTTTTGGTCCTACTTTTTAATTAATTGGCTACCGCAGTCCTATATTGAAATTCTTCCTAAAATAAAAAGGAGAGCTTTTCCTATTATCTACCATCTTGACCTTATCTCAATCGTCTAAATTAGCATATTTATATGGGAAAATTAATTATAAGTCTCTGTGTAAGGGACTTAATTAAAATGAGGTCCCACGAAACCATGTAATTAATCTCAGGTCCCACGAAGTTGTTATCACATGCTCATTAAGTTGTTACAGGCAGTTCAAAATTTTTTACGGAACAAAAGTTAAAAAGTTGTGATTGTCATGCCTCAAGTTGTTATTGCCTGGCCAAAAGTTGTTATCATCATGCTAAAAAGTTGTTATCACTTGGTCCAAAGTTGTTAGTGATCAAGAATTTTGTAACAACTTTTAACCAGTCAATAACAACTGTTTGGCTTGCCGATAACAATTTAATGAGCATGCGATAACAACTTCCTAACAGGGACCTCAGATTAATTACATAATTTCGTGGGACCTCATCTTAATATAATTAAATTCCTTACACGGGATCTATAATTAATTACCCCTATTTATATACTTCTTCCTGTCCTATATATATGACCTATCCTATTTGGGGAGGTAAATTTAGTTTAAATATAAGATATCTTTATAATTTCTCTCAATTTTTCTCCAAATTATCCATATTGATGCCCCCTCAAGAGTAAACAAATAAGAGAGGGTCTAGTGGAAATAAATGTAGAAATTTAAGGTACATTGGTGATATTATATGATCTGAACTCACCTAACTAACATCCTTAATCAATCAAATTATGTAGATATATCTTATATTTAGGAAAGAATGGTGTAATTTATATACTCCTTCCAGTCCCATATAGGACCTATCCTATTTGGGGAGGTAAATTTTAGTTTTAAATATAAGATATCTTTCTAATTTCTCTCAATTTTTCTCCAAATTATTCATATTGATTCCCCTTAATAGTAAACAAATAAGAGAGGGTCTGGTGGAAATAAATGTAGAAATTTAAGATACATTGGTAATATTATATGATCTTAACTCACTTAGCTAACATCCTTAATCAATCAAATTAGGTAGATTGGTCTTATATTTAGGAATGGATGGTGTAATTTATATACTTCTTCCTGTCCTATATAGGACCTATCCTATTTGGGGAGGTAAATTTAGTTCTAAATATTATATATCTTTCTAATTTCTCTTAATTTTTCTCTAAATTATCCATATTGATGCCCCTCTATAATAAACAAATAAGAGAAGGTCTGGTGGAAATAAATGTAGAAATTTAAAGTACATTGGTAATATTATATAATCTGAACTCACCTAATTAATATCCTTAATCAATCAAATTAGGTAGATATGTCTTATATTTAGGAATGGAGGGTGTAATTTAAGTCTCAATTTAGATTTGATTTTCTTTAAATAAAAACAATAATGGTTAAGGATCATTTTTATTTTAAACTTTGTAATCATCAAAATATTTTTTAAAAGGCTAGATATAGATTGTCTAGAAAACTCCCTTCTTGACTTTCTTATGGGTATAGTCTTGCTGGATATTACGTCTTTTTTTTATCCTTTTTTACTAGTTCAAATGTAGCAATGGGAGATCCTTCCTATACCATTTCCTTTTTATTTTCTTTATTGCTTTTAACTTTTATTATTATTCATATTTGGCCTTTTCTCGAAGAAAGGGAGACAATTGTACTCAGATCCAAAGTAAGATATTTAATATCAAACAAGTCTCATTGACAACTTTTTTATTTATTAACTATGGTTATTTCAGTTGTCATTGACAACTCTTTAGAACCTATTTAATATTAAATCTCTTCTTTAAGACCCGAATGCAGTTGTCCAAAAAAAAAAGACTTTTTTGTGGGTACAAAAACTGTTTCTTTATCAAAGCTAGTCTTTCGGGTTCAGTTAAAGAGGTGTCATTCCTATTTGTCTCACAAGGTCAGCATAATTTTTTACTCTCTCCGTTCCTTAATATAAGACATATTTACTTAATCTGATTAGATTAAGGTTATTAGTTAAATTAGTTATAATCAGACGACATTACCAAAAGAGTGTCACTACCTTTTTTATTCTCACTCTCCCTCTCTTAACACAAAATACAAAAGGCTACATGTGAGAGACAAATTGAAATCACTAAGAAGCAAAGATAGAAGAACACGACGTAAAAACTGAACCCACGACAAGACAAGACATACCTGCATCGTTATCACAGGGAAAAAAGATCAAAGATAGAAGAACACAAATAAGAAAACGAGATAAACAAGGGAAAACTGAACCCACAACAAAACAAGACTTGCATCGTAATCACAATTCATATAAGAAAAAAGATGAAAGAAACAAAAAAAAAAAAAAAGAACTATCCAGAAAAGAAACAAACTAGCTCATCAAGAATCTGGATTCACATAACTGGGGGAGGTATAATCAGAAAAGGGTTGTAATCTTGATCAACTAGGAACCCAAAGTTCCTTGGGACTGAACTGCTGAATCTCAAGATAGCAGTATTTTTTTTTAGGGCGCATTTGGAATTCCACTCGAGTCTGGAATATAAAGGAACGGTCTTTCCAATGAATCTAAAGATGGGAATGAAAATGAGGTGTTAAAGGCAATAATGGGCTAGATTCCCTCTGATAGATTCATTGGGAGGGATGGCTCTTAAGAAGGCTGATAGGTTTCCAAGTCTCTTCATATGTGGAGTCATTAACAAAGATAATTAATACCTGTGATCCATGAATTATGGAAGAAAGAAGTAAACGAGAGGGGGAATGAAAGAAGAAGAGTCGTGGGGATAAAAGTATCAGATGAGGTGACATTTTTATACAAGTTGCGAATTTTGAGTACAAGATGAGGTAACATTTATGAATAACACATCTTCTGAGGTTTGGTGGATAACAGTAATAATGCCCCTGAAGAGATGAAAGTTGATCAAAACTATTTTCAAAAGAGACAATGCATGATCAACAAAATAAACCATAAAATAACGGTTGGTTTGACTAACGCCGTGATTTGTAATCAGCTCTACAGCAAAAGATCACCAGTTCTTAATACATGAGGAAAAAGCAATCAACCAAATATACGACACAAAAGGGGAAAGAGCTTTTTTCACATGTTGCGTAAAGAATTTACATGCCATAGTTTAGCAGAAAATGCTGGCAATCAATGAACAATATAAGGACTAGCAAAGAGAAAAACATTTGCAAAAGGTTTTACAGATTTCTGATGCTATCGCAACTAACAACTAGATTGATATATCTACTTTTGCTAAACTATAAAATAATGCAAATTAAAGATATAAGAATAAATGTAGAAATCAGCACATCTCCTAATATAAAGAGTAAAAATTATAACAGTTTATTGGAATTTGGAAATATTGGAATGATGATGGTAGCAGTTTATTCATTTTAGTCAAATATATTTTTATTTTTAATGTTTAATATAGTACTTGCAAAAGGCCGAAGACATTATAGGTTTTGTTGATGATAAACAAAGAGCATGTTTGGTTAGACTTTTTTATTGGAAATAAGTATTTTGGGGTAAAAGTAACTTATTTTGTTGGTAACTTATTTTGTATGTTTGTTTCGTTTTATTGTTAATTTGACTTATAAGTAACTTATATCTTATAAGTCAAAATAAGTTATAAAATGTTTAAAACAGCTTATTTCTGACTTATAAATCACTTATAAGGTGGGGCCCACAAATTTTGACTTATTTTTCACATCTAATCATAACTAACCCATATATACACAATCTGATTTATGGAAAATAAGTCATTTTTTCCACAGTTAACCCAAACATAAATCTCATTACACAATCTAACTTATATATAAGTCACTTTTTCATAAATCAATCAAAACACACCCAAAAGCAACAATAACAGAGGAATATGTAACCGTTGAGATCGGAAAAAATAAAGCATTCAGGTCATCGGGTTAGATGTCTTAAGCTGACCTATCCTTTTTATTGATTGCTCTACCTCTTCCTTTCTTTGTGACACTCCAACCAATTCTGAGAATAAGCTCTTGGGATATAGGAGAAAAAGGCAGCTTAGTTTCCAATATTTCGATTCACTCCACATTCTTCTGTAAAAGTTAAGAGAAGAAAAGTACATTTTCTAGTGTTATAGTCTCAATGTCGTACACCTACTCATCTCTTTCATACTTAATGAAATCAATCTTTTTTTTATATATAAAAAAAAAAGTTTGGGTGAGCTGGGTCCCAATGGCTCACCAGGGCCAGGGCAGGCCTCCAGACTTAGAGTGCTTACAGAGATACTTACAGACCCACTAACAAGATCCTCACATCAGCGGAATTCGAACTCACAACCTTATTATTATAAGTAAACTCTTTTAACAATTTGACCAACCTTTGTTGGTGAAATCAATCTTATTCTCGTATAAGGAAATATTTGAAATTTTTGTTCCCAAATGAATACCAATCCAGAGATCTTTTTATGCACACATCAAATTTTCATGAAGTATGATTTCTTCTAGCTCCCTTGACAAGCTAGAAACTAGAAAGTGTTGTTGAATGGCTTATACTTCGATTTATTCCATCCAACCAGGTCATGATTCGATTTTTCTAGTGTTCCGAATGACCATATACCTCCTTTCGCCACACTTCCACCTTCTCCATAAATGACTTCACATTCTCACTCCAGGATGTAACATTTGACCTACTTGGGCTCATCAAATCTCCAAACCCATCATGCAAAAACCACGAAGCTACAACGCGGAATAGGGCTTCTCCGTAGTTGCATCTCTCAATTAGCTGGCTATTCTTTTTTTTTTTTTTTAAAAAAAAAAAGGCAACTATTCTCAGTGGTTTTTGAAGGAATGATTCTTGCATCCTTTGTTCTTTCATTATTTAAGCGATCAACTCGTTGGTCTTGTGATCAATAACAAAAAATCCAACAATAAATATAATCACTTTTTAATAAATTTAATACAATCCTTTGAAGTAAGTCAATAATTAATCATCAATCATTTATATTATTAATAATTGATAAATTAATAATTAATAGTAAATACAATATTTTGAATTAATTTAGATATTGAACTCATAATGAATCAAATCTTAACCGATAGTTAATTATTAATTTATTAATTATTGACCTCCTTTTAAGAATAATATCTATTAGAGTAAGTAGGATGCATCGCAAAGTGCACTGATCAATGATCATGATAATTACATTTAATAATTCAATCCATTCAATAAATGCATTAGTATTAAATGATTTTTGGAGATAAATTAATCCATCCCGTACCAATAAATAAAAATCCACGGGATATATTCACAGGATTTTTGTGCAAATATGGTATTAAAGTAAATAAAGGGTGTTTTTTTAATGAGTGTCGGAAACACGCCAGGAGAAAAGAGAAATCAAAAAGCCTACACGTGAGAGACATATTGAAATCACTGAGGAGCAAAGATAGAAGAACACAAGACCTATGAACCAGGATGGGGAAGGAAAAACTTGAACCCACGACAGGACAACACCTACATCGTTATAACAATTATATATATTCATATAAGAAAAAAGATCAAAGAAAAAAAAAACTATCAATAAAAGAAACGAAACGAACCTAACTCATCAAGAACACTGGTTCATCATAATTGGGTGAGGGTAAATCAGCCAAAGCCTGTAATCTTGATAACAAGGAAGTCTTATCCATGCCAAAATTCTTTGGATTGATCTAACGAACCTCAAGAGAGGGTGGTATTTTTTATCAGCAAGAATCTAGATTCGTCATAATTGGGGGGAGAGTTAAGTCTTGTCCATCCCAAAACTCTTTGAAATTCATTTGACGAACCAAAGTAACATTTTCTTATTAAGGAAAGGCGCATTTGGAATTTCAAGACAAAGAAGTCTTGTCCATCCCAAAACTCTCTGGGATTGATCTGACGAACCTCATGAGACTAGTATTTTTTTTTTTCCAGGAAAAGGCACATTAGGAACTCCAAGAAAAGAAACGAAATGAACCTATCTCAACTAGGTTACGTTCGTCATAGATGGGGTGAATGTTAATCAGCCAAAGCCTATAATCTTGATCAATAGGGAAGTTCTGTCCATCTCAAAACTCTTTGGGATTGATCTGACGAACTCAAGAGAGTAGTATTTTTTAATGGGGAAATGCGCATTTGAAATTCCCAAAAAAAATAAAAAAAATCAACCTAGCTCATCAATAACATAGGTTTGTCATAATTGGGGTGAGGCTTAATCAGCCAAAGATTTCGATCTTGATCAACAAGGAAGTCTTGTCTATCCCAAAACACTTTGGGATAGATATGACGAACCACAGCAGAGAGTAATATTTTTTTGTACAGAAAGGCGTATTTGTAATTCCAAGAAACGAAATGAACGTAGCTCATCAAGAATCCAAGTTCGTCATAATCAGGGTGAGGCTTAATCAGCCGAAGACTATGATCTTGATGAACAAAGAACTCTTGTCCATCTTAAAACTCTTTGGATTGATCTGACGAAGGCAAAGAGAAGTATTTCTTTATGGAAAGACTCATTTGGAATTCCCAAAATCTTAAATATAAATAAATGGGTTTGCCAATGAATCTTAGGGTGGCGATGAAAATGAGGTGTTTAATTCAAATTTGACATAGGTTTAATACAATCCAAGTACCAAGACTTTAACTTAATTAGATGATTTCATGTGACTCTTAATTTAACGTCTTTATTTATGAATGTTACCAATTTTGGTTTTAGATGCATTTTTATACAAGTATCATATAGGGTGTTATTTGATTATGTATTTGGAATAAGGGTCAATTTGACCCCGGAAGTTTTGCCTTAGGATCACTCTGGACCCGGAAGTTTTTTTTGGATCAATTTTACCCCGGAAGTATGAAAAAGGTATCAATTTAAACCCTGAGATACCGTCAAGGAGGGGCCACATTGATACATTTTTCATACTTTCGGGGTTAAATTGATCCAAAAAAAACTTCCGGGTCCAAAGTGATCCTAAGGCAAAACTTCCGGGGTCAAATTGACCCTTATCCCTTATGTATTTTGTAGTGTATATATTTTAAAAGGGATAAGGGTCAATTTGACCCCGGAAGTTTTGCCTTAGGATTACTTTGGACCCGGAAGTTTTTTTTGGATCAATTTAACCCCGGAAGTATGAAAAAGGTATCAATGTGGCCCCTCCTTGACGGTATCTCAGGGTTTAAATTGATACATTTTTCATACTTCCGGGGTAAAATTGATCCAAAAAAAACTTCCGGGTCCAGAGTGATCCTAAGGCAAAACTTCCGGGGTCAAATTGACCCTTATCCCTAAAAAATAAACACATACTTTTTATCAATTATTATTTTAATTATTTTTTTTTAATTTACTCAAATTAGTTTAGCATATTTCATATTAAGTGTTTGATATGGTATTTATGAAATATTTTTTGAGAAAAACTAAAACAAAATGCTTATAGAAGATTTGTTGCCTAATCAGTGAGGATGAATTGTAATTTCTTATATTTTTCATGTAATTTTAAAATTATCTATTACTGTTTTTTGTTTAATTAAATTTTTAAATTTTATATTATAATTGATAGAACAATTCTTAATGCTGAATTGATCCACATATGGATATTCTTGTCTTTTAATAATATTAAAAAAGTTCTAAAATAGGGATCTTCTTTTAATAATATTCAATAAAACCTTAAATTGATAGTTCATAAGGATTTTGTTTTAATTAAGATTTTTCTAAGATTTCGCGTAAATTAAAATATTTTGTTTCAGTTTGTCAGGAAAAGATTGATGCAGGGATATGAGTAAAGTTATACTCCATCCATTCATAAATAAAAGACCTATTTATCTAATTTGGTTAAATTAAGGATGCTAGTTAAGTTAGTTAGCTCACATGAGATTATCAAAATACCCTAACCACATTCCTCTATTCCTACCGCTCTCTTGCTTGTTTATTGTTGAGAATTATTAATAGAGATAATTTAGGAAAAATATAAAAAAAAAATTGAAAGAGGCCTTATACTTAGGAACAAGATCACCTCCTCAAATAGGTCCTATATAATTAGAAACGGAGGGAGTATCTAACATACTACATTCATATGTACAATTTGGTGAAAAAATTCGAATTGCTAGATAAACATGTGTAAGCTTTGAGAAATTTTTAGATATATACTCGTTTACCGGCCAATCACAATCAAACAAAATTTTAATCTGAACCTTAAAAAATTAGATGGCATAAAAGTTTAATCTCATACTTGTTACACTTTTTATTTTATAAGTTGAAAAACAATATTTATTAGCTCATTTATTTATATTTTATAGTTCCCCATGAAATCAAATCTCCACATAAAATCTGAGGTGTTTGCTCCTAATTAGTTAGATCACAGGTGACGTGCCTAAATGAACCCATCTAAGAATTTCTTGTGTACTTTTATTATCCGATCATAAGATTTAAACTAAAAATTTCAATTTTTTAAAAAATTAAAAATTAGATTATTTATTTACATCCTCTAAATAACAATAGACACCCATCATTTTAGGAAGGAAAATAAATGATTGCACTATTTTTTAAAATTTTGAAGATTTGGTTTCGGTAGGATGAAATGGTAGCACACACGGACAGGCATAAAACGGTTTACGGTATAATGCTTGTTGTTGTTGTTGGAATTACTGTATAAATATATTATGTTAATTAAGATAGAACTTTTCATATATTGTATTGTAAATCATCAATAATGATTGAAAAGCTATTTTTGAATATTTCAATAATTATTTTACACATGCCTATAAATCTATTTGCTAAATGCAACAAATTTAAGTATGGATCCATTTAGTATATATAATATTGCAGCTAGTACATAATACACGACTTTAAATAATTCACCCAAACCTATAAATATTAGTTAAAATCGGTAATGTGGAATTGTAGATAAAATTTATCCATTTTAACCATATTAAATAATATAATTTTTAAATATACATGATACATATAAAATTTGTTACTGACACATCGCTCTCAATAAAAAAAGTAGACAAGAGAAATAATCATCAATAATCTTAAACTAAAAATGCTCTTACATTTTTTTATCATTTTTATAAAAAAAAATTTCTTGTATTTTGAACTAGAGACAGCTACAATCTCCAATGAAAGGGGCATCCATGAGATAAGATGTGATATGAATATGATGGCTGAGTTGCATGATTAGGATTATTGTTAAAAGTAGTAACTGCATGCCCTCTTTTGTCCGATGATCCGGAAACTTCGAAAGGTTTCCTTGCCAAAATTTACTTGACTGAATCATTCTGTGAATTACATTATGAGAAAAATTATTTTCATCGGAATTTTTAGCAGAAACCTTGTTCTCTACACGTTTGGAGAATTAGATGAGTTCGTTTTATGAGATGCTGATCTCATCACGCTGCACGCAAGCAGGCATGCTCTCGCCCACAAAAATTTTTCATTCTATGAAGTACAATTTTGTTCTCATCATCTAAAACTCTCGATCTAAACACAAGGGCGCAAACCATAGTTTATATCGACCTAAAAATATAAAACGTTTCACCCACCAGTCCCGCATATTGCGAATTTACAAGCCTGTATTTTGTAATAAAATGTACAGTTACAAAATACAGGCAGAAAAAACCTAATAGAGGAATGCTTGCGACGATGCTGCCTCATGTTCACACCATCTGCAAAGTATTTTGAACCATTAAACATGATTAGAAAAAACTGGAATACGATATCACAAAATTAAATAATGCCGGGGGCATCTACTAAAAAAAAATGGGAATTCACGTTGAATGCAATTGGAGATGAACGAGTAAAGAAGACAGAATTTTAAGCAGACTGTGATTCTGAAGCAACTAAATGCATGGCTTTGGGAAACTACAGATCGGAGCAGCACACTACACAGTACACAGTAGACATTTACAGAGTTTTATATATGAGCTGGATTAAAAGATGGCCAAATTTAAACTATAGTTGGTAGTGTTTAAGCCCTTATGATGTAACCATTAATTTTCCTTTTTTGAAAAACAAAGGCGTTTGCAGTATGATCTATGCCTATCTACAAGTCAAACTCCTGGAGATGATGCGAAACTAAAAGATTGATAAAAAAAAAAAACTACAACATTTACTACTAAAAACTTCAGTCTTTCAAGTTTAAGAGGAGTGACAAGGCAGAGAGGGAAGAGCACCAGTACCATGTTATTTGAGTAGTTAATACAAGATAAAGCAATCTAAAAAGGCAAAAAGAACATAAGATATATCTAAAAACAAAACATCTTGCCTTGAGGTATCAATAACTTAGAATTTTAAGTTAGGAAGATACCAAATTTGTAGAGTTCTGCATTTTAGAGCTTTTATTGCTGCTTTTGCAAACACTTGTGCGGCCTCAGCTTCAGCTTCTGCAGCTTCTGCCTCCCTAGCTGCTGCCTCTGCCTCAGCAATTGCAGCTTCTGCTTCAGCAACTGCCTTTGCGGCAGCTACAGCAGCTTCTTGGGCTGTCACGCTCCTCATTTTTGATAGCTCTGCATCAATCTGAGATTTTGAAAGGATGTTAACATTTGTTTTCTCCACTTTTGGAGAATCCTTGGGCCTCCCTTCCAGGAGTAACAAGTTAGAGTGTCTTCTTTTCTCAGAGAGTGCAGAACTTGGAGCGATCCTGTACTTGTGTTTTACCTATCATCGTAAGTTGCACAAAATATCAACCAATTGAACATATACAGTATAGTAAAAAAAATTTTGTTGGCAAGGATAAGCAACATCAAGCATGTCAGGAAGAATATAAGTCATGATTGACAAATTTTCAGTATGAACTCGAAAGGCTCCAACTATCATTCCGATGAACTTTCATGCATTGCAGCTTAGCGGGAAAATCCTACTCCTTAGGATACTTTCCAAAAAGATGATATCCAAATGATTAACTATTGCATTAACTGAAAGAAAAATTACCTTAGTCAATTTGCCACTAGCCACCATATGCTTCAATTTTGTTGACAATAACTTTCTGAGGTTTGGTGGAGAGCAATAATGCTCCTGTAGAGATGAAAATTGATAAAAACTACTTTCAAAGAGACAATGCATGATAGACAAAATAAAGCATAAAATAATTTTTGGTTTGACTAACGCACAGTGCTACAGGAAAATATCGCTAGTTCATAATACAACAACAACAAAGCCTTATCCCACTAGGTGGGGTCGGCTACATGGATCACACGACGCCAATATGCTCTATCAATATAAGGACCTAACAAAAAGAGAAACATTTGCCAACGGTTTTACAGATTGATCTGTCGCAAAGTCAACAGCTAACCTTGTCACAGACTGGTAATATGTCAAGTAAGAAGCAAAATATTAAAAGGAAAACAAGTTTTGTTCTCTCTGAATAACTATATTTACCATCTATTTCCGGGTATCACAACTCAACCAATTCATGAATTGAGAAGAACTTGATAAAGATGTATACTGAAGCAGGATTTCAAGCAATTTCTTTCATTTCCAGTTTACAAACATAACATTTTGATCACTGTTTATTTATGTTTTGATATGTTAGATTCTAAATCATCAGTAGAAAATGTAAAGTATAGGTACCTCTATGTAAGCAGCAATAGCAGCCCTGTCAGTACCCTTTGGCTCCTTCAAATTGATAATTGCCTCTAATATAAAATTATCCAACCTGCCATTATTTAAAAAACACTATTATTACCCAATTAACAGTTATGTTATGCAAAAGTCAGGCCACTCATCTTTCAAACAAGCCTTTTATGGCCAGTTAAGTTAGATGGTGTAAGATTCCAAATGGTGTTCTATGGAGTTGTATTTTATGACATGGATGAAATATTTATTACAAAAACACTGAAAGCAATCATAACCGCAGAGGGTGCTTTCCCAGATATCACAACATGTTTGAAATGTTTATACATCACCAGTTTGAGAATTACAGGTATAAGCAAAAATTATTTACACATTCAACCAAATTATCAGAAAAACTTATAGGGCTACGTTGTCATCAGGCAAGACTCCCTACATCAACCAACAGAAAAAGATCTTTGCTAAACTATAAAGTAATGCAAAGATATCAAGAATATATGTAAAAATTAGCACATCTCCTAATATTAAGAGTAAAAACTGTACAAATCCATAAACCAGTTGGAGGCAGTGGCCAACCATGAAAGTAGCAAGAGCTTCCTTGCTTTCAATTTTCCCCCTCCCCCCTTCCCTACATAGCTTCTATAACAATCTATTTTCATGCATCAATTCCACGCTTAGAGCAAAGTAAATCATGGATTAATTGGAACGCTAAAACCCCATGGTCCCATAACATGACAAATTTGGGTTGCAATTTGGTTCATAACTAATCACTTGAAAGAGATGTATCATTGACAGTTTTTTTTTTTTTTTTATAAGTTCGTTGACAGTTTTATTATGTTGGTCCATATGCTAGAAAAGCAGAATGGCAGGCCAGCCCACCACCAACATGATTATCCTTTCTCTTTCTTCAGATAATGAATGGTAGATATATTAACAGGAAATAATGTAACCTAGATATTTCTTCTTTTGGAATAGCAGACTGAGAAATTCCCCCCACAACTGACAGAGGCTTAGTATCAAGAACTTCTTCACCATGTTGAACAGCAGTACTCAATGCCAAATGATTATCATTTTTGGGGGCTGGTAGGTTCCTTTTAAGCGCAAGCTTTGCCTTCTGTCTGGAACCCCATATTGCAGTCACATTTATATTCCTCCATTTATCCTGCTCAAAATTCAGAATATATATCAAGATCTATCATAACCTTGGAAAATTTGCAATAAAAGTATGGTTAGTGGAAAAATCAATTCTACATTTCTAGGCCAAGACAATAATTTATGTGTCGTCATACTAACCACAGCAAGCGAAGCCCTTAACATACCTTTAGATCTACATTTGAACGCATGCGCAAAATAGCACTGAACTCTGGGTCTGTAAGTATGGTGCGCCACTTTCCTGCCCCATGTTTGATTACTCCAGCTTTCAGTGCCGCTTCTTCTTCAGCGGTCCATTTTTGCTTTGGAGCACCCATTAAAAGCAGTCCAGAACCCTTCTATAACGGTCTGATCTTCGGTTATATTCTATAGGAAGGGTTGGAAGTTGAGTTCTGACTTCAGCATGTTTATCCACAGATAAAAACAGACTTAAGACTACTCGAATGGGAAGATTTCGACATCCAACTTTTGATTAACCCAATATGAAGATATTGATAATCTACAAACCAAAGCAAAATGAAGGAAGTCAACTAATGTAAACCCATTAAGAATTTTATGATTTAAAAAATAAATAAAAATATAACCCATCATGGAAATACCCAGCGAAGAAACATCAGCCAGACTTAACTCCTAAATTCACTTCGATCTGATGTACTATGCGATATCACTTTATAATGGAAATGCAACAGTGAAAATAATGATTTTTTGAGGAGAGAAAACTAGAGGTGAATGTTACACTAGCTCATATAAGAATCAAAAGAGAATATTGCAGAAATCAAAATGAGAAGATCAGAACATATGGCTTTAAAATTCTACACATAATTAACCCTTCTAATAATACCATACCCACAAAAAATAGTTATGCGTCGATATGTAATTTTTTCTTTTGATTTTCATTTCCCTCAGTTATATTTCATTCAAACAAGAGAAGATAAAATTGATATCTACTTCCTCGAATTCATTTCCCTTACTTCCTTTCCCACCTCCTCCTTCGTTCCCAAATAATCATAATGTTCATTAAAAGATCTACCTCAAAAGATCCGACAACCAACCTTTCTGGTTAGGAGTATTATCTCAGCACTTCATTGCAATGCCTGTGCGATTCGGCTTTATGATTGCAACAAACTATAGCAAAAACATACAGAAAAAATTACACCACCTATTTTAGCTTCTGATACACACAGTTTGAATGCTGACCACGATTCACAAAAATTGTCACGAATAATCTGAATATTATGCAACATTCCCAGTTGCAAATAAGGAGGAGGAGGCCTTTAATTTTATCAATTTGGAATTCAGTGAATCGTTGCAATTGGCATTAAAAGAAAACAAAACGCCAATAAAAAGAAACTTCCTTTTATCTCCTAGCCTCATATAAATACCATAAGCAAAATTTGGGCAAAACGATTGCAGCAAATCAACACCAAATGTATATGATTAAGCTACTATCACCTACAATGACACGAGCAGAAAAAAAATAGTGGTTTGTAATTTCATACAAAGCAAAATGCGAAACTTTCTTCCGGAATAAAGAAGCAATCGAAGAAATTAGGTGTACCGCATCAAAGCATCGCGAAGCCGAAGAAAATCGGAAAAGGTTACAGTATTAAGGCAGGGAAACCGAACCAATAGAAAGTTTTGCAAGAACAGGAGAAGCAAGAAAAATAAATATGAAAATAAAAACTCATCCGACCGAGGAAAAATGGGTGTTTTATTCAGTTTATTGATATACTCCGCATTTTTAATTTTGATCGTACAGGACTACGGGAGAAGAAAATTGAGTAACCATTATTTTTGAATTGGCAAAGTGCCCCTTGCTTTCTCAAAAATTTGTAGATATTAGTATCTTTTAAAGATTATTTTTGGGCTGTTTTATTCTGAATCTGGTACAAGGGGAGGGTAGTAAAAGTGAGTCAATGGAAAAAAATTTTGAGTCAGATTTAAGAAAATTAGAGGGGTTAAAAACTTTTCCTACTCTTTTATCTGACATTCACTATTTGTTTAAAAATACGACCCTACTTCTTTATTTTTTTTTAAATTCACCAAAAAAAATTTCCCTTTCCTCTCCTCGAAATCCCTCGTATCAAACAAGCCCTCATACTTTTTAATTATAGGTTAAAACATATTATTAGTCATTTATGCTTGCATCAAGTATCATTTTGTCACTTAAGTTTTTTCGGCCAAAATTTGTCTCTTAAGTTTGAAAAATACACTTTTAGTCCATTTTGACTAACGGTGTTAGTTTCACTTAACGGAAAATGCTGATTCAACAAATTTAAATGGTAATCCTATTGTTAAATGTTAACAAAATATGCTTAAATTTTAAATTTTAAGTATGATCATCTTCATATATTAAAAATTATCAATTTTTATCCATATTTAGTTATAAAATCATCCTTTATATTTTTTCGTTAAGTGAAACTAACATTATTAGTAAAAAGAGATTAGAAGTGCATTTTTCAAACTTGAGGAATCAAAACGATACCGGATACAAAAATAAAGGATAAATAGTATACTTTAATATTAATTATATATCTCTATTTTGTTTGACCTTTCAAATCTCTGATTGATTTTATTTGCCTTTGCAAAATAGAATAATGTCTGGCCAGAAAAGTAAAGGTAGAAAAATTATTTTCTAAGGTTAAAGGGCTAAAGTATCTGTCAGAAATTTTTACAAATGGTCACTAGACACCAGAAAGTTTTTGTGAGGGCAAAAATACCTTCGAAGTTTGGAAAAGAGGACAACTTCACCATTCCATTAAAAGATCCAAACTATCAACTGTTAGTTGACCAAACTATACTAACACTGAGAATAATATTATGCTGATTCGGACCACCTGGCATTACACACCTTAAGTTGCTCTTCAAGTTAACAAGATAGTGCAGCCTCACTCATCACTCACATCTTCTTCATGGCTGTCTTCCTCCACGTTAGTCAATCTTTTACCTCTTTATTAGGGGTGGAAATAGCCCAACCGGCCTGTCAGGGGCCTGTTTATTACTTTATTATCAGGGCAAGCTCAGACTTAGGCTTTTTTCGGGCATATTATGTTTAAGAGACCAGACTCATGCTAAAAAATAAGCCTCTTAGGCCTGTTAAACAAATACACACATATATATATATATCTAATTTACTTTTATATTATATAACATTTTTTTATTACACATAATTTGGACATGTTATGGACTTGTTTGAAGTCATAAGCCTGTTTGGTTTGTTAGGCCTGTTTCGGGCTTATTAACCTGTATAAATAAACATGCTTCTTAACATGCTATACCTGTATACAGACCAGAGTCAAACCTGAAAAATGACCCGTAATAGACCAGGCTCAAAACTCCTTTTTAAGGACACAAGGGCTGTTAAGGTGAAGGCGTGGCGAGTTGTTCCCAACCTCTCTATGGCCCTCCTTTCTTCCACCTCCATTTTCCTTCACCTCCTCACCGTTCATAAACCCAAAATTATACACATCAAAACCCAGAAATCCCACATCATGGATGGACCATTAAACCCAAATCAGATCAGATCTGATAAGTAAAACCAGAAGTTGAATAAAATCCAGAAATTAAAAGATTAAAAAATCATTGTATCAGAGAGAGAGAGCGAGAGAGAGAGAGAGAGATTAAAGAACCATATGCATGTCAGCAAACCAATAGATATAAAGAAAACATTTTTTGCAAGGGAAAAAACGCCATAGGGATTCGAGGTGTTGAGATTGACGCCGATGATTATGGTTGCAGCCATCGTTGAAGAAGGCTGCCGTACAAGGCAGTCGAGCCGAGTGTCGGACGGCCCACAAAAACTGACGGTGGTGATCTTTGAGGAGACGATGAGATTAAGAAGATCGGAAAAGGAGGAAAAAAGCTATCACCCCTCAGCCTTCTAACAACACCGAAGACCATTGATTTGAACTAGCATAAACTCATTAACCAGTCAACGGAGTTTGTGGAATTTGGAAAACTTGAGAAAACCATAAATAAGTAAAAATATCTTATATTTTGTAGGAGGGAGTACTTTTTTACAATTCTGAGACATTTTTGCCCGTTAACCCTTATTTTCTAAGTGGATTTCATTTTATTCTCGCTCCCTCTCCATGTTAGAAGAGTAATATATAGATTGAAGCGTGGAGATAACAAATAAAATTTAGGTAGTCATCCAAGGAAAAGAAGTTAAAAATAATGCGATGCGATTGCTTGGCCTCTCAAATTTTCCCTTATTTTTTATCGAATCCCTTAAATTTTGAATTAGAGGTTTTAGTGTTTCAAGATTTTGGATCTTGTTATTAAAAAGGCTACAACCTCTTATATAAAACTCAAAAAACCAAAACCAAAATAAGAAAATCATCAAGAAACCAGATTTATGGTGAAAAAAATTCAATGGTTTTCATAGAATTGAAAGAGTAGGGCAGAAGAAAGAAAGAAAGAAATAGGAGGATTGTTCTCTGGAATAAAAAGAGGTGATGAACAAGTTGAAAATTGGGAGAAAATACCATGAATCAAATTGAATTTGTTAAAAAAGCAAAATTTAACGATTTAAAGTTGATGACAAGTTAACTTATTACTCCTTTTGTCCTAAATATACAACTTATTTGAGAAGATGTGTTTAATCCTAAATATAAGATATCTTTATAATTTTTTTTCAATTTCCCCCAAATTATCTCTATTGATACTCCTTAATAATAAACAAACAAGAGATGGAGAGTTGAAATAAAGATAGGTGGTTATGGTGATTTAGTAATATCATATGATTTCAGCTAACTTAACTAACATCCCTAATCTAATCAAAGTAAATAAAAATGTCTTATATCTAGGAACATATGATTTTTTCCTTGCAGCTAAGCTAAGGTTGTCAAACCTGTGAGTTTAAGTAAACTAATGAAAATAATGTAAAATCGGATCGTAAACTTGAATCATAAACTCGTAAGAGTTTACCTTACGTGTTTCCAATATATAATTAGATAAGAAATACAAAACATAACACTAATTTGACTTGAATATATTTTAAATATAAATAGTTTATATTAAATATATCAACATTCATACTTTATCTAACACAATAAAGAAATTTCCATGAAATTTTTATATAAATTCATTGAATATGGTCAAATAAAAATAATTAACTTAAGATTTATAGCAAGTTCACACGATTTTCTATAAGGTAGAAACGTAAAAACGGTAAATTCAGCATGTAAACTCGTGAGTTTTTATCGATTTTACAGTCAGTACAAATTTAAGTGACTCGTGGCATGTTTTTGTTAGGTAGAGCCGTAAAAACAGTAAAATCGGAGAGTTAACTCGCGAGTTTGATAACAATGAGCTAAGCTATTATTAACAAGTTCAAATTATGAATATTGTTGGAAACAAGAAAAATTATGAATATTAAATTCATCGAAACTTATAAATATTATATGAAATTGATGAAATACACGCATATTTTTTCTAAATTAGAATCTTTAAATAATTTTCTCAAAAAAAAGATCAAATTTATTAACTCAGCAGTATTAAATTTAAATGGTCCAAACCTTTCCAAATCTAAATCAAAATAAGGGAGAAAAATATTTTTTGATACTTTGCATTGGGTATAGGATAAATCATATTGCTCATAACCAAAAGTCAAAAAATCCGACGGGGCACCAATTCAAGGGTTAATGGTCGGACCGGGGTCCAACCGGTTATATTAAAATGATAAAATTTTATTAATATTAACAGTAATAATCACTAATATTAAAATGTAAATATAGGTATGTATGCATGATTCATCAAACACGAATATTTTAATGTTTTTATAGAGGGAAAAAGAAAAAATATTAGTTGATTACACTTGAAAATAAATATTATTCTACAATCCACAAACTAAAATACAAATATTAAGAGCAACAACAATTAAATATTAAACATATGCAAGTAAAATAGCATTTTAAGTATTATAGTTTTCTAATTTCTAAAATTGAGTAAAGTGAAAGTTAGTAATTATGTGAATTATAATAAAATTTTAAAAAAAAATCATATTTTGAAGAAAAAAAATCCAACCCAGTTCAAATGATTCATATGAAGATGAGAAATCCATTGTTTATCTTTTTGATGAGCATGGAACGCGATTCACTTGTATCTACTGGATATTTAAACAAATTTCAATTACTATTTAACAATAAACACGTCTAATGACGGATTTTCCAACAAATTTTAGAACATAAAATCAAATAAAACTTAGATTATTTCGTGAGAAATAGTGTTATGGATCACATATTGATAATCCTCATGGGTGTGATGTGCTTTATAAGAAAGGGGTGACATTGTTACAAGTTTAACATGATTTTTAAAGTGACTAGGCTCTCTTATTTTTATGAGTGGACGCTTCACTTCAGCACTTTCCTGCAACAAATAGTATATGTTCAAATTATATGTGTGTGTGTGTGACATCATATAATTTTTTTAAACAAAATACGTTTTTTTGTAACTTCTAAAAAGAACTTTTTGTGATTTTTTCCCACGTGAACAACTAAACTAGTGAATGACTGTTTCTTTCATGAGAAGTTCATTAGAATATGATATAAACACACAGACACACACAAATATATTCGAACGACGATATGTGTACTTCACAACATCCTAAGAAGGGGATAGAGGCGGTGGAGAGGGAGATTTCTGATACGGTGAGTTTTGGTGGTTTGACACAAGAAGGATTGGGGCTATAACTGAGGTTTTTGGTGTTCTGGTTGCGACCGCCGTCGTGAACGGAATTTTGCGTTAGGAGTAAAGGGGAAGAGGTAGGATCTGCCACCAATCCAAGAGTAAAGAAAAAATAATAAAAAAGTAAAGATATGTCCGGAGAATTAGAGAGGAAGAGGGAGAGGGGAGGAGAGAGGTTGTGAAGAGTTTTTTTTTTATAAAAAATAATGCGGGACCCATTTAATAGAGTTTTGTTAATTTAATAGTGGAGTTATTTATGCCTTATTTTAATAAGTTTATAGACACTCTTACATCAAAAAATAATATAAGATGCTAGTTGCACATTTGGAAGAAGTTCATGGTCATTTTTTACCATTAACTCTTATGGTAATAAAAGCTATTTTCCTATATCAAAAAAACCATTTTCCATCCGTAATTATAAGGGTGACATGGAATTCTCCTTCTAAATTTTTTTCCCATCCTCCTTCTATGTTGCTACATTCAGGTAGTACTCCTTTCAGTCTAAAATATAGGATTTATTCGAAGAATTGATATTGATTCTAAATATAATATATATTTTTAATCTTTGTCTATTTTCTCCTTAATTGTCCTCGTTAATATTCCCTCAACAATGATCAAGAGGGGTTGATGGAGTTGATAAATATGATTGGGTGTTTAAAAAAATGACATATTAACTAATTTAACTAATATTTTCAATGTAATCAGATTAAAAAATATGTTTTTATATCCGGAATGGAGGGATCATTAATTACTCAAATTTTAACCTTTCAACGGTAGAATTCCGTAAAAAAAACTTTTTCAACAATAAAATACGAGAATTGATTTTGAGAGTTTTTTCAAAACATATTTTTCTTAGTGTAACCAAATAATAGTATATTTTTAATGAAATAAAATTTTTGTTATCTGACATTCAGACGTTATCAGGTGTGGCAGTGAAGTTTTCAATTTAGCTGAAAAGGAATTTAAAAGTTTCAATTAAAAGGTGAAGATAATATATCATTTTTAAAGGGTATAATGAAGGTACAGGATCTGATTGATAATGGACGGTGGGATTTGAGTATATTGAATATTGTATACCTGAGATGGAGAAGAAGGAATATATGAAAATTCATTTAAGTGCTAACAGCACCGATGACTGCATTATTTGGTTGCCTTGCAGGTCTGGGATCTATAGTGTTAAATCTGGTTATGTGATTGCAAGGGAAGAATCGAAGAGAAAGATGATGAGAGGCCTGGAATGTTCTTTACAAATATCAAGTAGCATTTGGAAGCAGGTATGGAATTTAAATGTCCCTGCAAAAATTAAGCATTTCCTATGGAGAGTCATTGTGGGTATTCTACGTACAAAAAAGGCTTTATTTAAGAGAGAATGTAAGGTATCTCTTATCTGTCCCATGTATCTTGATGAGATAGAAAATGTTAATCATTTGCTATTTTCCTGTCCATGGGCTAAAGCATGTTGGTTTGGAAATTATTTGAATTTAAACATTTCAATGGTTGATTTTAGAAGTGCTTTTCCCTGGTTTATGGAGGTTTTTGGAAATTGTAGTAGTCTAGACGATAGAGGAAAGGCTACTGTTGCTGTTGTGAGCTGGGTGTGTGGGAAGGGAGGTGTGATTGGGTTTTTAATGGGGTTAAGGTTGATGTATTGAAAGTTGTTAGGGAGACACATTAACTGGTTCAAGAATGCTTCGGAGCTAAAGTGTTGAGTGGATTCACTATACCTGAGAAGTTAGAAAGTATGGACAGAAAATGGCAGTGGACAAGTCCAGCAAAGGGAGTAGTTAAAATAAATGTTGATGGATCTTTTATCCATGACTTGGATAGGGCTGTTATAGGAATTATTTGCATGGATTGTGCTAAGAAAATGATAAAAGGACTGAGGAAAAAGTGTTTACTTCATCTCCATTTATTGCTAAATATTTAGCCTCGAAGGAAGGTTGTTCTGTTGCAAACAGATTTGGTAGGAAAGAGCTTTAAAGATTGCATTATGGAGACTAATTGTGAAGAGCTTTATAATGTGGTGACAGGAAAGAAGAATTTGTGTGTGAATGGAAGGCTATGGATCTTGTTAAAGATCTTCAGAAGTTAAAAAACTTAGCAGGAGGTTCTATCTTATCCTTGGTGTGTCACCAAGGAAATAGAGCTGCAAACTTTTTGAGAGCTATGGGCTAAAAAGATGTGTTCCAAGCAAGGTTTAAAAAAACTGAACCGGACGTCGAATCGGATGAGGCACTGATTTAAGGGTTAATGGTCGGATCGGGGTCAGACCGGGTCAGACCGGTTATATTAAAATAATAAAATTTTATTGATATTAACATTAATAATCACTAATATCAAAATGTAAAAATAGATAAGTATGCATGATTCATCAAACATGAATATTTTGATGTTTCTATAGAGGGAAAAATATAAAATATTAGTTGAGTACACGTGAAAATAAATATTATTCTACAATCCACAGACTAAAATACAAATACTAAGAGCAATAAAAATTAAATACTAAACATATGCAAGTATAATAGCATTTAAAATATTATAATTTCCTTGTTTTTAAAATTAAGTGAAGTGAAAGTTGGTAATTAGGTGAATTATAAAAAAATAAAAAAAATCGATTTTTTTTAAAAAGAAAAAGAAAAGGGAGAACCGGTTCAACCCCCGGTTTGCCCGGTTTTGTGCTGTTTGAACCGGTTCTCCACCGTTTCATCTGCTCTCCCGGGCTAAAGGCTCCCCAGGACCGGGCTTGTGGCCGGTTCACGGTTGAACCGGTCCGACCACCCGGTCTGGTCCGGGTCTTTGGACACTTCCAAGTGATAGCTTGAAAGCATAATCTCATTTATCTAATATTTTGACTACTCATGTTTCTAATTTCAGAAGTTCTAAATGTGGTTTTGAATATGACTATAAGGAAGTTTTAGGTGAATGAAGTGGCATTGGCTAAGACTTCTTTCTTTTTTATAGTAGCATGGTTTATTTTTGTTGTCTTTATTTTTCCGGCGAGTTTTGTGTTAGGTTGTACTTGTGGGATTTTTTTGAGTGTTTTCTTTGGTTTTGGCTATTGTTATTTGTATTACCTATTTTTTTGTGATTGATAAAATTGTTTCTTTTGGCAAAAAGAAAGGGCGAAATGGAATTCTCCTTCTATATTAGTTATACCCAGATTCTTGTAGTCGGCCAAAAAAAAAATTCGTGTATCGAAAGAAAAAGTAACAGTCAAATTCTTCAAACTTTTCAATGGCAAAATCTATTAAGTAATTTTTTAACAATAAAATACGATAGTTGTTTTTCATATTTTTAAAGATAGATTAGAGTATACTTTTAATCCTTTTATGTTTTGTTTGCATCAGATTTAATTTTAGTTTATTAAGTTTGAAAGGTACACTTTTGTTAACACCATTAGTTATACTTAATGGTTTGACCCAACAAATTTAGACAATAATTCTACAGTTAAATTATGATAAATAAGTTTAAATTTTATTTCTTTAGTATAATCATTCATATATTTCAAAATTTAACCATTTTATCTAATTATAGAGTTACCATTAAGATATTTAAGGTTAACATTTTCTGTTAAATGCAAGGTTATCAAATCCGGACAGGTATCTAGATCGGTCGAGACAATGGGTTAAGGGTTAATGGGTCAACTCGGAGTCAACCCGTAAGGCAGTCCGGTGAGAAATAAAATAATTTGAATTCATAATTTATCAACATACCATTTAAATAATAAATATCAATTCAATACCTTGAACTACTAACAAAATAATCATATATTTATCCATTATTTTTTACGGTTTCTTTGACATAAATAATATCAATATATTATTCATTGACATTACAGTCAGTAATTACTAAATATTCTTTCTAATAAAAGTTAAAATAGATAAATGTTAACAAAATATTCCTACAAATAATTTTTTTGTCACTAAGCTAGAAGTAATTAATATCAAAATTATCATTAAAATAAAAAAGAACAAATTATTAATTTTTAAAACTATTTTTTTAAAAATGCAACCCAGGTGAACCCAGCAACTCGCTGGGTTGACCGGGTTACTCCCAGGTTAGTCCTGGTTGTCCCAGGCTAGACCGAGTAAAAAGAAGGCCGAATTGGTTGCTTGCCTGGACCGGTCCCGTGGCCGGGTTCCGGGCTGACCCCGCCGATTCGGTCCGGGTTTGATTACCTGGGTTAAATGAAACTAACAATGTAAGTTGAGAAGGATTAAGAGTGCACTTATCAAATTCAAAAGACTATAAGTATATTTTATATAAATATAAAGGATTAAAAGTTAATTTACATTTAAAAATATTTTTCATCATGTGCACCCAAAATATGTTTGTTAATTAAATAAAATTTTATTATTTGACATTAAAGCGATGTGCTAGACAGCTAATAAGGTTTTCAATTTAGCTCAGAGGGTTTAAAAAAGTTTTTATAAAAACGATAACTTTAAGAATTTTTTTTTATATTTCTTCATATTAAAAAAAAAAAACATTTTAGCCGGCAAAAAGATCCATTTACTATAGTCGGCTCCAACGGTAAATAAAAGGGAAAATAAATGCCAATTTCAACTTGGAGCCCAAGATTTGTCCCGCTCCCGCCAATTGCATATGCGTGACCCTTACGCTTCTCCGTCAATCTCACGCAGAATTTATAAAGGTTACTATGGTGTGACTTTTCTTTGTTACCTCTTTTTTCTTGTTTACTTCTAATGATTCCTCTTTGGCTTATTTTTGTTCAACGGTCAAATAATTACTTTTTATCCCCAGATTTGGCGCCTAATTGCATCGGCCTGACTCTTACGCTCTAGATTTCTAAACGCGACCTCGTCCTCTCACATTCCTCGTCTTCAATTCTCTCCAGCTCTTTCTATGGTGTGAGTTTTCTGGTATCTTTTTTTTCTATGCTAGTTCTTTGGTTTATTTGTGTACAACAGTCAAATCATTGAAAAAATTTATTTCTAATCTCAAATTGAAACCCTAGCGAGCTAATTTCATTTGCGTGACAATTACGCTCCCATATTTTTGCGCTTGAATGGAGATTTCACTCCCAAATTCCTGGATCTGATCTCGCCCTTTGACTGGCTTGGACTCAACCCTGCACTCCGGCTCTTTCTCTGATGTGAGTCCTCTCTATTATCTTTTTGGGTTGATAATATGACCGTTGGTTTCAAACTTCTGATGTGAATCCTCTCTGAAATTCGGATTAACACTAATGGTGTACTATACAAACATACTTAAAATTCTTTCTGTGCTAGTTGTTGAATTTTTTTATGACAGTTTTTGAACTTATTTTATTTATTCGGAATCGATACTTGTAGTTTCTTTCCCTTTTCTTTTTTCATCTACTTCACCAATATACTTGAATCATCGCGTTATTTAGATACATTGTTCTAATACTATGATCCACACTCAAACGTTATCATTCATCAAATACTCTTGAATATAATATATTAGTTTTATTTTAAAACAAAAATTAGCTGTTCTGAAAGAAAAAGGTAATGGAATCATTCTTCTGGGAAAAAAAAAAAAAGAATTCAGAAAAGCTAATAACAAAGATATATTAAATAAGCTAACCATTCAAGGAGAGATAACTACTGAGTTTTTTCTTTCTTCTATTTTTAATGCCTATCCATATTTGCTCATTTATGATCTCCAGACTCTTCTGATTTGTGCCGTGCTCGCAATTTTTTTTTTTGTGTTTGCCTTCTTTTGTGGTTAGATTTTGTAAAATTATTCATAATGCGGTAGCTTGTATATGTATTTGATCCTCTATTTTGGATTTTAGTAAAGCCTCCACTGTATTTTGGCTGTCTTAAAGGATTCTTACTAACCATGTAAGGCTTCAACTGGATGCTTTTAATGGTGGAATTGAATGCTTTATATGTTCTTTGAATGCTACATTTTCAGGGGTTTATATGTTTAATAGCCATCAAATTCTTTTTCTAGTTTATATATACATATATATCTTAGTTGATACTTGAACATACCCATCAAATTAGATGCTGTATGATAATGTGTTTTTATTTAGATGTTTAGACTTTTAAATTCTGCCAATTTCACCTACCCTAAATTTCTCTGGCTACTTGTCTGGAATTTAAGTGAGAAGGCATTTTTAGTCATTAAATTGGGACCTATATCTGACTATGCTAATATTTTGATCATGTTGTGGTGTAGTTGAACTTTATGCTTGTGATTAGTCATGAGGTTCTTATCTTCTTGTACATTATACCATTTTCCTTCTGTTAATTATGACTTTCCTTTGGGTGCAGAATATGGTTATGAAAGCAATGTGTAATCATTCTGTTGTGTGACACTAACAGCTTTGGTGAACTCACTTTTTCTGCATTGCTTTTACTTTTCTCTTACAAGTAGCTGTCATTTAGCAATTTCAAACATGTGCCAGTTTTACTTAATTTGTGGTAGGATATTTAACTTGTAGTAAGTAATAATGCTGGATTTGGAAACCTATGATCTTGTGGTACGACAATACAAAGTACTATTTTGTATCTTCACTTTAAGGTAGTATGAGCTGGGAAACAAAATGATCTTGATGAGTTTATGTTCAGTGAAATATAATTAAGCTTATATTTTCAAAGTTATGACTTTCTTGATATCAATTTTTGTATCAAAGTATTACAACAACAACAACAACAAAGCCTTTATCCCACTAGGTGGGGGCGGTTTTGTATCAAAGTATTACTTTGGTAAATTTTGAACCAAAATATTATCACTTTTGTAAATTTAGGCTTTCTTTTTAAACGAGTTTTTGAGAATTTTACTAGTAACTTTTTTTTTTGTTGAAGTATGATCTATGAAGACTTATGTTATGCTTACTTATCAGAGAACATATATACATATGTATGGCATTGCTTTTAACCATGAGCTTTATATGGTTGTTTTTCTATTTAATGTGTGTGTGTTTGTGGGGTATTTTTGTATCGGAAAGGGATAAATGTATTTCATGGCATTAAAGGCTTAACTCATTGAAGGGATGAAAGTACACTAGTTGAAGGTAATTTTGAATAGCAACATTTTACTTGGAGATTCAACCTTTTTATATTGAGAGGGGTTAATATATTTTTTGGCATTGAGAACATCAAGTCCATAAAGAGGCAAAGTGTACTATTGGACACTGATTATGAAATTGAAGGATAATGGAAAGGTGTGTGCATGATGGATGACCCTTTCTTGTTCAGCAACCCAATGTCTGTTATGGTTATGATTAGTCTGTGACAAGTAGAGGTCACGGTTATTTGTTTAAGTTTGGGCGATGGCCAATTAAGTAGGCGATGAACTGATTATTCCTACTTAAACAAAGGAGATCTTGACTTGGCAGGGAGTAATCCTTTCCGTTTCTCACATATTATCGTGTAATTCTTGGCTAATTCTGAAATTACTAATTGGACATTGATATTTGTGAGTTTCTTTATTGTCATTTTCCAAATTTCTCAAGAAGCCCTACCTCCCTTGTTTATGGGGTTTTTCATTGCCTTTACAGACATGGTTGTTATGGACTATACAAGTCTTCCTTTCAGGCACATCATCTTCTCCTTTGTCTGAGGGCAAAAGGAAAAGTGAGTGTGTGATGGATGATCTTATCTTGTATATCAACCTAATGTTTGTAAAGGTTATGATTAGTCTGTGACAGGTGAAGGTTAGGGTTATTTGTTTTAAGTTTGGGCAATGACTGTTTTAGTAGGCGATGAACTGATTAATCCTACTCAAACAAAAATGATCATGACCTATCATGGAATAATCCTTTTTGTTTCTCACAAATTATCGTGTACCATTTGTGTAATTCTCAAATTGCTAATTGGATGGGATATGTGAGTTTCTTTTCTTGTCATTTCCCAAATTTCTCTAGAAATACTGCCTCCCTTGTTTATGAACTGCTTCATTGCCTATAAGGACATAGTTGTTATTGACGAGAAACGTTGGCCTTTCTAGCACATCATCTTCTCCTTTGTCCAACTTTTCATGTCTTAATTCCTCTAGTTCACAACACCACAGGAATTGAACCACTCAATGCCAAGTTTCTCCACCTAACTTGCAAAGGTATAAAGTTAAAGGCAGATAGAGTCCATGAACATGGGGTGTGGGATTTTATCTTTATTTTATTTTTGATTGAAAGTGTGCAATTTATGGTTTTTCTTTGTTGAGTATTGTTAATACCTAAAGGAGTATAGCTCCCGTTGTTTTTTTTTTGTCTACTTAGCTTGTACTTTAAACGGTAATAAGGAGTTTCATATCTCTTCCACTTAATGCAACAATTTTTTGTTGTTGAAAATGGGAGTTTGTTATATGTTTGAAGGTGCAAAACATTTTTGCTCTGTTATACCTTATTGGTTTTGTATTGATAGTTGCATTTATAAAGATGGTTTTGATGTAGTGGTTATGTGACAGATGCTTTGTCTTTTTTCATGCTTTGCAATTTTGTTGTCAGGTATCATATTTGATTCATGTCGGGAAAAACATCTCTAACTTATTATATTTTTCCTTGTTCTCTTGTGGTAATTTTTTGTGAAATTGTTTCCCAAGATAGGTTGATGCTGCTTTTAATAGAAGTTGGACTGGGAGGGAATGCAAATGTAAGCAATATGGTATGCATCTAATGTGGGGCATAACTGAGATTAATATATTTTGCTTGTTGCTTTTACCATTTTATTTTGATATGCTTTATTTCTGTCTTGTGAAAAGTCAAAAGCTAGTTGATGACATTGTCGCCCTCCTCCGATTCCCATCTCATGAAAAAAAAAATTACAGTTGGAATGGCAATAGGTGAATTGTAGAAGAAATAAAGAGAAGAGGGAAGAAGAGAAGAAGAAAGGAGAAACAGAGAGAATAAAGAATAGAGAGAGACAGAGAAGTAGAGGAGAGAAAACGAATCACGTTATTAATCCATCATAATCTACTTATACAATTGAAGACTCAACTATTTGTAGGCTAGTAAGGCCTCACAGCTAACTAACTTTAACCATAAACTCTAACACTATCTTTAACTAACTAACCCTCTTTTTAATATTCATCATTACATATCAATACCCCCTCCCAAAGAGATCCTTGCCCTCAAGGATCAAGTAAGAACACCGAATGAAAATAGAAAATCTAAATCTAAACAGAGGAAATTTAAATCTGGAAACAAAAAAAAAAAATTGATCAGAGTGATGAATAATTTATCAGAGTGATCTCTGCCTCGTTTCCTTCTGTTTCTTTCCTTTCCTCTCGTTTATCTTCTTCTTCTTCTTCTTCTTCTCTCTCTCTTGTCTGTTTTCTACAATTACCTAACAAATTGATTGTAAACCTAGCAGATAATGGAATCTTAGGGATTGAGGTCTTCATGATTTTTATGGTTTCCTCCATTTTGCTTTAACATATTGTGTTTCACTTGCATAAAAAATAGTTGAATAATCTCCACTTACATTTTTTTAATATGAATTTGTCTTTGAACTCTGTCCTTGATGTTAATTTTAAGTGTCTAAAAGGTGATTATAGAAATTAGGATCCTATTCCTACACTATTTTGTAATATATGTGTTGTATTAGAAAATGAAGAAATGAAGATGGGAAATATATAGGAAAATACTGATGTGTGACTAGGTAGTTCCCTTTTCATTGCTGAGACAGATTGTTTATATTCTTTGTATGGATATATGTTATTTAATTCAGGTAGCTTCTGTATATGATAATGTTTGCTGGGTCAATATCCTGTTGGGCACTAATAATAAAGTTGGATTATAAATTTGCATTCTTTTTTATGAGGAATATTGCTTTTTGAGCCCATTAAAATCTGAAAGCTTATCATAATCTATTCTAATCTTTTCGTTGATGTTATTTTATTTTGTGAATAAGCTTTCTGGTTAGTAAAATATTAAATTAGAAATTTACGTGATGTCTTAAAAGTATAGTGGTACAATAATGCATCATTAGATCATCTATTGTTGGTATAAACACTTGATCATGTGGTTGAGTTCAAATAGATGAGGCAATGGTTGCCTCATTTAATACATGGAAACAAAGAATGTGTTATTTATGTAGATCGGGGTTTGGAGTTAGCAATAATGATTACATATAAATCTACAGTTCACGTGAAATAGACATGTACCAATATTTGTTTGCCTTATAAGAGCACCTGGTGTTTCTTTGTTTTTCTTTTATTTTCCCTTTTTAGGGCTGAAAGAGATGCAATTTGGTCTACTAATTTTTTAGCCATTGTATGGATTGATATGTGACTTTGAATTTTCTTTATAGAACGGATATATCTGGTGATAATTTTATACATTATTTCTGTGATTATTGGACTCATTTAGAGGCATAATTCTTGTAAACTGAGGATATTCTTTCCTGCACTTTTGTTCCAAGTCTGAATTTGAATCTCAGGTGCAAGCACTATTCTATAACGTTTCTGTTGCTATTGTGTTATTGTCCATGGGTAAGTACTGGAAACTGAAAAAGGAAATTTTATTACCAAGAAACTACGAGTAAGAGTCTCAATAGACTCTCAATAGGAAATTTTATTACTTGTCTGGAATTTAAGTGAGAGCGCATTTTAATCATTAAACTGAGACCTATATCTGACTATGCTAATATTTTTATCATGCTTTGGTGTAGTTGAGCTTTATGCTTGTGACTATTAATGAGGTTATTAGCTACTTGTACATAGTACCATTTTCCCTCTACTAATTATGATTTTCCTTTTGGTGCAGAATACGGTAACGAAAGCTATGTGTAACTGTTCTGTTGTGTGACACTAACAGCTTTGGCAAATTTACATTTTCTGCATTGTTGGTATTTTTCTCATAGAAATACTTGTCATTTAGTAATTTCAAATATGCAGTGCCAGTTTTGCTTATTATGTGGTAGGATATTTAACTTGTAGTTATTAATAAGGCTGGATTTGGAAACCTATGATCTTGTGGTTATTTGACAATAGAAAGTATTATTTTGTATCTTCACTTTAAGGTAGTATGAACTGGGAACCAATATGATCTTGAGTTTATGTTCAGTGGATTATAATTAAGCTTATATTTTCAAAGTTATGACTTTCCACATAAATTTTCATATCGAAGTATTACTTTGGTAAATTTTGAACCAAAATATTATCACTTTTGTAAATTTAGGTCCTCTTTTTAAATGAGTTTTTGAGAATTTTACTGGTTTTTTTTGTTGAAATATGATGACTTATGTTATGCTTACTTATCAAAGAATATATATACATATATATGGCGTTGCTTGTAAACATGAGCTTTATATGATTGCTTTTCTATTTGATGAGTGTGTGGGGGGGGTATTTTTGTATCAGAAAGGGGTTAATGTATTTCATGGCATTAGAGGCTTAAGTTACTGAAGGGATGAAAGTGCACTAATTGAAGGTAATTTTTGAATTGTAACATTTTACTTGGAGATTCAACCTTTTATATTGAGAGGTGTTAATGTATTTCTTGGCATTGAGAACATCAAGTCCATAAAGAAGCAAAGTGAACTAGTGGACACTAATGATGAAATTGAAGGAAAATGGAAAGGCGTGTGTATGATGGATAGTACTTTCTTGTTCATCAACCTAATGTCCGTTATGGTATGATTAGTCTGTGACAAGTGGAGGTCAAGGTTATTTGTTAAATTTTGGGCGATGACCAATTAAGTAGGCGATGAACTGATTAATCCTACTTAAAGAAAGGAGATCTTGACTTGGTAGGGAGTAATCTTTTTGTTTCTCACATATTATCACGTAATTCTTGGCTAATTCTGAAATTACTAATTGGACATTGATATTTGTGAGTTTCTTTATTGTCATTTTCCAAATTTCTCAAGAAGTCCTGCCTCCCTTGTTTATGGGGTGCTTCATTGCCTATACAGACATGGTTGTTATGGACTAGACAAGTCTTCCTTTTAGGCACATCATCTTTTCCTTTGTCTGAGGGCAAAAGGGAAAGTGAGTGTGTGATGGATGATCTTATCTTGTATATCAACCTAATGTTTGTAAAGTTTATGATTAGTCTGTGACAGGTGAAGGTTAGGGTTATTTGTTTTAGTTTGGGCAATGACTGTTTTAGTAGGCGATGAACTGATTAATCCTACTCAAACAAAAATGATCATGACCTATCATGGAATAATCCTTTTTGTTTCTCACAAATTATCGTGTACAATTTGTGTAATTCTCAAATTGCTAATTGGACGGGATATGTGAGTTTCTTTTCTTGCCATTTCTCAAATTTCTCTAGAAATCCCGCCTCCCTTGTTTATGAAGGCCTTCATTGCCTATACGGACATAGTTGTTATTGACGAGAAACGTTTGCCTTTCTAGCACATCATCTTCTCCTTTGTCCAACTTTTCATGTCTTAATTCCTCTAGTTCACAACACCACAGGAATTGAACCACTCAATGCCAAGTTTCTCCACCTAACTTGCAAAGGTATAAAGTTGAAGGCAGATAGAGTCCATGAACATGGGGTGTGGGATTCTATCTTTATTTTATTTTTGATTGAAAGTGTGCAATATATGGTTTTTCTTTGTTGAGTATTGTTAATGCCTAAAGGAGTATAGCTCCCGTTGTGGTTTTTTTGTCTACTTAGCTTGTACTTTAAACGGTAATAAGGAGTTTCATATCTCTTCCACTTAATGCAACAATTTTTTGTTGTTGAAAATTGGAGTTTGTTATATGTTTGAAGGTGCAAAACATTTTTGCTCTGTTATACCTCATTGGTTTTGTATTGATAGTTCAATTTATAAAGATGGTTTTGATGTAGTGGTTATGTGACAGATGCTTTGTCTTTTTTCATACTTTGCAATTTTGTTGTCAGGTATCATATTTGATTCATGTTGGGAAAAACATCTCTAACTTATTATATTTTTCCTTGTTCTCTTGTGGTAATTTTTTGTGAAATTGTTTCCCAAGATAGGTTGATGCTGCTTTTAATAGAAGTTGGACCGGGAGGGAATGCACATGCAAGCAACATGGTATGCATCTAATGTGGGGTATAACTGAGATTGATATATTTTGTCTTGTTACTCCTAGCATTTTATTTTGATGTGCTTTATTTCTGTCATGTGAATAGTCAAATGTAGTTGAAGAAATTTGTTGCATTCCTCCAATTCCCATCTCATGAAAAAAAATTACCATTGGAATTGATTGTAAACCTAGTAGATAATATGATCTCAGGTATTGAGGTCTTCTTGATTTTTATGGGGTCCTCCATTGTGCTTTAACATATTGTATTTCACTTGTACCAAATATAGTTGAATAATCTCCACCTATATTTTTTAAATCTAAAATTGTCTTGGAACTCATTCCTTGCTGTTAATTTTAAGTGGCTAGAAGGTGATTATAGAAATTAGAATCTTATTCCTATTCTATTTTGTAACATATGTGTTGCATTAGAAAATGAAGATGACGAAGATATAGGAAAACACTGATGTGTGACCAGGTAGCGCCCTTTTCCTTGCCTAGACAGATTGTTTATATATTCTTTGTATTGATATATGTTATTTAATCCACGTAGCTTCTGAATATGATAATGTTTGCTGGGTCAATATCCTGTTGGGCACTAATACTAAAGTTGGATTATAAGTTTGCATTCTGTTTAATTAGAAATATTGCTTCTTAAGCCCATGAAAATTTGAATAGTACCTGAATCTATAAAAACCTTTTCGTTGATGTTATTTTCTTTTGTGAATAAGCTTTCTGATTAGTGAAATATTAAATTAGAAATTTGCGTGATATTTTAAAAGGAATAGTGGCACAATAATACATCATTAAATCATCCCTTGTTGGCATAAAAACTTGACCATGTGGTTGAGTTCAAATAGATGAGGAAACAGTTGCCTCTTTTAATACATGGAAACAAAGAACGTTTTATTTATGAAGATTGGGTTTTGGAGTTGGCAGTAATGATTACATATAACTCAGCAATTCACATGAAATAGATATGTGCCAATATTTGTATGCCTTACAAGAGCACCCAGTGTTTCTTTTGTTTACCTTTTATATTCCCTTTTTGGGTTGAAAGTGATGCAATTTGGTTTTTTAATTTTTTAGCCATTGTATAGATTGATGTGTGACTTTGATTTTTCTTTATAGAATGGTCATATCTGATGATAATTTTATAAATTTTTTTCTGGGATTATTGGACTCAATTTGAGGTATAGTTCTTGTAATTTGAAGATATTCTGTTCTGCATTCTTGTTCCGAGTCTGAATTTGAATCTCAGGTGCAAGCACTATTCTATGACTTCTGTTGCTAGTGTGCTGCTGTCCATGGGTGAGTACTGGAAACTGAAAAAGGAAATTTTTACTGCAAATTAATCTATCAAGAAACTAAGCGAGATTCTCAATAGTCTCTTGATGGCCTGAAAGAATGCCCCAAATGCGAGAACATCCAAAACTGAACTGCCTACTCCTGATACTAAGGTCTTATTATAATACTATAGATTTAGATAATTATTAAATAAACAATAAATAATGGAGGAAATAATCAGCTGAATGCCATATCCTAACAGACTGAGTTATTTATTAACTGTTTTCTCTGCTCGTGCAATCTTCCAAGTCAGCCAAAATTTCTTCTTCCTCTTGACCTCTTACATCTACAATGCATAAGATTTGGTTTCATAACATCTATCCACTTCAACCTTTTAGTATGATGTTATTTTCCTTTTGATATCCTAAGTACCCTTGATGGTTATTAATGAAAAGCAATGGAAATGTATTGGTTGTGAAGGTATAACATTAACATTCAGCAACATTTACTACTCTTGCTGACAATTTTGTTCCCTTAAAGAAGGAATAATTTTGACAAGTTGCCTTGTGAGGTTGACTAGATGCTAAGCATGTTGTTCACCCATGTATATCCACCTGAGGCTAATTAGTCCAATCAAAAATTGCACACATAACCTCCATCCCAAAAAGTGTTATATATATATATATAACATTTTACAATCTAGGCTTATTTTACAATCTGACTTATCAATCTAGGCAAGTGCTGATCAATTTTCTTTCCAACAATGTTTTGCATTATTGTTAGGCAGCCACTTTGAAAGATGATATTTTAGATGTGTTATGTGCTGGAGCAATTCTCAGAATCCATTAATGAATTATATTTACGAAAATTTTGCACTTTTGTTATGTAATTAAATTGTTTTATATTATGTTAAAGTCAAAGATCGGAACCATTTTGTCCATGCTTGATTTATATTAAAAAATTTCTTGAGACATTACAAGTGTATGTAATTACTTTATTGTCCATTTTACACTTAATTGTCATCTTGTATAAACCATCCTTTCTTTTTTTTTTTTTTTTACCATTTCCCTGAAATTTCTAGCTTTGACAGGTTGTGGCCATTGTGGTTTTTATGAGAGACTATCAGCATTTTTCAGTTTTTCATCTTACATCCTGTTAGTAGGTATATTTGCAAATTAAAGGATTAGTAATCACTATTGTTTAATTTTTAGCTATAGCTGAGCCAAATTGGCTGTTAGACATTGATAAGTTTCTTGCATGTTATCTTTTTACTTGTATGTTTCCTTTTCCTCCTGTGGTAATGTGTTCCTTAAAACGTTTAAAGTTTCCAATGTGGTATGATTTGATTACAGTATGAATCAGATTGATTTCTTGAAATTTTTTACTGCTACCTCCATTTTTATCTGATGTACTATGTTTTACTCATACAAAGGATATTTGAAGAAATTGTCACTTTTCTTCTAATCCTCTTTCTTAGGTGGGTGAATTTTAAAGTCAGAATATAAAATTTGCATTTAGAACTGCTAATTCACCTAAGTTAGAATTGAATAATGACAATTTAAACTGATGATGAATCTAGCAGTTTAAGTAACCTATTGTCTACCGCATTACTTCTATGGGGATAGATCACACTAAGGCCTTGGATGCGTCTTTTTTCCTAGTGCTTTTCATTTAGTGTAGTTGTAGACAACATGTTCCTGCATTGGCAATGTGTTATCCAGCATCCAAGTTTAATTAATTACTTCATATTTTGTAAAATTGTTAATTTTCAACAATAAATGTGGATTGTCCAAATTAAGGAGAATATGTTTTTCTTGAAGTTGATAACTTCAAGCAATGCAGGACATACTTCTTGCACGATTAGCTTCACCAAAAAGAGGGTTTTTCAACGTATGAAATTTTTATTTTATGCAATCAAATTTTAAAGCAAGTACTTCATTTTGGATGTGTTTGTTTATTCCAATAGTCTTTCAATTATTTGGACATGAGTCTTCCTCCCCCAATATTTTTCTCTAACTGTTTCTAAAATGAATCAATGTCTTTATGATCTGAAGTATATAGTTCATGCATTCAAGGATCACAACCTTTTGAAGCAATGTTTATTATTCTTGAAAGGGCCGATGCAATCACGGTATTTGTTTTTTCTTGATCCCATTGATTACTATGATTTGCAGCATGAGCCATAGAAAGATGGTTATCAATGCCAAACAGAAACAAGTGAAATTTGTATGGTTAATACCTTCTTAACTCCGTTGAATATGAGGTAATTTTGATCTCCATATTGTTACATGAAATTGTCTTCGTTTTAATGTTAATGGTTTGGTTTTATAATTTGATCAAATTTCTGAATCATAGCTAGTGGTAGCTAGATAAGTCGATAGGTGGTTACTTAATCTTTGTTTTACTTGGAAGCTGGTTGGTGTCAATTGCGAATCTCATTGGATTAATTCCAACTGTTTTTAAGGACAATCTTTCAGCAGTCTTGGAAGTTTCAAGATTGAACCATTAGTTTGCGAAGAGAAGAGAGGGAAGGACATTTGGGTTTTGTTTTGAAATTTCATATTATAGTATAGAGCATCTTTTATGTATGTATGATCAAGTATTTCCTTTTTAAAAAAGTTTGTTTGATTTGAGAAACCAAGTAGGTTGACCCTTCGATGCGTCCATGAATTTGACAACATGTGGAACCTTAGATAAGGAAATCCTGAGTTGTCAAAGCCATTAGTTTTTGACCTTTTTTATGACTGCAGGATCCGATAATTACAGAACCTTTTGATTGTAGAAGAAAATTGAAAGGATCTTAACTTTGCTTATCCAGTGATCACCAACTCATTAATGCTGGTCTTGCATTTTCGCTTTCTAGATTCTGGCAACTTGTATCTGGAGACTGGGAAAGGAAAATTTGTTCGATAATGTAAGTTAAATTTCTGATCTCGCTTTTTACTAATACTATGCTTATATGAAGCCTTGCAATTATAAAATGCAATGAAGATATTTTTGACAATAGTAGTTACGTGTTGGTTGATTAGAATTTTGGTTGGTTTGTTGAATTTTATTCTAACATAGATGAGGTCGGGATGCTTTGAATTGAATCAGCAACAATTATTGTTTCACTACATTTTTTTATTTGGGGCCTGGGGGAATACGAAGGCATTTATGCAGTCAAAAGCTTTTTCAAACTTAATAAAATACCTTTATTTTGTTGTTTAGTGTGTTTGGTGTCAAAGATCTCCTGACTTAACATCTCTTTCTCCTGGGGAAAGGGATCCCCTCATCTACCCTAAAATTTTGGGGTCAATTTTTTTTTTGTTTGATTTCAATATTAGATTTTACATAAAATTAGCGTCATTTTGATATCTTATAGACGTAAAATCTAATTTTAGGGTAAAATATCACTAATTTTATGTAAAATCTAATGATAAAAATCAAACATAAAAAAAATGACCCGAAAATTATGTAATTTTAGGGCAGAGGAGGAGTAAAGGAGATGAAGGATAGAGACGAGAAGCCAAATCCCTCCTAGCTCTTTTGCCTTGTCTCAGCAAGATTTCTGGGATTTTGATCTTCTAGACAAATGATACAGAGTGAACAGAAAGTTAACTTGATCATTATCTTTTTTTTTTTTGATACATGGGGAAAGCTAAAAAACAAAAACGACATAAGACAATAAAATAAACTAGATCATCACTTCAGCTACGTCAACCCCTTCTCCAGCAGGAAAGAAACAGTAGAGTCTGCTGATAGGATTTGCAAACCACCTCTCAAAAGGAGAGCTTCTTTGGCAAGAGCATCTGCTACCTCGTTCTTGTCTCTATCAATCCATGCTAAGTCAACTTCCCAACACTTATGCAACCAAGACTGAATTTCTGAAAGCAATTGCCTGTCCTCATGAAGCTCAGGTATTTCTGACTTTAAAATCTGAATTAACTCAAGGGAATCACTGCATAACTTCACCTTCTTAAAACCTCCTTCCCAGGCTCGGCGAAGGCCCCACAAGCATCCCCAAGCCTCAGCCGATAAACAACTGGACACTTCTATGTTGCAGTAAAAAGATTCAACAATCTTCCTATTATTCATCTGAAGAAAACCACCACAACCAGCCATACGTTGTGCATGAGAAAAAGCTCCATCAATAAATACCAGAAGCATATCGTTATAAGTGATTTGATCACTGGGAGAGAGGACGCTAGATCTAGAACCTGATTGAGACATTCTTTGCCACTTCACCCGAGCTCTTAACATACATTGCACAATCCCTTTGACCTCCGCTATACCCTCATATACACTGGATCTCTTATTTAAATGAACAAACTCATTACGGCGGCGCCAAATCAGCCAACACGCTACTGAAAAGACATCTTTCCAGTTCTTTCCTTCAACAATACTTCTACTCTGAATATTCGATGAGACCCAATTAACAAGGCTACAGCTCTAGAAACCAGTGTCGTCCTCCTTCACCCCTAATCCCTTCCATATAGGTTGAGCAAAAGCACAGTCCCGTAGGGAATGAAGGGAAGATTCCTCTTCTGTAAGACAACTACCACAAAGACCATTTGGAAGGATTTCTTTCTTTGCTAAGCTTACATTTGTGAGCAGCCGATCATGCAAGACAAGCCACAAATGGGATTTACATCTTTGGGGAATATGCAATTTCCACATCTTTGCCCATATCGATGTACCTCTTGTAATCTCCCCTGCCAGCTTAGAGTAAGCTGAGCGGACTGTGAAGGAGCCACTTTTATCAAGCATCCAGCGAGCCTTTTCCTCTCCATCTTTCTGCGTAACCTCCACTCCATTTTTCAAAGTTTCCCAGGTTGACTTAAGACCACTCCACAATCTAGAACCTTTACGTTCCATGTCAATTTTTGGTAATAAATCCCCTCCACACTGATATTTACCTCTTAATACCTTATTCCATAGTGCATCACGATTAGATATTAAACCCCAACCAACTTTCATTAACAAAGCTTGATTCTGTAACTTGGAATGTCTTAAGCCAAGACCACCCACATTTTTAGGGGAACATACTCTATCCCATGAAACCAAATGCGCTTTACGTTTCTCTTCAGTGGTTCCCCAAAGAAAATTTCTCTCACACTTATCAATATCCTGGCAACTACTAGCCGGTAACAAAGCAGTTTGCATGACATGGTTAGGCATAGCTGAAGCAACCGATTGAATCAGAGTCTGTCTCCCAGCCATTGAGAATAACTGAGTCTTCCAACCTGAGAGTCTATCACGAACCTTATCCACCACATACTGGTAAGTTGCAGCCGTAACCTTCTCATGATGAAGTGGAACTCCCAAGTATTTTCCTAAATCTGCTGCCATAGAGAAACCCAAACTTTCACTCAATTGAGTACGAACATTGTGGTTTACATTGCGAGAGAAGAAAACTCTAGTCTTAGTGTCATTCACTCTCTGTCCCGAACTAGCACAAAATCGATGGAGACACTGCTTAATAACATCAACTTGGCTCATACTTGCTTCCGCAAACAATATCAAATCATCAGCAAAAAACAGGTGAGATATAGGAGGGCCATTCCTATTCAACTTAATAGGGCGCCAAGCTGCTTGAGCCATTTGGTCCTCAATAAGGTGAGCTAATTTCTCCATGCAAATAACAAATAAATAAGGGGAGAGAGGGTCACCTTGCCTAATCCCTCTTGTAGGAAAGAACATCTCCGATTTACTACCATTCCATAAAAGTTGCATAGAAGAGGAACTAATACATTGCTCAATAATATGAATCAAATTATTCGGGATATCAAGCTCCCTTAGACAATCAAGGATAAAAGACCATCTCACCCGGTCATACGCCTTTTCCAGATCAATCTTAACTGCCATAAATCCTTTCTTGCCTTTCATCGTCTTCATAGAATGGATTACTTCCTGGGCCACAATAATATTGTCTGAAGATAATCGCCCGGTACAAAACTGCATTGGTTAGGAGAAATCACATGGTCCAGAAAAGGCTTAATCCTATTAGCAATCAATTTAGTAATAATCTTATATAAAACATTGCAAAGGCTAATGGGACGAAAATCTCTCAACGTCTCCGGCTGCTGAACCTTTGGAATCAAAACTATAAAAGTTTGATTAATACTTTTGATCTCTGCAGGCGTATTAAAAATTTGAGTGATCAACTTAAAAACAGTATGCCTGACCTGAGACCATTGGGACTGAAAAAACAAAGCGTTTAGACCGTCCGGGCCTGGAGCTTTAAGAGGCCCCATGCTTCGTACCACCCTTTCCACCTCTTCTAGAGTTATCTGAGCCTTCAAACTAGTCATATATTCAGCTGGGACTGGAGAATAAGCAAATCTCGTACACATCAAAGGACTGGCCCCACCCTCCTCCATGAATAAGTTCAAATAAAAGCACACAGCTTCCTGTTTGATCAGTGTCTCATCATAAATCCATTCCCCCCTTTCGTTCTTAACTGCATTAATTCTGTTATGCTTTCTCCTAGAATTAGCTCTTAGGTGGAAATATTTTGAATTTTTGTCACCAAGAGAGAACCAATCACTTCTAGCCTTTTGGGCCCACATTATGTCCTCATGCAATAGAATTTCCTCCAACTCTTGCCATAAATTCTGTTGTAAGGATAACAAAGATGAGGTAGCACCATCTTCACGAATACTCCGGGTAATCCCTTCAAGCCTACCCAGGAGACGGTTTTTCTTTCTGCTAAGATGCCCATAAACCTCCTTCTTCCATATTGAAACCTTCTCTGTAAAAAGGTTCACGTTCTCTATCCACCCCCCATCCTGTCTCCATGTCGCCTCCATAAACCGGTCAAAATCCTCATGAATAAACCAGGAAGCAATAACCCGAAAAGGCCGCTCAACCTGATATGAAACGGTCACCTGCTCTTTCAATTGGAAAAGGAGGGGGCAAGGATCTGATTTGAAATGGTATAGGACCTTCACCATTGCTTGAGGAAAGTTTTCCAGGAAGTATTCATTACCCAGAACTCTATCTAGCTTACTTTCACAACCATCTCTATGCCAAGTATAGAACGGCCCTACAGTGTGTAGATTAGTTAACTCTGCATTTTCAACCCATCCCACAAAATGCTTATCGATGGTTGTGTGTTGCCTAACAATGGAACGTCTCTCATTCTCATACAACACTCCATTGAAATCTCCTCCAACACACCAAGGACTATTAATATCTTCTTTAATTTTGTTCAGAGAATGCCATAATTCGCGTTGCTTCATGTAGCTAGGACTTGCATATACACACGTAAATTGCAAAACCCCTTCCTCTGATATAGCTTGAAAATGAATGAGTTGGTCTGTTTCATGAACCTTTTCAAGAATCCATTCTCCAACATCCCATAATAACCATATCCCACCGCTAAAGCCTCTAGCGTCAATTACACACATGTTCCGGAAGCCCAACTTACTAGCAATCTTCCTTGCTTTAGAGCCACTGGACCGAGTTTCAAACAAAGCACACCAATCTAACTTGTATTTGAGCTTTAATTCTCTAACAAGGCCAGGAAAAGACCGAGCCCCTACCCCCTACAATTCCATAGGAGGCCATTCATTGAGAAACAGTAGAAATTTGATTTTGGCCTTCAGGGCCTTGCATCACTGCACCTTGAAATTCCTCTATTGAACATGAGCTTTCATCTGGGTTTTGTGTTGAGATAATTCCCAACTCAGTTCCTGACTCAAGCCTCAAAAGAGATTCCTCTTGTTCTCCCGTAGACGGCCCATCATCATTTTTATTACCTTCTTCATCAACCATCATCAGGACTTCAAACTGGTTCACATCCTTGGACGCCCCAATATTATCATTGTGAGTTTGAACCCGGCCCACTTCACTGAGAAAAGAAGACGGTGTGGCGGAAAAAATATTTTCTTTACCTTTATTTCTTTTAACTTTCACTTTGACTTTGTCATTGGTCACAGGGACCCACCTCAATGAATTAGATAAATCATTTCCGAAACTCCTGTTCTCTCCTTTAGCAGCCAGCGGAATTGTTGCCTTTAGATCAGTCCCATGAAGAGCCACATTAAAAGCTGGACGAGTAACACGTGCGCTTAAATCACGTTGATACTTATTAATATACCGATCATTACTCTTACCTCCTTGATCCGAAAATTTCGGCTGGGATGTACCTTTCCTAAACGGGCGTTTCACTAGGTTCCAGACCCCCATGGTCTCGGATGACGGCGGCGGCGGCGGCGAGGTCGCCAACATTGTATCACCTTTCTCCTCCCTACCTCTTTTTCCTTTCTCTCCCATCGTTACCTGAGACTGTGATCCATCCTGGGTTGTACTTTGAGTTCCTACTACCTCCTTACTTGAATCAACATATTGCGTTGGGGATACCTTGTCAGATTTGCTCTCAGTTTTCAGTCTCTCCTGACAGACTTCCTTTCGGTGCCCATACTTCCCACAATGGAAGCAAATCAGGTGCAAGCCTTCATATTCTACATGTCTCTCCTTCCCCAATATACGAATCGCCGGCACCAGCCTTTTTGACAAATCGAGCTCCACACAAATCCTAGCAAACCGACCTCGCTCCGTCAAATAGGTAATAGAGTCCACTTTGAGAGTCATACCGATTAAGTTACCAATCAAATTTAGACTTTCGGCATTGAAGAATTCCAATGGAAGAACCGGTATTCTCACCCATGCTGCTACTTTCATATTCTGATGAGCACTCCAAGGGTCAAAATTTGGCCTCCACCTTTGGACAATGAGGTAATGATCCGCCACCATCCAAGGACCCTCAAGATAAACATGATTCAAATCAAGGTCATTCTCAAAAGAGGCTACAAAATAACCATTACCAATATCCCGCACAATAAACTTATCCTTTGTCTTCCATAAACGCTGGAGTTTTGTCTGTAGAAACCATATTGACAGATTTTTTCCTAGAGCCCTGATAATCAGGGAGCGTTTCCAAGGGGCGCACCATCTCTCATATTGTTCTCTAGATACCTGAAGGGTTGGAATCAGGTTCTCATCCTCAGACTTATCCTTCCCTGCTTCTCCTTCATTCGTCTTGTTCCCTTCCCCTCCAGAGAAAAAATCCTTGAGACCATTTAAATGATCCCTCCATGCCTCTTCAAAAACTCCTCTACCCTTCGCATCTAACGGGACAGATTTCAATTCAGCATTCAGTAGTGAATCTTTGTAAGACCCCCCACCACTGCCACCACCAGTCTCCTCCTCCGAGTCACGATCATCCCTCCTCACTTTCTTTTTTCCCTGACCTCCAACACCTTCCTCCTCCGTACTCTCCATTATGCGCAGCTATTTTCCTCTCCCTCTCCCTCTCTCTATGAGATTATTTTTATTTTATTTTTTACCTGTTCTCGCTCCCTCCGATTTGAATGATGTGATAATGGTACTTGATCATTATCAGGAATAGAGTACAGGGTATATATTGCAAGTGTCTTAGTGTGATAGTGTCTAGCCGTTACAACTAATTACGGATTATGAATCATAACAGCTGCTTATCCCCAATATTTACCAATGGTCTTTTATATGATCATTTTCTGATAGAGAACTCATTGTATAGGACAGTTGTCTAAAATTTATTCGCATAGATATTGTGTCTGAAAGTTTTAGTGGATATTTGATTTTTTTGGGACGAAGATCATAGTCCAAAGCGCATGGAGTCTTGTGCTAAGTGGTTACACAACGCAGGCAGGAAGTTGTAAAATACTGTCACATTCCTCTTCTAGCTTACCTCAGCAATTGGTGATCCCCAAGAAAAAAGCAAGGAACAAAGATATTACCATTTTCTTTCTATAATTTTTTTACCCTCTTTTTCTTGCTACATATTTTCACTATCTGTACCTTTTTTAGAAAAAAGACATGCTGTTTTTTTTACTTTAGTTATTCATTTCTCAAGCACTTTTTGTTCCAAATACGGTTAAAGATCAGATTTGCCCTTAAAGTATGTACGGTGGACTACATCTGCCCTGGAAATTTTTTTTGTCCAATTTTGCCCCGGAAGTGTGTAAAGTGTATCATATTCGCCATTTACCGTTAAAAAATTTACATTGACCGTTAAATAGTTGATGTTGACCGTTAATATTTTAACGGTAAATGATTAATATGATCCACTTTGCACACTTCCGGGGCAAAATTGGACCAAAAAATATTTCCAGGGCAGATGTGATCCACCGTGCATACTTCCGGGGAAATTATGACTTTTAACCCTCCCAAATATGTCAAAACATAACAAGGTTACTACTAGTGATTTTGTTGGTCTTGATCTCTACGGCATATGGGCAATTTAACCTTTAGGTATTTTGGGAGAATATTATATGCATTAAAGGGCAAAGGCTCTAAAATACCCAGGAAGTTATGCCCAAGGAGCTGCCAGCACCAGAAAGTTTTTTGGGGATCTTAAATACCATGGAAATTAATTTTGATAGCTATGTTGACCATTTTTAACGGTGTCAACTTAATTGGTGTTAAGTGGACACTTTAGCTTGATACATAGTGGATTGGGTGAAGGTCGTTAAATGCCCTGGAAGTTTTCTCAAAGGAGCATATAGCACCAAGAAGTTTTGCTTTGGTTTTTAAATGCCCCAGAAGTTTTCTCGAAGGTGCTTCTTAACCTAAGCCACGTCATCATCCATTCAGTCTGACGTGACAAACGTCCGTTTTCCTTTCCGTTTATTTTGGGCATTAATACTACAAAAATAATACTTCCTGAGTATTTAAGGTCCTCAAAAAACTTTCTGATGCTGGCAGCTTTTTGGGTATAACTTCCTAGGTATTTAAGAGCTTTTACCCATACATTAAAGGTATGTTCAATGATTTCATGTTGCATTCTTCATAATTTCAGAGTTCAATGCAAGTGAAAATTTACCTCACTGAAGGTATGGTGATGTAACCTTCAAGTATTCTGGGAGAATATTATACTCATTAAAGGTGTGTTCAATGATTTCAGGTTGCATTCTTCATAATTTTAGAGTTCTTTTTCAGCCAAACATAATTTCAGAGTTCAAGGCAACTGAAAATTTACCTCACTGAAGGTATGGTAATGTAACCTGTTTTGGCACTTTATAGGACTCATGCATATACTATTCTCCTTACTGTCTACATGGCATAAGTGGTTTGGTTGGCAACACTTGCTTTGAAAAGCTCTATCCGGTAAGGACTTCTCATTTCCTTATCAAACCATTAGGATTTGTTTGGTATGAAGGAAATAGGAGGGAGAGGGGAAATTATAATGGGTTTGATGTAAAAAATAAAAGAAAATAAAGAAGTAACGTTATAAAGTTTTATGTAAAATAAATTAGTAAGAAAAAATAATCAAAAGCTTTTGACCCCAGTTCTCTAATTTTTTTTTGTCCAAAAAAAATTAGACCCATTAAGATTTTGCCTCCTCTTTATCTCCCCCATCCTTAGATAAGACAGATTGTAGCTTTTTTTTTTTTTTTTTTTTTGAGTGAAGACAGATTGTAGCTTTAGCTGATAAGCAAAATGTTATTCGTTCCTACATGCCTCATCAAAGATATGGATGGTAGCGTATCTCATATAGAGATTATTGCCATTAGCATTGAGTTTAGACCCTTATCGTCAAATTGGGTTAGACTTGATTTGACGCTATTTATCTTTTATATTTTACACAATTTTTCTCCCTACAAATCTACGATGATGCTAAGCATGTTCACCCATGTCTTACCACCCGAGTCGGATTAGTCCAATCAAAAATTGCACACATATGACATAACCTCCAGCCCAAAAAGTTGTATATATAACATTTTGTCCACCTGCATATTTGCAAAACGTACAGGTCATAAAAAATAATATAAAAAACGTTGTTATTTTAACCGGGATTAAAGCGAAAGTGAATTAATAATTACAATTATATTATCAATTCAGCTGAGTGAAAATATTTGTATTTTGAAATTCAAAAGTACCCAAAATAAAAATAACTTACCATTCATAAGAAAAATAATAACTTGCTAGGATTATTTATCACCATCTCATTTTATAAAACTACATTAAAACCTTCTTATTTAGCATTACAATGAAAATAGAGAAAATCACAATGAGGTCCCACATAAGGTATTTAATCATAACCAGGTCCCAAACAATCATCAAATTATATTGAAGTCCCAAGGGACCTCAGTGTAATTAAATGGGAGTTGTCAATACCAGCCGTGTGAGTTGTCAGTGCACACAAAACAGCTGGTATTGACAACTATTGAATTGACAACTCATTGAGCTGCGATTGACAACTCTTTTTGTATGCATTGACAACTCACATGGCTGGTATTGACAACATTGAATTGACAACCCATTGACAATTATTTTGGGCATAGTAACAACTCAATGGGCTAGTATTGACAACTTAATTTAATTACACCTAGGTCCCTTGGGATTCAATGTAATTTGATGATTGTTTGGGACCTGGTTGTGATTAAATGGCTTATGTGGGACCTCATTGTGATTTTCCCATGAAAATATGTATTTGTCTAAGGTTTATATACATTTGAAAATGATTTCTCAAACCAAAATCAAATTTATACTCCCATTAAAACGCACAATCTCTTTCTACACTTAATGAGAATTATCATTAGGCATCAACAACAAGGTCTTACCCCATTAGGTGGGGTTGGTTATATGAATCGCACGACGCCATTGTGTTATATCAGTAATTAGATCTTTAAATATATTATTTACGAAAAGATCACACTCTACAACTTCATTGAGTGTTTGTCTCGATCTTCCTCTTTCTTTTTTGATTGGACTCCAGACTGTTTGATCTACCATCCTCATTAGCATATCTAATGGCCTTCTTTGGACATATCTAAACCATCTCAAACGATTTACTACCATTTTCTTACTAATAGGTGCTACTTAAGCTCGTTCGCGAATATAGTCAATTTGAATCTTATCATTTCTTGTATGATCATACAAAACTCAGCAGTCAGTATTCTCATTTCAGCTACCCCCATTTTATGTTCATGTTGTCTTTTCAAAATCTAACATTCACTACCATATAATATTGTTGGTCTTATAACAGTGCAATAAAACTTCCTGTTTACCTTATAAGGTACATTTTGGTCGCGAAGAACTGCAGTAGCTTTTCTCCACTTATACTAACCAGCTTGAATTTTATGGTTGACATCGTCATTTATCTCATCATCTTGTCGTATAATTGATTCGAAGTACTTATAAGGTAAAATTACAATGCATATATTCTGTCTTACTCCTACTTAGATGGAAACCCATCGACTTCAGGGTGTTTTTTCATATCTCTAATTTAGCCACCAAAAGGGATTGTTTGATCTCTCAGTTTAACCTCCAAATCACCTCTAACTTGTTTATTTGCAAAATTACAATGCATATATTCTGTCTTACTCCTACTTAGACGGAAACCCTTCGACTCTAGAGTGTTTTTTCATATCTCTAATTTAGCACTAATCTCCTATATTGATTCATACAAAAGGACTATATTATCAGTGAAAAGCATGCACATATAGGAACGTCTTTTGTCTCACCTCTTGGTTTTCTAACATTAGTCAATACCTCATCATACATATCTTGTATAATTTTAATATATGCAACACACGCTCTTTTCTATTCTAAGGTTTTCCAAAGTACATCTCTTGGCACGCGGTCAATTGAAAGCAAGATGCTTTCCTTTTATTTTTCTTCCATCCGAAAGCTTGTATCAGTTGAGAGTACTTGCAAAAATTGCCTTTCTCCATCCCACTTCGAACTACATTTATATTTGCAATAAAAGATTATTCAATCTCCTAGGCTTTGTGGAGAGAGTGAGTGGCGTGGATAGAGATGAGGCCTTTGAACTAATTAGTTCAGATTTTAGGGAATTCATTAGGACGTCATTGAGAGAGATGGCATGGTGAACTTGTTTCACAAATGTGTCCAAAGAAGTGTGTTTTCCCCCGTGTGCATTAGCATTTCGAAGCATCCATAAGTGATTCAACAATACAGTAATTTTTTCCAAAATTTTAGTCAGATCATCATTGAATAGGGAGACAAAAGTTGACATGATCTAACTCTTGAATGAGAGAAAGCTATTATATTCAGGTTTAATATATAGAATATCAAACCATACGGCCCTAGTAAGAGGACATGAAAAAAGGAGATGTTCAAGAGATTCTATTTTGTCACATCTGAATGTGTAAAGATTAGTAACCTGCACATGATGGAAAAAATTCTGTTTAGTATTCTACGTGAATGTTATTATAAATAAAAGAACGTTCAATGTGAAAGACGTGGTATCAATTGACGAAAAGAAGTTTCATGCCCAACCTTTACTTTCAGAAGGAATTTATTCCTTATTGTCATGTCTTATTGTCTTTAAGCCGTTGCCCAATACCCTGTTTGATTCCTTTGGCCTCTACCTTTCAAAAAGAATGGATCCCAATTCTACAACTAATTCCACCAAAAGTGTTTCCTATTTCTCCTACAAATATTGTACGTGTATGGCCCTTCAATTATTTTTTTTTACCTGAACTTTCGATTCATGTAGCATATGAAAAAAAATTAAGGAAGGAAATTTATTTCATTGCTTAGTGAACAAACTAAAACAGGGCAGAAACCGTAAACCCATTTATGGTTAGACCAAACAGGCATATTATTTATCAACCGTTTGATGGAATCGGAATTTCCTTCTCCAAATCCCAAATATCGTCGTCTCAAGCGCATATTGGCATAACTGGTAAGGGAGTTGTGTACCTTAACTATCACCTCTTGTCAATGTTTTAAAAGCCGGACCGGATGTCGAGCCGGAAAGACGAGCGGGTCATGGTTCAAACGGTTGAAACGGTCGGGCCGTTCGGTCGGGCCGGTGACGTAATAATTTAATAAAAAATTATATATCAAATATAGTTAATATAATTTGTTTAAAATTTAACAAAGGTCACAAAATACAAAATATCGTCAATGGTAGTATGATAAGTCAACATATTTCAAATCAATTGAGACCAATTTAAAAACATTATCAGCCCTTAAGTTCTGTTGGATTACTGCTGCAATTCCAACATATTTTAAGGTACAAATCCCTAATAAAATCCCTATACAAAACCTTCCTTTATCGCTTAAGATATACTCTTAACATTCCACTACATATCTCACAAACAATTATATGCATTAGATTTTTTTCCCTGCATTGTTGAGAAGAAGCTAAAAAGGGGGAAAATGAAAGTAGTGAGGTATTCAATGATAAAGAGCATAGGAACAAGGGGAATAAAACCAGCAAAAGCCATCATCTTCCTGTTTCTACCTAGCAAAAGCCTTCTATCTAGCTTGTAAGCAGTCCTTGCTGGCAAAGGAGTGAACTGAATGGAAAAAGATAGTAATTTCAATTTTTTTACAGGTTCTAAGGCACCAGAAAAAGGTGAACTAATCGGGAGAGTGTTTATTTTATTTTTAGGCTTTTGGGTTTTTTTAAATAATTTCATCAGAAAAAAAATTGCTTGAATTTTGATTTTTTTTTGACCCGCCCGGTTCTTATATAACAGGTCCGGTTCCCGGCCCAATAACGGTTCCCGGTCCAATAGTGGCTAGATAGCGGTCCAAAGCGGCTCAAATGGATAGACGGCCCAAAGCACAAATCCGGCCCGCTCTTATGTCCTGCCGACGGTCCAACCGGTTGGACCGTCCGGCTCGGTCCGGTTCTCAGAACCTTGCCTCTTGTGTTCGATCTTTAGCGGATAGGAATGGAGCAAATGTGCTTAGAGGGTTGCCCCCATTACTTTGGTCTTGATGGTACCTAAGGGATTAGTTATCGGGCTCGCTCCGGTGGATACCTTAATGTTTAAAAAAAATAAACATCACCGTACTAAGCAGTAGAGGTTGCTTCATCCCGAAATGGAATCCAAATAGAGCCTCAAGACATTTTCTTGTCCATGAAATCCCAATTGATATCATTTCCTTCAACCCGCTTCTCTTCTTTCTTCTTCTTTACCTCCTCATTCTCTTCGTTCTTACATATCTTATAATCAGCTTCACTCTTAGCTTTCTTTTTTGCCATGGCCGCTATTTCTGCAGCTTCAAAACCTTTCACACTCATAACTCTTTGCCTCTTCATGATTATTCTCTTGGTGCTTGTAGTGTTGTGAGATGAAAAGGGGGCGAGAGAATTGGTTGGTATTTACATGGGGGATTATGGCGTTTGGCAGAAGAAGAAGATAAAGAGGAAGTATAGAATATTGGTGAGGAGTTGATGATGTGAAAGCGTCAGCGTTGATTTTAGGATATTTGTTGTGGTTGTTTTTTGGAAGACCGCTTCTCGTTGCTTCACAGATCCAATGTTGAAGTCAACTAGTGTAGTTTCCCGTGTAATATGCACAGGTTGACGGTTAAAAAAGAAGTGGGCTTGAGGAGTGGGATGAGCGAAACAGAAAGGGGGTGATTTTTTTCCAAAGAAAGTAGGGTGGTGGAAGGAAAGAAGGGAAGACAAGTGTCATATAAGAGAGGTGCCATGTATCAGTCAGAGAGGACTATCAAAGTCCTGATATTATATAATTGATAGATGATAGATGATAGATGATAGATATGGCCGATAGTACAGGCGAAACTTGTGGACCAACCCAAAACCCATAAAAAATTTTGGTTATGTGTTTGGAAAAATGGAGCACATATTAAAATGGATCTTTTCGGCCTAAACCCATTAAACCCGAACCCGTGACGAGCTAACTGGTCAAACCCGTGGGCCGGCCCGTTTTTCCTTTTTCTTTCTTCCCTTTTTTTTTGAAAAAAACATATCCTTCTCTTCAGCTTATATTATCAAGAATATTTGTCGGCACTTAGAACATATACGGGGCATTGTTGCTTCTGTCTTATCTCTTATGTTCGACCTCTGATTATAAGTGGAGTCTCCTTGATAGATATGTTAACAAATTGGAAAACTTTATTTTAGTTTTGTGATATTTTGTCTTTGATGCGGTTCTTTATTTTTTGGAGGAAGATATTTTCCTTTCTTTCACTCTTTCTAAGTTCTCAACAATATTTCTTCTTTTATCCAAAGTTGTTTAGAGTCTGCAACTTATGATTCTTCGGGAAGATAAAGTCCAGTTTGAAATTGTCATTCGTTATTATCACATATTCTCTTTTTGACGTCTCGGCATTGACTTGAGTGGCTTTTTGGATTTAGTGTTGTTTATCCATAATAATTGGAGTAGATTTCTTTTTCTGTTTATCACTTTAACAATCTAATAAAAATGTTTTCTCCTCTTATCATCAGTCCTTTGCTCTTTCAGGCGATGAGCATGTGAATTTTTCCGTCTATTTATCTTTTGATTAGTTTATCCTATCTGTGGAGCTGCTTTTGAGAAGCTTGTATAATACTCCCTCAGTTCGTAAATATAAAACCTAATTACTTTGATTAGATTAAGGATGTTAGTTAAGTTAGTTAAAATCACATAAGATTACTAAAACACCCTAACCATCTACCTTTATCCCCACTTTCCCTTTCTTGTTATAATTGAAGAGCATCAAAAGGGATTATTTGGGAAAAAGTTGGGAAAAATAAAAAAGAGGTATTATATTTAGGAATAAGTCTACCTCCTCAAGTAGGTCTTATATTTAGGAACGGAGGGAGTACCTCAATTTTTGATGTACTGATTTTAAAAAACATTCTTTTTTTAGTTAATGGTCTTTTGGATTTTGGATTTATTTTGGGAAATTGTTGTGTTTTGCAATATTTGAAGTTGGAACAATGTATTTTATGTTTTACTATCATTTTTGTTATTTGTAATGTGTTAAACACTTGAACTTGAATATATAATCTTGTGTTGTATATTTGTATTGTAAAAAAAAGGGGATTCAATTTAATCAAGAAAATGGGCTTGCGGGTTGGCCGAAACCGAACAATATGGTCTGGGTTGAGAAACCAAACCCATATTCAAAGACTTTTTTTTTGCCCAACCCATTTTTTCCATAGGCCCGTGATTGGTTGACCCCGAACCCGTCGATCCAGTCCGTATTACTAGTTCTATTGACAATACCGTAGTTTTCAATATTTTTGTTTCTTTAGTTTACCACCTGTATAACAAAATCACACTTGAGAAAAAAATTCTCAAATCGAAACAAATATCTCATATTCAATATAGAATAAAAAAAAACCATGACAGAAATGGAAAAATGTGTTAAAAAACAGTCTAATGAAAATCTAAACATGGAAACAAAGTACTAATCAGGGAAAAGCGGCGTTAGAGGATGATGCGAACCATAACAATGACAGCTCAAAACTACCAGTAACCCTGCATCATTTTAAACATTATTTATCACATGTCATATATAAGAAAAAAGAAAGATCTAAAGTAACATAAAAATCCATAAAAAAAAGAAAAGAACTCAACTCATCAAGAATCTAGCTTTTATAATTGGGATGGGAATTGCAACATTTTTTTTTTCGGAAGCACTTAGAGATAGTTGTAGTGTTAGGATATTTTTTTAAAAAAAATGTATAGTAGTACTTTATATTTTTATATTAATAAAATCCCTCCCAAAGATAATTTTCTTGGATATATAGTTATGTGTAGAGATACTTGTGTGGATACATGATGGTTATCGCTATTTTTATGCACGTATCAGACGATGTGTTGTTTATATGTAAGTATTTAAGGAGGCTGTTAAAGTAAATAAAGAGGATTTTTTTTATCATTAGGCGCCTCTTTCCTACTAACACACGACAGATTGTTTATAAAACTAAATCTATAGATTTAAATTAGAGATTAGATTATAGGTAAGATAAATTAGTTTTGACAAAATAAAGACAAATATATATAATTTGAAGTAATAATTTAAAGTAATGTATTTTACATCTTTAATTTCTTAAAAAAAAAATAACGGGCACCTATAATTAGGACTTGTGGAGTACAAATTTAGGGGGCCAAACATATACTTTTACCTTTATATCATTTTTGCTTAAAAATCTATAATGAGAAAAGGGGCTATATTTTTCACTCGCAAATACAAATGAATAATAAGCTGCATATCTCAATTCAACACCCATTGGAGCCAGCCAACCAAACGCAGGTTGGTTCGTAATAATAATTTTAGAGGCTTGCATGTTGTGTAAGAGCAAATTTCTCAATTAACTAGAAGAACTATATATTGATATCACTCATTGTCACATTACTACAACCGATATAAATCCCAAGAAAACAACCTACTTGCGTCGTTGCCTCTGTATTTACATTCCATATCCCAAGAACCTACTTGCATCATTGGCAAGAAGATATCATTCCATTCTTCCAAGACATGACCCTACCAAAAGAATGCACTTTTATTTAAAAGTGCTATGTTGAAATCTCCAAACAAGTCAAAGAAAAACCTGGAAAAGCCGATGATTATTTCGTCAAACTAGCTGACGCCATGCATGGTCACTTGGATTGAAGCTTGGGATGAGCTTAACGCTACATCGGAAGCAAATTCGTCAAAGCAAGCTAGTGGTCCTGCCAAGTGAACTTCTAATTGTGATCCTCAACGTCCAAAGCTTGTAGTTTCATTGTGGTAATTATATATATATTGTTGTTATTTTTTATTATGATATATTTGGTTATTTTTAGTTAAAGCATTGTATTTCTTATTGTTTACCTCTTAAATTAAGTTGAAATCATGATTTTGAATGAGCGTATTCTTATTCTCTTTCTTTTTTTTTTTTAAAAAAAAAAGAAATTTATTGTCACATCGTGCAAGGTGAATGATTGATGATGTTAACTTATCTCATGTGCAAGGTGAATGATTGATGTTGTTAACTTATCTCATCTTTTATATATTGCATGAATGTTAAATCTAATTCTATTTTGTGAAATTGTAATTTTGAGGTTTAAAAAACTTGTTCTTTGTCGTGAAGACCTACATCTTAGTAGATGTGTTCACTTTTTGCCAGCATAAACTTATTCAATTCTTATTATAATCATTACATAAATTCTTTAGGAAGTTAATATGGTATAAATATGGTTTACATCGGGTAGTCAGTTGCTTGTATTAGTTGTCCTAAATTATTTTACAGAAAATTATAATTTACCATGTTTATCCAAATCTACACTTGTGGAGTTATACAAGGCAAAGTTTAAAATACACAAATATCCATTTCTAAGTGTATAATGCATTATTATTGCAATTAGACTATAATGCATATATACCTCCTTTTTCTAGTCTAAATTCTAATAATTTTTCATCAGTATCATTATTAATGACCGGGAATAATTTCAACTTATTACCTTCAGCACTGATATTCCCAATCTAATTTGGAATAAGAAATCTATCTCCTTGAGAGCACCGATTCAAATATAAATTTTTATATCTTACACCTTTTTATTTTAAATATAAGACATATTATAAAAGTGCTTTTTTAAAAAAATATAAGACATTTTTCATTTTATATCTTATATTTATAATTACTTTCAAACTAATTTTTTTACTTACAAATTGATATATAATCTAATGACACACAAAAAGATTTAAGAAATATTATGTTATATATTTATAATTAACTAATTCATATATCTTCTTTAATCCCCAAATTAAATAAATACAGCAGATTTAAGAGATTATCAATGTTGAGTTAATTATCTTAAATTGAAAATCATACTTAATTTAAATTTATATAAAACCATGTAAACTTTTTTAATTGGTAGATATCGTTGCCTTTGTAGCTGCATGTAAACTTTCTTAGTAGAACTTGTCATCTGATATAAAATTATATGAAAAGACAAGAATACACAAATATCACAAGGAAAAATGCAACCGATATTGAGACGACTGAACCGACACTTACATTGTTATCACAAGAAAAAAGATCAAAACACAAGTAATAAAAGTAAGAAAGAAGATAACAGGGAATGATAAGGAAAAAATCAAAGAACAGAAAAACCATCAAGAAAAAGAGACAACCTATCTCACTAAGAATCTAGGTTTGTCATAATCGGGATGAGAATTACTGTAATCCTTAGCCTTGTCCATCCCAAAATTCTTTGGTATTGACTTGATGAATCTTGATAGTGGTGCTTTTTTTTCCTCCCGGGAAAGCCTCATTTGGAATCCATCCCAAGTCTGGAATAAAAAGAAGGGTCTTTCCATTGAATTTCAGAATTAGGAATGTGAAGGAGATGTTTAGGTCAATGAATGGTGATTTAACATTACCAGGGTGCATATTCCTTACAGATACTTGGGTTAAACCGGCAGGATCAGCCTCATGGGGAGGAATTGTTCTGAGAAAGGTTGAGAGGTTGGTAAGTTGAAGAGCACGGGTCTCTTCATTTGGGGACTCATTGATCAATATAATAAGATGAAAACCAGAAGGAATGAGAGAGAGGAATGAGTGTCATTTTGGTATCAGATGGGGTGCCATTTTCATTTTTATACAAGTAGATGAGTATTATAAACCTTGTCATTTTAACAATTAATAGTAGTTGACATTTGATGAAATTTTAAATACCACCTTCGGTCCTAATTATAAGAGTCAGTTGACTTTTTTTTGGGAGGTTAAGGAAGCAAATTAGATCCCTAAATCTTAATATATACGAAATGTAATTAGATTATATGACACTTTATAAGTAAAATAACTTAGTTTTGAGGAAAAAAACAAATATAAACGATTCATAGTAGTGTATTTTGCATCCTTAATTTTTTCAAAAAAGTCAACTGACTCTTATAATTAGGACTGGATGGAGTATTTCACAATTCACATCGTTCCCTTCTAATTTAACAAAGTTGTATTTCACGATCCGAAACCAACGTCAATGCTATATGGATAGATAAGCAGAGACGAGTCCTAAATATAAATTTTTAAAAGTTAGGGAGTTGACACATGATTAATCCAAAATCTAAAGAGATATTATGTGTTTTAACAAAGCATTAACAAATATTGGGACGTAATATTTGTATTCGTATTGTTGTATGTATGTATGTATATGCGGGGTTGATATATGTTTAATTGTGTGACTGAAATATGGAAATATCCTATTGCTTGATATATGATAGGTGTCATTATTTAAAACAGATTGATTCCTCTCAAATTATTATTCTCAAACACGATAAATATGTGAATCTAACAAAAACGGAGTTTTGGCCTTTGGAGACCGTAGCAAATACTCTCACCAGTGTTTGTGTAAAAAAACACCTAAAGCACAGCGAAATAAGAGTTGTACGTAGATTCTAATCACTAGATTTATATGCTAACCGATGGGTTAAGAACACTGTCAAACATTATTGTAAATGATTGCTGACTATCTGTGATTTGAGCTTCCCATGAAGCACCTACTAAAAACGACCTTGCAAATATATCATGCATAATGATAAAATTGAAACAACATAAATGATGAGTAAAAAACAAGGATTTACTTAATAAACGGCGTTTTCTTTTGACAAAATAAAAATTGATGTTCTTTTAATTAACAATATACATAAAAACTTAGCTATTGATAGAACACAATAGTGCCGTACAATCCATATAGCCGACTCCACTTAATAGGATAAGGCTTTGTTCTTGTTATTATTCTTTATAAGGGTGGAATAGCTTATGACGAACCAATTGCCAATTGCATGGACACAGCCTCGTCAATCCTGCTTTCAGATTAATCTTTCACTTCTTGACGTGAGGGCGGCAAGAGGGGGGTAAACTCAATTTCGGAAGCAATTGAGATTAAGTTCATATTTCATAACGATATCAGAGTAAACGCAACTTATGGTATAAATAAATCAGTAGGAGCTACCGGTTGGACAACTATAAGATTATTGCCTGCAGGATTGCATAGCCCCTTGCCTAATCCACCAACATAAAAGAAAATAAGACAAAACGCTAATTCTGTACAAATTTCCTACCAAATGCGATTCCACTTCTGTCAGGTAGAAGCCTCTTCATATAATACTTGGAATTACGGGACAGATTAATTTTGCCTCTTCTCTTCTCCGGTATATTATCAATTGAACATTCTGAAAATCCGCGTCTCACAAACCTGTCAAGCATTAGTCGAAAGACCTTTTCTTGAGAAAAGCCCTAGTGGAGCAAATAACATACTTGAAAGTGCCATATAAACATGCAAATGACAATGATATGAACCTATCAACTTCGTTATACCCCACACCCAACACACATTTTTATATCTAGTGTCTATCAGATTGACAACTGATGACCGTGACTTTCAAGAAAAATATCATTATCCGCATGATCTTTGTAGTTTTTTTTTTTTCCTTTGGACCAGCCACAGTCATTTGAGTTAGAATAATCAAGGTGGTTTTGAGATTATCCTTGAAGTAACAGACGCAGATTTCTTGAAATGAGAGGGAAGAAAAACAAACTGGAAATAGCAGCGATCATCCACTGCACTCAAATGAAATGCATTTGGGACAGTTCCATACCAATCTGCTGTACGAGTCGTAAGCAGGAAAAGCTTGTTCAACCCAAGAGATGAAGCCTTCTTCTCAATATAGTCTGCATATATTCGATCACAGGATTAACTAAATACTGAAGGAAAAACGTGACACAAGCAGCTGGGGGGGTAAATCCATATGTGCAACAACATACCAAGCAGTTTGTCACCCTGTCCTTGGCCTCGACAGTCTGGCGATACTGCAATGGCAGCAACCTCTGCACATTTCTCCTCAAAGTAAGGAAAAAGTGCGGCGCAAGCAATTATTTGACCCTCCCTTTCCACAACAATGAATGAATCCACTGATTGATGCAACTATAAACAGAAAAAGGTACAATTTTAGAGGCTACATAACAAATTTACCAGTTACAGACGTACTAGCAATGAAATAAAATATAAGCTAAAAAAGACCTCCTCATCAGTCCTCTTAACCAATACACCAGAAGCCTCCAAAGGCTGAATAAGTTGTTTTATTCCGGGAACATCTGCAACCCGAGCCATCCGAGTGCCTTCATATAGATCGCTACATTGACAATGAGCCTATGAGATCAATGACTTCAGGAGATAAATTTTCCCAACAGAAGACAAAGAAAGCTTTATCAGGTATAACCACATCAACAAATGACCTAGATAGCCTACTGCTAGGCGCTTAATCACTCAATTTTGGGGGTTTTACAAAGATTGGGGAGGCAGAACTTTTCAAGACCCAGATGTGTTGAACATGTGCACGCTCTTCACCACTGATTAGATGCCACTTGCATCTATGTTTGCTTTAAAAAACGGGGTGTAGGAGATGTTGCAAGGGGTAGCTTAAGATTAATATTGGTTCATTATTGGATGTTCTCCACTTTAGCTATTAGAGGAATGGTGTTTTTCAGAGTATGGCGCTAATTATCTCTAGCAACATCTATTTCTTGACCTTATTCCCATCATTCCCTGTCAATCACTCACAAAGTAATATATTTGATTTATCTATTCAACTTCATTTACAATCTATATATTCATATAAAGTAGAGAGAAAGGAATGCATAAAAGTCAGATCATATTCTCACACAATCTGGTAAACTTAATGCCACAAGGGTCATCATCTTGAAATGCATACCTGGCCACCATTGTTCCCATCCCATCTCTCTTGAACAATTCCAACAGTAAAACTCCGCTAATAGTTCCATCCAATAAATGAACTCTTTGAACACCTCCCTGACAAAAGTTGGAGGGCACTATTAGAAATAAAGTTCAGACATATGAACTGGAATTTAAAGAATCATTATACATTAGTAATTATCATGTATTGTAGTAGCACAAACATGGAAAACATGGTTCAACATAAGGGTAATCTCATAGTGGTCTTGACTTGGCAGGCGCTTACATTCTCACAACTACTTGCATATAGTTATAGCAATTTCTAACACAGAGGTTGACACTCTCAACTGCACCTTTTGGTTAGAATCCCACAAACACAGAATTAGGACAATATGTCTGTAAATAATGTAACATGTTAGCAGTTTCATCCCTCACAATTGATATACCTGCATTGCAATAGATGGACCAAAGATTTTTGAGACACAGTGATGGAAGGCGACAGAGGGTAAGAGCTTAAGCAAAAGGAAAAGATCAGAGATCTGAAATCAGAAAAGGACCATGATGTACTTACTCTGCAAACAAAAGCTGCTGCGGCCAATTCTGACAGGTAACCATTCATTCGACTTAGCCGCTCTTGACCTCCAATAGCAAAGCCTTGTTCACCAGACCATAGGCCATTCCCATTGCCAAAACCAACACCATTATGAAAGGTTGCATTATGGGTACTGTTAAAAGCATCTCCATTCTGTGGGGAATGGGCTGTTCCATTAGAACTTCTATAACCAAGGGAGCTGAAATTATCCTCGTCAACAGCTTTGACATAGTTGGCAGCTATTTCACTTTGCTCAGCTCGTTTACGAATCAACAAATCTGCTTCTTGAAGGGGTAAGTAGCGAATAAGACGCTCATTCTCATCACGTATTGGACCATCTATGATGCAAATAAGCTTGTCTGCTCCAATAGCTAATGCACAAGCTGTTGCAACCTCATAGGTGCTGGAGGGGTGGAAATATCATCAGTATGTAGTCACAATACTCCTAATTGTTGGGATGATAACAACAACAACAACAAGAAGCTTTATCCCAAATCAAGGAGAATTAAAATTTAAGAATTGGAACTCCCATGCATATCTATTCATATTTCATGAGACCCAGACACAGGTGAATCACATATCATATGGGACGCCCATTACCCATTCATAAATAAATACCAGATAACAAGTTTTAGAAGACCATATACCCCAAAAACAAATAGCAGGATATGAAGTCAGTGCTTCACGGAGGGTACTAATTTAAGGATAACATTTGTGGGGAAAAAGACAAATAGGTGACATAGATTTAATAATAGACAACATATCACATCTTAGCATGTCATCACATAAAATAAAGTCGTACTAAGCCCTTTTTCATTAGCCCGGTAGAAAGGTATTATTGGAAGCCCTAAAACATACTTGCAATTTAATACTTCTCCAGAGCTGGAATAGCCAAGGTTACTTAAAAGAACTATACATCCACCATCAAGCCTCTCACGCATGCGAGAAACATCTACTTTCTTAACTTCTCCAGTGTAGCCATAGTCGATCCCATCAACAACCCCTCTTCTCTGCCGATAAAAAATTACAATAATACAAACCAAAGACAGAGACACAGCTTTAGAATGTTATTATTATCTTAACCAAAGATAATGGTCATTGAAATGAACAGATGCTTTAACAGTGAATCATAAAATTCAAACCTTAGCTGCAAGAAAGTTACCACTAGCAACACTGACACCAACTTCATGCAAGCGACTATTGTCACCATGACGACGAATATTGCATATGGACGGTCCAGGAGAAAGTTTTGCTTCTAACATCAACCTGATTCCGCCAGCTGCTTCCATCGCAGCAGCAAGAGATTCATCATCAGTGATCCTATATGGACCAACATACTTAGGTTGGCCACCTGCAATAACAAGGCAGATGATCATTCGCAAATTAAGGGCTCTTCTCTCCAATGGGGGAGGAGGGGGGGGGGGGTTAGGCTAAGCCAAAGATAATGAACAAGAGTCATCTATTGAGAACACGAATAAAACAAAATGATTGCTCAATATAAAACAAATGTTTTTCCAGCTATTAGATTCATTTTACAATGATCATACTTATTTATCACACCACCCAAATCAGCCTGGTTAAGAGTTATTAATTATTAAACAAATTAATATTTTAAGCAGATAAACATGAAATTATGGGAAGAAATATTATCTTATAATTACTTACTATTGTATCATTATCATGGTTCGCATATTCAGGTTAATAAGATGATCACTCAATAAGCAATGACAAAAAATGTAACATAATGAGTGAAAGTATTGATTTTTCGTATATATCCCCGCAGCTGATACTCAATAAGCAGCAGAAAAGCATAAGCAACAACCGCGACCAACCTCTCTCAGTCAAAAGCTTGTCTATTTGCACATGGGTCCCCGGTACAAGAACAAACCGAATTCCCAGGTGATGAAGGAAAGCTATATCCTGCAAACAGTAAACATTTATATATGCAGCTGAATTGCAAGGGATAGAAAGGACTTTAAATGAAGCAAACTTTATAGATATATCATTTCGACAATTACTATTAAAAAAAAAAAAAAAACCAAAGGGATTTTAAATTCTGTCATAGAAGAAGGACCTGCCTTGAGAATAAGATCTAAGACAGGACTAGCCACAATTTCACCGGAAATAATCACAACAAAGGTGCCACCCCTATGTGCCCATAAGTAAGGCCAAGCCTCGCGAAACCAGCGCACAAATTGCTTGTCTTCCACTGTACCATGGCTTTCGTCTTCCACGTTCTCTCCCAATTCGTCGCTGAACACATTGCATTTGATTGAGGTTCGCTTATTAAGCGTTGGTCTGGAATCGGCGGCTAAAGATAAGGGTTTTAGGGGACGAAGTTTTACACTCAATTGCGAGTAGAGATTTTGAGAAGAACAGCACAGGTCAGTACGTAAGTGGGAATCTGAAAATTTGGGAAGAGTGTGAAGAGAAATGCAAGAGCTAGATACTGAAGCCGCCATGGAGAAGCTATCAAGAATAAACGAAATGTCAGGATGCAGGGCTGGGAACATTAGCTAACAAAAAAAAAATGTTTAGGGGACGAGAAGCCGCCATGGCTGCGAAGATGGGACCCAAATCTTAGAAATCAAATTATTTAATGTAATTTTATCAAAGATTCAACGTGATTATGGTACACGCGGGTAATTTAGTATTTATATGCTCACGGTAGACCTCGAAAAGTTTGAAACTTTTTGGTGGTTCCGCTTTTTTCTCCGGCCGATGAATCTGCCATGATCTTCAAGGTTCGAATCGAACACGCGTGTGGGTGTATACATTTTGATTAGGGAGGCTTCAGTGTATATTTTGATTATTTTCATTAAAAGTGGGTCAGCAGATGATAATTTAAAATTTTAAAAATTATGTTTGCTTTTTTAATATTTAAATTATAATAACATGTATAAAATAATTTAAAAATCCCAATAAGTTTCATAAAGATCAGTAGAAAAAAGTAAAAGAGTAAGAACTTTTGCAGTAGTGTGATTTTTATGTTAAATTGATAAGTGTTAGATTATTATTAGATATATTATTAATATTATTATAATATCACAATAGATATATTTAAGATAATAATAATATCTTTAGGTGGCCCGTAATCAACATTAGGCCCAATAGTCAAAGTTAGGGTTTCATATTTAAGTTATCTATATAAAGGGAGTTTTCTGATGGGAAAACACACCAACACCTATCATCTTTTGATACGGCAGATAACCACATCAAGAGAGCGTTTCTTCTCTCTGAATTTCGGGTACCCTAACTGGTTAAGGCTATCACAACAGATATCATCACTGTGCCGGACTCCAATTAAAAGAGCCTTTGGGTTATTTCTGACAGTTTCTGTTTTGCAGTTACACATAGATTCTTCTCTGATCAATCAATAGCAATAGCGAGAGGTATTTCGACTTCCGCTGTATTTCTTATTCTGATTAAAGATAGCATATAGGGTTGTTATATGTTACATCTAAGGCTATCATAATCTCACAATAAGTTGATCGTGCAGGATTTAAGGGGCAAAGCTTTTTTTGTGATGAGTATTATGCATCTTATAAATGTCCCATTTCAATGACAAAGTCGCTCTTCACTAACCAACATTGACAATGATTATTAAGTCATGACATCGTAATCATTTTTGGTTAAATTCACGCCCTTAAAGAATTTATACTGAAATAAACGACACCCTAAAATTAATAATGTTATCAAAAATATGGCACGTTATGTTTAAGGTGTTATATTACTTTCCAACTAGGCATATATTATTAGTAGAAAAAAGCATGTTCATGTGTATTAATGATTCAGACACAAGAACATGTATCAATGATTAACCAAGAATACTATCACAGGTTATGTTTACTTTTACTATATATGTGTGTGTATGAATGAACTCATACTATTACATGTTATGTCTGTTTATACTATATGTGCCAGTATTCATATACAGGTCCCATAGCTAATTAGGACATACGATGCGAATGCCTTTACAAATCTTGTTTCATTTCATAAATGCTCGCTTGGCAAGCCAAATACTACCAACGTCCATCTTTTATTCTCTTATTTTCATGAATAAAAAATGTGCATTGTGTTTTGATGTTGACCATCACAGTAAGCTAAGATTTTTTTTCTTAATTGATGAGTGCACAAGACATGCTGAACATATATAACGCGTGATAGTGTTGGTAATTAATCGCTAATTTAGATGGATGGACTTTTTTATTGATTAACAACTGACAACAATTTAAACGAGTTCACACAGTTTCAACCCACGAAACAAGGTAAAGATTGCTCCACGTTATTAGAATTCTTCAGAATGCTTATCGCTCTTCAAAGAAAATATTAAGGACAGAGATGCTCTGCTCTGCTCTCTAACACAAGTTCGATCGAGGTAAATATCTGTCGGTATGACGGTTGAAAACCCACCATAGACACTGACAGGGAGGATTGAATAAGCAGTGCGCGGCAATCAGTTAGAATCAGATCACACAGTCTCTAAAGTTTTATGGTTAATCCAAGCGCTAAGCTTATCAAAATAAGAAAAACCATTGTCTCATAAACCAGACCTTCTCAGGAAAACTAAGCGGAGTTTCTAGTTTTCTAGTGGGAGAAACTGGGATTAGCTAGTCCTTGGGTAAGGAGAAAACTGTTGAATTTATTCTACAAGAGATGATTTTCAGTAGTGGGTACTAATGATAAATGAGACATTGGTTAAGGAAGATGCCAAAGATAACTTGAAAGACTATAATTGTTGAGGCATCCAGGCAATTAAATACAATTGGGAAACTACACCAGAGAGATAAGGAACTAGCGAGGAGAATCTAGGGTGTTCTTGGCTACGTACAGCCAAGATAGAAGGATAGACATGTTATGTTGGATTTGAATTCGTGGTGTTATAATCCTACATTTTCATGTTTATCAACTAAGCCAATTCCTAGGCTTTACTGATTTGTCCACGAGTCCACCTCACTGACTCACCTCCGAGTCAGGGACGATCTCGCTTCACACTGAAAATGACACATCTCATTCGCACCGCTAGCTCCCCCACAAAAAACAAAACCAAAAACGAAAACGACAACCTATGACGGTGGGACCCACCCAAGCAAAATATTCCGGCCATTATCTGAATCGGAAATCGGAACAACTAGTATTACGGTGACTCCTCTGTGTGTGCGTGCGTGTGTGTGACACAGAGAAGAGAGAGAGAGAGAGGGAGAGGGAGAGACCTTGAGAATGGCGTCCAAGTGGGGGCTGGCGACAATTTCAGCAGAAATGAGGAGGATGAAGATGCTGTCTCTGTGAATGGAGATATAAGGCTGAGCTTCTCGAAGGACATTCACGAAATCTTGGTCTTCCTCGGAGGTACCATAGGAGTCTCCTCTGTTTCGTTCCCAATCGCATGCTCGCACCACAAATTCTGATGGTTTCTTTCTGGTTTGTGATCTCCACATGAAACCACAGGATTTTGGTCTGGGGCCGACATTGAAGGACTGAAATTGAAGGCCGCCTGAAACCCAGATTTCTCTTTGGCTTCTTGGCCAAAGCGGTGGCTTAGAGCGCGAACTACAGGTAGCCATTTCACTCTGCACTCGGACCTGTCATTTCACTTCACAGTGGAGTTGGGGTCTCAGGTTATTAAAAGCGTGCAGGTACATACGCCTCGGCATGACCGATATTTTGAAATTGATATAAGGTTGAATTTGGAAAGATCAAACAGGATGATCCTTAAATTATTTTTAAAATATATGTTTTTTATCAGTTTTTAATATCTAAAAAGGTAATTATTTAATTTCGCAGGCAAGTCATCGTTAATGTCATTTAATTTCTTTGCATGTATTAATGTGTTCCCATTTTAGTGCACGTATCTTCTAGAGAAAAAAGTAATAAGATGAAATCTAAATAATTGAATTTTGAAAAATCCAAAGATACAAAATTTTCCATACCAGATATTTCTCATTCTGAATTCTAAAACATCACGATCCAAATAATTTGAGAATATTCCAAATAAGCAATTATTAGAAAATAAGTGAATCATTATAAAGGTTAATTCTTTTTTCTATGCCCAAAAATTATCAGACATATCACTGGATTTATCGAATTATTCGTTGTTATTTTATAGTTAGCTAAAATTACTATCATTGCGGATCTCCTTTGTTGTAGACATTTCAAAATCCTTTTTACTACTATGGACAGAGACACTTACGTTTTTATTAGGGAAACCATTTTTTATCTGAGATTATCACATGCTTAATTTTATAAAAAGGGGGGGGGGGGGGGGCGGGAATATATATATATATAAATATATAGAAAACAGCTGGAATTGGGTTATGCGGCGAAACGGAGATGTTTGGTAGCGACTGGTACATAATTCTCCATATAGTATTATAATAACAAGAATTTCTTAAATTAAACAAAACAGAATGTGTGTGTGTGTGTGTGAGAGAGAGAGAGAGAGAGAGAGTAAAGACTGAGGAAGGGCGTAACTTAGTGCCAAGTTGCCATCAAGGATCGTATTCTTATCTCAACACCTTTGAGGGCAGTGGAGGAGTCCCATGTCTCAGTCATTTCAGAAATGAAAAACACATAAACGACAAGGCTGAGGGAGGGCGTTTCAGGCTGATATTTTCCCGCTTATTACTACTAATGCTAATTACAGAACAAATTGATTCAATTGGGCCCCACGCTGAGTCACCCTTTGCTAAAAGTGAGGTCTGTTCCACTTGGCCAATAATTATGGCAAGGGGGCCTTTAAAAGAAGCCACTCCTTATGGTGTGGTGCCGTACTAGCGTCTCTCTATTATTGTCCCTTCTCTTCTCTTTGATCAAATCACCACTCATCCTTAACATCCTAACTTCCTAAGTATCTATCCAAGTGCCATGAGATGATCACTCTGATGTGTTAAAGGAATATAATTACTAAAATATCATAATGATTATAGTGAAGTGGCATCACTCTTCATGTACCATAAATCTCAAAGGAGATATAGAAATTATGCTCTACATCATCCCACCACATATTCCCACATCTCCCTAACCCAATCTAGAACACTCAGAATGTTTGTTTTGTGCTGAGTGTTCTAGACGAGGATTGGCTGACGGAAGCGTGTGAACTTCTAATCTAGCTGTTTCAGAATCATAATCCAAGCACTAGAAAAAGCTGAGAAGAAAGCAAGTGCACATTGATATCACCACAACTCGCGCAGCTTTGGCATCATGGAAGAAGTCCCACTTCTTGAATAGGTAATTCAGATAATTAGGTTCACGGGAGAATTTTTGAGAATCAATATGAAATTAGGTTGGGCTAAGCAGTTACATTACATGGATTATGAAGGACTTCTCCTTTCTTTGACCTTTATACATATTCTCACGCTTTCGCAAATCATAAATTTCTCGACTACCGGACAAAATTCTTTTGATCAGAATATTTTCACGGTCAAGATTTTTTTTCGCTGCATGAGATGCATTTATTTTATTCACGGTGGAGAGTTCGCATCCAAAAAGGAACCAAACATTAGTCAACTTGGCCGAAAGGAAGGGCAGTCGCTCACATGTCAAAATTCAGACAATAATGGAGTCTTTTAAAATATCCGAATCATGCTAATACATTTGAGGGACAAGCTGTGGTCTACGATAAAAGCTAACAAAAAGAAATCCTTGAGGAATATTTAGAAGATGACAATGATGCTGCCTGTTGAAATGACCGTGAATGAACTGAGCAGACACCTCCCTTCAAAAGCAAGCATCCAGCAAACAGCAGCAGCAAAGTGCAGCTAAACTGAAAGTTAAACAAACAAACTGGTAAGTTTAGGCTTTGAAGGCTAATTTCTATTCAGTTTGATGCTTATTACATGTGACTTTTCTCGTCTCTGTAACAAAGAAGGACAATCACAGTAACACAACCACAGGGGAACAGAGACATTCTACGTACAGAGAGTATTTTGGTTTACAATCTTCGTACGTTCATACTTCCGAGAGTATTTTGGAAATTATTTATGCAGTCCACAAACATTTTTTTGGAAACCTTCTTCCTAAACAGGATGACAAGAACAAAACAGAAGAGGACCCTAGCTCACGAAGAAAAAAGAAAGACGAAACCTCTAGAAGACATTAATTTATTATCCGAGCAGAAAACCCAAGAACTTAAATGATCAAACAACGTTAGGATAAACTCAATTGGTTTAGCCAGTTAAGTTCTTGCCGTGGAAGAGATATAAACCCAGAACATGCTAATAGAAAGGTTTCTTGAAATAAAGTAGTGTATGTGTGCAGAACGTACCATCCTTCAAGAAAACCAGTTTCTTGCCTAGGAGGTGGGGCTTGGGCATACTGTGGGGCATACCCTTGCTGGGGGTAACTAGGTGGAGGATATCCTTGTACTGGGTAGCCTGGTGGAGGATAAGAATCCTTTGGTGGATAACCTGTTCATTATTCAACGCAATATTTCATCAAGAATTGATCAAAGAACTAAGGTTCTATGGAACAGAGGGAATGAAGGGAAGACAGATTAGATTACCCTGAGGAGGAGGAGGAACCCCTATTGGAGGCTGATGCTGGTGCTGATCGTAGTAACTCATTCTCGAATGTGTAGGCTGAAATTGGAATGACTGTGACAGAAATTGAGAGATTATAACAAGTGAAGGGGGAAACTTGGGAGCTGGTAGGAAGTTTCGTGGAGGAAATTAGGAAAGTGAGGAAACTGATGTGGGTAACGCGTTCGATCCTTCAACAATGCTGAGCATGTTTGGATCCCACGTTGGAGAGCCCAACGTGGATCCAAGATTCAGAAAGTCATTTGAAAAAAAAATTTATATTTGGTTTGTCTTATTTTCAGAATGATTTTTGATCCAAAATGACTTCTATATAACGTAAAAAGTCAAAAGCAAAAAAAAGTTACTTCTGACTTCTGGTGGGTCCAACGCCTTTTGTTAGGTATTATTTAATAAAGTGGGTAGGAAAATTAGACTGTTAGACCCCTAAAATTCTCAAATAAGATAATTTCTTTTAATCTAAAATTTTCTTTTTATCTCAAAAAATTTATCATAATAATTTCTAACTACTTTCTCCCACAATATACTTCTTTGAGCTAAAAATATTATTTTTTAAAATTAGTTTCCTGAAAATAAGGGAGAAACTAAGCCTTTAATAAGAATATATGCATATTATATATGTATTATTTAATGAAAATAATACTCTTTTTAGTAATTTTTCATCTAAAAGTGATTTTCAATATAATCATCCAAACATGTTTCTAAAAGTCAGATTGAAAAAAAGTCCCTTCTATCATCACAAATCCAAACATAAATCACTTCAGACAATTTGATTTTTATCCAAAAATCACTTCTAAAAAAATCATTCTAAAAAAAAAGTCAATTCTCCAACAATCTAAACACACGCTTGCTTCATATTAGTTCTTTTTTACTGTTTCTCCTTTTCTTTTTGAATTTCGCTCCCCCTTCTTTTACTTTTTCGGGCTTTCCACTTTCGACTGCCTTTCCTTCTTTCATTTTTGACTTTTGTACGGATTACTCTAATCTTCATTGACGGTTTAAGTCCACGTCATCTCCCATTTTATGTCTCTTTACTATTACCTCTCTCTCTCTCCCCCCTACCCTTTTTTTGTATACATAGGAAGGAATTTTTGAAAGACACCCGAGTGGGTTCGAAACCCCTACCCCTTCCCAAGTAACCTTCCATGGAGGCCTATATCACTGCAGCACAGGGCTATGTGGTTCTTTACTATTACCTCTTTCCTAAATCATAAGACTTATTTATTTGATTAGTTTAGATTAAGGATGTTAATTAAATTAATTAAAATCATATGATATTACTAAAATATCCTAACTATTTATCTATATCCCCCCTCATGCTCTTGTTTGTTTATTGTTTAAGGGCATTAACAGAGATAATTTGAAAAAAAATATTGGAAAAAATTATAAAAATGTCTTATATTTAAAAACAAAGTCATATACTTAAATATGTCTTATATTTAAGAAAATAACTACTTTTGGGGGGATTGATGTTATTTATTTAACTATCACTTGCTTCTCACAAATATACTCGTTTAACTATATCATTTGCTTGTTTTCAGTGTTCTCTCTTTCTATTTATCTTATCTGTCCCAATCCCTTCAACTTCAATTCAATATCTATAATTATGCACTGACATGTCACGTACATATTCATTTTTGTTTTACCTTTTCCAATTTACAGTCATTTGCAAAGCGGAAAGTGTCGATATCAATAGTATTACTCATAAAAATGTACAAGGACATAATGGGTTGAGTCGAAGGACAAGGATAAAAAAATGAGTCGCTTATAGGATATAATGATGAAACCTCGTGGTTATGTCACCAGATTGTTCAAATTTGTCCTGATTTGGTGGATGAGGGTGAGGTGGATGAATACCAAAACCATTCACCCTCCCACTTTGGAGCAACAGTTGTATGTATCAGAGAAGAAATAGAATCTTCATTGTTTCAGCCCAAAGTACAGAGAAGGAAGCATGATGATGGAGTAGCCCAAAGTGGATGTTTCAATCCATTGACAACATCACAAAACCTTCATTGAGGTTTTGGGCTGCACACTTAAACCAACATGTCTGAGACCCAAACTATTCTTTCTGAGAAAAACACTCTGTAATGTAACCCAAAAAAAAAAAATGGAAGCACTATGTTGATGTGTTCAGTGCTGCTCATATGAATTTTTACACTTTGACTGACAGTAACCGAATGTCAAACCATTTCACGACACGTATAGAATTAATTGAGAAGCAAAGAAAACGGGAAACCCAGAAGCATATTTGCCCCCTCACAGCTGGAGACCATATTGTAAGCAACAGAGTGCTTAGCATGTGGTGACACAAATCCCAGACAACATTCAGAGCAAAGATATTCAATCACTCCATCGATGAAAAGGCAGGAATGTAGGAAAAGCAGGGGGCCAAAGTGATTGCTTCATTGACCCATGATTCATCAATCAAAAACAAAAGCACGCCAAGGTTAAATTTTATGTATTACAGTACAATTTAAGTTAACGGCTGCCTAGTGGATCTAGCACTAACTACCCAAGAATTGTTGGATATGCCTTTGCTTTGTTTAAAGACAGCTACAGATTGCTCGCTTTGCTGCTGAGTGTACACAGCCTAATTACTCTGTTGCATATGGTCACTGCACGTTGTGTACGAATTTTCTGTTAACTTCAGGACAGAGTTGTTAGGCATATGTCAGGTGATTAGGTGCTATTTCATATTCGGTCATCAAAAATTGAAGAGCGAAGGTGGAAAATGGCTTCAGCTAACTGACCCCATAACTTCACTTGAATAGTTCCAAAGTAAACAAGTCTCAATATAGCACGACTTTCTGGTCCTCATCATTAATGGATAGGAGGAGTACGTAGCGGGACTTGCCCATCCAACTTTTCCTCATTCACCAACAAGAAAAAAGGGTTTGGTAGCGTGTAGTTACAATTGAACTTTACAAAATATATTTAAACAATGCATTTAAGGGGGGAAAAACAGAAGACAAAATCCTGATATGTGATCACAGGACAGAGGCCAACACGATGGGCATTAACACCGGATCCTCTCCTCTTTCAATCCTCATCCTCTTCCCTCTTTTTCCTCTCCTTCCCTCCATTGGATTTTTGATCCAATGATCCATAATTTAATGGTTTGGAAAAATAAATATAACTATAATAATATTTAAAAATCACATCATAAATTTATTCTATCAAAATCTAATAGAACGGTAAAAAACTGTGTAGACTATTATTATAAATTTAGATTTTATTTTTTTATTACAGTTATGAATTGTTCAGATTAAATAATGACATATTAAATTTATTTAAAGGATTTTTAAGTATTATTATAATTACATTTATTTTTCTAAAACATTAAAACATAGACCATTGGAGCAAAAGATCCAATGATGTGGAGGGAAAAGGAAAGAAGATGATCGGATCGTGTCGGCCATGCCAGGTGCAATACATGGAAGCAAACCATAGTCTTGTAGGAATTAAAAATACACGAAAAGTGTAGGACCACAACATCGTCCGAACCCTGCAAGCTTTGTTCACAATAAGCTGACGAAAAAACACACAAAAATAAAAAAGGTCTTTGTGAGAAGTTGGGAGTTGGGACACCCAACATCTTAATGCCACACAAAACCCACATTTCCAATCCAACGAAATGAGACATTGTGCATGGTTTTTAGTTTATAAGAAAGAAACTAAGGAGAATACAATACAATGGTTCACAGTCGATGAGTAACTTGCACATTACACAATCTAGTGAATGGCTCATAAGAAGAAAGAGTTAAATATACATATGACATTAGAGAAAGCCTCCAAGTCTTTCACAAACCATAGGTCTAGTATATTACAAAGGGAACTGAACTAAAGGTTTGCTCGTGGGTGTTTGATTTATTCAAGGGGTAACAGTGAGCTCAATTTCCGAGTTCTGCAATACTATGTAAGGCTGGCCTCCATTGACCTCCACCAATATGCCTCCCCACAGCTTTGCTTCGGCCATTGCTTGCCATTTGGTGAACTTCCTTTTCGACCTGACACTCACATAAGAGTAATAAAAGGCTAATTAATTAGGATTTGGATGGCCTCACACGCCTTGAGAGGGTAACAGAAAATGACAACTCATTATATGTAATCGTAACATGAAAGCAACGTGAGGTTGGCTTCAACAGCCTACACCTTCCGTATGGGTAAAACATCTTTGTCCCGAATTTTAAAGGACTTTTTGGAGCCCACTAGAATCATCACATGACAAGCAATATGTTGGCAAAAATATATAATCTGAGATGCGCAAATCTAATTATACCAGAGCACAGGTGAAATATCAGTCCACATATTTGAATTTAATTAAAACAAGGATCGGGTTCTTCCAAGAGCTGATGATAAAGATAATCTGTAGGTTAACCAATGAAACACAGATTTATCTAACAAAAAGAAATAAAAAATAAGCCTCTGTGCATTGTGATTGAGAAATGAAGAGGTAATGTATCTCCCCATTCTTTCTCTGTTTTCCATTTCCCTAAAGCGAACAGAAACAAAAATCAAAGCAGAATAGTTACACCTCAACCTCACCTAACTAGACTTTAGACTACCTTGATGATATAGGTTTGATTACTTAAATCAGAATAGCTTCGAGAATATTTCTTACCGTCACGGCACTGTGATATTTAGCTCTGGAACCTCCGTTCTTCATTTGAATCTCCATGCCACCTCTCTGCTTCAGGAGTTTCCCAAGTTTCACACATTTCTTGGCAGCAAATTCCTTCAAAACATCTTGTGGCCACCACAAACAAAGCGTCAATGTAAAGGTGGGGGGGGGGGGGGAAGAGACAAGAACAAATAACATGAAAAATAAATTACTAGTAAAACCTTCAAAACTGATCAAGCGGTAAACATGACCAATAAGGAGAGTATCATCAGGTCGTAGAAGTTTGAGATGCTTCAAAGGCGTGCCATCATGAGAGTTGAGGGTGGAAGAGTTAAGGATGAGAGCAACATAGTGACCAGGATTAGAGTTCATAACTTTCTGAGCACTAACAGACCAGTAAATCCTCTCGATCTTGTTGTCATGGGGGTGATGAATTATGACGGTGGCCGCCTCCGCCGCCTGGCAATTTCCCATCTCACCGGAACTTCCACTCAAACGACAATAAATATGAAGAAAACAGAGAGAGGAGTATGTATTAATTAAATAGGAAGTGATGAAGGGAACGTGGGTGTAGATGGGTTTGAAGAAGAAGCAGAGGGTCTGTGTGAGAGTGAAATCTGACACTCTTCTTCCAGGTTCACTGACGCACGCCAAGAATCATGGGGTGTTTTGTTTCTGGTAGATGTGACCGAGAGTGACCGGTAATCTTGAAATACGCACGTCTTTTATATATATATATATATATAAATATGAGAAACTTCAAAATGGTTGAGTTTTGTAAGAAGAGAAGAAGGAAGAAGATGATGGGGGAGATATCACCGTGTGTAATACAGTTTGACTACAGTACAATCATTGTATGATTTGTCAAACATAAATATATATCGAATTCTCGGGGAGGACTAGTGCGTACGTACGGCTTTTCACGTTTATGAAGAGTGAATGCGAGTGCCTCAGGCATTCGCAAATAACGGTGAAATCTTATTCGGAAAATTTAAAGGTGCTAACACGACGTCATTTTACTCGGTGGTAGCAATTTTAAAAGTTCATTCTCTTAGATAGAAAATCTTGGCTGTCCTTTTCAGTGATATTGAGTTAATGGGAAAATTGCATTATGTTCTTAAAGAACTTAAAGAAGACAAATTAATATTGAGGGTGACTAGAAATCTTAAAATTACTAACAGATTCCAAAAAAGCTGTGCATAATATAATGTAATTGTAAAATTATCCAGTTATTCTTACTGATTAGTTATTAATACAAACATTGTGGCAATTGTTAGTTTAATTTTATTTAGTTGCTAATAACAAAATTGTTGAATATGTTGATATTATTTGTTGATAACAAATGTAGTAGTTAATTAAAGCAATTTAAGTGCATGTTTGGATCTCACTTCTGGGGGCCAGAAGTGGATCCCAGAATCAGAAGCCAAATTTTGGGGGGGAAAAAAGATGTTTGGACAGGGCCCATCTGAGAAGTCATTTTGGTCTCAATCGCACTTATTTTCAGAAGCTCCATTTTTTCACTTTTCACTTCTCAAGCGTACTTAATAGAAACCAATATTACCGTTAATGCATTTAATGCATTTTAAATAACAATCACCAACCCTCCCTCCTGAGACCCGTGACCCATGCCTGCAAAATGCAACTTCTCCCCATTTCTCACTTGTTTACCATCACCAACCCTTCTCACCCGCAGCGGCAGTAAGGCATGCAAGGGGATCAGTGACGGCGGCGTTTTGCAGCCGATCCTTGTCTTGTTCCTTCTCTGATTTGCTTACTTGTTATCGTCGGCCATCACCGCTGATCTGCTCCTTCTTCTCGTCGGCCACCGTTCTCTAATCTCCTCATCCTTTTGCCTTAAGCTCGTCGGCCTCGTGTCTCTTGGTTAGAGAAACAGGTTGCTTTCCAATATCTGCTTTTGTTCCTTCTTCTTGACCATTGTTTTGCTCATTTTCCATGCTTCCCGTTATCTCATTGTCCGTTGCCTTCTTTCAGAGACAGAGAGAAGAATCGGTAGGGAAAAAGAGGAGATACGTTGAGGACGAAGCATTTTTTATCTTGAGGTAGAGAGCTTGTTCTTTCTTTTTTCGGTAATCTTCCCAGATCTGCTCCTCTTGTTCGTTCTTCTTGATTTTTTGTTCCTCTCTGTTTCTCTGTTTCTGGTCGTCTTGCCTCTACTTTTAGTTCTGCTTCTGCAACTGATATTTTACAGCTTGATTCTTGTCTTGCTTGTGTTTTTCCTGTTCAGTGCTTTACTAGTGAGAGCTAATTTACAATGTGTTCAATACTACACTGCTTTTGGTTCTGCTTTCTCGTATAACAACGAATGTGATAAAAATTTAGACATACATTCCCATTTTACCTTTCTTTATTTTGTTTTTAACCTACAACTTATTGGGGGTTTTTTTTCCAAACGTATAATGCACATATATTGTATGCAATTTATATCAGATACCCCACGGGCCACTTCTGCATCCTTTGGGATTCTCACAAGCATTGATTCACAACTTAAATGAAAATGTGTATTTAACACTAACGAAAAACTACCCAAAAGCATTTAGCCGATTTATTGGTAGAATTAGAACCCCAAAATCACAAAAAAAAAAAGAGAGGCTTTTCTTAAGGTGTGAACGTCCAATTAAACGCAAGAATCAAAGAGAGGATGCTGAGACATTTTTCTGCCCTGATTTAGGCATATATTGTCCTTTTCCTTTTTTTAAATGTAAGTCAGTTTAAGGGTGCCAAAGTTGAACCGCAGCAGGCACACACAAATAATATACATTTAGTCTGAAATGTCTGGTTGAGAGTGCCAAGTTTAACTTTAGGAAGCTTATTGTTTTATTGTATTAGATTGTCTTCACTGATCATGTGAATCATAGGTGGTTTTATTTTCATAGACATTAGTTGAGTTATTATTCTTTTGCATCTTGTGTTAAGCATAACCATGGATAAAAGTAAAGCATCATGGGATCGACGGACCACGGAAATTTTTCTCAAAGAAATTATTGAGCAAATATACCCAAAACAATGTAATTGAACATTGCTTACAAAAGTAGGGTGGAAGAACGTTGAAACTGCATTCAAAGCAAAATCAGGAAAACCATATGACAAGAAACAACTGAAAAATAGATTTGATAATTTGAGAAGAGATTGGAATAAATGGGAGGAACTATTGAAAGAGACTGGCATAGGTCGGAACCCTACAACAAAGACAATTGTGGCATCAGATGAGTGGTGGGAGAAGTAAAAAAAGGTATATAATTGTTGAGTTTATGTTATAAAATCTACTGTTACTTTAGATAGACATTTGTTTTGATTGTTTGAATGTGTGCAGGAGAATCAGGAATATGAAAAATATAGGTACAATAGGCTGCCTTTTGCAAAGGAGTTAGAAATAATATTCAAAGATACGTCAGCGTCTGGAAAGGATAAGTTGGCACCATCTTCAACCCCCCAAGATAATGAAGACCAAGATGATGTTTACCGACCTAACATGGACCTACTGGAGGGGTCAAGGGACAGTGAAGAAGACGACTTTGGTGGTGGCAGTGCAGGGTTTACAGATGAATTGGCAGGTGTTAACTTAACATCAAGCAATATACCCAATGGTCCTAGTGATTCAGTAAGTCACGGAAAGAGGAAGAGGAATGAAGTGTATAGTAAGGGAAAGAAGATAAAAATGCCAGCATCAAAACAAATAGCTGATTCAGTAAGTGTAATAGCTACCGCATCTCAGGATAGAATAGTGGCAATGAAGAAAATAAATGAAGTATTAATTACAGAAGTTACAGTTGAACTGCTTCGCTTTGACGAAATTCTCAATGACGATGAACTCATGTACCGATGTATGAATGATTTTGTGGTAAACAAGAACTTTAGGGAAATTTTTATAGGTATGAAGGGAAAGCCTGAAGTCCAGCTGAGTAGGTGCGAAAGATGGCGATCGACCCACCAATTTGGCTTCAACCCTCTTCTTCTTGAACTTTATTTTACGACACTTTTGTGACTATTGTGCCTAAGTTAATGTTAGATGAACTGTGCAAGTATTTAGTATATTGGATGATTTTATGTTAGTAATTACAATATAATTAACTTGCAGTAGTATTTAGTATGTAGAATGTTGTATAAGTTGTGTTATGGCTCTTAATTTCTTTTGTCTTATGTGTCCATCTTATTTCTTTTACCTTGTGTGATTTAAGTTTTTTGCCTTGTCATGTTATTTGCTCACACATCAATTTAACCACTCACAGGTTATATAATCAATGGCAAATTGGAATAATCAATTCACGGTGGAGGAAGATGAAGGGGCTCAGTTAATGTCCCAATTGAATGATAGATGATATAGGCAGAAGAAATAGCTGTATTGGTTAGTCAATATGTGATGCCCTATATGTGTAAGGAACCATGTAGAACTAACGAGCAAACAGGAGCAGAATTTGTCCAATATATTTTGAACGGCAACTCAAAACGTTGTCATGAGATGTTTCGAGTAGAAAATCATATATTCCACATGTTATGTTCTAAATTGGTTGAACATGGGTTGAAAGATTCTAACAACATCGGGGTTCAAGAGATGGTTGCCATTTTCTTACACGTGGTTGGACATGGACATTGTAAAGGGTATTACAAGAATTATTTCAACACACAGGAGAAACTATAAGTAGACATCTTCACAGAGTACTGAAGGCATGCTTCAATCTGGCAAGGGAAAATATCAAACCACTTGATCCTATGTTTAATTCATGTCACCCAAAAATAAAAGATGATCCACGATATTTCCTGTATTTCAAGAATGCTATAGGTGCAATTGATGGAACTCATGTACCATGTGTGGTTAGTCATTTGGTTCGAGAGAAATATATCGGGAGAAAAGGATATCCAACACAAAATGTCATGGCTGTATGCGATTAGGATATGTGTTTTACATTTGTCTTAGCGGGCTGGGAAGGTATTGCACATGATGCTCATGTGTTTTATTCCACTATCTCAACTCCATCCATGAATTTCCCCCATCCACCTGAAGGTAGTTTTTTCTTAATTCAATTCAATCACTCTATCTTCATTTCACATTTGCATTATTTTCATATTTTATAATTATTTCACAATTTATCAGGGAAATATTATTTGGTTGACGCTGGATATCTAACATCTATGGGATATCTTGATCCATACAGAAGTGAGCATTATCACCTTCCAGAATTCAGGTGTCAACTGTGATTTGAAAATCACAATGAGACCTTCAATTTTTACCATTCAAGTTTGAGGTGCACTATAGAAAGGACTTTTGGAGTGTCGAAGAATAGGTTTGCAATCTTACGAAGAATGCGCAAATATAAGCACCAAACACAGGTTCAGTTAGTTTGTGCAACAATGGCTATACATAACTTTATTAGGAGAAATTCTCAATCTGATCTTCATTTCCGACAAGCTGAAAATGGAACCACAATAGATGAGGATAATAGTTATCAAGTTCAAGAGGGTTCATCATCAAATTTCACCACATCATCTTCACCTCGAATGAATTCTCTTTGTGATAGAATTCGAGACCAAATTGTTCGGGATATATGATCTGACTAACTATTATGTAATTCAGTTGAACATTTAAATTTATATGATTTGTATTTTATATGCATTTTTATTTATTAAATATTTACTATTTTCAATTTTTTTATAATTTTCATTTCAACTTTTTCTCTGTTAATTATAATAATATATGCATATTTTATATGTGTAATATTTAATAATAATGTCCTTTTTGGTAATTTTTCATCTAAACGTGCTTTTCAATATAATTATTCAAACATGTTTCTAAAAGTCAGATTGAAAAAAAGTCACTTCTATCATCACAAATTCAAACATAAATCACTTCACACAAATGACTTTTATTCAATCTTACTTCTGAAAAAGTCATTATGAAAAAAAGTCACTTCTCAGAAACTCAATCCAAACACACCCTAACTTGTTAAAGAAGAAGGCACTCTTGCTTGTCAATGTTCTTCTTTCTGGAATAATTTCGCAATTGTATTATATTCCCTTCAGATTCCTTGATATCTATTATTAATTTTGAGACTTAAGGGACCTTGATGTATTAATTTACCTTTTTTGGCATTGAAAACAATTTTCCCTTAATTAATTTAATTTGTTCAGAACAACTCTCTTCCCTGGGCTTGGTATTCACTGTAGTCGTGTAACATCAGGCCCTTTGTTTCGAAAGGCAACATGTAAATTCCAGATTATCTGGTGGCCCATTCACAACTTCCTTAAATTGTCAACGGATGCCACACATCTAAAGTAAGTGAGCCCATAAAGGTTTCATATGTGTATGTTTTGGGTTTCAATGTTCTCTTTTTAAACTTTATTGGTCAAAAAAATTCTTTTGAAAGTTTAAAATGCCTTTGGATAATAGCCTACAACTTATTAATGTATAAAAACTACAACTTCCATGTAGCTCACAACATAGGGTACCACTGTACCAGATATGGCAGTTCATCATTTTCAAACTATTCTGTGTTTCAATTCATTGAGAAAAAATTTAGAAACTTGATTTGTTATGACTTGATTTGGTTGTATGATGATTGTATATTTATGCACAGTGGTTGCTGTTTCATTTTGGATATATTTCGTATTGAACATATTATTTGGTTGATTTTTGTATAGATAGTGTCATTTATAATTGTTCATAACCATCATTTTTTAAATAAAAAAGAAATTCCATCAAAATAAGCCCCATTGGTTTATAACTGATTAACTGTATGTATGGTCAACAGCTCTGCTTCAAAATTGTGGCAACAAACGTAATTTTGATTACTGTTGTTAGTTATTGATTATATTTCCATCAAATATTTTCGTTTCGATGGGGCAAATGTTGAACACGTACCCTAGCACGTGCCACGTGGCCACCTTCTGATTTGGTGTTCACATGTTTGCTCAGCGAGTTGTCGACTTCCTCATTAAAATCTGCCAATTCAATTGCGTATATGCAAATGAGAAATGACGTCAGATTTCTGAATAAAGGCAATGACATGTCATTATAGTGGCGGGTACGGTTGGCAAAACAAAATAGTGTTGGGTACGGAATGAAAGGATGGGTAAAACGGTTAAACTCACATTTATTCCTATACGAGTAGACGTGTCTGCTAAATTGCTATTAGGCCAGTACTTAAAGCAAATCACGTTTCGAAAGACTGCTATATTAGGTTATTTAAGTTTGCTTTTTCGTCCCAAAAAAAAAAAAAGTTTGCTTCAATGCACACTTGACCCGCATCTCTATCATCACATTCGCATCCATGTAAGAAGAATTTGATTGATAGTCATATTGTCCATTCAAATTTCAACTGTACACTGAAAAAATGATGCAAAAACCACTGCTTTAATATTTCTCTAGTTACTCACTCTTCTTCCATAACATAGAATAGATGCACTATTCCCTAGTTTACTGATTTTAGCTGTGGGTTATTTTCATCACACTCAAAAACATATATTCCCTCCACTCCAATTTATAAGAGTCAATTGTTTTTTTTTTAAATTAAATATATAAAATAAATCATTTTAAATTATTTATATTTATCCTTTATCTCAAAATTAATGTATTTTACTTAAAAATTAACGTATCATTTAATTACATATAGCATACACTAAAATTTAGTGACATATTTTACTTCTTTAATCTTCACAAAAAAAATCAATTGGATCTTATAATTAGAATTGGAGGGAATATGTAATAATTAGTGTGTGTAGTATTAAAATAGAAGATTAATTATATTATTCTTGGAGAAATGAAAATTCCATATCAAGTTTTATACATACTTATCCAACCCCCATAAGTTTTAATGATAAGGTGTTTTTTCAAAGGGATAATGGTCAAATTTGTCTCGAAAGTTTTACCCTAAAATCACTAGATGTTTGAAAGTATTTTTAGGATTCTGGAAGTATACAAAATGGAGTAATTTTACCCTACCATCCTTCAAAACCCACCACACCATGGCCTATATGCTCACATGGCATGACATATTAGCCCCAACTAATAATGTAAAAGACGTACACCTTACGGGAGAAATAAATAAGTGAACAATTCATAGTTGACATAACTTGCCTTAAAAAAAACCCAGTATTTCAGAGACATAAAAGAGGAAGTGGGGATACAGTTCAGATATGTGATTTTTGTGATGGCTGCCGCAAAAGTTGGCGATAGGCCAGATGAAGTACCCTCCAAAACATGCCAAACTCTGAAACATAAAACCATAGTAAGCAACACCACGTTTCCTTGGCATCTTCGCATCTCCCTTAAGAATCTTCTGTCCTTCTGCTAACTATCAAATCTCTCCCATCTTATTCTCCTCTCGCGCCTTCATTTTCTCCCATTTTAGCCTCTGTTTTTCTCGGCCGCCACACCTATTATTCATAATCATCACTTTTGTCTTCACTCTGTTCTCCTCGGCTGGATGTTCTTCAGCTTCATCAGGTGCTTTTCTCTGTGCTCGTTCCTCCGATATAAACATTTCAAGATTCAATTTTTATTCTCTTGGGTTGCATCTAATAAGATGTTCCTCCGTCTGGCCACTGTTGTATGGTTTCATATATGATACATCTTTAAAGTAGGGAAAGGATTGGATATTTTAAATGAAGTCATTTCCTATATGTTTGTAGTCTGTCGTGAAATCTTGAAAATTGAGAGCTTTATATTTGCTTAAGATGTCGGATGTGTTAATGCCAACATCTTCTCTGTAATCGAGAACAGAGCACACTTTGATTTAGTCACGACCTTAGTTGTTTCACTGATTTTAGTTTATTTGATTGATTTAGTGGCTTGTGAATCAATGGAAAACCGCCGGGCTTGTTCAGTGACGGAAGGGAAAGGGAAGAGGTTGTGGAAGAAGGTGAAGTACCAGCTTGTTGAGTATCATTCGTTGCCTGGTTATTTGAGAGACAACGAGTACATTGTAGGTCACTATCGATCTGAGTGGCCCATGAAGCAGGTCTTACTCAGCATATTCTCCATCCATAACGAAACTCTAAATGTTTGGACTTAAGTCTCTTATACGCAACTTCTTGCTTTTTCTTTTAAACTTTTTGCCCCTTCTTGTTTTGATAAGGAACACTTCCACACACAAACACAGTAATTTTCAGTTCAACTCAAAGTATTCCTAGTATATATCGACTCGACTTGTCTTTGTTGTAAACCTTAGAACTAGCTTTCCAAGTGCTATACTCTATCGGCATGAACTTCTATTGATAAAAAAAGCTGTTTATCGTGGTTGTTTAAACCCAACTGCGATCAAGCGTCAAGAAAGTTGTGCTTAAAACAGAGCCATCGAGATTTTCACAATAATATGGATGATTCTATTTCTATATGTGACCTCTTGTACAACCAAGCGTTTGTGTCATGATTCCTATATTTTTTCAAATTTTCTTGTTTCCATTTCACAGTATGTTATCTCTTGCAGACATTTGATCGGGTTCTTTCTATTTCTATCATTGACTGTATACACCGCAATGAAAATACCGAAAGTCCTAGATTTTCATTCTCTACAACACTTTCCTGATATGCTCAAGAAGGCCGACATAAACAAGTTGCAAGCAGAACTCTTGACATGCCTCCCTTCCATGCCCGATCTACATAGAATCAGGGAAGATTTCAAAACTACATTACCCTCAATCTCCAGTTGGCATGTAAAGGAACTTCTCTACAATTGTTTGCCCGAGCGATTTTCCAGTGGCAACTACACTGATGTTTGTGTACTGGTAGGTGCTTTTTTTTTTTTTTTTTCTTTTTTCCCTTAAGTCTGCAACATACGTCTTCCTTGTATTAACAAGTAATCCTCCATTCCTATTTAAATATAAGATATGATTGACTTTTTTAGGAGAAATTAAGAAAACTATACATAATTAGATTATATATTAGTTTATAAGTCAAATAAATTAACTTAAAAAAATCAAATAAATAAATAAATGCATTAGTAACTTATTTAGTTTTTTTTTAAGATTTTCCAAAATTTTGTCAACTATCTCTTATATTTAGTGACAGAAATATGGAAGTAATACTAAACTAATGCCAAAGCTAATTATTTTGTGCAGCACAGTGTAAAAGAGGACTTGACGAACATAATAGCTCCATTGATGCTAAAACCTATTACAAGGCTGCCATTTTTCGCATTCTTAGGAGGAGCCATGTTTTGCTTACTAGCGAGCAGTGTGTGCCATCTCGTGTCTTGCCACTCAGAACGCCTATCTTACATCATGCTCAGGCTTGATTACGCTGGAATTGCCTCCCTTATATGTACCTCATTCTTCCCCCCAGTGTATTACTCTTTCATGTGCTATCCCTTCTTCTGCAACATGTACTTGGGTTTCATTACTCTGTTAGGCATTGCCGCCACCCTGGTTTCTCTTCTTCCCTTCTTTCAAAAACCCAAATTTCGAACCTTTCGAGCTTCCCTTTTCTGTGGCATGGGTTTGTGTGGCATAGGACCGATTCTGCATAAGCTTTTATGGTTCTGGGGCGAGCCTGAGGTGTTCCACACAACTGGGTATGAGATTCTGATGGGCCTTTTCTATGGAATTGGGGGTCTTGTTTATGCCACCAGAATTCCTGAAAGATGGATGCCTGGAAAATTCGACATTGCTGGCCACAGCCACCAACTCTTTCATGTATTGGTCGTAGCAGGGGCATACAGTCACTATCGTGCCGGATTGGTTTATCTCAGATGGCGAGACCTACGAGGTTGTTGATTTTCTCAAGCATTTGATTCATCAGTTGATTGATGCTCTGTTTATTTGTCACATAGTTTGATATGTTAGGTGCTCAATTGCATCTCCAAAAGTTGAACCTTTACCATTTTATTCGGGGAGATGGTTTCTGTATCATAGAACTATAGGCCATTCCTAATTTCCTATTTCCCAGTTCCCTTCTACTTTTGGGCATGCCACATTCAAGTTTTTCACTTTCACTTTGAAACTTCATATATAAAGTAAAAAATAGTTTTAAGGGGTTTTCATTATTCTTTGAATAATGTATAAATTCATTCTGTAATTGGCATACATTATACTCCCTCCGGTCATAATATAAGAGCCAGTTGACTTTATTGGAAAAATTAAGGATGCAAAATACACCACTATGAATTGTTTATATTTGTCTTTTTTCCTCAAAATTAAGTTATTTTACTTATAAACTATCATATAATCTAATTACATATCACATATATTAAAATATAAGGATCTAATTCGCTTCTTTAATCTCCAAAAAAAAAGTTAACTGACTTTTATAATTAGGACCAGAGGTACTATAAAGTCAACAAGTTTTCATTGCAAGGTTAGTAAATCTATATTTTATAATTAATCATACGGGTGCGTAATTTTCACCCTTTTTACCATTTGAGTTTTTCTTTGTTTTTGTTAATATAATTATATGAGGGCAAACAACATATTCACTTTCATCCATTTTTTAAGTGTATATGTCATTCTTTTACAATTCTGAGGATTGGTTATTTCTGGCTCGAAATTAAAATTGACGCAATCACTTTTCTACGTCTGTCCAGACATTTTACAATATTTGATCAATACAGAACTTCGGTTCTCGAGAAGGAATTTGAAAGCATGAAGATCTGAAACAAAACCACTCTATATATACATAAGTATGGATGAAATTTTCGTTTTCTAATTGATCTGTTTCATTCAGTTCCAAGCTGCAAATATACATAAATAAATATCCTAGATCCTGACAGATAAAAAACCACACGAATTAATTAGACTTTACTCACTGTCATATGCACGGGCACAAATTCTCATAACTTGCTGTAAAAATAAAAAGCAAAGCATTATGATTCTGGGCATATATCTTTCAAGCTCATGCACTCACATACATCCTCAAATTAAACTCATATAGATCTCAATCCACGCTCTGTACTAAGTGAAAAAAGAAGAAAGAACCAAAACAATAATTTAAATATAAAATTCTCACAACAAAAGGGAAATATGTTCATTTCAGCTGACCATATATAGTTTTGCTTGGATGTTAAACAACCACTCCTCCTCTTCTCCGAGCAGCATAGCTTTTGCTTCTAGGGTATATATTAGGCCTTATTGGCAGATCCTCTCCAAAATCACAAGGCTTATCTTCATCAATTCTTCCAATGACAACACTACGACTCCGGGGAACTCTGGCAGGAGCCGGTGGCTGTTTGGCCGGAACATCATAAGTCCTAGAAGCAGCAGCCTTAATAAGGTCCCTATAATCTTCAGCTGAGCTTGATCTGCCAGAGCTGATACTGAAACTGCGAGGAAGGGCCGTTAATTGGCCGGTGGGGCAGCCCATGGCGGCGTCAAGGTAAGGGAAGCGTCCGGAGCATTCAGTGATGCCATGGACATAGAAGTGCTTGGCTTTGTTGAGAAGTCTAATAGGTGCCTTCATGCACCTAGTGAACCAACCTTGTTTGGTATTCGTATGGTCTTTCATTTTTTTTTGTAATTGTAAGGGAATGATCTAAGAATGGGGGCCTTTAAATCCGAGAGAGAACATGATGGCCAAATTATGGTTGGCGATGAAATGAGGTATATTTTGGACTTATGGTTCGATGCATAGTCACATGAACTGTTTCCTTTATTTTTTGTTTCGTAATTATTTATTGGAGTGCATTTAAAGCTTTTAATATGGTTGGAGTATTTCATCTCTCACGCGCGCGCGTGTACGTTATTGCTCTGAGAGGTATGCATGTAAGGAGGATGGTACTTTCTTACATCTTCCTACGACGGACAGGTTTCATAGGTTCTACTTTCTAGTACTAAGTACTAACAGCCAAGGGGGCAATAATTCAATTTTGCTAAATTTGGTGAGGTATTGTGGAATATTATTTTGTCAACGTAAAAATGGCTGGCGGATAAATTTATAGCAATTCCATCATCAGAAGGGTACAAAGTAATTCATTAATTTAATTTGATAATGCATATTTTTCAGGTAATACATCTGCTATGCAATTTTTTATGACAATTTTTTTGTGTGGCAGTTACTAACTTAAGAAGTTGCGTTCAACAAGTAATTTGATGTATACGTTTTAACAATGACATGTATACATCAAGTGAAACATCTATCGTGATTTATGGGTATTTAATGATGACTAAAAAGTGGATTCATGATTATTATAGTTCGTGTACTGATTAAAAATCATTTTCGTATGTGTATATTCATTAATATAAAATAAAATGCGCGTAAAGTGGTTCATCATCCGAAATGAACAAAGTGACAACTCTTTATGATCCGATGAACAAATTTAATAAATTCTTTTTTGTTGCCATAAATTTAATATAGTTTCTCGAGTACTATAAGCAAAAAAGATATACAATAAGTTTTATGCGAAGTATGTACAGATTTCCATAGGACAATAATGAAGCATAATATCACAAAAGAGCAGGTGAGAAACCACATGAATTTTGTAAATGCTTTCAAACACAATAATGTTAAAAAAAAATATCGAGATATCAGTTTAAAAACCTAGTGGTAGTCTTACATTATTTATCTTGAGTAGAGTTGGGAATCAGGATTGGCCAGACCCTAAGGGTCGGCCATTCAAAGCCAATACCTTAAAAGGGTGGGTTTGAAAAACCTGGGTAGTGCAAATATTTATGTTTTTCATAGTGGGGCCCTCGAATGGTCAGGTTTAAGGCCGCCCGATTAGCGTTTATATAATATTTTTTAATCTTTTTTCATAGAAAAAATCAAAGCAATAAAATTCTTATCATCAACACAAATATCAATTTTAAATTACAATATAAACACTAACAAGCAACAAGCACTAAAAAATTATCAAGTAATGATAAATATTGTCCATATTTTTAAAAAAAGTCACACAAAATATATGTTTACCCTTAAATTAATTGTTTTAATAAATATTGTCCATATTTTTAAATAAATCACCCACTAAGAAATTATCAAGCAATGTTAAATATTAGAAATTAGGTATTATTGGATTTTTTTACCTTCAATTAATTGTTTTATTTTGTAATTATTATTTTTTTTAAAAAAATATGTGATGAGCTTAAAGGGTTGGCCCTTTGAAGCTCTCGGCCCTATAGGGCCGGTCTCGTTAAACCATATTCACTTTTGAAGCCTCCAAAATCAAAATCATGCCATCCAAAGGTTAGGACCTAAAAGAATCACCCCCAATTACCTGCTCTAATCTTGAGAATTGAGAGATATATCAATTATGTGTTTTTCAATTGAACATAATTGCCGGCGAAAAAAAAATGGACATAATTATGTATTACAGCAACTACGTTTGTTTACTGCCAGTGAGCGAATATTGTGGTGATTAAGGAAAATAAATCAGTGCTGCTCTGGAATAATATTGAATCGTGTGCAACAGTTTCAACTAATTTTAAATAGATTTCCTCATAACAGCCATGCTTAGTTACATGGTACTCGGAGTTGTTACTATTAACAAAAGAGAGAACGTTGAACAGTCACTGTCCGAGGCAAAAGCAAAAAAGGGAGACATTATTGTTGCAAATCAAGATTCAATTACTTGCTGGGATGGCCAATGAAACGTGGAATAAACGAGACTTTTGGTGTACAATAATGAAGCGAGTAAGGTACATGGAATGTGCGTGTGATTGAGTAGAAGTGGGGACGAGGATGAGTAGACAAACAACTTTCTGCTTTCATGTAGCATCTCATCATTACAAGATTAAATTAAACTATATGGCCATAACTCACTGTGGCCCCTTCCCTCTCTTTCTGCTCTTGTTTCTTTCACTTACCCCAAATCAGGTTGGCAACTTCTTTTTTGCTGCCTACATGTTTCCCTTTCACTTCATTCTCCCCAGCAAATCTATCTCTCCAAATTCAACACTCCCCATTCCCATTGTATTCTAATAACCATTTGGCTCATCCTATATTCAACATTTTTTTCAGATTTTGTTACTCCTTTATTTTTTGTCCACAATACAAGATGAAGTTTATTAATTCATACGAGTTTATGAATGTTAGTTATACCATTTATTATAATTTGAATTGATAAAATTTATATTTGACCCTTATAAAAGAATTTGATTTTCAATAATGCATTCAATGTTTGCCATCCCCCCCCCCCCAATAAGGATAAACGTGGAAAAAATCATTGATTACCGTGTTAACCTCTTAAATTTTGAATAAAAACTTTCTTTTAGAAGACTTCTCATATATTAGAATACCGGATCTTCGAATAACCAACTAACTTGAATTGATGCTTTGTTGTGGGAACATCTCTCCTTGAATCATTATAACAGGATGGAAATCAGATTTTAGTTCACCCATTTTGTGATTTGTAATTTAATTGATAAGATAAAGTGGCCTTGGTACATTTCCCATTCCAATCGACTTATTTCAACTTCACACAAGTTGTACATGATCCGTGCAAGCATGGGAGGCACACTCGCAAATTCCTGTTTTGGCATCAACCCACTGGAACCAGTTTTCTTATTAAACATAAAGCTTAGTATGGAAAGTTCGTCAAATCTAAACTTTCATATTTGATTTGTATAGTTCATATTTGATTTTATAAATGTTTATATTTTTTAAAAAAATATTATTTCAATATGTATAGAATATAAAATCAAAATAATCTCTTAACTATCACATTTTCAAAAAACAATTTTTTGCCAAAAAAATAATCTTTTTTAAAGTAATCAAACCTGGACCTTCCAGACCTAATCTGGAGGGTGCAAATTTAACTATATCTTTTATGCTTAGTTGGGAAACTGGTTCCCAACCGAATGGATGCTTCTGTGTTCGTTACCAATTACTTCCTTCGGTCTTAATTATAAGATTAAGTTAACTTTTTTGGAGAAATTAAGGAAACATGATATATCACTTTAAATTATTTATCTTTATATTTTTTCCTCAACTAATTTATTTTACTCGTAAATTAACGTATAATCTAATTACATATAGCATATGTTAACATTTTGTGGTCTATTTTGCTTTTTTAATATTCACAAAAAAAAATCAACTTGATCTTATAATTAAGAATTAACACCGGCGGAGTACCATGTATGTCATTCAATATATTTTTCGAGTAGCAGATCCTTCAACACAAAGTTGAAGTAAGCCTCTGGGAGTTATCACTCATATAAGAATGGGGAAATGCTGGCCCATGGCAATCCACTAAATGGGCTTTTAGCTTTGATAATCTGTCAAAGAATGGCCCAAATTTTAAATCTAAAGAGACACCTGAAATCCAGTTCAGCTACGTAGAGTAATTCTCTCTCAATCTCACACACACCCCAAGGAAAGAGAATTCCAAGCCAAATAAAAGCCACCACCGTGCTTCCACTCACGCGTGGTAGCTCTGATTTCAAAGTGAACGAGGTAGAAATGAAATGAAAAGCACATAAATGGGAGAACGTTGAGTTCAACATGAGGAAGTTGATACTACTATTATGGGAACTTTTTATCAGATGGCACCAGAGATAGAAACAGATTTAAAAAAACTGCAAAAATTAAGAAGGTGCAGTTCTTGCATGTTTAAAATCGTTGCAAAACGAAATATAAAAGCTTCTTTTCAACCCACATGGTATGACATAGCAATATAGCATAGTGGAACGAGGATTCGCTCATATTTTTTTTTTGATATGCTAAAAACGATGTCTGCTAAACTCACGCTTTTCTTTGAACCCATTTCTTGTTTCGATGGAGTTATTGAGGGGGAAAAAAAAAACTCTATATAAAAAAGTAAACAGTACACATGAGAAAAGGGATTGTTTTTAAAAAATCAAGGTAAAAGCAGTGAGCAACAAGGTAGAAGCAAATAAGAGGATAAAAGAATATACCGGGCAAAACAACAGGAATCAGTGTTGCTCATGCATAAAACTAAGCCCTAAACTGGCGAGTGCTCGTGTTAAGAATAAATAATATAGTAAAGAGATCCTCGTAGTAATCGCTTGAGAATGAGTGACTAGGTACACAGATCATGTGACCCCCTTTCCCTAAAAATAATAATATTTTGGTCATGTGACTTCCAAAGCGTCTGAAAGTTGAATCCCCCACAGCAGATTTGGCCCCCCCAACCCTCTTTTCAATGATTTTAGGCTCCCCCCATTATTTTACTAATGAATAATGAATTCCCCCTCACTTCACCCTGCCTTCTTCATCTAGATCGAAGACCACTCTTAAAATATTCACTTTTAAACATACAAATATATACAATTTGGGGTCCCAGTTCCCAACTTCTAAAACTAAAAAAGAATTGAATCCAACCTATAAAAGATCCAATCTGGACACTACCTTCAAACAACACCTCACATTATTCAAACCTGAATATGGTCCAATCTGTAATACTGCAGCTTTACGAATCCAACCAAAACCCATGCTGTTTTTTATTATACACATATTTTTTTCTCCCAACTTCTCTATTAATGTTACATTCTATTAAGTTTTATTAATATAAAACTACGTTATTGTATTAAAAAAATATGTGAGTTAATCATTTTACCTTTAATACATAAATAATTAATTTCAAAATATTTATTCCTATAGGAGATCAAATTCTTTTCAATAAAGGGACATAGTTTTAATTTAACATAGACTCTGTTGGCCAGAACCCAATGAAGAGATTCGGACTATACATTTTGCCCCAAAATACAACTCACCATCTCAACAAAAAGCAACCTACAATCTTTTTTTTTTTCTTTTTTCCAGAAAAAAGGGAAAAGAATTAGTTGAGTCAAAACCTGGTCTTTGTGATAACATCGATATCGATAGTATAATAATTATTAAAAGATAAAGGAACAGTGATAGATAGAGAGAGAAGGGGAAGGTGGAGTGTGGGGGAGTGAAGAACGAGGGTGGGGGGACAGAGATGGCAGGGTCACGTGTCGGTTTACTATTGGGTGTGAGGGAAGGCAATGGTACTCGCCATTTGAAAAAGTTGGTCAAACCAAACGACCGGATAAGCAAAAACCGATACGTACAGTCAAAGCAATACCTGTCACGGTCAATTGCTTTGCTGGCTCTTTCTATTTTTATTTTTATTTTTTCTTTCTTTCCCCAAATAATTAAAAAAAATGGAAGTGCCTCTCGTCCCTCTACCATTTTGGATTTATTAATTGGTGATGAAACTATTTTATCGGGTTATAAGATGAGTTGTTAGTTGTTACCACATACAACCTGCCTTCTAAATCTGAAGTTTGCATTTTATTGTAAAGAAAGAAACTTGGTGATTATGAAGGGGGGAAAAAGGCACATATATATTGATTGAGATATTCGATTTGACTGGGGGCCCACTTTTTTGTAGTTTGGGTGTGGGCCCAGCATGGTTGTTCCTTCGTGCTCGTGGGGCTTCCCTGGCTGCACTTTTGTGAACCCCACCTCCCTTTCTTCTTGCTTCGTGTAATTTTTTTTCTCTTATTAATTAATTAATTCCTCCAAACCACAATTTTATTTATCTCTTTGGTCTTTACACTTTCCCACCTCTTTCTTACTCAATTTTATTTATTTATTTTTTCTTACATCATGTTGTGTAGCATTTCCATTTTCCAACTACTTTTCTTTATTTCTTTTAAAGTTTAAAACCAAACTCATATTTAATGCCACACATTTCTTCCTAATTGCATGATGGGTGCCACTTCCATTCATGAATCATGATTCATACATATAAGCCTAACTGTAACATAAATGTCGCCACCTCCTTTTGAATTTCAACAGATTCATTTGCATCGTCCAATCATTCACAACAAACCTGCTCTTGTTTAAAGAAATGACATTTCACTGAAATAAAATGACCACCAAAACAAACCAACACCAACCTATACTCCCTCTTGTCCCGTCACAAGGGTAAATGGTTTTTTTTTTAAAAAAAAACAATTATAATAAGAGGTAATAAGGAAAATTTAAAATAATAAATGTTTAATGTTCATTCTTATTTGTTTAAAAAGATTTTAATACAAAGAGGAGAGAAAAAAATATAATAAATGGTATAATGATAAAATAAGAAAATTGTTTTAATTTTACTCATATAAATGATTTAATTATGTATATTATGCGTAATTTGTTTGATTATCTCTTATAATATACTTATTTATTTTATTTATATGATACTTTCAACACGTTTGACAAAAATCAAAGAAAATCTTAAACTTTATTAACCCTGGCTTCAAATTTTAATAACAGTTTTACCCAAATTTAATATTAACTACACCACATATAAGAAAAATACACTACAGAAAACAAAGTCAACACATAATAAATAAAGAGTAAAATAAATAGGTTAAAATTCTTTAAATTTGTAAAGTACACTTATAGTTCTTTAATGTTAGCACCATTAACTTCCACTAATTAAATGCTGACTCAGCATATTTTTTAGGTATGATCTTAATTTAATTTTAAAATTAAAAGATTCATTTTAATCCATAAGTAATTGCTAAGTCAGCATTCTGTTAGTGAGAGGTAACAATGTTACGATTAAAAGACTAAAGGTGTACTATAGAAACTTAAAGGATTAAAATAAATTTAAATAGCCAAAACTATATTTTAATCTTTTTTTTTTGCCAGTCAAAACTATATTTTAATCAAAAGTATATTGACATGAAAAAAAGAAAACAAATCTTTTTTTTTTTCTTTTTCTGCCAATCAATATCAATATGAACAGAGCAGTAATGTGGAGGGGAAGGAGAATGATAAAGGGGATTTAGAATAAATCAGTAAGAGATAGGGATAGATTATTGTTATTATTATTATTAGTATGGGAGTAATTATTAGTATTTAATCGTTTGGGGTTAATGATGGATTGCAAGGTGGTGGAGTAGTATGTGAATACGTGATCACTGCACGTGTGGTGCGCGGGCCGAGGGGCTCCTGACCGGCTGCAACCCGTGCATCCCGGTTACCTCCATTATTTTTCCTTTGTATAAATAAAAGAGAAAATTTTCGTTTTTTATTTTAAACTTATTTTTTTACCGTGTAATTATCATATATTTTTTTTTTTTTATCTCTGCTGCCCCAAAAGAAGAGCTGTGCTGTGTGCCAGGGATGGCTTTTCTGTGCTGCTCCCTCCCTACCACACTCTCTTGCCCCTTGTGGTACGGACCTCCCTCTTCTTCACTTCCTTCTCTCCCAATTCCTCTTATGCTTCTTTCTTTGATTTTGTGATCTGTTTCTCTCTTGCCTCTTCCCCTTTCCACTGTTTTTCTTCTGTTAATCTCCTCCTGCTAGTGGAGTGTGAGTCTACACTGTTTGGTCTTTGATTGGGGTTAGATTCTTCTTTTTCGGTTTTTCCTCCGCATCTTTATTTATTTTGCTAAAGGGGGTTACTGATTTAACCCCTTTTTGAAGCTTGAGCTTCAAGTGAAACAAGAAGTTTGATTGATTGTATTTGTGTGTGTGTGTGTTCCTGATGTGAGATAATAGGGGATGGTAATGATTCTTTTGACCATTGAAAGAGATCAGATAAAGCGAAGGAAAAAGAAACAGGAGAAGGGTTTTTTCTTTCTTTCCTTGTACACAATAAAGCAGATTTCTTGCTTGTAAATTGCCCATTAGAACTTGCCTCCCCAGTTTTATTCCTCTTTTCCACCTTTCCCTTTTCCCACGCACCTCATGTGTGTTCTAGATGTAATGCCCCTTGACCACCGGTGCTTTCCATTGTAGACATTTTTTGTGGGTTTTGTTTTTCCTCTTCTGCATTTTCCAACTAGGTCTTCTTCACTAAGGGGTTTTCGAAAATGCCGATGTACCAGCCTTCTAAACGAGACGTCGTTGCTGGCTTCGATGCTGGTGGTGATGGCCAGATTCTAGATCTGGACACCGCCGTCAAGGACGGCGTTTTAGGCGGCGTTGAAGGTGGGATTGTCGGAGCTGGGGCCACCGAGAAATTGGATCTGGGAAAAATGATTCAAGAGCTTGACTTGTCTGAAGTTCCTACAGTGTTTATCTGCCCAATCTCTCTTGAGCCAATGCAAGATCCAGTCACACTGTGTACTGGTCAAACCTACGAGAGGTCCAACATTCTCAAATGGTTCAATTTGGGTCACCTTACTTGTCCTACCACGATGCAAGAGCTATGGGATGATTCCATCACTCCAAATACAACTCTTTATCGTCTGATATTCACTTGGTTTTCTCAAAAGTATCTGTTGATGAAGAAGAGATCGGAAGATGTGCAGGGGAGGGTGTCAGAACTTGTGGAGACGCTGAAGAAAGTGAAGGGTCAAGCTCGAGTTCAAGCACTCAAGGAGCTTCATGATGTGGTGGCTGCTCACTCCACTGCTCGTAAGACAGTCATTGATGAAGGTGGTGTATCTGTTATGTCTTCCTTACTTGGTCCTTTTACTTCCCATGCTGTTGGCTGTGAGGTCATAGGTATACTGGTTTGTTTGACTCTTGATTCTGAATCGAAAAAGAATTTGATGCAACCTGCTAAGCTTTCTTTAATGGTGGACATTTTGAATGAGGGCTCGATTGAGACCAAAATCAATTGCACCCGACTGATTGAGTCATTGATTGAGGATAATGACTTTCGTTCTGAGGTTATTTCAAGCCATAGCCTTTTGGTTGGGCTGATGCGGCTTGTGAAGGATAAGAGACACTCAAACGGGATATTTCCTGGGCTTAGCCTCTTGGGAAAGTTATGCTTACATAAGGAAGTAAAGAATTTGCTTGTGAGTATTGGGGCTGTTGCTCAGCTGGTTGAATTGTTATCTGCTTTGGAGCCAGAATGTTCCGAGTTGGCGCTTTCCATTTTAGATGCGTTGGCATCGATACCGGAAGGCAGAGTAGCGTTGAAGAATTGTTCTAACACCATACCGAATATGGTGAATCACTTGATGAGAATCTCAGAGAACTGTACCCAATATGCATTGTCAATCCTATGGGCTGTGTGCAAGCTTGCTCCTGAGGAGTGCTCATCTGTTGCTTTGGATGCTGGACTTGCTGCAAAGCTGCTCCTTGTCATCCAAAGTGGTTGCAATCCTATATTGAAGCAACAATCTGCTGAGCTTTTGAAGCTGTGTAGTTTGAATTATTCAGATACTATCTTCATTTCCAAATGCAAGCTTACTAGAACCATCCAATGACTTTGTGGGCTTTAATCTGGTTGTATCAACAATTCATGGATTTGCAAGGCGGGAGAAGCAAATGAAATGATATGCCACTTCTCAGATCGCATGACTCAAGGTAACCCCTAAAACATGATGGCATTGGGGTCTTATCCCAACAATTGATTCAAATGAAGAAGAATTATGTTTTGAACGTCCTCAAATATTGCCAGAGAGGGTTCAATTCACTCCTGCGAGCTGCTTGTCCATTTTTTTCCTCTTTTCAAATAAGCCCCATCAAGAAGATACCTCACTGTACACTGTTTTGGGGCAATGCGGATGTGAGAATTGAAAGCTATTGTTGGGATAAGGATATTTGTTAGGAGAGTGAGCTCACGGTAAGGATGGATCTTGCAATTGTAATTGTTGAGGAGTTGCTTCGCTCCATGGCTTCCTTGTACCCTCCATTTGGAACTGAACAGCCTCCAAGATTTCATTTAAAATAGTGAGAATTTTTGCTTTTGGTGCAAAGAAATGTAGAGACTTTTTCATTTAATGTGTACAATGAAAACAACCATTCCATTTCTGTTCTCAGTTGTTCATAGCCTTGCGTTGTTAATGGAAAACTTAGCTGAATGATGATATTCATGTGAATCAATGATTTGATACCAATCATGTTGCCTTTTAGATTGATTTCATCAGGTCGTCCCAGATGAGAGGACGTTTGGGTGTGGATGCATCTCATCCCAACCTGACGTGATTGGATTTGTTGAGGGGGGACCCCCAACGTAACCTCTCGCTGATCTGATTCAGATCTCTGCTTCTTGGAAAAGAAAGAAAGCTTTCACTGAATAACAGCGTTGAATTGTTTGCCTTACCCAGCATTTCTCCAAATCTGGGAACAGTCGCCTCTCTTATACTACACCATCGCAATGAACTCATCGGATTATTCAACCAAAGTTAGCTTCAATAATTATATGTTGAATATAAGTAAAAGCTTCAGTAATGGTGTTAAAGTTAGCTTCAGCCATCAGAAGTGAAAGCCCCAATAATAGTTGGATGATATAAAAAGTCATAGCCTGTCACTACTTACACTAGAAAACAAGTGTAATTCTTCCGCAATAAAATATGCCAAAGAGCTTGCAGATTTCAAAGTAAATGCTCATAAAATTAAAACAAGAGGGAGGAAAGAACTGGACATACTCTATCAAATCATTTCAAATGTGTTTTTACTGATGCTTTGCTGGACCAGGATATGGCGGACAGCTTACTGTCCTGCGTAGATTAGCCTAATGAGGACCGTTTTGTACGTTCTCTTCTCTCAAGCCTTTGGCTTGCCTTGATATGTCAAAAAAGTGTGTTTTTACTGCTGATCTTGTTCTTCTTATTGTTACTATTAGTATTAATTTGAGAGGTCTGAGATGGGAGGTGGGGCGGGCAGAAGAGGTTTGACGAATCCAGGCAGAGATGTATGAAAAATGTAAAGACTGAAGAGTATACAAGGAGGTGGGCCCACGGCTTACTCAGCGATGATATCATCATTTATAAAGTGATATACTTCATGAGCTCAGGTTTTCAGGGCTCTTACCCACTGCCGTCCCTTTACTCATTTCCCATTTACGCCACATTGTTCATAATTTACTAATTCTGTGCAACACAACACTCAGTCTCACATGCGCGCACGCCCATGCCTTGAAATTTCACTATTTAAAGTCAGTTCCCGTTCAATAATTGCGAGACTTTTACGTCACCGGTCCTTTCACTTGTTTTTTTACAGTGAAGGGATTATATTTTACTCACTTATTGAAAGCTGTTACTCCCAACAGTCAAAGGAGTCAAGTGAGAAGTCTGAAGATGTATGACTCGCTGGCACCTACGTGGACAGAGTGACTGGAGTTTCCGGCTCCCTTCTTCCCTCTCACAGAAGGAATGCATGCACAATTATAAGAAGCAAACGAGCCACAATCAGATTCAAATTTGCCTGCAATTAATTTTTAGCAACTTGTACGCTGAGCGGCATTTTGTGGTGGCATTTTGTAGATTTGAACTTGATTTTTTTCATAAACTACGAGTTGCATTAATTCTTCTGAACTAAATTATACAACCATATAAGATTAGAAAACTTTTTATCGATATTTCTGTTCATGAAAGTAATCCTAACATCTTGGATCCATTGACACACACCTCTTGATAGATAGTTGGTAGATTTCTCTTCCTCCCAGATTTTCAGATAAGAAAGATCACCCTTCCAGTGTTAAAGATTTTACCTTTATTATTGGGTCCCACTTTTAAAAGTTTAACTATTGAAATGGCACAGTTTCCGGCATTAAAAAGGGGTTAACGGTTAATATTTCCCCTATAGTTTTCGCTTAGAACTAATTTTAATCTGAATTTTTTTTTCAAATTTGCCCTGAAAGTTTTAAAACATAGCAATATCGCTGTATTCCGTTTAAAAACTAACGTTGACTATTAAAAATTTGATGTTGAACGTTTTAACAGAAAAGTTCAAAATTGCCCTAAACATGCATGACATGCTGGCACCTATCGTGAACTGCCATCTTACACGTGTACATAGTGATTGGAGTTTTTGGCTCCCTTCTTCCCTCTCACAAACGTAATGCCATACACAATTATAAGAACCAAAAGAGCCGCAATTTGATTTAAATTTGCCTGTAATTAATTTCCCGCGACCTGTGTTCTGAGTGGCATTTGTGGGATAATGCCAAAGATTTGAACTTGTCTTTTCATAAACTATGAGTTGCATCAATTCTTTTGAACTAAAGTATACAACCATAAAAGATTTGAAAACTTTATATTGATATTTTTTGTTCATGAAAGTAGACCTAACATCTTGGATCCATTGACAAACACCTCTTGGTAGTTGGTAGATTTCTCTTCCTCTTGGAAATATTTGCAAAATGGTAGAAATTTGGCCCATCAGATTTTCAGTTAAATTAGATTACCCTGTACTAAAGATTCTACCTTTATTATGTTAGAAAGAGCGCAACAGATTTTAATTCTTCCTATTATATGCAAGAATATGTGAGAAAACAAACAAATAAATATATGATAGAAATGAAACTATTCAAGAGACACCGGAACTATTAACATGGAAAATCCTTCAATTAAAGGGTAAAAATTATGGTTCAATCCACTATGAACGAATCAAGTTACAAGGGATTAGAATTTCAAACACACATGTAAAAATGTGCAAGCATTCAACCTAACAACCAAAGCTATACACTTACGATAGAGAATAAAGAAGTAAAAAAATGCCTAGAAAAATGGAGCTTAGTACGGACTCAATATCTTTCACATCAAGTCTCGAATTGATGATCCTACAGCTCAGAATGACGCATTGACAGTGGTGAATATGCTGATTAAATTATTACCCGATCTTATGGTTAACGAAAGCACAAACGATGATTTATTGAGATTGACGTATGAACCTATGAAAATCTCTTTCTCTTTACTTCTCTCTCAAGTCGCTACACTTTTCTTATAATTAGACATTACCCCCTCAAACTCTAATTTGCCCCATTTCCACTTAAGTAAGTGGATAATCGGGGCTCAAATATTGGGCCTTATGTCCCAAAGAAGTGGAAACCAAAACCGAACTTATTATTGGGTACCACTTTGAAATATTTAACTAACGAAATGGTGCAATTTCCAGCATTAAAAATCCAAATGGCTTAAGACGGATTTGTAAAGAATTAAGGGGCTAAACCGGTTGAAACAGCAAGTACGCGCATCATCCAAAAGCCCAATAGGAATGAACGAATGAATGAGAGAAAGGCGAAATAGAAATGCTGACGTGGCCAACTGTCATAACGGATTTTATGTTGTGACCATGAGAATCCAATCCCAACATCTTTAAACCCAACGTTCAAAATCTTTCATCACTTTCTTCCTCACTACTTCCTCTCTCTCTCATCCTGCACAATGGGATGCACTCATGCTAGTAAACGCCTCTCACCTTCTTCACCGCTTACTCCTCCACATCGTGAGAGTCACAAACGCAAACAAGAAACAGAGGAAGATGAAGAAACAGAGGCAGATGCAGATAACTTCATTAAAAAAATGTACCCTCGTAGACACGGGAAAGATGTATACCAAGATTCAGCTGATGACATTCCTCCTGAGACTAGTGAAGGAGCCAGGAGAAGGCTTTTGTTACTCCAAGATCCTTCAAGAATTGATGAGCACCTTCTCTCACGTCTCAGTTCTCTGCTTCTTGATGACGACGACGACCATGAATCAATACCCAAAATGCCTAATTTATCCCAAGTTGTCGCTGGGATGTTCGAAACAGAGAGATGGCGCGACCTTGCTGACCATGTTTTAGAGGCCATTTACACGAACTCGGGAATAAGGCAAGAAATGGCACTCAGGGTTTTAGTGAGTTTGCCCGAGACAAGAGAAGAAAGTCATGGAGCGTACAAATTCTGGGGGACAAGCTATGAGTCACTTTTCTTGAGATTCTTGGACTTATTTGATTCTCTAGATCTTAATATCCAGGCTCTGACATATGATGCCTCTGTTAAACTGATTCCCCTGCTTCACCTGTGGAGTTTTAACAACGAAATTGACATCCTCCTGCCGAAAATGATCGTCTGGCTCCTACAAGCGTTCGATGATAAGGAGGACCATATGGACATTGTGGAAACAAGAATGATGGATTTGGTGGGATTGGCTGAATCTTGTACTTCCCATTTTGTGAAGCGAATTGACTTTGTGTTGACCTGCATGTTCCGAATTGTTGCGACTGCAGATGACAAGACAAGTACTTTTCTCATGTCTAAGGCGATTCGAATTATTAGGATACTCAACGGAGTGGCTGTGCACGAAGCTTCAATGTTTTATGCGAAACTTTCTGACGAAAATAAAAGCAGAATCATGGAGAATTGCCTGCGCTTGATGTCTGGCATTGAAGATGTTCCTACCTGGTATGATACGGACAGGGAATTGAATGAATTGATTGGGGTATCTGAGAATATCTTACTCGGAAAGTTGTTACTATTTCGGATCTGCGTGCATTCACATCAAGACTTGTTACTTACCTTTGGATTTGATGTTATACCTCGTTATTTGAATTCACAAGATTGGCAGATACGTCAAGCAGCAGTGTTTGCCTTTGGTGCGATTGGACTCGCATGTAGCCATGTACGTATGATATTGCATATATTAATTACTTACAGTTCACTAAGGAATGTGTGTTTAATTAAATTTGTCTGGCAGATACAGGCTGTGATACGTGAACAAGCAGAGAGAGTGCTGGACATATCATTGAGTGATTCCCACCCACGCGTTCTTTGGGCTGCCATTGATGCAATTTTGAGTTTAACTGCAAACTCTGCTCATAAAGAGCATGTCGGATATCTCAATAAGTTCCTCCCAAGAGTTATCACCATATTTAAATCAACCTCAATTTATCCACGCCTTCAGGTTTATATACTAATAAACACACACAGACACCGAGTGGACTTTTGCCATCTTCCTAATATTAACTAACTTGTTTGTGTGTGTGTGTGTGTGTTTTTGAGCTGCGCAGTTTCATGCTGCTTCAGTAGTTCGTCGCTTGATTAAGAATTGCGATCAAGAAGATGTAAAGTCGTTCTTGGAAGATCTGGTGCCTGGATTGCTAAAATTTCTCAAGGTATTTATTTATGTGACCTTGTATGGTTTGGATATAGTTTTGGGAAATTGGCCCCATCAAACATATAAAATGTTATTTTCTCTGGCATTCAAAGTTTTGTATGTGAATAAACTTTTCAGCAGCAAAACGAGAAGTGTTGGGAGCAAGCTATGGAAATTCTGGTATTACTGGCTGCATTCTTTCCGGTAGGCAAGAGATTAAGAGTCATGAAATTGTCAAACCTTGATGAAGATAAAGAGATGTATCATGTGTGTTGAATTTGTTGGGTGTAGGTCTCTCTTCGTAGGTACTATCGGGAAACAGTGGATTCTCTGAAACCTTTCGTGTCTCTAACGTTATTTGGGGCAAGATCTATAGAATGCTTGAGTCATATTTTCTCTGCGTTTCTCGATGACCACTCTCTTCCCTTGTTAAGTGATGCTCAAGAGGTAATCAGTGATATCATTCTTTTTTTTTTAATTATTGTTATCGTAGTCACCAATAGTTCTTAGTGATAAGGGAAAGGCCTGTCCAAAACTACTTCATCACTCTCACTTATATAATACTAATGTAAAAAGTTTATTTTCTGGGTATCATTGTTGTAATTAAGTTGATATTTTAATCACAGATGAATTTTGTAAGATACTCCCTCCGGTCTTAATTATAAGACCACTTTGACTTTTTTGACTTTTTTTTTTCAATACAAAAAAAAAAGTAGTTTCAGTCCCAATTTTTTTTTCTTTCCTTAAAACTAATTTATTCTACTTATAAACTAACCTATAATCTAATTTCATGTGACATATGTTATAATTTAGTGGTCTAATTTACTTCCTTAACTTTCACGAAAAAAAGTTAAAGTGGTCTTATATTTAGGACCGGAGGGAGTATGTCGTTCAACATTGATAAAATGGACGGTATGATCAGTGAAGTAGAAAGAATCTATCGCCATTTATCCGTAAATATAAAAATCTTTAAGTAACTTTTAGATTTTTTTTCTGGCTAAATTATAAGCCATTAATTAGTGATCATTATATACATTTGAGAATTGATTGACCATTACTTGCCTTCTTGGTATGTGCTGTATGTTACTTTAGCAGAGTTGCGATGTAACTGGGCACTAAAGGGCGAAAACATAATGTATTTCTCATTACAATTTTATTGCACTATACAAGGTCACTTAGCATGGAAATCTGAGTACATTATGTTTATCCATTATGAGTTTAGTTTTTTTTTTTTTTTTTTTTTTTGGCCAAAATTATGAGTTTAGTTTGGCTTCTAATATATGTAACTTGTGATGTTTTGAAGGTTTTTATGAGTGTGTTTCAAATTCTAAATAATTGGACGAGCACCGACCAGAGGGTGAAAGCTTACATCTTACAGGTATATTCTATTTATCCTTACAGTCTAGTTGATTACATACATTTTAGGAAAGAAAAAAACAACACTATATACAGCCAAAATGATCAGGGCTAGGTCTTGGGACAGCATATAGCTAGCCAGTATCATTATTTTATTTTCTTTACCTTATGCTATAAATATACATAGTTTATTGATTTCTTCCTTTCTCATGAAGTTAATTAATCGACACTATATGCAGGCATTGTTTCAACTGTGCAAACTACAGATCGAAGCTGACAAATTCCTTGACAAAATCGTGCCTGTGTTGATTCTGATTCTTGAAGAGACCGATAATCCTATCACGTTCGTTTTCAAATCTGCCTTTCCGTTCCACCTGATTTTTTTTAAGAAACATTTTTTTTTTTCAGTCAGCCTTATAACGATATATCATATGTTTTTTAGGAAATTGACAATAGATAAGCAAAGTCCGAGTAGCTGTGAGCAGAAACATATGGCCTGTGAATTGCTGTCAAATTTTGCCGTTCAATTCCAGGAACAATTTGCACCATGGGCTTCCCGGGTAATCAATTGGTTTGATTTGCACCTTTTCTATATATGCATGCAAAGATACATTTTCCTGTGGCTGATTATAACTTCCAATGATTAGGTTTCTCCTCTGTTGACTAGCATGGCAAAAAAAACTACTGGCATTAATGATTATGCTAAAATCGCTTCTACTAAAGGTATTTCCGATTTTTATTGTAATAAATATTACTATTCTAAAACGTTGGGTTACATTGATTTCTAATTTCTAAGTACATTAAGCTTGCCTTATTAATTTCTGTTTCTAGCCCTTCCAAAAGTATTGCTCTCGTGCCAAAACCGAAAAGATTCTGAGAGATTGTTCAACTCCACTGTAAAAGCTCTGGTCGAAGCTTCACTCAATGTATCTGGCCAGTTATAGTAATGTTAAAGTTATTACCTCAAAGGCATTATTATATTGTGCATTTTCTTTGGCTGAACTACTTTACGTTTCAAATCAATATAGGAATTTGAAAGAGCGAATGGTATAGTAATGTTAAAAAGCCTCAATGAATGCATTGCGGTATGTGTGGGAATATTGTCCACTGGAAATCATGTATTTACATATAATTATATTATTGGATTATGAAGATCAAAATATGTGCTAATTATATTGTGCAGATCTCAAGATCAATTTATAGTGAGGATGTACTGGATCAGATTGTAGCACTGCTAGAGAAACTACTCTCTCAGGAGTCATTGTTTACCGGAGTGGAAGAAGGAGAATTTCCTCCTGCTGAGATTGATAAACTGGAACAAGAGGAGGAAATAATTCAAGTCTGTGTGAAAATTTTTCATTATATTGAACATATTGTATACTCTGTATGCATTTTTCACATCATGCTTGTCGATTGAAAGCAATAAATTAACAAACTATTGTATCTTTGTGTTTTCTATTGAAGGCAGCAAAATGCTTAGAGACAATGATTTCTACATTCAAGTCTGCGTTCTTACATCGTCTTGACGAGCTTCTGCCACTTGTTGAAGGCCTATGGGTTAGCATATACCTTTTTTAGGGTCTTTTTTCCCTTAAATTTTCTGTACCTACACTTTTGAAGCATGATTGTATTTTAATCATTTGATTCAACTTTTCCGCAGGGTGGTTACAATGACTATCCAGAGAGAGTGAAAGAATCGGCAATCTCCACTTTTAATTTGCTTTTGAAGGACTACCCAGACACATTGCAAAGGTTAAACTTATTGTAGTATATCTGAATTCAATTATATATCTACCCTTAATATCAATCATGACTCATTCAATTCGTCTATATTGTTATTCAAGCCAGGTACAGTGACACATATGCTCAGGTCGTCATGGAACTTTGTTACTCAGAGAGCCCTCATCTTCAACGGGTAATTACCTGTTTCTGCAAAATAAGCCACCTCTATTTCTTTTGTCATACATATATTAAAGTTAGAGTAATGAAACTTATATATAGGAAGCTGCACGAGGGATTGGTTTATGTGCCACACGCAGAGAACTTATATCCAACTTTGATGCCAATGGTCGGCTCTCCGTAGTCCTTACACACAGAATTAATTAAACTTGCTTTCATTAAACAAATTAATGTAAATGCGGTGAATTTTGTGCAGTGGCTATTGACATGCTATATGATTTAATAGAGCGTGATATAGAATTAGAGAGAAGAATGGCATATGATGCCGCGGCTTCAGCTTTGGGCAAAATATGTGAGTTCTGGCGTCATACTATAAATGGCCCTAAGGTAAAATTTTTATTATCTTTGTCCAAATGCTACTATAATCGTCTCCCCCTTTTTTACTTTTAATTATGTTATATATAGACTAAGAAAAAACTCAAATTTGATTAACTCTTACTTTGGAACTTCACAACTTTTTAACTTTACCCTTGTCTAGTACAAAATATATTCAATGAAAACAAAATAATAAAGAAGAGTATTTGTTTATTTATATTAAAATTTCAATGATAAGACTGATAAATAGGATTACAATAACCTTCTCAATATAACCCATAAATAAAACATGAGTATAGGGGTGGTTAATTGCACAGCTAATTTATCTTTGCAAGTTTTGCTTGATTTACTTGAATATAACTTATAAGCAGGTGGTTCCAATGTGGTTATATTTCTTGCCGTTAAGAAATGACTTCAAAGAAGCCAAATATGCACATCGACAATTCTGTCAGATGTTAGAAAGGTATATAACTTTTCTTTGATTCTTTTTCTTATAAATTTGTTTGATTTACTTTATCTTAAAATCATTTTGGAGTGACCCTAAGTGAAACTTCGAAATAAGTAGGAAACTTCGATTATCATCATCTTCCATTCCATTTCGTTTCAGGGATGATCAGGATCTTTTGGGGGTTAACAACGAGAATCTTGATAAGATATCTCTAGTTTTAAAGGAGGTAATGATGATTTCTAGTTAATTAAAGTCTATCTCCCTCTACTCTTAATTCTAGCTACTCTGATTTATTTTGATTTATTTGAGTAAATTTTTTTCCTTTCAGATTTTATTGCAAGGTGAGAATCTAGCGACAGAGGAAACGACAAACTCGATCATCTCCTTGCTAAACAAATTCGGGGGCATGTCATAATTGTTATTGAACATCACAGCAAACACTACTTTTACATTTTTGGATGACACCACATGCATAAAAAAATACTTGCAAAGTATATTATTGATGATTATCTATTGATATGCTTATCAGATGTAGTGGGATTCGATATCACATTTTTACAAGATGAGAGTTGTATTCTTTTTCACTAGATTAACCTTATTGGCAACAAACGTGTTGTCACTATTAGCATAATAGTAAAGTAGCATAAACTCTTACGTGACTGCTCCTTTCACTTGTTTTTTTATTTTGAACGGATCATATATATTTTTCACTAAAAATGTTACTCCCTACAGTCAAACTCGTCAGTTGAGTAGTCTGAAAATGTATGACATGCTGGCTCTTGCGTGGACTGCCATCTTACACGTGGACATGGTGAATGGAGTTTCTGGCTCCATTCTTCCCTCTCTGAGATGGAATGCGAACACATCTATAGGAATCAAAACATTTATAGCAATCCGGTTCAAATTTGCCTGCAACTTGTACGCTGAGATGGCATTTTGTGTGAGCGTCCCGCAGATTTGAACTAATCTATTTTACTACTCCCGCCGGTCCTAAATATAAGATTATTTTGACTTTTTTTTTTGTGAAAGTTAAGGAAGCAAATTAGATCACTAAATTATACTCCCTCCGGTTCTAAATATAAGATCACTTTGAATTTTTTTTGTAGAAGTTAAGGAAGCAAATTAGACCACTAAATTGTAACATATGTCACATGAAATTAGATTATATGTTAGTTTATAAGTAGAATAAATTAGCTTTGAGGAAAAAAGATTTTTTGTGTGACTGAAACTACTTCTTTTTTTTACTGAAAAAAAAGTCAAAAAAGTCAAAGTGGTATTATAATTAGGACCGAAGGGAGTAACATATATCACATGAAATTAGATTATAGGTTAATTTATAAGTAGAATAAATTAGTTTTGAGGAGAAAATATTTTTTTTGGAGTGAAACTACTTTTTTTTACTGAAAAAAAGTCAAAGTGGTCTTATAATTAAGACCGGAGGGAGTATAAACTATGAATTGTATTAATTCTTGTGAACTAAATTATACAACCATGTAAGATTTGAAAACTTTATCTGGGTATTTTTTTTGGTTAAAAAAAGTGTGTGCAAGTTTTGAACCCTTGATTTGATTGGGAAAGCTAAATTGCTCTCACCATCAAGCTAACATGTCAAATGGCGACTTTATTTGGGTATTTAGTTCATGAAAATTAGCCTAACATTTTGGATCCATTGACATACATATATGCTTGGTAGTTGCTAGCTAGATTTCTCTTCCTCTGCACAACATGCGCCAAACGAAAATAATATCACCTTTCTGATTTTCAGTTAATAGAGATAACCCCTCCAGTGTTAAAGATATAACCTTTATAACTGGGTCCCACTTTTAAACATTTACAAACAAAACGGTGCAACTTCCGGCATAAAAATTGATTTTAAAAAGAATTAAGGGGCTAAATCGATTGAACAGCAAGTGCCCACATTATCCGAAGCCAACCTGAAAAGGTGACGTGGCCAACTGTCATAACGGAATTCATGTTGTGGGCATGAGAATCCAATCCCAACAACATCTTAAAAACCCAATATTCAAAATCTTGAATACTTTCTTCTTCCCGTCTTCCATTTCTCTCCCTCCATCTTCAACATACAATGTCATGCACTTCTGGTAGTAAACGTCGCTCACCGACTCCACCGTCTCCTCCTCCACAACGCATGAAGCGTCAACGCAAACTGGAAACAGAGGAAGATGCAGAAACAGAGGCTACCAATGACTCCATAAAGCAAAGATATACTCGTATACATGGGAAAGATGTATACCATGTTTCAGCTGATGTTCCTGAGACGAGTGAAGAAGCCAAGAAAAGGTTCCTCTCTCTCCAAGAACCTCCAAGAATTGATGAACACTTGCTCTCTCTTCTCAATTTTCTGCTTCTTAACGACGACGATGACCATGAACCAATACCCAGTATGCATAATTTACCTCAACTCATCGCTGGGATTTTTGAAACAGAGAGATGGCGCGAACTTCTTGACAATGTTTTAGAGGCCATTCAGACGAACTCGGCAACGAGGCAAGAAATGGCACTCAGGGTTTTACTGAGTTTGCCTGAGACGAGAGAAGAAAGTCATGAAGGGTACAAATTCTGGAGGACAAACTATGATATACTTTTGTTGAGATTCTTGGAGTTATTTGATTCTCTCGATCACAATATCCAAGCTCTGACATATGACGCCTCTGTTAAACTGATTCCTCTGTTTCATCTATGGAGGTTTGATGAGGACATTGAACTCCTTCTGCCAGAAATGATCATTTGGGTCCAACGAGCGGCTGAAAATAAGGAGATCCAAATAGATATTGTGGAAACAAGAATCGTGGATTTGGTGGGATTAGCTGAATCTTGCACCTCCCATTTTATGAAGCGAATTGACTTTGTGTTTACCTGCATGTTTCAAATTGTTGAGGCTGCAGATGATAAGACTAGCGCATTTATCATGTGCCAAGCGATTCAAATGATTAGGACACTCGATGAAGTGAATATGGACGAAGCTTCAAGGATGTATACGACACTTTCTGACGATAGTAAAAGCAGAGTAATGGAGAATGGCCTGCGCTTGTTGGTTGGCATTGAAGATATTCCTACCTGGTACAATACGGACAGGGGATCGAATGAATTTATTGGGGTCTCTGGGGATACCTTAATGGGAAAGTTCTTAATAGTTCGGATCTGCTTGCATTCTCAAGAAGACTTCTTAATTTCCTTTGGATTTGATGTTATACCTCGTTATTTGAAATCACAAGATTGGCATATACGGCAAGCAGCAGTGTTTGCCCTTGGAGCAATTGGACTCACATGTAGCCACGTGCGTATGATATTGCATATGTTAATTACTTACTGTTCACTAAGGATTATTATGTACTCTATTTAATTAACTATGGCTGGCATAGTACAGGATGTGATACGTGAACAAGCAGAGACAGTGCTGGACATATCACTGAGGGATCCCCACCCTCGCGTTCATTGGTCTGCCTTTGAAGCAATTATGTGTTTAACTGGAGACTCTACTGCTAAAGAGGATGTCGGTTATCTCAATAAGTTCCTCCCAAGAATCGTCACCATATTTACGTCAACCTCCATTTATCCACGCCTTCAGGTATATAAGTTTATATCTACACAGGGATTTTCCAAATATTAACTAACTTGTTTGTGTGTGTTTGATCTGCGCAGTTTCAGGCTGCTTTAGTAGTTCAACGCTTGATTAATAATTGCGATGAAGAAGTTGTAAAGTCGTTTTCGGAAGATCTGGTGCCTGAATTGCTCAAATTTCTCAAGGTATTTCTGTCACCTTATAGCTTCGATATATTTTTGGGAACTTGGCCCCATCAAATGTGTCCAATGTTGTTGAAGTTTCTCAACGTTTTTGTAATTATATTATTGAATACAAGAATTAATACATAAAACTTGATCATATGTTTTAAATTTTAAAGCCAGAGAAAATACTCTTAGTAACTATTATCAAAATCTAAACATTGTAGTCATTTTCAACCTAATGATTTACCTGTAGCCAGAGCTTCACCAATCTCCAAGGGAATATATCCATCTATACAATATCAGCTAGAATGTTCAACATTATATGCACAATATATATCTACACACACTTTCTTAAGATCTTAGCTGAATGTACCTACCTAATTTTCGTCTATGCGTGTTTATGGAAATATATTTTTCCAATTAATGAGAATTTTTGCCATTGAAAATCATTTGAAGAAAACACATCTATGGCCCTCAAATATGTCCCATGTTATAACATATATTTATTTGAAGGAATACTTAACAAGCTATAACATATTATTTTTTTATATATGTCCCATGTTATATATATATATCCATATCCGTAAATCATTCAAATTTTTGTGTGCAAATATACTCTTCTGCAGCTAAACGAAAAGTTCCAGGACGTAGCTATGGAGATTCTGATATCACTATCCTTATTATTTCCAGTAAGCAAAAGAAAATAGTCAAATTGTCAAACCATGATTGTGAAGATGATATATAGATCATATGTATTGAGTTTGTTGGGTGCAGTTCAATCTTCGCAGGTACTATCGGGAAATAGTGGATTCTCTCAAACCATTCATGTGTCACATGATGTTTGGGGCAAAGTCTTTTGAATGCTTGAATTATGTTTTCAACGCGTTTCTCGGGGACCATGCTATTCCCCTGTTAACGGACGCTGTAGAGGTAACCATTCATATAGTTCTTTCTTTTAATTAGCGTAGCCTCCAATAGTTCTTCGTAAAAGTATTTTTTTTTATTTTATATGCAATAACGTAATTGATTTAAATATATATTTTTAAATATTGTTATCATATCTCTCGTAAATATTATGATTAGTTGACTTATTAGACATAGAATTAGTGTTGGAAAACACTTGCTAATTCAATAACATATGATTTGTTCAAAAATTATAATAACTGTGTGTAAAGTATAAATAGTTATGGTTTACGTTATTTAAAGTTGCCGCCAAATAAATAAATCAAATGGACAACATATGATTAGTGAAGATTTATCTACACGCCATTTCTCGTTGATTATAAAAATGTTTGAACAACTTTTAGATTTGTGTTCTTGCTAAATTTTAAGTCATTTATCAATAATCATTATATAGATTTGAGATATGACTGACCAATATTGTTACTTTCCTTCTTGCTATGTTATAGTACTATGTTACTTTAAAGCTGCAACTTTTACACACATTCTTTCAGTTTCAATTTTACTGCACTCTATATGGGTCACTTAGCATGGAAATCTGAGTTAAACAATGTTTATCTATTTTAATTTTTGTTTCGCTACTAATAGATCTATATAACTTGCATTGTGACGTTTTGAAGGTTTTTATGCTTGTGTTACGAATTGTACATAATTGGACGAGTACCCACGAGATATTAAAAATTCACATCTTAAAGGTATATTCCTTTTCTTCTAACCATCTAGTTGATTACATTTTTTTTTTTAAAAAAAATCAAGATTAAATATAGCCAAAAAGAGCAGGGCTATAGTATTAAGACAACGTTATATGCAGACAGTACCATTATTTAGTTTTCGTTACCTTATGCTTTAAACAGTGTAATGATTCCTTCCTTTCTCACATGAGTTAATTAATCAACACCATGCAGGCATTGTCCCAATTGTGCGAACTACAGGTAGTAGCTGCCGAACACCTTGACACAATCATGCCTGTGTTGATTCTGATTCTTGAAAAGGCCAATGAATCTACCACGTTGGTTATCAAATCTTCCCTTCAGTTGTACGTGAATTTTTTCAAAAAAAATAATAGTTTCAGTCACCTTTATACCAATATATATCTACGTTTTGTAGGACGTCAAACATTATTAAGCACACTCCGGTTAGCGATGGGTTGAGACATTTGGCCATTGAAGTACTGTCAACTTCTTCTGCTCAATTCAAGGAACAATTTGCGCCATGGGCTTCCAGGGTAATCAATTTTTTTGATATGCATCTATTCTATATATGCATATAATTAAAGAGACATTTTCCCTGCGACTAATTACAACTTCCAATGATTAGGTCTCTCATCTTTTGACCAGGATACTCAAAAGTACTACTTGCCCTGATCATATTAAAACGGCATCTGTTAAAGGTAGTTCCGATTTTCATTGTAATAATAATATTATTTTAAACATTGCCGCATTGGTTTCTAATTTATTAGTATATCAAACTCGCCTTGTTAATTTCTGTTTCTAGCCCTTCCAAAAGTTTTGATCTCATGCCAACACCGAGAAGAGTCTGAGAAAGTGTTCAACTTCACTGTAAAAGCTCTGGTGGAAGCTTCACTTGAGGTATCTGGATAGTTAAGGTCATTAAAGTTGTTACCTCAATTCAAAAGCAACATTACATTGCGCAATTTCTTCGGCTGAACTTCTTTTAAGTTTCAAATTACTACAGGGAATGGAGAGAGATCGTGGTATAGTAATGATAAAAAGCCTCAATGCATGCATTGCGGTACGTGTGGGAATATTGTCCACTGTAAATCATATGTGTGTGTGGGGGAGAGAACCCTATTTTTTTTTATCCTTTTCCCTCATTTTTTTCTCTTAATAACCATTAGATCTTTTTTCAATGGTTCAGATTTGATAGATTTGATGTTTATAATATCATTGTTGAAAATCAATTAAAATATATTTTGTATAAATTCAAATTTGAACCATTGAAAAAAAATCTAGTAATTATTAAAAAAGAAAATGAGGGAAAAGAATACAAAAGAAAAGTAGGGGTTCCTCTCCGTGTGTGTGTTATATTTTTAGATTACGAAGATCAAAATATGTACTTATTATGCAGATGTCAGTATCAGTTTATAGTGAGGATGTAATGAAGAAGATTGGCGAGCTGTTGTACGTACTACTCTCACAGGAGTCATTATTTGCCAAAATGGAAGAAGGAGAATCGGCTTCTGATGAGATGGATCAACTGGAACAAGAGGAGGAAAAAGGAGAATCGGCTCCCGATGAGATGGACCAACTGGAACAAGAGGAGGAAGAAGGAGAATCAGAGGAGGAAGAAGGAGAATCTTCTCCAGATGAGATGGATCAACTGGAACAAGAGGAGGAAATAATTCACGTCTGTGTAGCAATTCTTCATTATTTTCAACATCTTGTTTTCTGTATGCATTTTTCACATTATGCTTGTTGATTGAGAGCAATAAATTCATAAATTATTGTGTATCTGTGTTTTCGATTGAAGGTTGAAAAATGCTTACTGATAATGATATATACATTCAAGTCTGCGTTCTTACCTCAAGTTGACCATCTTCTGCCAGTTGTTGAAAGCCTATGGGTTAGTATATACTTGCTCCGTTCTTAAATATATAATACCTATTTATCTAATTTGATTAGATTAAAGGTGTTAGTTAAAATCCCACGATATTATCAAAACACTCTGACCACTATATTTTACTCCCACTCTCCCTTTCTTACTTGTTTATTTTTTAGGATTATCAATAAGAACAATTTAGGGAAATATTGAGAAAAAATATAAAGATAACGAAGAAAGTAATTTTCTTTGAGGGTCTTTCTTTTTTGTTTTTTTTTTTGTTTCCCTAACTTTCTCTACTTACACATATAAAGCATGATTATTTCTTCATCACTTTCGCGCAGGGTGATGATAAAAACTATCCAGAGAGAGTGAAAGAATCGGCAATCTCCATTTTTAATTTGCTTTTGAAGGACTACCCAGAAAAATTGCAGAGGTCAAACTTATTGTAGTATATCCGAATTCAACGATATAAACATGACTTTGATATTAATCATGAGTTATTCAATTCGTCTATATGTTTTAATTATTCAAACCAGGTATGGTGAAACGTATGCTCAGGTCGTCATGCACTTTTGTTACTCAGAAGATCCTCAGCTTCAACAGGTATTTAATTTTTTTCTGCAAAATGAGCCATCCCTGTTTGTTCTGTCAGCTATATACATTCTGAATTTTACCATCTCTATTGATGTTTGGGCAATGTAACATACCTATATAGGAAGCTACACGTGGGATTGGTCTATGTGCCACAAACACAGAACTTATATCCAACTTTGATGCCCCTAGTAGGCTCTCCTTAATCAATCCTTGAATTATGATGTAATTACTTATATTGAACTTGTTTTTTATCGAACAAATTAATGCGGAAGTTGTGAATTTTATGCAGAGGCCATTGATAGCCTATATCATGTAATAGAACGTGATATACAATCAGAGAGAAAAATGACATATGATGTCGCAGTTTCAGCTTTGGGGAAAATATGTGAGTTTAGGCGTCATACTCTTGACTACCCTAAGGTAATTAACATTTTTATTTTTATAAGTTATTTTCATTATGTTTCACATTGATGACAAAAATTTAAATTTTATTAACTCTTAGCTTTAAAATTTAACAAGTTTTCAACTATATATAACCATATTTATATAGGTAATTAACATTTTTATTTTTATAAGTTATTTTCAATTATGTTTCACATTGATGACAAAACTTTAAATTTCATTAACTCCTAGCTTTAAAATTTAACAAGTTTTCAACTATAAACATATTTAATAATAAAATATATTCAGTAAAAATAAAGTCAACAAAATAAAAATGATAAATACATAAGGGTAAAATTGTGGTTTATATGAAAATTCAATTATATGCCTCATTAATATGACTGAAATAAACATCCTTTCTCTATATATAAATAGGAGTTGAGGAATATACAAAATAGATGGCCAACTACAAATGATTATATCTTTGCATGTGTTTGCTTATTTTTGTTGGTATTACTTATAAGCAGGTGATTCCAATTTGGTTAAATTTCTTGCCATTGAGAAATGACTTGGAAGAAGCCAAATATGCACATCAACAACTCTGTCAAATGTTAGAGAGGTGCATAATTAACTTTATTTTTTTTTTTTTATAAATTGTTTGCTTAACTTTATCTTTAAAATAATTTTGGAACAAGCATGGGTAAGGCTCCACAATAAGTAGGAAACTATAATTACCATCATCTTCCATTTTATTTCAGAGATGATCAGGATCTTTTGGGGCCTAATAATAAGAATCTTGGTAAGATTACTCTCATCTTAAATGAGGTAATGATGATTTCTGGTTAAAGTCTAGCTCTCTATACTTTGAATTCTATTCTGATTTGTTTTGACTTGTTCTGGTAAATTTTTACTCGCAGATTTTATTGCAAGGTGACAATCTAGCAACTGAGGAAACGAGAAGCTCGATCAATTCGTTGCTAAGCCGATTTGGTGGCATGAAATAATTGTTTATTGAACAACACAGCAAGCACTATTTTTAGGGGACACTGCATACATAAGATTAAAAAAACACAAAGTTTCGTACTGATGATTATCTATGATCAGGGTTGTCAGATGTAGTGGGATTATAGTTCACATTTTTATAAGATGAGAGTTGTATTCATATACACAGGGTCAACCTTATTAATACGAATCGTTGTCACTGGATCCTTTTCTTAATGCTTTTGATTTCCATACGCTTTGATTTATTTGAGTAGGTTTTGGTCTTTACAGATTTTATCTGAAGACAATCTAACAACAAAGGCAATGACAAGCCTGATAATTACTTGGCCAACCCAACTTGATGCCATGGAATGATTGGTTATTCAGGAACACAACACCAAACACTATTTTTAAGCAAAGCTGCCATAGGCGAGAATGCCAAGGAGAGAGGAAGAAAAAACATTTGGTCCTTTTCCAGCATGTCCATATTAAATCAACAATATCTTATTGTTGACGTTCTTTTCATTAAATATGTCATCTTACAACCACTGTTTAGAAAATATTTTAAAAAGGGATAAGGGTTAAATTTGCCCGAAAATTTTAACTAAGGATCATTGAGTGTCCGGAAGTTTTTTTTGGATCAATTTTGCCACGAAAGTGTACAAAATGTATCAATGTTACCCCGGAAGTATACAAAATATATCAATGTTGCCCCATATCCTATATGTCTTGACACTTCATTATCCATGTCAAGCTTTTTATGCCACCTCATCGTCTTCTCCCTCCCTCCATTGTTCAATCTTCCTGAAGCCACAACCATGGTCCATGGACTTTCAAACTCACCTCCACCTACCTGCTCAAAATCCTCGCCATTCTCCTCTCTCGTCTTCTCAAAATCCCAACAATCCATCCCTTATTAGTTTACGAAGCCGAGTGAATCTACAAGAGGAATAAAAAAAGAAAAGAAAAGAAAGTCCCACCACCATCGAAAGAGCAACAAGCAGAATCATCTCTCATTCACTCCAATACTTCTCATCACAATCCTCCTCATCTCTACTCTCATCATCAGAACTCCATCCTTCTTGCTCTCAAGCAGAGCGGTTTTCCCCTGCTTTTACAACAATACACTGCGCTCTTGAAGAAGAATTTCTTGCTTTCATGGCGCAACATGAGGGCTCCCTTCCTCCAACTTCTCTCCCCTCTCTTCTTCATGTTCCTCATTTTCGCCATTGACAGGGCCCTCTAAGCTCGCTACTCTTCCTCCACCGCTAACGAGAGAGTCACTGATCCCGGTATGTTGATCTCTCCGCCGATTAATCCCTGTGAGGAGCAGTTCTTCGTTAAGCTTCTTTGTTATGATTTTGTTTGGAGCGGCATAGCAAACCCAGCCAAGTGGAGGTGAGTTTCAAACTCCTTGGCTGTGGATTCAGGAAGATTGAACAATGGAGGGAGGGAGAAGATGATGAGGTGGCATAAAAAGCTTGACATACATGATTAAGTCGCAAGACATGTAGGATGTGAGGTAAAATTGATACATTTTGTACACTTTCGGGGTAACATAGATACATTTTGTACACTTTCGGGGCAAAATTGATTCAGAAAAAACTTCCGGACACTCAGTGATCCTTAACTAAAATTTCCGGGGCAAATTTGACTCTTATCCCTTTTAAAAAATATAATTTTTAACTGTAGCTCTGCATCAAGATCAGATCGGAATAGAACATCACTAAAATTTAATACTATCATATTTCTAAATATAAAATATAGTTGAATTTTACAGAAAGTATTAAAAAAATATAAATAAATTATTTATAAATTTATTTGCACGAATTTTTTTCAATAACTTAATTTTTTTTTTGGTAAACTTTCAAAGCTTAATTTATTTGATTTATAAGCTATCTTATAACTAATACTTTCTCTGTTAATAAATATAAGGTCTCTAATCATTTTTTGTCACATATTTTCTTAAATTAACCCTTTTAATACTCATCAATAATAAATGAATGAGAAATGGAGGGTATGATTAAATGAATGCGGATAGGGTGTTCTGATAATATCATGTTATTTTAACTAGTTTAACTAACATCCTTAATTTAATTAAATTAGATAAATATCTTATATTTAGGAACAGAGGGGGTAATATATAAAAAATGTTATGATTAAATAGTTTAATTAGCTTCTTTAATCTTAAAAGGGTCAATCATTAAACAATGGTTCAATAAATAATACCCGCTATAGTAACTTTGAATGGACACATGGGAAAGATTCATCTCCACGCAACCTGATCAAAGGCCACGTCACATCACGTGCCTACATGTTGGCTACTCATTGAACTGTCAACGTAAGCGAAATGATAAATCAAAACTGTCCAATATTAAAGAAGGGGACTTACATGCCCTCCGTTAAACCCTCCTTTTCTTTTCCCACATCTTTTTTCTTATTTCCTTTTTATAAACATTAGACAGTGGAGTAATTGAATGGTTTAGGTTTGATATTTTATTAATTTAGGATCAAAATATTAAATTATAGAAAGAAAAATAATTAATTATATATAAATTTATAAATTTTGATATGAATAAGTATTTTAATATAAAGTTAAATTTAAACCATTCATATAATAATTATAAAGATGGCACAGGATAGAAGATGAGGGAAAGGAAAAGGAGGTCCCTCTCCCCCTTTGTCATAACAAAGTCATAACTCTCAGCTGTACTGAGCTGAGATTTCGTCTTCACCATCACGCACACTGATCATGATACTGATAATGGTGGAGAAGCCTAACGGAATGTACGGAGAGGTCGCTTGAGAAGATGCCAGCGATAATTTCAACCGGAGCTCCGGAGGGAGAAGGAGAGGGAGACTTCTCTTCATGAGTGAGACCTCTGATTGATAGTAGTGTCTGCACACAACCTACGCATAAACTGATCTCAGGATCAGTTTATAGCTTAATGGAGCAAACTACTCTCTCAGGAGTCATTTTTTGCCAAAGTGGAAGAAGGAGAATTTTCCTCCTGCCCAGATAGATCAACTGGAACAAGAGGAGGAAATAATTCAAGTCTGTGTTAAAATTCTTCATTATCTTGAACAAATTGTATTCTGTATGCATTTTCACATGATGCTTGTCCATTGAAAGCAATAGCTTAATAAACTGTTTAATCTTTGTGTTTTCGATTGAAGGCCGCAAAATGCTTCAAGACAATGATATATATACATTCAAGTCTGCTTCCTTACCTAGTGTATGTTGACCATCTTCTGCCATTTGTTGAAGGCCTATGGTTTAGTATATAAGTTTTTTTAGGGTCTTTTTTCACTTAAATTTTCTCTTCTTGCACGTATGAAGCATGATAATATTTTAATCATTTGATTCAACTGTCATAATGACTATCCAGAGAGAGTGAAAGAATCGGCAACCTCCATTTTTAATTTGCTTTTAAAGGACTACCCAGACACATTGCAAAGGTTAAACTTATTGTAGTATATTCGAATTCAATTATATCTGCCTTTACTATTAATAATGACTCGTTCAATTCGTCTATATTGTTATTCAAGCCAGGTACAGTAGTGACACATTTGCTCAGGTCGTCATGGACTTTTGTTAGGGTAGTGAAACTTATATATAGCATATAGGATGTGCTGTACGTGGGATTGGTTTATGTGCCACACACATAGAGCTTATATCTAACTTTGATGCCAATGGTTGGCTCTTCTTAGTCCTTGCACACTTAAGTAATTAAACTTGTTTTCATTGAACAAATTAATGTAAAAGTGGTGAGTTTATGTAGTGGCTGTTGACATCTGACATCATGTACAACGTGCTATGGAATCAGAGAAAAGAATGGCATATGATTCGGCTACTTCAACTTTGGGTAAAATATACATACCAGACTTCAAAACTTTTTAACTTTACTCTTATTTAATAGTACTCTATAAAATATAGAGAAAATTAATTTGAGGTCCCAAAAAAGAAACATAATTAAAATGATGTTCCACGGAGTTGTTAGTTATTACTTGGTCAAAAGTTGTTATCGTCAGGTCAAAAGTTGTTAGTGAACTACAAAAAAACACAAATTTACCGACGGAATTCCGTCGGTAATTTCAGTTTTCCAACGGAATTTCGTCGGAAAAAAATTACCGACGGAATTTTTTCCGTCGGGAATTCCTTGTTGGGTAATTCATTTATCGACTTAATTTTTTTTTCCGTCGGTAAATTTTATTATTATTTTATTATCTAAATAAATTATTATTTTAATTTATAAATAATATATTAAAATATTATTATTTTTTTAACGTGTCGCTCTCATGTACTTCCACGTGTCGCCTCCACATGCTGCCACTTGTGGCCTCCTCACGAGGCCACGTGTCGCCTCCACAAATTGTCTTCAATTTTGGCAAACCTGATAATCGAACCCGCAACCTCTTGCACGCGTGCTGATTCCTGAACCAGTTAAGCTATGAAGACCATGTGATATTATTTGCAAACTATTATATTTATAATATTCAAACTCCCACTATTATAATTATATTTTATCTAAATTATAAATATATAATTTGCAATTAAATTATAATAATTTTAATTATATTGAATAAATTATTTTATTATATATATTATTCAATTATAATTATTTTTCATATTTCTTACTAATATTTATTAATAAATAACATTATTTAATAAAAAAATTAAATTTATTAAAAATTTATATGATATACGTGTATATGTTAATTTTTATTAATATTTATTAAATATTATTTATTTATAAAATATTTTTAAAAATAAATAAAGATAATATTTTAGTTATAAAATAATATTTTAATATATTATTAATAAATTAAAATAATAATATAATTCATAAAATTACCGACGCAACATTTCCGTCGGTAATAATATTTTAATATATTATTAATAAATTAAAATAATAATGTATTTATAAAATAATATAATTAATAAAATTTCTGACGGAAATTCCATCGGTAATTAATTATTTTAATATAAAATTTATACTTTCAGATCCGAATAGCCATTGTAGAGAGAGAGACTTAGAGAGAGAAGCTCTGAGTGTTCTGAGAATCTCTTCCCTTCCCTTTCCTTCTACTTCCTTTGTTTCATTTCTTTGTAAGTTTCATGTTTTATTAAATAAAGCTTTATATTTCCCAGTTATTTTATTACTTTCTGCATCATATCCTTACCTCTTCTGGGAATCAAGGAGGCTGTTACAATGAACTAGCTTGGCAGGTTCTACCGCCTCAGTTCATACGCCCTTTGATTCTTACAGAACACCCCCTTCTGCATCTGCATAGTTATTTATGTTTTAAAGAAGTGTTACTTCTGCTCTACTTCCTTTTCCTTTTCCTACTCGTGATCCTCCACGCCCTTCGGGACTCGCTCCCCCTACTTGGCGAGAAGAAAACGAGCGAAATAAAAAGGACATAGTGAAAAGAGGAAGGTGTAAAGAAAGCAGGATATAAGAATGATCAGAAGAAAGTAACACTACTGCAGAAAAGGGTTTTAACATCCGTTATTAAAGGGTTTTAACATCCGTTCTGTAAGGGATGTCTATTTGAGTGATGTTGAAAAGTCGACCTTTTAACATCACTTTAAATAACGGATGTTAAATGTCAAACTTTCAACATCTCATATTATACTAAAAGGGATGTCATAGTCCCAGAAAAACCCGTTTTAAGATATTGTCAGAGACTAACGACATCACATCCTAAGAAAATAAGAGATGTCGTTTCTGAGAAACAACATCCCTTATTATATAATAGGCGATGTTGTTTCTGTTCGTCAGAGAAACAACATCACCTATTATATAATAGGTGATGTTATTTCTTCTTTTTGACATCTCTTTTTTTCTTAATGAGAGATGTCAAAACTTTTCTCTTTTTTTTTAGTTTTATTTATTTGTTCTGATGTCCATCTACATTTTACTGATCACAATTACACATATACACTCATATAGAGACAGATATCTATATCAACAGAATTAATACATTTTTCACCATAAGTTTAATACATATCAACCTAACTAACTAACTAATCAAACTAATGAGCATGTACATATATATGTGGACAAAAAATATATGAAACATGGACAGTTCCAAAGTACAGCATATAAAATCACCATGTTAAATTCTCCCGATGTAAGTGCTTCCTTCAATGAGTCATGTGCAACATTCTGCAAAATTACAACAATTAAAAGGTCTCTAAGAATATGATATGTTGTAATTCATGTGTACAAATGCTAGGCTATAGCCAAAAAATCTAATTAGAGAATGCCATTAAATTTTGAGAGACTCATCCAGATAATTTTAAAAATGTACAGGAAAGAAAGACAACAAAAGATTAGTAAGAAGATCCCATAGCAAGGACCACAATAGGATAATTATCATAGCAACCTAGCATGTCAACTGAAACAGAGCAGAAACAGGGAGGAAAAATAAATCACCACAATTACACCTTCAATTAGCATCAACCATAAATCATCAAGCATCATAAATTTTCCAAACATCTTCCCCCTTGAACCTGTCGGATCAAAGTGAAACAGGGGAGGAGGAAATTTTCCAAAAATTCCCAAACATCAATAATAAACATACAAAGCCCATTTATAGCATTAATCCTACTCCTAAACAAGATTAACTAAGCTTCAAAACAATGAAGCTCCAAAAATCAGGAAAAATGGCGTCGGATGAACAGTACCCGAAGCTCACATCAACAGAAATCGAACACCAAACATCATTCCTTTACAAAATCACTTCAAGAATACTCTTATTCAAGTCCTAAGCTTCATTTTCATGGGATTAAAAGCTTCAAAACCCCCCAACTTTCGAATATCTATCTCTCATTCAAGCTTGAAATCGGACTAGAGAGAAGGAGAAATAGGAGGAAAGAGCTTACCTAGAGTTAGGGCCGGAGAATGCTGCTGGAACAAGGAACCTGAGGCAGAGCAAGGTGAGAGCGTGAGAGAGAGGGAAAAGCAAAGAGAGAGGGAGAGCAAGCGGTGAAGTATAGGACTTAGGGCTTTGAAATTGAAATAGATTGTGAAAAACTGGGCGGCGGGGAAGTGGGGAAGAGGGGGCGGGAATTGAAAAAGAGGGGAAAATTGGGCTCCGGACAAATAACATCACTCATTAAAAATGAGTGATGTTGTTTCTTAGAAACGACATCACTCATTTTTAATGAGTGATGTCGTTACTTATGACATCCCTACTTTTTATAAATAGTGATGTCGTTTCTTTTTCCACATACCACTTAATTACAAAATTGCCACCGCCTTTTTTTTTAACTGGAAACAACATCACTCATTTTTAATGAGTGATGTCGTTACTTATGACATCCCTACTTTTTATAAATAGTGATGTCGTTTCTTTTTCCACATACCACTTAATTACAAAATTGCCACCGCCTTTTTTTTTAACTGGAAACAACATCACTCATTTTTAATGAGTGATGTCGTTACTTATGACATCCCTAATTTTTATAAATAGTGATGTCGTTTCTTTCTCCACATACCACATAATTACAAAATTGCCACCGCCTCTTTTTTAACATCTGTTTCATGATTAACTGATGTTAAATAGCGATGTTAAAAAGGTTTTTTGTAGTAGTGTAAGCAAGAGAAGGAAAGCACGGAGTAAAAAGTCAGAGATACATACTCCCATCCCTTAGTATCTTCACCTTCCGGATCTGTAGTGGTGTGATGATTAAATTGATTTTGCTTCTATGAATTAGATACCTGCCTAGGAGATTAAATATGATACTTAAAGACTGTAAATAAGGTAGTTTGAGTTTGAGGTGTATCGGGGACAACTGTGGACTGGAGTTGGCTAATCTTATACTCAACTTGTTTTAATAAATCAGCTATGTTATTTAAGAATTCTGACTTAATCTTTGAGCTAAGTTGGAATGGTTTAAAGAGTGGGGCCTCTAATTTAGGGACTGGTGATTTACTGGGGTCAAGCAGAGGAGCTGTTTTTTGGATCACATAATCCCCTAAAGTTTGGAGGTATTGATTAGTATAATTATTTTGTTCTAAGATATTTTTTATATCGATAGGGTCAATTGGGTTTTTTAAATTTTTATATTTGAAGGGTGCAGCAAGTATAGGGTTATTTTGGTCATATGTTAATTTGGGAATTTGTACTGTTTTGGGAGGAGGAAATTTAGATGAAATTGTTGAGCCGTCTGGGGATTTCCATTCTCTTTTGGTCATGTTTATTTTGTTTGTAAAAGGATATTTAATGTTGTTGGTTTGGGCGTAAGGAAGCAGATCTAACACTGAAAGAGCAAGACCTTCTAGGTCTTTCAAATGATAATTTAACAGTCCCATCAGTTGTTTGGGTGACTTTGCTTACTTGATTTATTGGACAAGGAGCAGGTTTTGAAGCCTTTTCTAAAGTCCAATCTTCAGGTAACTCAACGTCATTCCACATAATAGTTTTGGGGATTGTTAAATTAACATGGGTTTGGTCTGTCAAGAATATAATAGTTTGGCCATTATCCGGTGGCACTTGGGCTAAAGAGTTAGATGAGTTTGAAACCTTGTAATGCACCCGATATGTTAAGGTAGCAGGTATAGATCCCTGTTTCATGTTTAAACCATGTAGTTTAAGTTTTAGTTTTAACACTTCACGGACTTGTTCGTCTTTTAATTCGACCATCCTATCTGGATAGCAGTTAAAATAGACTGGACCATTGTGGAGACCAAACTCAGCTGCGGCTAGCAGTGAATCTGAAAAGTCATTATGCCTGTTATCTAATAGACACACTAGGGCTGAAACGTTTAAACCTTTTCGAATTAGGGGTTTAATGGCCACTTGTACATTTCCCACGTGTAAAAAGTTCCATTTTTCTTATGTCTTTCAATGGATTTTTGAGAAAGGAGATAAAAATCCGGCTCTGATACCAAGTAGGGGGAGCGAGTCCCGAAGGGCGCGGAGGATCACGAGTAGGAAAAGGAAAAGGAAGTAGAGCAGAAGTAACACTTCTTTAAAACATAAATAACTATGCAGATGCAGAAGGGGGTGTTCTGTAAGAATCAAAGGGCGTATGAACTGAGGCGGTAGAACCTGCCAAGCTAGTTCATTGTAACAGCCTCCTTGATTCCCAGAAGAGGTAAGGATATGATGCAGAAAGTAATAAGATAACTGGGAAATATAAAGCTTTATTTAATAAAACATGAAACTTACAAAGAAATGAAACAAAGGAAGTAGAAGGAAAGGGAAGGGAAGAGATTCTCAGAACACTCAGAGCTTCTCTCTCTAAGTCTCTCTGTCTACAATGGCTATTCGGATCTGAAAATAAGTTCTGCCCTTCTTTAGGTGCTGAGCATGTCTTATATAGACCCTTGAACAGTGTTTATGACCTGGAAACTGGATACTTGTTTGAACAGTTCCGGTCAGTTTAAGTGCACAGTGTACTACAGTGATACTACAGTGTTCAGTGTTTTACATGTGCTTGTTTACAATGTGTCAGAATGTTTCAGTCCTCTCCTAAGTCCACCTCATAATCGTCTTCTTCCTGGGCTTCTGAAGTAGACTGGGAAATGATTTGACTAGGGGAGGGTTGAGCATCTTGTTCCCGGAGTGTCTGGAGCAGTACTGTTAATTGGTTTACAAGACTTGTTTTATCCGCTGTTGATGATAGAAGAGAAGCGATCCTTGATTTTTGGTGAAGGAATTTGCTTTGTTCTGTCATGCAAAGGAATTGGGGATTTTCTTGAAACCACCTTTCTACTGCATCAGAGTCGACTCTTGGAATTTGGAATTTTGTCCACCATCTAGAGTAAGGTACTCGCTGTAGGACAGGCATGAGGTTTGATGTTTCATTGATCTTCATGCATTCGTATTTCCAGGAGAAAATCCATGAAACAGAGAGTTTAGAACAATAATGAAGATCCAAAAGAAAGGGATCATCACAGTTGAATTTTTGTTTAAATAATTCAAAGGCTTTAACAACCTCAGGTGGAAATATTTCAGGTAACGGACCAAAAAATTCCCACCAGTGAAAAAACCAATGAGGAAATTGATACTGGTTACCCTTTTTAAAATAGATGAACCAAGTATGAGAAAATCCAGAGTTTTGGTACCAAAAAACATTAGACCAAGCATCAACATAATCCCAATAATTATATCCATCGGGAAAATAATTGATTCCAAAGTTTTTTGGTCTGTATAAATCTTGCCCCCATTGAGATGGAGTAAGAATGTTTAAAATTTGGATTCTTGTGAAAGCTAATTCATTGTCATTCTTTCTATCTGAGGTATGTTTGATCTCGACAGATCCAGAATGAACTAGAATTAGTTCATAGTACTCTCTTGTTTTTGGGATAGCTGAAGGTTTAAAATGCATCCCAGAAGGAAAGATATTTGCAGCTACTTGATTTGGGTTGGGATGGAACCATTCGGGTTCTACCTAAATGATGTTTCGTTTGTTTTTGGATTTTTTGAGAAAGGGAGTGCTATCCTGTGTGTTGGATAGCACAGGAGTATGGGGAACAATTGCCTTTGAAGAGGATGCAATTGTTACCTGGTTAGGCTGAGGGTTGGATAGATCATATTGTTGTTTAGTTATGATCTCTTGGGGTATGAGAGCTTGTTTATCTTTAGTGAGAGGTCGTACATTTTTAGTGACTATGTGGCCCCACGTGGTTTGTGGAATCTGTTTTTGGGTGTAGGCCAGAGCATATGAGTCAACTGTTTGTTTAGGAGAGGTTTGGTTTTGGGTTTTTTGGGTTGATGACCCAGAAGGAGTAGATGACTCCTGTTTAAGTTTTTGGGTTGATGACCCAGATGGAGTGGATGACTCCAGTTTAGATTGCTGCAACTGTGGAGATCCTTGAGTTTGGGATCTATGTTGTTGCAAGATTTGTTTAATAAATTCTTCCAGCTCTTGGCTAGAACAATCTTGGTTTTGGGCATCTTGGAAGATGCTTAATTGTTTATCTTCTGATGGCTCTTTGGCCTTGTCATCTGAGGCTTTTTTCTTTTTGGGCATGTCTGGTTGATTAGGCTTATCTACCCTGTAAAAACTCACGGGTAAGAAAATCTGGAAGAGAATTAGAAGCACCTTTAATAAATTCAATATCAAAATCAAAGATACTTAAGATTGCTTGCCAGCGAGCAAAAACTTGTTTTGATGCAAGATTTTTAACATCTTTTTGCAAAACATCTTTTGCTGATTTACAATCAATACGCACAAGAAATTTTTGGTTTAGAAGATCAGATTGAAATTTGGAAATGCACAAAACAATTGCCAGTATCTCCTTTTTTATGGTGGAATAGTTTTGTTGGGTACTATTCCAATGTTTAGAAGTGAAAGAGACAATTTTTTCGTGATTGTCTACTCGTTGTTTAAGGATGCCACCATATCCTATATCAGAGGCATCAGTCTCAACAATTTTGAAAGAAGAAGGGTCAGGAAGGCTAAGACAAGGAAGTTGCTTAACCTGGAGTTTAATTTGTTTGACAATATTGGAATGGACGTCTGTCCATGGAGGAGGGTTTTGTTTAAGACGCTGATGGAGCGGTTTAAGAAAGTTGCTTAAATGGGGGATAAAGTCAGCAACATAATTTAAACATCCTAAAAATCTTTGAAGTTGTGTTTTCTCAAGGATTTGGTTAGGAAACTTGTCAGCAAATTGAATGGCTCTGTCGATGGGGGTGATGGACCCCTGGTGGATCCAATGCCCAAGAAACCTGATCTTAGTTTGGAAAATAGAAATTTTTGGTTTAGAAACTACCAATCCGTTTGTTTCTACAACTTTCATAAAGCAATTTATATGTTTAAAATGTTGATCAATTGAATGAGAATAGATCAATACATCATCAATATAAACAATGATGAACTGGCTATAGTCATTAAAGATCTCATTCATAATTCTCTGGAATTCAGAAGGTGCATTTTTCAACCCAAAAGGCATAACATTCCACTCATACTGTCCAAACGGAACAGTAAAAGCAGTTTTATACCTATCTTTTTGAGAGATTTGGACCTGCCAAAATCCAGATTTCATGTCAAATTTGGAAAAGATTTTTGCAGAATATAATCGTTTTAAGAGATCAGATTTATTAGGAATTGGTTATCTAATCCATCTTAAAGCATCATTCAAAGGTTTATAGTTGATGACAAGTCTTGGGGCTCCTCGTTCTAGTTCAGCATTTTTATTAACATAGAAAGCAGCACAAGACCATGGACTCCTAGATTTACTAATTAATTTTTTATTTGAAAGTTCTTGAATTTCTGTTTTACAAGTTTCAAGAAGTTCAGAAGTCATCTGGATAGGTCTTGATTTTGTTGGGATTTGAGTTTCCAAGAAATTTGTTTCATAGGGCAAATCAACAACATGTTTTTTACGATTCCAGAAAGCATTAGGTAGATCCGAGCAAATATTTTGGTGGATTTTATCTAAGCAGTCTTGAATTCGTTGTTTAACTTGTGGCTGAGCTAGCTGTGTTTCAATTTGTTTAAAAGAAATGTCTTCTCTTAAAAAGTTTATTTGCTGTTGTTTTGAAGAAAGAAGATTTAACTCTTTTATTCTAGGTTTTTGTGTAAAAGGGAATGCAATTGTTTTCCCTAAGTGCTCAAAGGATATTCCATCCTGACTAGTTAGATATGGGAATATGGAACCAGCAAAGGGTTGTCCTAAGATGATTTGGTTCCCCATATTTTTAACTAATATGAATGGTTGTTGAACACGAAATCCATTATTTTCAATAACAACATTTGTAATTTTATATTTAACATCTAGGGGTGTTTGTGCTACGCCACTAAATCTCTCAGTTGTTTTTTCATAATATTTGGTGGGAACAATGCCTTCATTAAAACAATTAGAAGCTGCTCCTGTATCAAACAAAACAGGTTGTTCTAGGATAAATTCGTCATTGATAATGATTTTAGCAAGGATATGAAATTTTGGGATTAATACTTTAGAAATTAAGTTAATAAATGTTTCATCATGGTCATCAGTTTCATGACCTGAAAGAGCTTGTTGTTCATTTGGTTTATGGGATTCAAGCTGGATATCTTGGATTTGGGATATTGCAGTTGCATGTGTTTCTTGTTGAAGTTTAATATAAGAGACCTCAGCCTTGAGATTATGGATCTCATGCTGGAGGTCTTGTATGGTGGCAGGTTTAACAGAATGTTTGAATCGGTTTATGGTTTCTGTTAAATCATATTTATTCGAGATTAAAGATGGTTTATTTTTGAAAGAACTCGGGTTTTCATTGAGAAGTTCTTTAAATTTAAACAAGTATTCGCCCTTTTCATTATCAGGAAGTTTAGTGATAATGTCAAGGAGTAAATCTTGTTCTTTAGTAATGACATTAATAGAAGAAGAGGATGATTCTTCAATGTCATCGTCTTGGATATTGTTTAGATCCTCTGAAGAGCTTTTGGTATCATCTGTCTCAGATTCTAGTAAAAGATTATTAATTTGATCAAGGATTGGTTGGTCAATATTCCTAATCTTGTTAAGTTTGCGAGTCAAACGACAGTATTTTGAAATGTGCCCTTGTTTGCCACATTTAAAACATTTTATTTTATTTTGAGAAGGATCATTTTTGGGTTTAGATCTAGACTCTTTGTGTGGCGATCTAGACTCTTTGTGTGGCCACCTAGGGGTTGTTTTTTGTTTATACTTATGGTAGGTTGGTTTGTCAGTTCTAAACTGCCTTGGTTTAGATGGCTTAGATTTTTTACAAGTAGGAAAGCCGAACTGTTCACAGAATGTGCCCAGCTCTTTACTCCTTGTAGCCTTTTCTTTGGCAAGTTGTTTTTTAATTTTGTCATCCTGACAAATTTTAAGAGCAGTTTTTTGGACATAAGAAATCAATTGTCCATGACTTAAGCATTCATAAGGGATGTTGCCATCATGTTGGTTTCGAAGCTTTTCTCTAACTTTATCACCCAAAGATTTAGGTAATCTAGCTAGGAATTTTTCTTTCCAAAATGGTTGATTGGCATCATCTCTTGTGAGTACTCGTTGTAAAAAGTTATCTCTATACCAACGAAAATCGGATAGAGTTCTGCACTTAAGATTTGAGAGGAGTTCTGCTGATCTGTCTTTCCAAATAGATGGATCTCCAATAAAATGTTTAATAATTGTAAAAATCAAAGTGTTTACAGAATCAGGAATAGAACATCCATCAGATGTTATGGGTGTTCCATCTGCTTCAGTTTTTACAGAGGTAAATATGGCAAGTTTGTCCTCAGGGGAGAGATAATTATCCCACCAGCCTTTTAGTTGTCCGGAAAATCCAGCCACTAATAGGTTGGTAATGGATTCATCTGAGGCATTGTTTTGGGTTTGGTATGCCGTACTTACCATTGTCATTTGCTGAAGAATCTGTAATATGTTTGTTTCACTTTGACCATCTATGTTCCATTCATAAATATGATCAGCACTAAATGATTTAAAATTCTGATTTAATCTTTCTTCTAATAAAATATCAGGAGGCGAAGCTCGGGAATAATAAAGTTTAGAAGGTTTTTTCCAATTTTGATTATTGATTTGAAGTGGGGCTGATTCTGAAAGTTTAGATTCTGTGTCAGAGTCTTTTTCAATATTCATTACATTTTTTGAGGATGAGGATGTTTGAGTTTGAGGTGTATCGGGGACAACTGTGGACTGGAGTTGGCTAATCTTATACTCAACTTGTTTTAATAAATCAGCTCTGTTATTTAAGAATTCTGACTTAATCTTTGAGCTAAGTTGGAATGGTTTAAAGAGTGGGGCCTCTAATTTAGGGACTGGTGATTTACTGGGGTCAAGCAGAGGAGCTGTTTTTTGGATCACATAATCCCCATTTGTCAGGATGCTTGACCATCGGTAATTTATTATTTTATATAAAATTTATAAATTAAAATAATTTTATATTAAAATAATTAATTACCGACGGAATTTCTGTCGGTAATTAGCGTCGCTAATTCCGTCGGTAAATTTACTGACGGAAATTTCTTCCGTCGGTAATTTGATTTTTTTTGTAGTGTCGTCAGGTCAAAAGTTGTTATTTACAACTCTTTGGAACCTCATTTTAATTATGTTTCTTTCTTGGAACCTTAAATTAATATTTCCTAAAATATATTCAATTAAAACAAAGACAACATAGTAATAAAGAAGAATAGTTGTTTATTTATATGAAAAGTTTAATGATAAGACTTATACATGGGATGGCAATAAACCTTCTCAATTTGCCCCATAAAATACGGGTGTGAAACCTCTCCACTTACTTTTTCCTCCACTTACTTCCGTTTAGTTGAAACTACATCGTTTTGTCTTTAAAACATAATACACAATTTTCAAACAATTTGTTGGATCATTGTTCATTTAATAAAACGACGTAGTTTCAACTAAATGGAGATAAATGGAGGGAATATTAAGTGGAGAGATTCCTTTCCCATAAAATACACCCCCAAAGGTGTATATTGCATGGGTGGTTAACTGCCTACATCTAATTATCTTTGCAAGCTTTGCTTGTTTTAATTGGATATTTTTTATAAGTAGATGGTTCCAATGTCGTTAAATTTCTTGCCGTTAAGGAATGACTTAAAAGAAGCCAAATATGGACACCAACAACTTTGTCAAATGATAGAAAGTTACATAAATTTTCTTTCGTTCTCTCTGTCTTATAAATTTTTTGATTCACTTTATCTTCAAATCATTTGAAACAAGCCTGAGTGGGACTCCATAACAAGTAGGAAACTATAATTATCATCCTCTTTCATTTCGTTTCAAGGATGATCAGGAACTTTTGGGGATTAATAACAATGAGAATCTTGATAAGATATCTAGAGTTTTAGGGCCTGCTTGGATTAAGGGAAAATGGGAGAGGAAAGAAAATGGGGGGAGAGAAATCAGAAAATAGGAAGGAGAGAAAAGTGAGAAGAAAATATTATCCCTCATCCTGCTTGGATGAAAGAGAGAAAACTGAGAAGAAAGAAAATGGGTAAATATTTGAGGACTAAAATACCCCCAACTTTTATATTTAAAAAAGTATATTTAAATTAGATGTTACATTGACAAAAAAGTTATAAATGTTGTTTTAGAAGATAAAAAAATAATTTAAACTGAAATTATATATTAATTGTTATTTTTAAATATACAATGTAAAAGTGAACATACGTGGTATAGTTTCTGGGAATTTTTTGACCATATTAGTTTTTTTTTTTTGGAAAAATAAACAGAACATATGTGGTGTAGTTTCTGGGAGTTTTTTTTAAAAAAAAGAACATAAGTGCGTGAAGTTTCCGGGGGGAAAACGGTGCTTCCAGTTTTAAAGTGTTAAAAGAAACAGCGCTGCATAATTAGTATAGAAGAGAAAACAATTAAAAGTGTGGAAAGGGAAAAAAAAACAAGTAAAAGGGTGGGGCAAGGGGTAAGAGTGGACCATGCATTTTCTCCCCCCAAATCTCTCCACTTGTGGAGAGAAAAGTTGGGAGGAAAATTCCAACTTTTCCTTTCTCTCCCATTTTCCCTCAATCCAAGCAGGGGGAAATGTTCTCCCTCCCCCATTTTTCTCCATACTTTTCTTTCCTCTCCTATTTTCCCTCCATCCAAGCATACCCTTAAAGGAAGTAAAGATGGTTTCTAGTTCATGGGAAACGACAAGCTTGATCATTTCCTTACTAAACAAATTTGGGGGCATGTCATAATTGTTATTGAGCATTGCAGCAGCGGCTAATTTTACATGGGTAAAAGACAAAAAAATCCCTTCTAATTTGCAAAATCCCAATAACAACTTCATGATAGGTATTAACAACCATTAACAACTCAAAATTCCTTATTTGAGATTTTGCAAATTGAAATGAATTTTTTTGTCTTTTTCCCATTTTACATCCTTGGACGCCAACCATGTGCATGAAAAATGCTTGCAGAGTATATTAGTGATGATTATCTATTGCCAGGGTCATAAGTCGTAGTGGGATTCGAGATCACATTTTTCAAGATGAGAGTTGTATTCCTATTCAGTGGATCAACCTTATTAGCAAGAAACTTCTGGATCAACCTTATTAGCAAGAAACTTGTTGTCACTATTATCATCATAGTAATGTAGCATTATCTCTTACGTGACTGCTCCTTTCTCTCTTTCTTTTTATCTTGAACGGATTGTATATATTTTTATACTCAGTTAGTTAAAGCTGTTGCTCCCAACAGTCAAAGGCACCAGCTGAGTGGTGTGAAAATGTATGACACGTACGCATCTACCGTACTGCCATCTTACACGTGGACAGGGTGATTCTGGCTCACTTCTTCCCCTCCAAGATGGAATGAAAACACATTTATAGAAATCAAATTTGCCTGCAGATTTGAACTGATCTTTTTTATTATAAACTGAGTTGTATTAATTCTTATGAACTACCCAAAATTTGAATGGGTTTTTCCCTTTTTATGAAGGCTTTCCCAAATTGTCAAAGCATTTAATGAGTTTTTTTTTTCCATTTTATTTATCATTAGTCTCTATATTAACATTATCTTTCATGCTCGATTCTATCATTATTACCATTTCTCTTCCTTACACTCTTCATCATAAATAGTGGTAAACTTGAAAAAAAAAAAAATTTTAGAATATATTTATTATGTTTAACTATTTTTTAAATATGCATAAAAATGTTTTTGAGCTATTATATAGAGGGACGGAAGGAGTAAATTATAATGTTCTTGAAAATAAGTCTAACATGTTTTTTTTTTTTACACCAAAAAGCCTAACATGTTGAATCCATTGGCATTCATATATGCTTGGTAGTTGCTAGATTTCTCTTCCTCGATAACCTCTCTATTGTTAAAGATAAAGATATTACCTTTACAATTGGGTCCCACCTTTAAAGGTTTAACCAACAGATCGGTGCAACTTACGGCATAAAAAGAATAATTAATCACACCTCTTAAGGACGAATTCGTCAGGAATTAAGGGCTAAACCGATTGAACAGCAAGTGAGCACATTATCCAAAGCCAACTTGACCAATAGAGAAAGGCCAAAAAGAAATAGTGACGTGACCAACTGTCATAACGGAATTTATGTTTGCGGGCATGAGAATCCAATCCAAACATCTTAAAACCCAATATTCAAAATATTGAATACTTTCTTCTTCTATTCTTCCTTTCTCACCCTCCATCTTCAACACAAAATGTTATGCATTTCTGATAGTAAACGTCGCTCACCGTCCCCTCCTCCACATCGTGTGAAGTGTCAACGCAAACTGGAAACAGAGGAAGATGCAGAAACAGAGGCAGACAATGACTTCATGAAAGAAAGATACCCTGGTAGACATGGGAAAGATGTTCCAGCTGATGATATTCCTCCTGAGACAAGTGAAGGAGCCAAGAAAAGGCTCCTCTCACTCCAAGAACCTCCAAGAACTGACGAACACTTGCTCTCTCTTCTCAATTCTCTGCTTCTTAATGACATGCCTAACTTATCTCAAGTCGTAGTAGGGATATTTGAAACTGAGAGATGGCGTGAACTTGCTGATAATCTTTTAGAGGCCATTAAGACGAAGTCAGTGACGAGTCAAGAAATGGCACTCAGGGTTTTACTGAGTTTGCCCGAGACTAGAGAAGTCAGTAAAGAAAGTCATGGAGCGTATAAATTCTGGAGGACAAACTATAAGTCACTTTTCTTGAGATTCTTGGAGCTATTTGATTCTCTCGATCATAATATCCAGGCTCTGACATTTGATGCCTCTGTTAAACTGATTTCCCTGCTTCACCTGTGGAGGTTTAAAAGGGAAATTGACATCCTACTGCCAACAATGATCGTTTGGGTCCAACGAGCATTTAAAAATAAGGAGGGACACATCCATACTTTGGAAACAAGAATGATGGATTTGGTGGAGTTGGCTGAAACTTGTACCTCCCATTTTCTGAAGAAAGTTGACCTTGTTTTTACCTGCATGTTACAAATTGTTGAGACTCCAGATTACATGACTAGTACTTTTCTCAAGTGCCAAGCGATTCGAATAATTAGGATACTCGATGAAGAGGATGTGGACGAAGCTTCAAGGATTTATCTGAAACTTTCGGACTATGATAAATACATGATCATGCAGAACTGCCTGCGCTTGATGTTTGGCATTGAAGATGTTCCTGCCTGGTATCATACGGATAGGGAATTGAGTGAATATTTTGGGTTCCATGGGAATACCTTACTTGGAGAGTTCTTACTAGTTCGGATCTGCTTGCATTCACTTGATGACTTGTTACTTACCTTTGGATTTGATACTATACCTCATTATTTGAATTCACAAATTTGGCAGATACGTCAAGCAGCAGTGGTTGCCTTTGGTGCAATTGGACTCACATGTAGCCCCGTACGTATGATATTGCATATATTAATTGCTTACTGTTCACTAAGGAGTATGTGTTTAATAAACTATGGCTGGCATATACAGGCTGTGATACGTGAACAAGCAGAGAGAGTGCTTGACATAGCACTGAGTGATCCCCACCCTCGCCTTCATTGGGCTGCCTTTAAAGCAATTAAATGTTTAACTACAGAATCTACTAGTAAAGAGGATGTCGGTTATCTAAATAAGTTCCTCCCAAGAGTCGTCACCATATTTACATCAACCTCAATTTATCCACGCCTTCAGGTTTATATATTAATATACACACACGCAGAGACACCAAGTGGAGTTTTGACATCTTCCTAATACTAACTAACTTGTTTTTGTGTGTGTGTGTGTGTGTGATCTGCGCAGTTTCATGCTGCTTCAGCAGTTCGTCGCTTGATTAAGAATTGCCATAAAAATGATGTGAAGTCGTTCTCGGAAGATCTGGTGCCTGAATTATTCAAATTTCTCAAGGTATTTATGCGACTATAACTCTATAAGCTTGGATATATTTTTGGGATCTTAGCCCCATCAAATGTATAAAATGTGCTGACTCTGGAAGGTTCTCAACGTTTCTGTGATTATATTATTGAATACAAGACTGTAAACATAAAACTTGATCATATATTTTAAATTTTAAGGCCTGAGAAAATACTCTTAGTTACTGCTACTAACAAAATCTAAGCTATGTAGTCTTTTTCAACCTAATGTTTTAGCTACAGGCAAAACTTCACCAATCTCCAAGGGAATATATCAATCTATGTAAATATCTGCTCAAAAGTTCAAAACTCTACACTGACTATGAACCCATTTTTTCTTCCTCGAAAAAAATTATATACATAAAATATATCTACTCACACTCTTACAACCTAGCTGAATGCACCTGCCTAACTGTCCTCTAGGCGTGTTTATGGACACATAGTTTTCCAATTAATGAGAAGTATTGCAAATGAAAATCATTTGAAGGAAAGCACATCTATGGCCCTCAAATGTGAAAGTATTTACAAGATTAAGGAATACTTAACAAACTATAACATATTATTTTTTTTATATATGTCCCATGATATCTATATATATATATATATATTCCTATGGCATTCAAAGTTTTGTGTGTACATAAACTCTTCTGCAGCAAAACGAGAAGTGCCAAGACTTAGCTGTGCAAATTCTGAGATCAATGGTTGTATTATTTCCAGTAAGTAAGAGATAAAGAGTCAAATTGTGAAACCATGATGATGAAGATGAAGAGAATATATTAGATCATATGAATTGAATTTGTTGGGTGCAGTTCACTCTTCGCAAGTACTATCGGGAAACAGTGGATTCTCTCAAACCCTTCGTGTCTCACAAGTTGTCTGGGGTGAAATCTTTTGAATGCTTGAATTATGTTTTCACAGCATTTCTCGGGGACCATTCTGTTCCCCTGTTAACTGATGCTGTAGAGGTAATCGCCAATATAATTCCTTTTTTATCAGCATATTCTCCATTAGTTCTCCGTAAAAGTAACAATTTTTTATTTTGTTTGCAAAAAGGTACTTGATTTCAATATTTATTTATAATTTAAAAAATTATTATTACCACATCTCTCGTAAATATAGGACGACGGGTCCGTTGATTTATTAGACTTAGAATCATTGTTGGAAAATGCATAGAATCATTGTTGGAAAATGAAGTACTTGCTAATTCAAATATTCAATAACATACCATTTGATTCAAAAACTATAATACCTTTGTGTGTGATAGTATAAATAGTTATGGTTTTGTGTTATTTAAAGTTGCTGCCGCTAAATAAAATGGACGAAATGATTAATGAAGTAGATTAATCTATGCGCCATTTCTCCTAAATATAAAAAATCTTTGAATAACTTCCAGATTTGGGTTCCCGCTAAGTTGTAAGTCATTAATCAATAATCAATATATGCGTTTGAGATTTAACTTACCATTACTTGCCTTCTTGCTATGTACTACTATCTTATTTTAACAAAGCTGCGAGTTACACACACACACACACACTTCCAATTACAATTTTACTGCATTCTATATGGTCACTTAGCATGGAAATCTGGGTTAAACATTGTTTATATATTTTAATTTTTGTTTGGCTTCTAATAGATATATAACTTGTGACGTTTTGAAGGTTTTTATGTTAGTATTACGAATGGTAAATGATTGGAAGAGCACCAACCAGATAGTAAAACTTAACATCTTAAAGGTATATTCTTTTTCTTCTAACCATCCAGTTGAATACATTTCAGAAAAACCCAAGCTTACATATAGCCAAAAAGAGCAGGGCTATTTTTATCCAAAAAAAAAAAAATGAGCAGGGCTGTATTGGGACAACATTATAGCTAGCCGGTTTAATGATTTCTTCCTTTCTCACATGAAGTTAATCAATTAACACCATGCAGGCATTGTCCGAATTGTGCAAACTACAGCTAGTAGCCGACGAATACCTTGACACAATCATGCCTGTGTTGATTCTGATCCTTGAAAAGACCAAGGAACCTACCACGTTGGTTATCAAATCTTCCCTTCAGTTGTACCTCAAATTTTTTTGGGCCAAAAAAAGAAAAAAATTGTTGCAGTCAGCTTGATAGCAATATATCTTTGTTTTGTAGGATTTTAAGAACTAAGAAGCAAATTCCGGCTAGCCATGAGCTGAGACTTTTGGCCTGTGAATTACTGTCAACTTTTGCTGTTCGATTCGAGGAACAATTTGCACCATGGGCTTTCAGGGCAATTACTTTTCTTTATTTGCATCTTTTCTACATATGCATATAATTAAAGAGACATTTTCCGTGTGACTGATTACGACTTCCAATGATTAGGTCTCTCATCTTTTGACCAGCATGTTCAAAAGTAGTACTGTCCCTGATTATATTAAAAGGGCATCTGTTAATGGTACTTTCGATTTTTAGTGTAATAAATGAAATTATTTTATTGGTTTCTAATTTATAAGTATATTAAGCTCGCCTTGTTAATTTCTGTTTCTAGCCCTTCCAAAAGTTTTGCTCTCGTGCCAACGCCGAGAAGAGTCTGAGAAAGTGTTCAACTTCATTGTAAAAGCTCTGGTGGAAGCTTCACTTGAGGTATCCGGACGGTTGTGGTCGTTAAAGTTGTTACCTCAATTTGAAAGCAATATTATACGGCGCAATTTAATTTCTTTAGCTGAACTATTGAAGTTTCAAATCACTACAGGAAATGGACAGAGAGCGAAGTATAGTAATGTTAAAAAGCCTTAATGCATGCATTGCGGTACGTGTGGGGAGTATTGTCCACTGTAAATCATTAATATAAATATATATATTATTTATATTATATTGGATTACGAAGATCAAAGTATGTGCTTATATTGCGCAGATCTCATCAGAATCAGTTTATAATGAGGATGTAACGAAGCGGATTGGTGATCTGATATACGAACAACTCTCTCAGGAGTCATTATTTGCAAAAATGGAAGAAGAAGAAATGGCTCCCGATGAGTTAGATCAACTGGAACAAGAGGAGGAAATAATTCAAGTCTGTGTTAAAATTCTTCATTATTTTGAACATATTGCTTTCTGTATGCATTTTTCACATCATGCTTGTTGATTGAGAGCAATAGATTAATAAATCATTATTCTATCTTTGTGTTTTCGATTGAAGGCTGCAAAATGCTTACTGATAATGATATATACATTCAAGTCTGCGTGCTTACCTCGTGTTGACCATCTTCTGCCAGTTGTTGAAGGCTTATGGGTTAGTATGTAGAAGGAATTTCTTATAAGTGTCTTTTCTTCTAATTTTCTCTACTTACACATATGAAGCTTGATTATATCTTCATCACTTTCCTGCAGGGTAGTAAAAATAACTATCCAGATACAGTGAAATTATGGGCAATTTCCATTTTTAATTTGCTTTTGAAGGACTACCCAGACAAATTGCAAAGGTTAAACTTATTATATTGTAGTATATCTGAATTCAATTATATAACCATGACTTTAATATTAATCATGAATCATATTCAATTCGTTTATATATTTTTCAACCCAGGTATAGTGACACATATGCTCAGGTCGTCATGGAATTTTGTTACTCAGAAGATCCTCAGCTTCAACGGGTATTTAATTATTTCTGCAAAATGAGCCATCTCTGTTTGTTCTGTCACCTATATACATTCTAAATTTTACCATATATATTGATGTTTGGGCAATGTAACCTGTATATACAGGAAGCTGCACGTGGGATTGGCTTATGTGCCACAAACAGAGAACTTATACCCAACTTTGATGCCCCTTGTAGGCTCTCCTTAATCAGTCCTTACATTATGAAGTAATTAATTAAACTTGTTTTTTATTTAACAAATTAATGGGAAAGTTGTGTATTTTAATTTGTACAGTGGCTATTAACAGCCTATATCATGTAATAGAAGGTGGTATGGAATCAGAGAAAAGAACAAGATATGATGCCGCGGTTTCAGCTTTGGGGAAAATATGCGAGTTCTGGCATCATTCTATTGACTACCCTAAGGTAATTAAATTTTTTATTTTCATATGTTATTTACAACATGTCTAGTTAGGACAACAAACTTAAATCTCATTAAATCTTGTTTTAACATTTAACAATCTTTTAACTTTAACCTCAATTAATATTTAAAATGTATACAGTAAAAATAAAGTCAACATAATAATAATAAAAAAAATAAAGGATAAAATTGCATATGAAAGATTTATTGATAAATGATATTCCATCCGTTCCTAAATATAGGGTCGAGTTGATTTTTTTAGAGAATCCTAAGAAAGCTAAATACATTACTTAAAATATTGATTTTCCTGAATTTTTTTTCTAAACTAGTTAATTTAACTTATAAGCTAACATATGATCTAATAATATACAAAATATGTTATGATTAAGTGGTTTATTTCGCTTCCTTAATTTCTCAAAAAAAGAAAATCAATTGAATCTTATATTTAGAACTGGAGGAATAAGGGTTATGAATAGGATGGGAATAAATATATTCCCTCTACTCTATAAATAGGAGTTGAGGAATATATTGCATGGGTGGTCAACTGTCTACAGCTGATTATCTTGGCATGCTTTGCTTCTTTTAATTGGTATTACTTATAAGCAGGTAATTCCAATCTGGTTAAATTTCTTGCCGTTGAGAAATAACTTTGAAGAAGCCAAATATGCCCATCAACAACTCTGTCAAATGCTAGAGAGGTACATAATTAACGCTTTTTGATTCTTTTCTTATAGAGTTTTTGATTTATTTCAAAATAATTTTGGAACTATTTTGAACAATCACGAGTAGGCTCCATAATAAGTAGGAAAATATAATTATCATCATATTCCATTTTGTTTCAGAGATGATCAGGATCTTTTGGGGCCTAATAATGAGAATCTTGATCAGATTACTCTGATCTTAAATGAGGTAATGAAAATTTCTGGTGGAATTCTACCTCTCTCTTTGCGTTTTTTTTTTTTGGTCAAATGCCTCTCTTTACTTTTAATTCTACTCTGATTCGTTTTTTATTTATTCGAGTAAATTTTTTACTTGCAGATTTTATTGCGAGGTGACAATCTCGCAACTGAGGAAACGACAAGCTCGATCAACTCCTTACTAAGCAAATTTGGTGCATGAAAGATCTGTTTATTGAACAACACGACAAACACTACTTTTAGAAGATACCACACCACCTACATAAAATTAAAAAAATACTTACAAAGTTTCTTACTGATGATTATCTATGATTAGGGTTATCTGCAGATGTGTAGTGGGATTTTAATTCACATCTTTAATTATAAGATGAGAGTTATATTCTTATTCACAGGATCAACCTTATTAGCAACAAATTCGTTGTCATTGAATCCTTTTGTTAATGCTTTTGATTTTCATACGCTTTGATTTATTAGAGTAATCTCTGGTCTTCAAAGATTTTATCTGAAGACAATCTAGCAACACACAGGCAACGACAAGCCTGATAATTACTTGGCTAACCCAACTTGATGCCATGGAATGATTGGTTATTCAAGAACACAACACCAAACACTATTTTTAAGCAAAGCTACAGTAGGCGAGAATGCTAATGAGAAAGGAAGAAAAATCATTTGTTCCTTTTCCAGCATGTACATATTAAATCAACATTATCTTTAGTTGAGGTTCTTTTCGAAAATTACGTCATCTTACATCGTTGCCATTTTCTCAACCAGTGTTTAGAAATTTTTTAAAAAAAATTATAATTTTTTAATGCAGCCCTGCATCAAGATCAGATGACAATAGACCATCATTAAAATTTAATACTCTTATACTCCTCGATATAGTTAACTTTGGTAGGAAACCCTAAAAAAGTTAAATAAATTATTTCTAAATTGATTTGTTAGAATTCTTTAGATAATTAACCTGTTTTATTTGATTTATAAGATAACATATAATCTAATATTTCCTCTATTCCTAAATATAAGACCTATTTGGGGAGGTGAGTTTGTTCCTAAATATAAGACCTATTTGGAGAGGTGAAATTGTTCCTAAATATAAGACATCTTTCTAATTTTTATCGATTTTTCTTCAAATTATCTATACTCATTAGCAAGGTTCAAAAATCTGAACCGGGCATCGAAGCGGTCGAGCTACTGGTTTAAGGGTCAAAGGGTCGGACCGGGTTGACCCTAGGTTAACCCGGTCTTAATTATAATAATATAACTTAATAAAAAAATACTTATATTTAATTAGTTGGAAAAGAACGAATATATTTAAGTATAAATATTTTTAATTAAATTTGAGATTGTTTAGGGAAGGTGGTTAGGTAGATCATATGATATTAATATTATTATTATATAATGTTTGTCTACCTTAGTGCTGGGAATTTGGGGGGCCGGGCTTAAACGGGCCAAGCCCGTTTAAGCCCGCGAGCAAAAATACACCCTTTTATTGAAGCCCGGCCTGACGGGCTTTCACTCTTTTTTTTATATTTTAGTGAAAGGCTTTGCCTTTTTTTAATAAATGAAATTGCACTGCGAAAGTATTAAAGAAACAAATATGGGTAATTGAAAATAAATTGTGCAACAAAGTCAAGTGACATAATTTGTAAAAAATGGTATATGTAAAACTTAAACGGGAAGAATATGATAAATTTATGTGGTTTCCCAATTAACAATAGCAAATTGGCAATGTTACACAAATAATTAATTAATTACTAGATAAAGACAACAAAAGCAAAGATACATCACAATTCAAAAAATGAGATTAAATAGAACAGAAAAAAGTAGTCAAGAAAATGGAAAAGGAAAAGAAGAGCATGTGACATGCATGAAACAATCATTCATTACTCCAAATATTAGACAATAAAAAAACAATGGACCAAGCATAAATAAAAAACATAAATATGATCCATAAGTAGCAAGTCTAGAATTAGAAGTCATACATCACATACAACTACATAAAATATTAAGATGTTTCATAAGGACATAATGTTCTTATGACACAACACATTTAAAAAAACTAGTTCACACACCACAAAATAAACCAATACATAATAACATAATACAATTTTCCTTTTAATTTTTATTACCTGAAAAAAAAAAGCTTAGACGGGCTTAAACGGGCCGCCCGCGGGCCAGCCCGTCAAAGCCCGCGGCCCGACGGGCTAGCCCGTTTAAGCCCGTTCCCTTTTTTTGCTCCAAAAATCAAAGCCCGGCCCTCCTCGGGCTCGGGCTTAAAAGGGCCGGCCCAAATTCCTGGCTCTAGTCTCTACCTTGGATTAAATAAGATTTTATTTGATTATATATTTATATGGTAAAAATATCCATTTTCTTGTTCATTTATTTATTTTGGAAGGAAGAGAGGCCCAAGCCCAATTAATTATAAAGAAAAACCCTAAGTACTAAAATGTAAACTAGCCGCATCTTATTTCAATGAAGAAAAGTAGCCGCATCTGCTATCTCTTTCATCATCCAAGGAGAAACCAGCTTCCACAGTCGACTTCGCCATTTTCAGCAAAAATCTGGCATTTTTGATCGGTTTACAACACGGTCTTCTTCAGCCATCATCCCTTGTAATTGTTAAAACCTTTCTTAGTTCCGGGTTTCCCTTCTCTTTTTTCTTCTGCATCACATCTATATCCTCCCTTCTTCACATCTGGTTTTGTCGAGCTTTTTTTTTCTTCCTTTTTACTAGTGAAGAAAACAAGCCGGTTACCCATCAAACCAGCGGTTTTTCCGGGTTAAAACGATTTTGGCCGGTTCGATTCCGTTTCCCTCCGGGCTATTTGCACCCCCGGGTCTTATATTGAATGACGGTTCGATCCGGGTTTTTTAACCATGGTCATTAGAGATGGGAATCAAGGCTTGCCTAGCCTTATAGGGCCGTCCGAAAAGTTTGGTGCAAATATCCCTATCTTTTAAAGCCTGGGGCCTCGAATGGTCGGGCTCAGGGGTCGGCTTCATTAACGCTTATACATTATTTTTTAATATTTTTCTTTAAAAAAATTAAAGCAAATAAAATTATCATCATCAACACAAATATCAATTTTAAGTTACAATACAAACATCAACAAGCAGCTAAGGAATTATCAAATAATGATAAATATTGTCCATATTTTTAAATAAGTCACACAAAATATATATTTACCTTTAATTAATTGTTTTAGTAAATATTGTCCGTATTTTTAAATAAGTCACTCACTAAGAAATTATCAAGCAATGATAAATATTAGGAATTAGGTATTATATGTTTTTTAACTATAATTAATTGTTTTATTTTGTAGTTGTTATTTTTTTTTTTAAATATATACTCCCTCCGTCTCTATATATAAGAGCCAAAAATTTGAATGGTTTTGTCCCTTTTTATAAGAGTCTGTTACAATTTGTCAAAGTATTTAATGAACTTTTTCCCATTTTACTCATCATTATTCTCTCTGTTCATATTCTCTTTCATACTCATTTATATCCTATTATCACATTTTTCTCTCTTACATAAATAAGGGCAAACTTGAGAAAACAAAATTATTTCAGACATATTTATCTCTCTCAACTACTTCCTTAATCTGTGTGATTTTACCTATTTGGCTCTTATAATAAGGGACGGAAGGAGTATGTGTGTATGTTTGTGTGACGAGTTTAACGGGCCGACTCTTGAAAGCCCTCGGCTCTACAGTGCCGGTTCATTAAATTCGATTCCCTTTGGAAACCTCTAACATCAAAGGTTGACCCTTGAGGGCCAGGGCTTAGCTGGCCCGAATTACCAGCTCTAATAGTTATACTCCTCAATGATGAATAAGTAAGAGAGGGAGGGCATGAATAAAGATAGATGTATAGAGTGTTTTGGTAATATAATATGATTTTAACTAATTTCTTTAATCTAATCAAATTAGTTAAATAAATCATATATAGAGGTAGGTAAGGAGGAAGTAATACGTAAAGTAAAATATATTACTATTAAGTGGTTTAATTATGGAACTTAATCAGTCAATATTAATAATCAGTAATCCGGTTTAGTAACTTTGAATGGACACATGGAAAAGATTCGTCTCCACCCAACCTGATGGATAGCCACGTGGGTGAGTAGCTGTCACATCACGTGCCTACGTGTTGCCGACTCATTGAACTGTCAACGTACATGAAATAATAAATGAACCAAAACCGTCCAATATTAAATTGCGGGACCCACATGCCCTCCTTCCTCTTCCTCATCCTTCTTTTGCGAGAATTCCTCTTCCTCCCGTTACTCTCAACTGTACTGAGCTGAGGTTTCGTCTTCACTCTTCACTGACAATGGCGGAGAATCCTAACGGAATGTACGGGGAGGTCGCCGGAGAAGACGCCGACGAGAGTTTCAACCGGAGCTCCGGTGGGCCCCACAGGAGGGAGAAGGAGAGGGAGACCTTGTACGGGGTTTTCCACCGTCTGATTTCCTCGATCATTTTCCCCCAACCGGATTATGCATCACCCTTGCTGAAACGAATAAAGATCTCTGTTTCCCAAAACGTCCCTCTCATCCCTGAAGCTAGTAGAAATACTGGTCGCGATGTTCTTCTCTGGACACGTCGTGGTAGTCCCCTCCGAGCTCTACTAGTCATCTCTGTAAGTGTTTCGTAACAATTTTTTTTTTTTTTGTATCACTGACTGGAAAATTTAGAGTTGAATCTTCTCTATTTTTATATTCTTATGATTTTGTCTAGTGTGCTTCTTTGGGGAATTGGAGAGTGTGTTCTTTTGTCTTTTGTTTGATTTGATTCATTCTCTTCATGATCGTAGAGTCTGTAAACAACCTATGCATACCCATGAAGGGACAATTTATTCTGCCGTCACAATAGTGCTCGCATGTAAGAATTGCAAGTGTATTTTTTCACCTCCCCAAAAAAGGTGGGAAAATTATCCGGTAATTTATGAGTATGATAAGTCCAAAAGTTTATCATAAGGGTTGTAACTCATCTGAAAGGATAAAGATGGATGTTACCCCTTAATCCAACGTGCAGTCAACTCTTGTCAATTTTCCATGAAATGGCCTGTAAGCCGATCTTTTAAGAGGTTTGAAATTGCTTGTGCTTATGCTGTTCAGTTATATTACGATGATCATAGATGGAATAGGTAGGTACGTGAGGGAAATTGTCCATTGCAAATACGTTGTGCCTACCCTGTTTCTAAACTTCCTGGATGGAGTTTAAGGAATGGGAATGCAATTTCTTTTTTTGGACTTTCAGTCATTTATTTTTGGTAGCCTGCCTCACTGACTGAGAAGGCTTCTCGATTTTTTGTTGCTTAGTTGCTGATTTCGGCCTGCTTTATGAGTTATGACTAGTTATTCTTTTTTTGAAAATGATATGTTCCGGATATTTTGTTAGTCATACGAACTGATCACATTTTATTGATGTTTTATGCCCTTTCTTCAGCTTTATTTGAAGAAATTATCTTTTGTGGATTTTCTCTTCGTTCGACGTTATTATTCTATAGTTAGTTTTTATACATGGATATACATATGCTGGGGCAAGTAAACCTAATATGTTGAAAAAGGTTCACAAAACAACTGCACTTTGGAGACAACTCATCATTGTTGATTGGCATCATAGGATAAAAGACAGCATTTACTTGGATTTTGCCCAATATATATATATATATATTTTTTTTATTAAGGGTGTTTGGTAGTTCTGAATAAACAGAAAGTCTTATTTGATGTTGAACTAAGAAATAGTCAGTTATAGCTAAAACATATATTGTGCCAGTTATAATGATGAGAAGAATATTGCTATAGGGCTTCAGGTGGATTTGTTTGCATTTAACGTAGGAACCAATGGCACTGAAAGCATGAAAGATTGATATTAGTTATTGACACATACATTTTTAAGTGGGAAAAGAAGATTGGTGTTTTGATCTATGGAAAGTTTGACTATTAGTTTTGGTGTCATTTATTCTTTTCCTCTTGTAATGAAAGTGTTAGGAACCGGAATATGTAGAGAAATAGGGGAGAAATAAACCTCTATTAGAATATGCCTTCACAAGGGTTCTTCCTTCACGATCGGTATCCTATCAGAAAATGCTTATCAGGGATTATTTCTCTATCCATCCAAAAGAGAAAAGGAAAAGAACATATCACTTGTTTTTTTATTTCCCTGCCCCATAAGAAAATTGCTGACAGCACGTCACCATATGAAGAAAATGGAGCATGATAATTTTCCTTTCTCAATTCTGATATTTTTGTAATCTTATTTTGATCGGAATGCTTCATTTTTCCGATTTTCTGCAGGTTGGAGCAATTGCATGTGTTGCTTTGACCGGACTGCTTGTCTTTGCACTTTTCTTTCTGACGGCAACCATTAATGCAATTGTCATCTCGCTTCTCATGTCCTTGGCAGCAGCAGGAGGATTTTTGGCACTGTTCTTTGCTTTTGTGACAGCTATATACATTGGAGCATTATCAGTCGCCATATTTACCATTTCCACCGTTACATTTTGGACAATAGTGGCTGTTGTGATAACCACAGGTAACAAGTTGTTTGACCACCTTGTAATCTTCTTTGGCCAGATCCTGTATTTGGTTCATCTTATTTGCTATGACATGATTATAGAGATTTCTACCAGATGCTGGAACTGTAAAATGCAGTTTCTTCGGTCATGCCAAAGGCATATGTTTCTTGGACAAGATGTGGTTCTAATTTGGATTCTAAACAACAAATAATATTTTAATTTCAACCGAACTGAATAATTGAAGGTGTTGATTTTATTTTCTATTAGGCAGATGCTGCCAAATTTAAACAAACTAATTTGCTGTCTTATTCTATCCAGCGAGTAAGATTTTTATAACTACTGGATTCAATGCGTTTTAGTGAGTTAATGTGTTGATATCGGCTGATTTGAATGTGGATAGACTTACCAGTCAAGGCATTTGCCATAGACCAGATTACCTGTTAGACTTTTTCCTTTCGATCACTTGACAAAATCTATAGACTATCTTTGTGGATAAGTTTGAACCATTTTGAACTGCAACATATCCTCTCCCTTTCAAGTTCAACAACAAATTGCTTTACTTCGCCTTCTGTTTTTTGGGTTAATAACATCGTAATGTTACTTGGACATGGAAACCAATACGACCCAGGCTGGATTGCATTCTTTTGGACTATTTGGTTGGTGACTAAAAAGAGCTTTGGATTTGCTAAACACTCACTGGGTGTGACTGGCTCTGCAATATCAACTTACACTGCTGCAAGGCATGCCCGCCGCCTAGTACGCAAAGATTCAGATTAGAACCAGGGGATACATAAAAAAGCTCATGTACGTGTATTCGAGTCACAATCTGAAGAATTCGATGTCTATTATCCCGTTGTTTTGTACTAGTGATCCTTTAGTGGAATAAAACAATTCATGCTGGATGTATTGTATTGGTAGTGTAACATTTGAGTATAAACAGTAGCCCTCTATTGTATATTTTTTATATGGGCAGAGTAGCCCTCTATTGTATATTTTTTATATGGGCAGATAGGGTTGTAATTATGTGGTGACTGTTGCGAAGACATGTAATACATCAGAGGTGCTTTAGTGTTAACGAAAGATGCATATGCAGTATAACGCCTTGTCTGAATCCTTCCCTCCAAATTTACCCTATTAGATGAATGTAACATTTTTCTTCAAATTCATGAGTGTAGATTATCGTAGTGACTTGATAGAAAACAATGGCTAGCAGTATAATTAGTGCAGAAACATTGGTTGACTATACATGCGTGTGGAAAGAGTGTGAAAAACGGCGTTGTCCAGAAATCAAGACACGTTTGGTATTTGTACCTCATGATTACCGCAAAAATTTACGATTTTAGTCCATGATTGATTGGAATGATTAGAACTTAGGGAGGTAGATGAATGGATCTTAGTACACAAGAAAGAAAGGTGTGATACACGTAAGGACAATACTAAATGGCGTGGTTTAATAGCCTAAGTGAGGCAGAGTCAAAGTGAGCTGTTGGCTCAGTAGGAAACATGGAAATTGAAGCAGAATTACTGAGCGAGCATGTACCCTGGTTTTCTGCTAAGCTTGCACTGAAAACTAAGTAATCCTATCAGGTCAAGATCCATTCACGAAACCATCATTAATTAAGCAAAAACAGGCGAAACGAAAGTTCAGTCTAACTGAATTACTCAAATTAGACAGCAAAAACAGGTCCAAAATTCTTCATATGTAGGACATGGCTCATGATTCCCAGTGTTGTCATTAGTACCATCAAAATCATCCCTTCCCTTTAATTATTATTGAAAGCAGTAGCATCACCATTTGCTGTAAATATCTTAGTTCCAAGCATTTCCATTCAAAATCATCCCTTCCCTTTAATTATTATTAGGAGACCAGCCATCCACTTCATAAAGGGAACCTGTTTACTACTCGTAAAAAATATGAGAAGCAAGAACTTAACATATTTATACTGTCTAGATCTCATATTTAGATTTAATTTTTGTATCTATTAAAATATTTTTAATAAAATCAAATTTAGACGGTCCATGATATGCCTAACTATACCTACTTTTAAAAAAAAAAAGTATGGAAACTGATTCCCATTATAATGAGCTAGTAGGTATTGAGCTATCATCCATGTATTAGTAATACTTGGCTAAATTTTCTATAACATCTTTGAAAAACAGAGAGAATAGAAACGTCACACCCATGATGAGGTCAAGCGTATGCAACAAATAGGTCAAGTGGAGGCATGGGATCAAATCGCCACCCTAAAAAAAATATGTTGCCTAATAATAAAAAAGGAATTTCAAATCCCCTTGGACCAAAATAGGACATCGGCGGCTCATGATGGCTGATCACAGTCGCCACCATGGTCCCTACCCCAGCTAAAATCAAATTGAAAGTACCCATTTATATCCCTTTCCTAACACACGCAAGCAATTTTTAACTGCATCAAACCCATGAGTGCGCGGACATAAATGTTGACATCCTTGTTTTGCATACGTAACTAGAAACATCCGCCGACGGTCACGACAAAACCTACGTTTGAATTTCCTCCAGCCGTACATAATGTCTCTCATTCATCCACTCCCTATCAACCCCATCGCTGCCTTTAATTGAAAACACCACATTTATCACCACGCTTTAATCGTTGCCCCATAAATATGTACCCAACCACTCAAATCTATATATATACCTGATCCATCTCTCAATCTTATAATTAAGCAATTATCACATAGTCACACATTGACAGAAATTGCAAGATGATGCAAGAGTATTCCAGTTCTTACGGTTCATCTGTCACAGAGGAACAATCTAAGGACGTGAAACATGATTCCTGGCTGCACACAGTGAGGAAGACATCATCGAAGTCGTGTAAGAGGTCTCCGGCGGCGGCGCCAATGCCTCCTACGCCGATCCAAGTGTACAAGGTTGATCCTTTAAACTTCAGGGACCTTGTTCAACAGCTTACTGGTGCACCTGAGTTCAAGCCACCTCATCATCATCATCTTCAAAGTGCTGCACTTGCACCCACAACATCTATGCCTGTTTCTTCAAGTAGCAGAGACATTCATGTTGCAACAGTGACTTCCTCAGAGTTCGATTGGCCTCCCCAAGTGCCTTTTTCTAATCTCTACTTGCAACCTGATGCAATTGGATTCGGATCCAGATATCAAGATTTTTCATCTACGCACTGGAAATGATATATAGTCGCTATATTTGCATTTACCCTCTCATGAATTGTTGTTCTACAGCTTTGAACATTTTATTTGAATACATGTACTCCTGCGGGCGACTCTGCTTTTTTCTCTGCCATATGCTAAATTCATATTCAATCTAGATTACCTTCAATCTGATATATTAGCATTTGCTTCATCTATAATTCGAAGTCCCAAAGACTAACGATTTCATTGATATAGTGGGATGTTAATATCCTTTATATAACGTAACTTAATTAGTAGTACAACGACTGTTTTGCGTTGGCGCATCTTCCGTTTAATATGCTCACCTCTTTGGCAAGTACAGAGGTTCTTATGGAGAAAATTGAGGCATTAATTCAAGGTGCGGGCAAATATAAATTATGAATAAGAGTATCGGATAATGATATCAAACTTAGATGCGTAAATTTCATTAAATATGTGATACTAAGTACATAACACAGAAGAATAATAACGATAGGTGGCAGAGAAAAGACGGGTGCGATTATACATCCAAAAAAGAAAAGATAGGTGTGATTGATGGCTGATGATCAGGCCATTGTTTGATTCTCATTGCTGAATTGCTCCCAATAAATCCTCCAAATTAAATTTCAGGTTTTTGAGGCATCTTCCTTCCACTCTTGTATACAGTCAAAGTAAGATCGATGCATGTTTCCTAGACCACGCTGGTTAGAGTGTGAGTGTTGCTTGAGCTAAATCAACGTTTTAAAACCATTCCAAGGTTATTTATATACTCTCTTCCAATGGTTTTAAACATGCTTTAGAGCTGTGCTTCCCTTCCAATGACACTGCTGCCTGCTCATAGTTAGCGGAAGATGTTGCCTTTAATTATTTAAGTCGACCACGCAAGTACTCAGTATAATAATTTTTTTGATACAAAGAGAATTTTGAAATACACCCAAGGGACCAAACCCCCTCCCCCGCCCCCACTAGCCTCACCAAGGAGGCCTTATACCAACTGATCTAATGATCATTGGTTACTCAGTGTAATAATGATGATATGTTCGTTCTTTTATCGTTTCCTTCTTAATTACACATCGCTTTGGGTCTAAGGTTGTTTTACTTGCATGTTTTAGCTAACAGTTAATAAAAAACTGATCTTACTCACTTTTTTCATATGACAATATATATCCCTCTGTCTGCTCCTAGATATAAGACGTGATAGGGGAGGTCACCTGTCTTAATTATAAGAGTCAATTGACTTTTTTTTAGATTAAAGAAGCAAATAGACCACTAAATTTTAATAAATGATATATGTAATAAATTATATGTTAGTTTCACAAGTAAAATAAATTAGTTTTGTCTGGCCCAAAAAAAATAAATTAGTTTTGAAAAAAAAAGACAAATATAGACAATTTAAAGTAGTGTATTTTGCATCGCTATATTTTTTAAAAAGTCAACTACCTCTTATAATTAAAACCAGATGAAATGTAGAACTCTTTATAAACTTTCTTAGCTTTTTCCTAAATACCTTGATACTCATCAATAATAAACAAGTAAAAGAGGGAGATGTGGGAATAAAGGTGGGTTGTTAAAGCATTTTGGTAATATTATGTTATTTTAGCTAACTTAACATGAAGCCGGAATCGCTATTAATCGCCGGTTAGCCATAAGACAATGAATTCGTTCCCTGTAACATTTTCTTCTTAAATACACTTTTTCAATACACATAAACACTTAAATCATACTACAACCGCTAACTATGTTAGGAAAATGAATTGGCTTAATGAAAATAACTAACATAGTTAGAAAAGATTTTCCGTAATATATATATATATTGCAAATTTAACAGTCTAACCATGATAGGGAAAAGGCTTCAACTCACAAATAAAATCTATCATGATTAGAAAAAGAAGTTGACTTAATCCAAAGAATATCCATGTTAGAAAAGAATATTTCTAAAATCATAGCTAACATGGATATTTAAAGTGACGAACTTAAACCAATTTATCCATGTTAGATAAAACCCAGATAATATAGATATTAAAATACACCTAAACATATCATAAGTAAAATCCTTTAAAAATCTGTTTGTAGTATACCATGATAGATAAGAAACACCCTATCATGGTAATTAAAAGATCCATCATCAGGTTTTCAAAAGTCAACTTTCTAACACGTAAACAAAACATCAATCTTTCCTGATTGTCGTAATGTCATTCCCAAATCTCATCACATCAAAGTGTAACTGAAATCATAATGGTTGCAATAGTAATCCGAATAGATTAGTTTGCCGGAATTAGACTAATCCAAACAAATTGACAACCACCATAATATTTCAAATAAAATATGATAACAAATTACATTTCAAATCCAACAAACAACAAAACTAAACCAAATCATGCGGAAGCAGTAAGAGATGCATGAGCCCGACGTGGTAATACCATTTTATCCTGTTGACCCAGAATTACTCACTATATTAGTGAGAAGCTTCCGGATCCTTCCCTTGACCGTCTATTCTTCTCCTATGACCTGCAAAAAGTGAGATAAACGAGCACATACCACTAACTACTTGTCTATGTGCAGTGTACACGAGCAAGGTGTCAATGTGGGAAAATATATAATATATATTCAGTTTGAAATGTGAGCACATACCAAATAGTCATGTAATAATCAATACCAGAAAAACATTTTCGCAACATGTATATCGTCATTTACAAAAATAGTTTCTAAATACATTTTTCACAACTATCCATAACGTTCGCCCTGTGAAACGTTAGGTTGTCCCCTACCACTAGGTGGAGCAGAGTGGAACTCGACGAGAATCTCAACCCGTACCCAGAACCACGGAGAAGTGGAACTGATGGGGATTTTAACATATACCCAGAACTACAACGGGGGTAATGCTCGATGGGGGCTGTTCATACCCAGCACACCGATTGGTAATACTCAATGGGCTACCTATACACAGTACACCGATGTAATTAGTCCATATGGGCCAACAGGGTACCTCATCACGTGATGGTAAGAGTATCAAATGCATCGATACTAACTACCACAACAATATATGCATCACAAACCACAGCTGCAATTTAACCAAAAACAGGCACTTAGCCTTTCCAGTTTTCCAAAACCTCATGCAAAACAATTTCCAAAATAATATATATTCATTTTCCAAATCTTGATGCAATACACAGATTTATGCCAAGTTCACCATAAGAATCCCACATAACATTTTAATACCAAAATAATCAGTTGAAATCATGCTATATATATACCACATCATCCAGGAATTTAATGGTTGGAAGAGAATTTGAAATCCCTTACCAACAACAACACACACACACACACATAGAGAACAAACAGAAGCGGTTACCTAATAGCTGGCACAAATCTCACAATAGTGCAGCTCCCCTGTGCTGACTCCAGACAATTCAACACTACACCGAAATCTATAAAATCATTATTAATCAACTATCACACAATTCACACATAGAAAATTAAATCACTAACTACCCTTCCTTTTCTCTTTCTGAATTCCAATTCTAATATTAACCTTTCTTTCTCCTCTTTATATCCAAAATTCATCTTTAATCCAACTGATACAATTTCAAGCCTAAATATCCATTCTTACAATAACCATTCCTTTAAAGCCATAACACAATCCTTCCTAAATTATTACTAATCCCAATTAACCAATTCAATCCTAGGTATTAATCTCTCCAATCACCATTCATCTTAACTTTAACATTCAATAATCCCCCATAATTCATCAATAATGTCAATTTATAAAATTCAAGCATAAACAAAATTTTCCAAACACCCTCCAATGAACCTCAAAATCCATTTATTAATCCACAATTTATCTCCAAACATTGAGAGTTCAGTTAATTCAAGTTCAAGCCTAAAAATATCACATTTCTTAAATCAAGGCCTACACCCAATCTAATCAATTTAACCTCGTTAATATTTTTATTGAGTATAAGCTAATCCCACAAATCCATTAATCAACTTCCAACAACCAGAATCACAGATTTACATAAACAAAATCTCACTTACTCTAAACTTAAACTACTAATATTTTCTTTGGTACAAATTCCAGTCTAACCAATTAATTAAATCTCCTCATATGACCTTAATAAACATCTAAAAATTACTCCATCCGTCCCTTATTATAAGAGCCAAAGAGGTAAAATCACACAGATTAGGGAAGTAGTTGAGAGAGATAAGTATGTCTGAAATAATTTTGTTTTCTCAAGTTTGCCCTTATTTATGTAAGAGAGAGAAATGTGATAATAGTGTTATAAATGAGCATGAAAGAGAATGTGAATAGAGAGAATAATGATGGGTAAAATGGGAAAAAACACATTAAATGCTTTGGCAGATTGTGCCAGGCTCTTATAAAAAGGAATAAAACCATTCAAATTTTAGGCTCTTATAAATATGAACGGAGGGAGTATCAATTTAACCATAAGCCCCTCAGATCATCAAAAGTCCTAATTTCCAAAATATCCAAAAATTCCCAATAATTAGGAACATCTCCAACAGTGAAAAATCTACTCAGAGAAACTCATGATCAAGGTCTCAGCTTCAATTTATTAAGCTTAGAACACTCAGAAACACCAACTTAGACAAGGCCTAATTTTTCAAATATAGCCAAACGAAAAACTAAAGACATAGGGATGTAGATGAGACTTACGGGATTCCGAAAATGTACTTAGTTGGCCAAGAAACCCACTATTCTGGCGCCGGAGAGCTCCAAAAGGTCCGGCCAAACACTCTTTCAATCTCCTTATTCGGGCACAAATCGAAACAAAGACAGGTTGAGAAAGGAAATAGAAGGTGAGAGGAGTTGAATGGTGGTGTTAGATGGTGGTTTCCGGCGAAAACTCGCCGGAAAACTCACCCCCAAATTTTGGCGTCAGCGGCGAAATGGAGATAGAAAAGAGAGAGAGAAGAAGGAAAGAGGAAGAAGGCTAAGGGGAGGGGACCGCTGCTATGTCGGCGGTTTAGTCGCCGGCGTGCCTCTCTTGGCTGGCGGAATGGAGGAACACGGAGGGAGAGTAAGAGAAGAGAGAAAGAAGAGATAAGGGAGAGAGAGATAGGGGGTTTGCACGAAACGAAGGAGGAAGGGAGTGATTAATGAGAGGAGGGAAAAATAATAAAAGAAAAAGAAAATTTAGACTACTATGCCCTAACATTTTTCATATAAGATATTTATTTTGAGTCACAAAATTCCTTTCACTTCCAAAATTTTATCTACCAAACTCTTTAATTATTTTCTCCTATAATAGCCTCTTTTGAGCCTAAAAATAATTTCTCCAATTTATTGCCCTTAAAAGAAGGGAGAAATCAAACCTTTAAAATCCTCAAAATTGCCTCCAAATTCCTCAAATATTCTCCAAATCTATAATTTCCCATAACCAATTCCTAAATTACCCCACTAATCCTCAATTAATTTTCTAAGATGTTACATTCCTGGGCCTTGTACACACCGCCCATCACACTTTGGGAGCTGGCCATGCCCAAATTCGTTTCCTTAACGACAAGGAAGGGGATGCCGAATGTGGGGCTAGTCACTGGAGTGAAGTCGTAACAAGGTAGCCGCATTGGAAGGTGCCGTTGTCAGCTGGATCACCTCCTTTTCAGGGAGAGCTAATGCTTGTTAGGTATTTTGGTTTGATAGTGCTTCACACCCAAAAAGAAGCGAGCTGCGTCTGAGTTCAATTTGGAGATCAAAGTTTTCTTTCGTTTCTTGACGATGAAGCAGTGTCAAACCAAGATACCCATCTTTAGTCTAATTAAATTGTCTGAATAAGTGTTATATTTATGAACTGAGGAGGGTGAGTAAAAATTAATTTCAAGTATATGTGTGTCGATTTTGATACGAGTAATTTTTTTTCTTTTGAAATGACTTTGTCAAGTTGCATACAGATATGTATATGTATGTGTTTATAGGATATTAACATACATAGATGGAAGTTTGAGTTTAAATTTTAAAAAGAAAGATTAGAATATACCACTGAGGATTGGAAAGCATATTTTTCATTTAGCACTTAAATAATAATCAAAATGTCTAGGCCTAAAGAGCACTTAAATAATAATAAGTTCAAGCCTAGGCCTAAAGAGCACATCATCACAACCATCTCATTTCAGTCATTTAACAACCCAACATCAAATATCTATATCCAATATCAATAAACAATAATCATATCACTTCCAAGATAACATTCAAGTCAATTCCCTGGGCCTACCACACAATTTTCCTCTCTTTGAACATTCCACATTCAACCCAATCAATAATCCCACAAAACTAACCAAATTATCACCTTCCTATAACCTCAATAAACAAGTAATATCAAAGAATTGCTCTAAATTAATACAGAATTTCAAAATCAACAAAACGCTAACTTACTCTTTCAAAATCAAAGACAAGGATGAAAGGAATTAAGGAAAAATTTCCTAAACTAAGCAAACTCTCCATTGCCCTTTAAAACCACCGGAACCTCGCCAGAAAACACCCCAGGACCGCCGAAACACGATAAGCCCTCAAGCTCCTTAATTCCTCTTCTTTCTTTCTTCCTCTACGGTGATCGGCGGACAGGGAAAGGAGATAAAAGGAAATGGGCAATTTGAGAGGTGCTCTCTCTCTCCGGCAGACGACGGCGACAACTCTGCCACCCTGTCTCTCTCTCTCTCTCTCGCATTCGAAGTTGAAGGGAAGAACATGAAATGGTGGTTGCAGGAAAAGAAAAAAAGATGGAGGGTGGAAGGCCTTCTTCACTGCCGACGGTGCTCGGCGGCGGCAGCTGACGCCGCTCCTTCCTCAAGCGGCGACGCGGCTCAGAGGTAAAGGAAGAAGAAGTGCAATGGTGATGATGCTCAAGACTGAAGGCATTGGGAAGGAAGAAATAAAGGGTAAATAAAAAGGAAAAAATATTAAATAGGTGGGGGGAAAGGAAAATACTAGTACGCCTTTAATTCTTCAAAATAAGATATTTTTCTTATGCTAAAATCCCCCTTTCACATTCAAAAATTCATTTTAATTATCTACTTAGATTTCCTTCCAATTGGATCTCTTTTATGTCTAAAAAATAATTTCTCTAACTCTAATTTCTCAAATTAAGGGAGAAACTAGGCTTTTAAAAAAAAATTCCCAAAATACTTTTATTTTCATGAAATTATTTATAAAACTCCCCAAATTCCTTAATTAATCCTAAATTAATTCTTAAATTACCACTAATCTTTAGTTCAATTTTTTGGGATGTTACAGCTGGCCATGCCCAAAGTTTTTACTTTAACCGCAAGGAGGGGGATGCTGAAGGCGGGGCTAGTGACAGGAGTGAAGTCGTAACAAGGTAGCCGTACTGGAAGATGCCGCTGCCAGCTGGATCACCTCCTTTTCAGGGATAGCTAATGCTTGTTAGGTATCTTGGTTTGACACTGCTTCACACCCAAAAAGAAAGGAGCTACGTCTGAGTTCAATTTGGAGATGGAGGTCTTCTTTCGTTTCTCCACGGTGAAGCGGTGTCAAACCAAGATACCCATCTTTAGTCTAATTAAATTGTCTGAATAATTGTTATATTTATGAATTGAGGAGGGTGAGTAAAAATTAATTTCAAGTATATGTGTTTCAATTTTGATACGAGTAATATTCTTTTTCTTTTGAAATGACTTTGTCAAGTTGCATATAGATACACTCCCTCCGATCCTAAATATAAGATCACTTTGACTTTTTTTGTCGAGATTAAGGAAGCCAAATAAACCACTTAAATTTAACATATCTTACATGTAATTGTATTATACGATAATTTATAAGTAAGGTAAATTAATTTTGAGGAAAAGAGATAGTGATTAATTTTGCATCCTTAATTTTTCTAAAAAAATCAAAGTGATCTTATAATTAGGATTGCATTTTTATAAGATATTAACATACATAGATTGAAGTCTGAGTTTAAATTTTAAAAAGAAAGATTAGAGTATACCTCTGAGTAATAATTTGGGATTGGAAAGCATATTTTTTATTTAGCACTTAAATAATCATAAAAAAAGATACTATACTCCAATGAAAATGTAATGAAAACGACGTCGTAGCAAGACGCCTCATCTCCCCATAAGAACTCAACAACACTATGGTATAGAGTGAGGGTTGCAAAAAGTTGTAAATTGCACAAAGCCTGAAAATCAACCATGTCCTGGTTGGCAAGGTCAATTGCCAATTCTCTCAGGCTCGACGAAGACGACGACGACGACAATGAAGACGAAGCTCGTAATGCCGACGGCCACCAAAAATCGCCTCTCAATTCCGAATCGGAGGCCGTTCAATCCGAATCGGAGGCTAATTCTCCCTCATCTACTCCTTCTGGTCGAGGCGTCAAAGATGATATCTCCGAGCTCACCAAATCTATATCACGCCAGTTCTGGGGCGTTGCTTCGTTTCTTGCTCCGCCGCCTGAATCGGAGCCTTCGCAAACTCAGATCTCGGATCCCAATCTAGACGAGCAGAATGAGAAATCGGGCGAACATTCTTATTTGGATTTATCCGATGAAGATGTTATTTCTGGAATTCGAAGCGATTTTGCGGAGATTAGTGGGAAATTCAAGAGTGGCATCTCAAGGCTTTCTGGTAATAAGGCTGTGTCTGAGATTACGAAGATCGCGTCGAATTTTCTCCAATTTGGATCTGAAGAGGAGCGTTCCTTGGAGGAATACGAGCTTGGTGGTGTGGTTGGTGTGACTGAGGAGGTTGTGGCCTTTGCGAGAAACCTAGCGATGCATCCTGAGACTTGGTTGGATTTCCCTCTGCCTGATGATGCGGATTCCGATGGTATTTTGGATTTCCATATCTCATTTAACTTTGGTCAATAGAAGTTATGATTGAGTAATTCCATGTTATTCAAAGGAGTGAGTGAGAAGTTTAATTGAAGTATCTCTAGGCTCTCGCATTTTTCAATGTTGTTTTAAAATCACAAGGACCTTGGCAATTTAAATTTTGTTGTGAATTCTCATTGCAAGAAGAACACCGCAAAATGTCAATAATTTTGGAGTCATTGAGTCTATTGCTATGTCGGTATAGGATAAAGTTTTTTGCTTTGCAAATCTCTCTGAATATTGTCCAAGACAGTGATTATAGTGTCATCCGTGAAGTGAAAATCCATTCCTCTAGATGTGATTCTTGGTTAACTTTTTTTGTTTGGGGCTCCGTGGAGATTGAAGTTAGGCCATTTGTGGTATTTTTTTTTGGGGGGGGGGGGGGTGGGGCGAAATTCCTCTGCCTTTTTTACATGTGCATGCTAATGTACAATATGCATGTTCATTCACTATTTTAAGTTGGAACGTTTGAGACTTTGAGTCATTCACACGGAGGTAAATAAGGCTCCATGTGTTCCTCAGTTCATCATAAGGATTACTATTCCTAAGTTTGAGATGTTCTCCTTTGTGTAATTTATCTTCAGCAGATTTTGAATTGTCTGATGCTCAACAAGAACACGCTCTAGCTGTTGAACGTCTGGCTCCTAGATTAGCTGCTCTTCGGATGGAACTGTGCCCAGTATGTATGAGCGATGGTTGCTTTTGGAAGATTTATTTTGTACTACTTCACCCTAGACTCAGCAAAAAGGAAGCTGAACTTCTATCATCCCCAGAAGTGAGTTAAGACTTGCTTGGAACTGATTTAATTTCATTGATATATTAATCTGACTGGGCTATGCTGTGTGATGTATTTCCTTGCTAATGATAGTTCTAACCAAATGAGTGGAGTGATTACAGTCATTTGAAATATATGATTCTTAGCATGGTTGGCATTTGAAATTTATAATTCGACCTCGGTCGTAACAGCTAATAAACTATGATGTGTCAGACGTGATCATTCTACATCATTACCTGCAAATCTGTACAGAAGTTTGAAATTTATCCATTTCCTGACTGCCTGTTTGTTTTGCTATTAGTTACTCTGTTAGCGTATGATATAAGCAATTTTATGTTCTGTGCGCAGATAATGGAAGCTAGAGCAATGTTAACAATCAAATTAGATGAAAGAAGAAAGGAAAAACAAGAAGCAGATTTTTCTGCAAGAGGCGCTGCTTGCGCAAATGAGGGGGAACAACATCTTTCTGTTCCAAGCGATGCTCAACTTAAATCAGAACCCCTGCAGACTTCTGTTGTTGAAGCAGACCCATCTGCGGTCGCGCCTGATGTTGAAATGGAGAAGCATCCTGTTCAAAGCACTGAAATTAAAGTAATTGACAAGTCTGTAATTGAAGAAGCACCAGCGAAACCAAGCGCACAGCAATCATCATCAACTTCCACAAACAAATTCTCGGACAACACTGAGGATGAAGCAGATGATTGGTTGAATGAAGAAGATGATTCTGAGATAGCTGGTGTCAGTGGAACCTCGATGCCTGCTGCTAATGATGATGATGTATCATTTAGTGATCTTGAGGAGGAGGATGGCGATGTGCCTGTGAGTTACAAGAAAGTTACCTCGGGTTCCGATTCCTCAACCAAAGACTCTCGAGATTGGGTACAGCTAGGTCGAAGTTCGCCAAACTCTGATAAGGATATAGGCTCTGTTGAAAGTAAGGGTTCGGAGCATGCAAAAGCTCGTAATCCTGAGTCCAAGGATTCCAATGACTGGCTTAACGTTGATGATATTGACGTGATGTAACAGTGCAACAAAACCTTCACGGGATGTAAGTCATTTTACTATAATTATCACGTGATTTGTGAATATTTGCATACAGTCTCTGTACTCTACTATTAGCCATTGGAAACTCTGTTTGTGTATATAAAGCCAGTCCCCTCTGCATTGTGCTTATAAGTAATTCCATCGCCATGCAATAAAAATTTCTTTGATTTGATACTTTGAGTTTCAAATTTCATGTGATTTGAGGTCACCAGTTCTGTTAACCACTGTTATTTATATATCTATATAATATAAAAAGCTTTAACAAGCTGCTTAACATTTGATGAGCCAAGCTTACAAAATCAAAATTCTAAACAAGAATTAGTCGTCGAATTCTCGGGCCGTGATTGACCATCCTAGGCCTACTTTGATTTATCAGAGGGTGGGGTACTCATTTAACCTCACCATTGGATAATCATTTATCATACATGTATTCCTTGGCTGTCGTTGGAGGTTATCAGATATCATCAGCTACATGTTTGTCTGATTTCCTATTTGATGTAAAGAGTTAGTAGAAACATGATCAGATGCGGTTCCGTTTAAGGTCAGATTATTGACATTTTAAATGAGCTTATGAAGACGGGCATAAAAATCCTAGTACTTGGTTCATGCCCTGCTCTATACATGTCTTGCACTCTACACCTGCATTTTGGTTCATGTTGTTTTTCTTTAGATTTTTGTAAATGCACTGACCAAAATTATTTGTCCGAAGTATTGCGCTCCCGTTGATGATTTCTCACTGCTTTTCAACTAATGATCAGTTTTAACGTGTAAGGACGGAAGAAATGGAAACAAAAGCATTGTGTAGGCTAATATGATCTGCGGATCTCTATCATAGAATGGTATTTTCATGTGAAACATATAGTTAGCTAGGATAATAAAATAAGAAAAGAAAAGGCTAATTTCCTTCCTGATATGTACAGAACAATGCCTAGAAATTCAGTCGGAGTAGGCAAGGTAGGAGGATCTAATGGATCCAAAACTCCCAGAGAGACGTTCAAGTTGAGACCAAAGCATGCTTCCAATTGAAAATCTATGAGCAGCCTCTATACCCTTCTGCTCAAGATTTGAACCAGAAGTTGAGGCTTTGGACATCCTATAAGGAGACTTGTGAACTGCAACAATGGATCCACGTGCCTCTTGTCTCACTAACTCCACTATCTCTGGGTTCACATCCTCACCCGATGAATCCGTTACATAGAATGATCCTTCTGCTTTATCACCCTTCGTTCCAATCTCCACCCCCGATATCCACAGTCCATTCTCTCTGAACACCCTCGTCATGTCCCACATTAACCCCACTCTGTTTTCGGTATTTATGTCTATCCTTAATCCCTGCAAAATAGTCCACTCAAGTTAAAAAAGAAGAAGCAGAAGATAAAATCTTGAAGCAGAGTGTTGTTAACTTGTTACTATGGCCCTTACGTGCGAGACTCTACGCTCTATAGCAGCGATTAAACATAAGGTCAGCTTTTGCCTCTCACTTTCCCTGGGCAGTGTTGAACTATACTTGTGTCTCACAAAGTACTCCTGAAAATCAACATAATATTATTGTTGTTTGTTTTGGTTGTGGAAAATGAGTGCTATAGTGGAACAGAGAAAGGTCGGACTATTTATACAGAAAGTCTTTTTAACTAAATTCTCCCATACATATCAAAGGAGTGGTTGTTAAGCATTGTACAAAATTAACCAATCTTTCTAATTTCTCTCCCCCCCCCCCCCCCCCCCCACCACACATTCATTCTCATACATATTATCTCTATTCCATATAAATGAGGGCATTTTTTAAAAACAAATGTGATTTTTTATATATTTATTATAACTAACTAATTTTAATTAATACCACTTTGAACAACATAAATATATAGATTTATAATATTCCTTTCGTTCCTAAACATAGAACCTGTTTCAGGAGTTTGTTACTAAATATAAGGTATTTTCCTTTTTTTCTTAATTTCCCCCCAAAAATGTCCCTATTATTTCTCCTTAATAATAAGAAACAAACAAGAATTGGCCAAAAAAAAAAAAAAAAAACAAGAAATGGATATTTGAAATAAAGGTAGGTAGAGCTGGGAAAACGGGCCAGCCCGCGGGTTGCGGGCTGGCCCGTCACGGGTTGCGGGTTATATGGTTCGGGCCTGTGCGGCCCGCTTCTTAATGGGTTGCAAAAACCCCAACCCTAACCCAACCCAGCTGGGTGGCGGGTTGGCCCGCCAACCCGTCACCTTTTTTTTTTTTATTTTTTTTATTTTAAAAATAACAAAAGAAACTAAATAAAGTTCTTAATCAACAAAAAAAAAATCAACATTGCATCAACTAAAGTAGAATACCCCAAATACCGTAAAAGTATTAATTCCAAAATTACATATTTTTTTTATTGATATCTTACTACTTTTATTTTACCAATAGTATTATTAACAAAGTTTAGATTTTATCATACAAACATCATAATTGGTTGTATCAACCATAATTTATATATATGAAGTATCTAAAAAATAACATAATAAATTAAAATGGGATTTTTCTTTTTTTTTAATTAAAAAATATATATGGCGGGCCAGCCCGTCAACCCGCGGGCTAGCCCGCCTCAACCCACGGGCTGAATGGGTTGGGCCTGTGCAGCCCGCCATTAAATGGGTTGGAATTTTCCCAACCCTAACCTGCTTTAACCCGCAGGCTGGTGGGTTGAGCCCGCGGGTTGAACCCATTTTCCCGGCTCTAAAGGTAGGTGATTAAATTGTTTTGGTAATATGATGTAATTTTAACTAACTTAACAAAAAAATCCTGATAAATAGAATTTATCTTTAGTGTGAAGTGTGAATAAAAATCCTATAAGTAACTAGGAATAGAGCGTTACCTGATGGGCAATGGAGGCGGCGGAGCGAATGGCGGCGTGAAACACGACATAGTTGAGGTCGGTGAGGACGCATAGGGTATCAAACAACAGCTTTGGTCTGTCCCTACTCCGTATGGTCACCACCCAATAGTCTTTCTCCTCGCACCGTTCGATCCCCACGTGGCTCCCATCGCACCCTTTCTTGTGTTCGCCTCCGCTTTCTCCCTCCCATGCTCCACACTGTTCATAGTCTTTGTCGGCGTACATCAACTGGTGCAGCCGCCGCTCCGTATGTGTACGGCCGGCAGCTAAGGTCGTGAGACTCACGCGCCCCTTCTCTCCGTGGGCCTCCAACACGCACTCTAGGTGCTTCTCTACGTGGCTCAGTCTGATTGGGTCGTTGATGGGTTCGGATGTGGAAGCATCCTCCACGTGTATGATGCAGGCGACCAGGTTGTTGTGGGTCCACGCTAATGACGAGGTGACGTGGCAGCCCAATTCTACGAGGACAGCTGATATTTCTGATAGTAGGCCCGGCCCATCTGTGCTGGTCAATTCTACCGCCGTCTTCTTCCCCCACACTCTTTCTTCTCCCTTCCCACCATTCCCTTGTTTTTCACTCCATATTTCTCCTCTTCTGCTCGCACACAGAGCCTGAAATTTCTTTCGCACTAAATTATTCATTTGACTAACAAATAAGCCATTTTTGTTTGTTTTTAATTATTTATTGTATGAAGAGGGTAGATAGTGAAGAAGAGAGGAACCTTTTGGATGTAGAGCATGAGACTCTCGTCAATGAGTTTGTTGCCGAATGAATCGGTCACATGGAACACTGCCATCACGTCAGATCAGCCAAAAACATCATGTTAATTCATGCAATGCTCATAACAGATATTACACCTTAAGTTTTTCTTTTTTTAAAAAAAATGGCAAAATGATATATGGAATTACAAGTAACACTCACCATCCATAAACCATCCACCGTCTGAGGAAATGAATGATTTGGAGATGACAAGGTCCAGATCTGTCAAAACCTGCACCATTTCCAATAGTATACCATCTTTGTTTGCACTGTCAACCTGTTTTTGTGGGCACACAATTATTTATTCATCAACCCCAATGAGATAGACGTACTCACACAAAATATCGTTTCCCATCACTTTCACTCGATCTCTAACTACATGCATAATTAAGGCCGCTGTGTATTTCTATGGTTGCCATCTCAAACCCTTCCAACAATCGTCACTCTCTTTGTTTTTTTCTTCCTCTTGGGCATCTGCTAGAGCTCTCATTTGCGTCATTTTCGAAGAGCAACGCCCAAATTTGGTTTCTTATTTTAACGTCAAGCCGAAAAATGAAATCAGCTTGTAACTCAACTTTCGTATGATTGTTGAATCCTTTCCCCGTTCCCAAAACATATCCTGATTTTGTGGTGGGCAGAGGGAGCTACAACTCAGAAAGCATGGCCCCACCCAGCACATTATATGTCCTCTTCCCTTCCTTTTTGGAATACATGCATCCAGCTATATAAACAGAGAAATATGTTGGTATACCATACGTCTGCAGAGTTTTAATCTTCTTGTCAACTTCATACTCATAATGCCCAACGATTTCGTCGTCTAGCTAGGCAGGGTACTAAAATTTGTAAAGATGTGAACAGCTAGCTAATTGTCGGCGAACCAATTAGGGAATTCTCTAATTAATTGAAAGGCAAGTCGGTAACTGGGAACAGAGAATTGATACATTACACATTAAATGAACATTGAAACTGACCTTCACCACGGTGCAGTCCCGGCAAGAGTCATTATCTATGCACACCCTGCCCACAAAACAACAACATGGGAAACGGAAACCCATCAGTCAATTACAGAGTCCATTAGAGCATACTACTATTGAAGAATAATGACCAGGAATATATAATTCCTGATTGGTGATGGTACCTGGGAGGATATATTCTTTCAATGAGAGATTCAAGCTCCCGATTGATGCGAGATTGGTTAATTATCTCCATCATCACTGTGCGATCCTATGAAGCTTCGACCCTGTTACACTGCAGGTATATATATGTGCGTGTTAAAATGGAAGGGTATATGTAAGCTGAAGTTGGGGGACGTCGTGAAAAACAAGGAAGAAGAACAGGGAAAGTTACGATGAAAAACGAGTGATATATGAAGCAAAACACGCGAAAAGCCAGGAGCGCCATCCTTCTTGTACTGTAAGCGATGGCCCTCAGAATTCAAAATAATCGGATTTTTATATTAAAAAAAATGATATCTTGGCTTCCGTCTCATGGCAAAACTCCCATCCCCAGCTGGAAACCAATTAATTAAACAAGTTACTTGAAGAAAGAGGCGCGAAATTGCCTGTGATAAAATGAGCAACGTAATGAACAAGGTTGGGATTTGGATCAGAAATATGAGAAGAGAAGGGAGCGATAATGAAAAAAGAGAGTAGCGTAATAATTGTGGAAGGTGAAGATCGATTTATTTGTCCCTCGTGGTTAGGAGGAAATATGGGAAACTGCTAAAAAGAAAAAAGTGGAGATGAAATGAATGGGAAGGAAAAAAAGGAGAGGGTTGAAAATTACCTGGGGGAATAAATAAGATGGAGAAGGAGAAATCATGGAATAGGGAGGAAGGAGTGGGGGATGAGTAGAGAGATGTGAATGTGCAATGTCCAAGTTAATGAGGATCGGAAGAGAGAGTCAGTTGCCGTATATAAGCCCAAATCCCGAGAAAGAGGTAACGGGGGGGAGAGAGAAGGGTGTGTGTGGTTGTGTGAATAGATATAAATAGCAATATAATATAATAGCAATGGGAGGCATTGCATTGCTCCAACGTTTGGGGGGAGAAAGTAGGAGTTGAAGTTGGGGAGGCGTGAGTGAAGTGTGTGGGCGAGGGGAGGTACAGCTCAGCTTAGGGATGAAACTGGAAGGATGGGAACGTGTCATGAGAGGATTCACTCAGGTTACACGTGGCATTGGCTTCCACATGACACAGTGCTTCAATAGCGGGACAAATACTTACGCAATCCCCGAGTACACCACATCATCTCAAGTCTAACTAATTGGAAAATTCAATTGATTTTTGACTTATTTGATTAATGACTCATCTTATCTTATATATTCACTTTCACCTTTTTTTAAAGAAATTAATAAGAATGTAAGATTAAATGTAAGATTAATCACCTTAAAATGTCTATAGTTATCTTTTTTTTATCAAAACTAATTTACCTTACTTATAAACTATCATATAGTACAATCACATTACGTGTAAGATACGTTAAAATTATGTGGTTTATTTATCTTCCTTAATTTCCACACAAAAAAGTCAAAGTGATCTTATATTTATAAGCGGGGAAAATGTAACATGTTATGAATATGCTATTATTATAGATGTCCATGACTCCCATCACCTATTATTCTTATATTAATTATTAATGTTGATTATATCGTAATTCTATACCTAGAGCCTTACTTATAAATAGAAGGCTTGTTATGGATATGCTATTATTATGGAATATATAATATGTTATGAACATGCTATTATTACGGATGTCCATAACTCTCATCACATTATTCTCTATTTCTCAACCCCATTTCTCTTATTTTCTTCTATAATTTATAACATAACACAATATATTTTGGTTTTGAAATAAATAAGCCAATTAACATTCACACACTAATAATGCAATGTGAATTGTTATACGTCGATCAATAGCCAATTTGAATTAAAGTTGATTGAATTGAATCGTTGCATTTTGATCGGTGGAATACAAGTTACGTATTTAAAAGGCGAGTATGTATCTCAAATAGCTGTATCCAGGCTGCGAAGTGAAATTGTCACATATGATGGGTAATATATATAGCTTTCATTCTCTTGTACAAATCACACTTACCATCCGTTACTGGAGGATGGGCCTTATTTTGCTCTAAAGTGCTCAGTCCAATCCACCACCGCCTTTCCTTTTTAATCTCTTCCCAAACACTTCTCTCTCTTGCGTTTCTGCATTAGAATATCAAAATGGCCCTTAATTACGAGTAGCAACTTCCTCAACAGAATACAATCAATACATACACAGCTTCCACTTGAAGTTGCATCAAGCAGCCGCCACCGTGTATGTTGTGCAACCGTCGTTCACGTCACTGCCCTTTTCTCTATGTTACTCTTCCATATATGTCTCCATTCTTGTTCCTTTAATTATCTCCTTTACCTTCCCTTTCTTTACATCTACCTATTTCTCCTCGTTATTATACCTACGGCGTTCATAACAAACCAGAGACTTATGCCCAGTGCTTATTAGACGACTTGTTATTCCCGGGAATTACGCGTCTAAAACAGGAGAAATAACTGAAGCCAACAAATAATACAAAATTCCAGCGGATCGGTTGTCTATTAAGTGATTTGAAATTTAGTTTGGTAAAAATCGGTGAAATTATTGTTAGGTTGTTTATTTACGCTGCCTCCTCCCAAATATAAGAACCACGAATTGATATTTTATCCTAAATATAATTTTTTTATTTTATCTTTTATATTTCATTATTTCTCATTTTTCTCCTCATAATTTTTAACTTGATATATAATCTAGTAATATAATTTTTTTTTATAAATAACATTTAATATATGCAATAATCATGTAGTTTATTTATCTACCTTAATCTTCCTAGATGAGCCACCTCAGCTTTATATTAAGAATTAAAGTAGTGCTACGTACGCTATTTTATATAAAAGCTATTTGGAAAGCTGATCTTGATTCTAAATATGACATACTTATAATTTCTGTCAAATTTTTTTTTTAATATTACCTTTATGGATACCGGCCCTTAACAATAATCAAGGGTGAGAGAGAATTAAATGATATGATTATGGTATGTTAGAGGAAAAAAATAGCATGTCATATTTAACTAATTTAACTTACATCTTTGATATAATTAAATTAGGTAAATAGATGCTATATTTAGAACTTGATTGGATAGTTGCTTGTTTATACTCCCTCCAGTTTTAAATATAAGATATATTCGAGGAGATGAGCTTAGTTTTAAATATAAGACATCTTTCTTTTTCCTTTTCTTTTATAAGTATATAAGACCATTTTCTAATTGTTCTCATTTCCCCAAATTATCCCTATAACAAGCAAGAGACAGAGGGTGGAGATAAAGGTAAATGATTATGGTGCATTCGTAATAATCAAACCCAGACGGGTCAAACCTGGCAACCGTGCCATGGAATCGGTCGAGTAGGTCCCTACCCTGGAATAAAAGCAACCCGAGGTAACTCAATGCAACCCGGGATCAACCTATTCGGGTTGCTAGGTTAACCAGGTTCCCTTTTTTAGACATTTTTTATTTGCTTTTTATGGGGTATGAATTGTAGAAAGCAATATTATTTAAACTTAATGATGGTTTTGGTGTTAATAGCTATTAGTTAGTTATTAAATAATTGTATGTATGAATATTTTGTTATCATTTATTTATTTTGATATTTTATTAGAAAGAATATTTATTCATTATTGATTTCGTTGTCATTGGATGATGAATTGATACTATAATGTTAACATGTCAAAGAAATTGTAAAGAATGTTGGATAATTATATGATTAATTTGTTAGTAATTCAAGGTGTCGAATTAATATTCAAGGTATAAGTTATTTTCGAATTTTTATTCCTATCCGATCTGGTCCCACGCCGGTTGACTTCGAACTGACCAACTAATTGTTGACTTGTTGTCTTGAATGGTTCAGATGTCGGTCCGGGCTTCATTACCTTGGGTGCATTGGTAATATCTTGTAATTTTAACTAATTTAATTAATATTTTTTATCTAATCAAATTAATTAAATATATCTTAAGATAGGAGGGTGTATATTGCATGGAGCTGAAGAAAGGAAGAATAGAATCTTTAAAAGCGGCTGCAAAAACAAAAGCGGTTTAGCAACCCATCTTTGGAAGACTGGAAGCCTACTCTGTTTGACTAACTGCCAAATGGCTCCAAGCAATTTAACGACTTACTAAGGGATCGGGCTTTGACATGTTTTCACTCAAGGAATGAGAAAATATAATTGATTTTTATCAAGTACGCCTCATACACACACACATGCAATAATTAAAAAGGGAGCAGTGCTTACTAGTTACTATGGGTCTTCCTGGGTAGGATTGGATAGGACATGACACATGCTCAACACCTAACCCGAAGATTGAATGGATTGTATTTTACAGCTTGCTACGTAGTCATGTCCATAAAATGTCCATGCCATTTTGGGTTGGGTTGGCGAATTTCCATGCCTAGGTGGTAACACTTTACCATGTTATTATTATTAAAAAAGTTCGACTAAAAATAATAATTTAATTATCAAATATATTATATAATTTCTCAACTTTCAATATTTTTAAAAAATAAATATAACTATTAACATTACGCACAATTCTAGATTATTTTCATAAACAAAGACATGACAACACATCTTAACACAATACATTTACAAAAATAAGAAATAAATAATATCTAATCATTCATAATCTATTTATATGTATACTGTAAAATCCCACTTACTAATACATTTTAATTTCCTATAATCAATCAATCAAACAAAGATTAATGCTAACTATGATAGGAAAAGGATTTTCCATACAAATCAAGCAACCCTATCATAGTTAGAAAAATATCTTTCTAATTATCTGGAGTGTTATCCATGATAGGAAAAACAAGACCATAATACAATACTGACTATCATGGATAATAAAGCACTAACCATTTTAGAAAAAAGGATTTCTCTAACATGGTTAACAAAACAACACAACATACCATAAGCTAACCATATTAGAAAAGCACCACCTAACATGGTTAATAAAAATTTAGCTGATTTACCCAATAGTTAACCATGTTAGATAAATAACAATCTAACATGGTTATTGTGAACCACATATACCTAGGAACATTTCAATCAACCAACCATTCAGTATAACCATGTTAAAAATGACTGGTCTAACATGGTTTTTAAAACAAACACTGCCTAAATAATCAATAATTATATCCATAGGTCCTCAGGTCTATAATCCTAGAATAAAACAATACAGCTTACATTTCAATTCATAGTCATACTTAGAATATCATCGACAACAGGAAGGAAATCATACAAGCATCCACCAATTAAACTCAAACAAGCATAGCCATACAATGATCCAAATTCATATTTAGTTAAATTTAAAAGTGCGGAAGCGAATGCAAGCCTAATGGTTAGCAATATACATCTCAGAATATCACTCCGACCAACTCACTGGCCCCGTTCAGGCTGAATGGCCCCATCCCTGTTTTCCCTTCACCCTGGTCTGTGCATGATCACCTGCAAAAATGTAACCAACGATAGGGTGAGACAAATTGTCTCAGTAACCACAACTCAACTCAATACAAAAGTATGAGTGGGTTAGCAGAGCGCCTTAAGGGGTACCACATTTTATAAAAGCATTTATTCATTAAAGAGTACATATATATAACAACAATTATATGATCATAGAAACCACAATTTTCACGATAAATCACATCACCATGAGCTTACAATTACACATTAACACATTACATATGCATGAGGTAAGACACTGTGCCCCTGTTTACAATCAGAATGGGGATTCCCCTATGTCTACAATCAGAATGGGGAGCGGTCCATGTCTACAATCAGGACGACCAGTACAACTAACCGCTCGGTTGGTGTAACATCCTAAAAATTAATTGAGGATTTAGTGGGAGCAAATAGGAGTTGATTAAGGAGAAATGATGGGTTATGAGAATATTTGAAGGATTTTGAGGTATTTTTGAGGATTTTAAAGGCCTAGTTTCGCCCTTATATTGAGAATAATACTTTTGAGAAAATTATTTTTAGGCTCAAAAGAGGTTGTTAGAGGAGGAAATAAATAAAAGATATTATGGGAAAATTTTGAGAGAGTAGAAAGAAAATTTTTGGATCAAAAGAAATATATTTGAGAATTTTAAGGCCTAGTAGTATATTTTTCCTCTCTTCCTACTCGCCTGCCGACAGTTCTTTTCTTCTGCACATCCTTTCACTGTTTCAATTATTAATTCCTCAACCAATCACACTCAACTACTATTTATATATTATATTATTTAAATATTATATTATTATTATATTATATATACTCTCCTCCCTCTCCGTCCTCCTTACTCTCACTCTCACTTTCACTCTCTCTCTCAGTTCTCTCTCTTCTCTCTTTCTTTCTCTTTAATTTACTTCTCGGAGTCCGTCGGCGTAGGAATAGTAAGCTTTCCGGCCAACTAAGCACATTTTTAGAATCCCGTAAGTCTCCTCTACATGTCTATATCATTAGTTTTTCGATTTGTTATACTTGAAAAATTAGGTTTTGCCTAAATTGGTATTTTTGGGAATCCTAAGCTTAATAAACTGAAACTTAGACCTTGATTATGAGTTCCTCTAAATAGATTTTTCATTATTAGAGTTTTTTTTAATTATTGGGAATTTTTGAAATTTTGGATATTTTGGAAATGGGGGCTTTTGATGATTTGGGATGTTTATGGTTAAATTGATAATTTTTAGATGTTTATTAAGGTTATATGAGGAGATTTAACTGATGGATTCGACTGAAGTTGGACCCAAGAAAATATTGGTGGATAAAGTTTGGAATTAGTGGGATTTTATGTAGGTAATTCTGTAATTGCGGATGTTGGATATGGGTTTATGGATTTATGGGATTAGTTTATACTCCACAAAAATAATATTTAATTAATAATATTTATCATTTAGTGATATTTTTATCCGGAATAAAAAAATAAATGTATGTATATATTTAGGGGTAGTTTAAGGTAAAATTGTGTTATAATACTTTTAGGTAGTGTTGAGCAATATGTTAATAGATATTTATATTGATATTGTAGAGTCTCATTAAGAATTACGGAGTGACTTTGTGTGATTATCTGTGAGCTAAGGAGCAACAGGTAACTCTGGAAATTTCTTTCTTATGCTTGTGAATTATGTGTAGTTTTATTTTAATTAATTATCACACAATAATAAGTTTGTCACTTTTCAAGCATGCTTGCTTATTGCCTATTTGCTATGGAAAATACATTACGCTTGTTTTATTTTAAGCATGCTTGAGTATGTTGAGTATATTGGGCTGATAATTATTTATGAATTATTTATGGTGTAATGATGATCGTATTTGCATCCATGAGGGGTTAAGATTTGAAGAGGAGTTATATGATATCCGTACTACTACGTGGTAAGTCATCACTCGGTGCACAGTGGATGGCACTTGTCAGGGCCCCTCCTTCCATGTTTTCCTTTGGCCGGGATTGCATTGGAGTTGTGGGACATGTGACACCTCCTTAGTGTGATTCTTTAAGGAGGGGAGCCATAGTCCAGACTTGAGCTCTGTATCTTTGGCCGGATACATCTTAGGTACTGGTGAGCTTGAGATAATTCAGTTATATGAATTAGTTCTCTATTGGACAATATGTGTTAGCCTATGGCTCCAGTCAGCGGAATAAGGATGGACGGTGAAATAAGGAGTTGCATATTGCACATATAAATATTTATTTATGAGTACAATTCATTGAGAATTTAAATGAAAGTTTTCCCTATGTTGAGTGTACCTAATATATATTTGAAAGCCATGAGCTGTACGAAGAACTACATGTGTATAATTGGTTAAATTAGAATTATACGTGATTTGCTTGTGTATGATAGGATTTTTCGGTAGTTACTGAGATGTTGATCTCATCCTATTATTAACATTTTCCAGGTGAATGACCTAATAGGAAGCAAGGGAAGACACTTGAGAAGTGAGCTTTGAAGGCTCTTTGTACTACTTAAGTTTATGTTATGTTGTATTTATTTTGCCATGGACTTAAGACTTTATGTTTTATTATGTTGTATAAATTATCGTGAAGTTTTAAGATTTTCACTATGACATGGGACGTATTTGAACTAAATAATTATCTATGCTGGATATTGGATAATTTTTAATGCTATAACAGCATTTTGGTCAAGTGCTTGAATATGAATTTTGGGGGGTGTTACAGTTGGCCTACCAAAGGTTACATTACGCGATGGTACGTTTTCATTGTCATGCAACAATAACAAGAACAATTATTCTCAATTGCTATAACAAATGTAACCTTCAGCCTTAAATGCATCAATGATCATCACTACTTTACAACCAGCCACAATAATTTACCAATTAATTCTCATAACCTAACTCACAATATTCAATGCCTCGGATAAACATAATTCATCAATACCACCAACCAGGATACTAAATATATTATAACAAAACTCAATAATATCTTTATATAAAAGTAGATGGGATTTCAAAGGCACCCAATAGGCTCTTTAATATGAGCATATCATTTTTTAAAAAATACCAGACATATACATATATAAAAAGGGATTTTTGAGAAAAATCCCAACTAACGTTACACACAACCAGGTAGTGAGGTGAGAGTGGTTACCTGGACTTACCAAAAGCAATATAAAATACTAGAATAGTGTAGATCCCGAGTTCAACTTAATCCAACGGCGTCTACAATCAAAACAAGTGCATGTATACGGTCAATACACAAATCATGAGACATTTACTTACCACTTCGGGACTTAGCCAATAAAGGAGTCCTGATTACACAAAGAGATATGATTACATCTACTTGGCTTGGTTAAGTTAAATTAAACTCATACCAAACCTATTGCAAACATCCTACCTCAATAACTTCTCTTAAATCAAGAACCCCTTTTTCCTTAACATAGCTACTTAATCCATTTTATCTCGATTCGCAAACCAAGTCTAGGGAAAGCATTCCCAATCACTAACTATAAATCCACAATCCAAACTATCCCATTGAACTCTTAAAATCATCATTCCCTCGTCATTATTCACATTACAAACATAGATAGTAGATATACCAAACATAAGCCTCCATTTCAATATGCCCAATATCAACAATCCAAATCCTTTGATAATCAGTTACTAGCATTAATTAACAATCTCCTCATCACATCACCCCAGAATCATCGACCAAGCTTATCCCAAGAATTTCAACTTTAAAAACTCAAAACAAATTTAACGCATATCTCAACAATTTGAATAATTTGAAATCATAGATAGATATCAATAAGCCTATTGAAACCATCAACCCTCTATCAATTCGTCATCCTACACAAACCCCAAAAATCCGTCCTAGGCCAAAATTCATCAATATATATATATATCAAAAGCTTTAAAATTTAGCTCAACCACAATTTAGCTTCATTCCTACATAATCATTAATACAAAAATCCATCACCAAATTATCATTGTCCATAACCAATCAAATGGCTCTAGCCTATTCCCAATTTAATCTGTTGAATTACTCAAAATCCAAAACACTACAATTGTTCCTAATTTCATTCGTCCTTAATCTCCTACTAACCTCTTTCAACATATTAGAACCAACATTCATTCTTAACCAACACAAATCCCAAGAAACACTAATCTTTCTTTCTTGCCTCATAACTTCCTATAATTACTCAAGTTCTTCCATAATTTTTCCACAACAAAATTCTCCATCAACCCTACTCAAATATAGCCCAATATTCTCATTTAATTTATCTAACTTATCTTTCATGTTCAATATTCTCAATTGCAATACTCTACTTCTCTAAAACACCTAAAAATCCCAATTCTCAACCAAACTCTAAATCAAACTCAATAAACCCAACTAACATTATCGTTGAACTCCAATAACCCTCTAGAATTCATAAATCAAGCTCAAAAGCACAAATTCAAAGGATTTTTTGATTAAAACCTATCTTAATCCCACTTTAAGCAAGCAAAAACTCACATAGGATCAAAACTCACCAATTTAACCAATTTATCATCATCATGAGACCTCAATAGACAAGTAAATTCAAGCAATTGCTCCCATCAAGCCAGAATTTCAAAAATCAAACAAATCCTAACTTTACTCTTTGAAAAAAATCAAGAAATCAAATACCAAAGAGAGGGGATTATAGAGAAGCTTACCCACTCCTCATAGTTGCTGGAGTTTCGCCGTAAATCGCCCGAAAACCACCGAAATTGCTGCCCCAAATCACCTCCTTCTCTCCCTTTTCTTCTTCGTACAGTGTGCACAACAACACACATGCACACCGAAACACGAGGGGGTGGAGGGAAACTCGGCAACCTCCTTCATCGTCGCCGGAGTCGACAACGGCGGCCAGTCCGCCGCCCTCTCTTGCTACCAGCCGAAGGCGCAGAAGGAGAGAGGTGGTGAGTGAATGTGTGTGTGTGTCGTGTTTTCCAGGGAGGGGAGAGGGAAAAATAGGAAAGGAATAGGGAAAATTTAAAATAAATAAAATGAATAAGATAACAAAATTACATGTAGGCTCATGAATTCTCAAAATAAGATATATTACTTTATGATAAAATCCACCTTTCACTTCATAAATTTTTGTTTTAAATATTCCCTACTACTTTTCTCCCACTAGGATCTCTTCTAGGCCTAAAAATGATTTTTCTAACGCTAATTTTCTCAAATTAAAGGAGAAACTAGGCCTTTAAAATCTTCAAAATGCCTCCATTTTTCATAAATTTATTAACAAGACTTTCTAACTCCTTATCTAATCCCAAAATTAACCCTTAAATTGTCACTAATCCTTAGTAAAATATTTGGGATGTTACATATACATATATATTACTTTTAAAATAGAATTATATATATATTAGTGAAAATTACAACTAGGTCCCAAATAAAGGAATTAATCATGACCATGTCCCAAAAAGTAATCAAATTACATTAAAGTCCCTAAAATCGTGGGTGATATTAAATGACTTCTTATTGTCAATGAAGCTCAATGAGTTGTCAATGACAACTAAATAGTTGTCAATTGCAACTCAATATTGACAATTTAAAGAATTGTCATTGGTAATTCAAGTAGCTGCATTGACAACTTATTGAATTGTTGATAATAAGTCATTTAATATCACCCAGATCCTTATGGATTTCAATGTAATTTGATTTCTTTGTTGGACATGATTGTGGTTAATCCCTTTATTTAGAACCTAGTTGTAATTCTCCTTATATTTTATGTGTAGGCAAGCATACTATGTCTGATGCCCTGTGCTGCCCGTTCATTAGCCCTACTCGTGAAGACCCACTTTTTTAGGCCACTTTTTTCGCGATAGGACAGGGCATTTTTTCACCGGATTGAAGCGGACATTGCGATCCGGTAAGCTAAATGAACACCCCTACTATTTACTAGTGTAATAAGCATACACAATCATTTAAAAGAAAAGACTTGTAATTTAACAAAGTTATGGGATTAAAACTTTATTATTTTGGGGCCAAAAAACCAATCTATCCATGCATAAAAAAAGCCAAATCTATCCTGATTACAGCGAATCGTACTTGAAAATAATATTATTTGATGATGCTGGAGTACCGATTAATCGTATTAAAAAAATTGCATACAGGTGTCAATTTAATTTTTACTTTTTTTGACCAAATAAATTTTTGTGGAAAGATTAAGGAAATTAAATCAGTCACTTAATTATAATGTATTGTTATGTATTATTAAATTATATATTTGCTTTTAAGTCAAATAAACTAGTTTAGAGAATGATTTTATTAATTATTAGATGCTATCAAAGTACTCCCTCCGGTCGTAAATATATGACCTACTTATCTAATTTGATTAGATTAAGGATATTAGTTAAGTTAGTTGATATGTCATGATTTTCCCAAAATATCCTAATCATATAATTTAACCCTCCATCCCCTCTCTTTCCTAATTGTTGATGAGGGGGTATTAATGAGAGTAATTTTGGAAAAAAGATGGACAGAAATTAGAAATACATTTTATATTTAGGACAAAAATCATCTCCCCAAATAAGTCCTATGTTTAGGTCAGTGGGGAGTATCATTTATATGATTAGCATCATCTCGATACTTGTTCATAATAAATTGTATACATTACATTGTTTGCATTTTGTAATTACGCTTTATTGTATTCTTCTATTTGATCACATTTTGCAAATTAAAGTAACCCGTTTTGTTTGATCGATATGTTCCCTCCGATGCACAGCAGACAAGTGTATCTATCTGTGAAATTAATAATCATCCTCTGATACAGTGCTGATACTTTTTTGCATGCGTCAGTGACATTTGATTAGTGATAAAATAGTGATACATTAGTATAGCACAAATGGAGAATAATGATAAAAGAGTCAAATTTTATCAAATAATACTGGAGATACTCATCACCGATATGATAAAGCTAGGGTGAATGGGCATTTAATGTAGGAAGTGCACATTATAAAATTCACCGGATAAATATCAGAACTGCCTGATTCATTACAATACGAAACACTCGTACGTAGGACAATATATTTGTCTAGAAGATACACAAATTATTTAAGGCTGAAAGATATAACAAAGGGAAGAATATATTTAGTGTGAGTGGAGACGGATTGAGCATATGAATGTAATTTAAATGGTAAGGGCGTTTAAATGTTAATGCTGGTGTGACTGAGTGTAGATGTAGTCGAGATGAGCCACAAGTGTCCTTCTCATCAAGCACTCTTCCTCTGACACGTCTTCACACTTGTCCTCCACGCCCTGCATATATATATATACACACATCCCACAATCAAAATTCAAAAACAAACACCCATGGGGGCATAGACAAATGGGAAAATGATAAAAAAATATTTTTTAAATTTTAAAATCTCAAATAAGTGATTTGTAGTTGTTAATACATACACTCAACTTGTTATTACCTATACTGAAATTGTTATAGGGATTTTGAAATTTAGAATATATTTTTTTTATCATTTTTCCTAGATAAATAATATATCCCCCTCTACCTAAATATCAACGTGTATTGATTTTTATAAAAATTTTTAAGAAAGTCATATAAATAATTTATAAATTGATTTGTCTAAATTTTTTTTTCAAATTAATTTATGTGACTTATAAACTAATATATAATAATAATGCCAAAATATGTTATAATTAATTGGAAATAGCTTTCTTAATATCTAAAAAAAAAGTCAATGAGTTCATATCCCACAAGAATCTCAAATTTTTCAAAGAAAAAATATCAAATAAGGTCACAAATATCGTAATGTTAACAAACCTTGTGTTGCATTTTCTCGTACAAGTCATTGTGAATAATTGTTGGTTCAGGACGAGTGGCGTGGGCCACCATATGACAAAGACACAGAGCAGTGAAGAACAAGGCTGTGAATTTGGCCATTTTCAATTAATTGCTTTATTTGGTCCAGGAAATTAGGTTGTAATATGATAGGGGGATTTGAAGGCTTGTTGAAGCTTTGAGGATACGAGGGATGCCATTTATACAAAAATAAGATGGCAAATTCAGGCGTCTACTACTTTGTCAGTTCAACATAAAAGCAACAACTTTGATAAACAAATAGATATTTTCAGGCAACGTAACAAAGATTAGCAGTTTTGTTATAGAATGTAACGAGTTAGGCAGAACCAAAACACATCCGCAACAACTCAGCCTAAACCAGTACTACCATAGTACCATATCCAGAAATACAGAACCACATGCAGAGTAAGAAAAAGTAAAGGTGTACCAACATGACCGGCCAGAATGAGAAACAAACCCATAAATTAACAGTGCTGTGATGCCTCTGATATTACATGCCACAATGATCTACCTGGAAAATTGATCTTTCAGCTATTTTTAAAACATTCGTTGGCCAAAAAAAAAGCTATTTTTAAAATATTCGTTGGCCAAAAAAAAAAAAAACTATTTTTAAAACATTCAGCTTTTTACTTTTCTTTTTTTTTTTTTTATTAGAGAGAGAGCCCTTAAATGAATAAGGGAACTAGCTTCCCTCCTAAATATTAAGCAGCTAATCAGATCTGAACCCTCCAGATTCAATCTATAATCTATATTGTTTATATTTGATTATATTTGAAAATATTTTTTTAAGTAAAAAATTATTTTTTTAAAAATATATAGTTAAAAAAATATCTTTATTGTATGTTCTATACCTTATAAAACAATCTTTTTAAAAACATATAAATTTTTATAAATTTAAATATAGATCATACAAATCAAATTTAAACGTTATTTAATCTCTCTATTAAGTTTTGTAATTAACGGAAAAACTAATTCCATAAATAAGAGATATGACACATCAAGTCATAAGGCATAACTTTTTAAAAAAATTATTTTCGAAAACTTATTTATTTCTCGATCACTTTATCATTTAAATCATGCTTTTTGCAGTAGATGAGTTACAACTTACAAGCCCGGTCAGTCTAATGAGAAGTTTGTTGCACTAACCAACTAATATTTAAATCTCGATACATCTCTATTCATATTACCGCCATATACTTATACTGCTTAAACGTTGGAGTACTATTTAATTTCCCCCCTTTATAGTCTTTAATTGAACTCATAAATCGGCACCGTTACATAGAATCGGCATATGCTGACTGCTGTGCTGTGTATGCTTATAATGATTAAAAGGAAAACAAATTATATCCCAAGTTTAAAACTAATCGAAATATATATAATTTTCTGTGACATACGCACTACGTATAATTCGAATGGAGTTATATTGGCTATAAGTTTAATAATAGCATAACTTATTTCTCACAAATGATGTTTAATTTGTTTTAATAACACACTGTAGTGAATGTTTAAAACAATGGTATTTTAATCAAAAAAGGTATCACATTTTATGAGAGTTATTGAAGTTAATAAATACCACCACGAGTCCATGATATATAATCAACTTAAGTAATTTTAGTACATGAAGGAAACTATTTAAATTAGTTCATTATTCATCAAAGACGTGTGTTGTCACACCTTAAAATACATTCTCAAACCATTTGTACTGAAGTTATTTTTAATAGATATTAACTTAACCTATGCAGTCGATAGTAGTAGTCTAAAAAAATCATAAATGTAAAGAATAAGATGGATTAATGTAAAGGACGGTGGTGGTAATTTGTTAGTAATAAGACGTTAGTATTTTAATGAGAGGGTATATACGTACTCCTTTTGGTCTATATTATAGAAAATAGTCAACAATTTTATATAAATCAAAAAAATACAATGGATCATTCGATATGGGTAGAAATTAATGTGAGTTTCCAATTTTATCATTATATCTCATTTATTTATAAACTTATTATACCATATCTCCTCTTTATATTTAATATACACAAAAATGGAAATCAAACGTACATTACCTTAACCTTTACATAGCAAAAATAAAGCAACTCTTATAAAGTGGATTGAAAAGATTCTTATGTTTCCTTTATATTATGAACCCGATGGAGTAATTTAGATGGGCAGATGGATATTTTTGGGGTTGGGGGGGGGGGGGGTGTTAAGTCAATTGCTGAAGTAGTGAAGTAACTGGGAGCGGAAAGGGGAAGAAATTAAGGTAGGATATAGCGTAAGGCTAGAGAGTGTAGCTACATGGAAGAATGGAGGCGAAGCAATGATAACAGCACGAGGCTGCATTAATGTAATATGAATGTTTCAGAAATTCGAATTATTACAGTTGACGTTTATGCCTTACCTCTCCCATGCCACATCCATTTTCCCTTCTCCTGTTCTTACACATTAATTACAATATCACCTTGTTTGGTTTGCGGCAAGCAACCTTCCTATTCTTTATTCTTTATAGCATTCTTTTCCTCATTTTCTCTAATCCTAGTCATCCATTAAATTTGATGATTGAAATATTATAAAACAGGTAGCACAAACCTCTCGTATTTTTTTTCTCACTTCCTAGATTCTCATCTACATTATCTCTCTATTATTTCTTCCTTTTATTTTTATATTTTCTCAATCATTAGATTTTATGAATGGTTAAAATTAGAAAAGAGGAGGAGAAGAGGATCATAAGGATAAGGAAGCAAAGCGGTAAGGGTTCCTTACCTCTTTGCTTCATGCTTGCTGCTCTTTTTGCTCTTTTTTTTATATCATACGGCAAATGATGTCTGAACTTGAAACTCAACTTTCAACCAATTCCATCAATATGTTAGTATTTCCTTTTCAGCCACACAAGTGGTTGCTCGCATTTACATTCCATATTAAATGAAGAGCAGCGTCCTAGCTTGCATTAAATCCACACTTGTGCCCTGCCTCTACATAGTCCATTCTCAAGTACGTTTCCCTTTCTTACTTCACTTATCACTCAGATTTAGGTTCTATATAGATGACGAACATTTAATTCGTAGCCATATGGTACTGCAGAATTGCATTTTTATTCATCCTTGCTTTTTAATTACTCCAGAATTAAATTGGATCATCATGTGCGGAATCATAAAATAAATAAAAAAAATTAATCAAACCATTCCACTAAGGCTGGCACAGGATCTTAATTGTTCATAGAACACACCTTCGTTATTATGTAACTAAAAGAATATTATATATTGAACAAGAAATAACTTCTAAGGCTTGCACAGGATCTTAATTGTTCATAGAACACACCTTCGTTATTATGTAACTAAAAGAATATTATATATTGAACAAGAAATAACTTCTGAAGTTATCACAAAAAACTAAAAAGAAATAGAACCACATAAGTGTGGCCTAATAATTCCTCACTTAGTCCATTAACCATGTGGTGGGGGGTTTGAATCCCACCCTTACCCATGAAGAGCATTTTGTGATCAGCTGTTTACCTTTAAATGAAAGACCCAAAGCAAAGGGATAAGTCACTACCATCAGCATCAGCGGTGGATAGCTAAGTTTAATTAAAAAAAAAAAACTACAAAGAAATAACTTCTGCAGTTTTTTTTTTATTTTTGGGCCAAGACTTCTGCAGTTGATAGAACACACTTTCACCGGATATACGAAGACATGGAAGAGCTTATAGTGTCAACTTAACTTGACTATAATACTTTAAAATGCCAAGTAAATACATGGATGAGAGTTTCATAGTATAAAAGGGGAAACAACTAAAAGCTTAGGGTCAAGTCCGGAAGAAACCAGCATCTAACGTGTATAATTAGGAATTTTGTTGTGGCATAACATGCTAGTAATAATAGTATTAGAGAAATTGAATTCAAGGCTTGTGCTTCTGGGTGTAGATATAGTCAAGGTGAGCAGCGAGTGTCCTTCTCATCAAGCATTCATCCTCTGAAACGCCTTCACAAGACTCCACCACACCATCATGCTCTGCCTCCATACCCTATATATATATATAAATATATATATATGCACAACAAAACACATAAAAACTCAGGTAAAAACCCAAACAGAGCATATCACACACACACACACACACAGAGACATAGGGGAGAGTATCATAGTTTAACCAACCAAATATTTTGTATTTGGTGAAAGTTCCTCGTTAGAACTTGGCACAGGGCGAGTGGCGTGGGCGAGCATAGAACAGAGAAACAGAGCAGTGAAGAACAAGGCTGTGATCTTGGCCATTTTTTTCTTTGGGTTAAGATGAGATTGAGGGTATGAAGGCTTGAAGGTACGAGCAGGGAGGGAATGAATTTATAGTGGGGTGACATGACTAATTGAGGTGTGAACGAATTTATCGGAGGGTTTTATTTATTGTAGCTGATAATAATGGAGGACCAAAAAGGTAACAATAATACTAAAAAATTAAATAAAAAAGAAGGGGAACATTAATGGAGCGGAAAAGTTGTTTTCGTTGTTTTAGATACTAAAATAAATGATCGCGTGAGGTAATGGAAGAAAAATCCTCCCAAACCAAAAACATTACAATAAGTGAGAAAGAAGGGGCCTGAAATTCCAGCACTGATAATAGCTATTACAAATCTTGTTATTTATTGGGAGAATTGCAAATAGGTCCCAAGCAAGAGAATTAATTTCAGACAAGTCCATTAACAACTCCTTCACTTGTTAACTAAGGCTATTGCAATTGTTAATAGCTATCATTAACAACTCCTTGGGACCTCTCTGAAATTAATTCTCTTGCTTGGGACTTATATGCAATTGTCCCTTATTTATTTGAATGGGTTCTCTTCATATTTGAATGTAGTACCACTATATTTTTTATTATAAATTATATCTAAATATAGGGAAAAAATAGGTCCCTAAATATAAGTCCATTTAAAGGTTATTAATGATTATTTTTCAATTTTAACTTTATTTAATTCCTATCAGAAAGAGAGAAAGAGGAGGGAGATGTGAAAATAATTTATGAATATAGAGATGGGGAAATTTTGAATAAGGGAAGTTTTGAAAAAAAATATTCCCTCTGTTCCTAAATATAAGATATATTTACTTAATTTGATTAGATTAAGGATGTTAGTTAAGTTAGTTAAAATAACATGATTTTACCTAAACACCCAATTAATCTTCTTTTCTTCCTACACTCCTTCTCTTGTTTATTTATTATTAAAGAGCATTAATAGGGATAATTTAGGGAGAATATAAGACAGAATTAGAAATTGTCTTATATTTAAGAACAAATAGGTCTCATATTTAGGAACAGATGGAGTATCAATTTAAGATATATTTAATGATCCAACTAACAATTATTGGGATGTGAGAATTGATTAAAGTGAACTTATAATAAGAAACTGAGTGGTATATGTAGACATCCAAGTTAGGAAGAAAAGCTCCCTCCGTCCCTAAATATAGGAAGCATTTACCTAATTTGATTAGATAAGGATGTTAGTTAAGTTAGTTGGTATGTCATGCTTTTTTCAAAACACCTCAATCATATTCCTTAATTCGCCCTCCCCTCTCTTATTTAATTATTGTTGAAGGGCATCTATCAATGAGGGTAATTTTGGATAAAATGTATAAAAATTAGAACTAGATCATATATTTATAACCAAAACTATATCCTCAAATACTCCTTTTGGTCTTTATTATAAAGCACAAACTATCAATTCTTACAATTAAAGGAATGGTAGGTTGGTCGTTAAATTTAAACTAAATTGACCATTTTCTCAACTCCACCCTTCATTAAATAGTACAACTTAACCAATTCAACTTAAAACATCCATAAATGATAAGGGTAAAGTGGGGGGAAAACAATTAATGTAACGATTGATGTCTTATATTTAAGATAAAAAATTTTGTTAGTCGGTGTCTTATAATAAAAAATACAAGGAGTGGGTACTGTATGTAGGACATGAAGGAGTAACTATAAAGAAAAAAAGGAAAGAAAACGACATAACGTTAATAAGAAGCAATCTTAGGGCTAAGTGCCCATTTCCATCCTCGTTAATCGTTATTCTTGTACGGTTGGGTTCCACAATTAAACCACGAGCTCCTCATCTATTTGTTGGAATATTACTTTGCTTGGACTAATTTAGAAATTTAATTGGTGATGTCATGAAAATCGACAGATTTGTGTCGGAAAGGGTTTAAAGCAAGGTCTTCAAATAGGACAGGCCTCTAGATCAGTCGAGGTATTGAATCAAGGGTTAGTGGGTCAGTTGAGGGTTAACTCAGTGGCCAGAATGGAAGCTCGACGAAGCAGTGCCATGTGGAGGTAGAAGGCCTACGGGTCGTTAACTTCTTTTCCCGAAGAGAACTAAAAAATTCAAAAATAATTTATACCTTCAATATCTTAAATCACGAACAAAATAATCATATATTTATCCAATATTTTTTACAATATTTATTGACATCATAGTATCAGCTCACCATCAAATGATACCAAAATAAGTAATCACTAATTATTCTTTCTAGTAAAATATCAAAATACATAATGATAACTAAATATTCATACATACCATCATTTAACCACAAAACTAATAATTATTAATATCAAAACTATCATCAACTTTGATTAATTAATATTGATTTCTACAATTTGTACCCTATGAAAAACAAATAAAAAATGTTCTAAAAAAGGAACTGGGTCAACCCAACAACTCGTTGTGTTGCCCAAGTCACCCCAAATCACTTTGGGTTGCTTCTGTCTTGGGTCAAAGACCTACTCAAATCCATTCCATGGTCGGTCCTTGGGGTTCTGGGTTGACCGAGTTGGGTTGGTCCAGGTTTGATTACTCTGATTTAAAGATAGATTGATTTTTTTTTTAAAAAAAAAACCTTCATATGCGATAATAGCTGAAGGAATAATTTTCAAAGAATCACATGCACAGCTTCACAATCAAATTGTCATCCCCCGTTTGGAATGTTGTCCGAATTTTCTCAGTTTAATTAATTTCTAGACGCCGTTTCTTTTTTATCTTTCTAAATATTCTAGAAAGATACGACCAGTAAATACCGATAAATCAATGGGCTCATCTCAACAAGGGATAACTTCGCAAACATTCCAAGGAAGATTCCGTTTTCTTCGGATTATGATTGAGCATATCGCGAGTCGCGGCACCACCATCATCTAGAAAATTTTTTAGGTGAATCTGGTTCGTCATGTCATTTGTGATCTTCCCAATTATAAACAAACATATAGGATATGAAGTAGATATTATTATAATCTGTGTAGGCACCTTAAACAATTAGATGTTAGATAAATTTTTTTTTAACTTATTAAGTTAAGAAAACACAAAATAATTTTTTTTATGTGACATCTAATTTTTTAGAACGCGTACACAGATTTAGGGCTGAGCAAAATACCCGAAACCCGATGGGCTAGCCCACTGCCCGCAATTTTTACCCATTTAAAGCCCGCCCAATTAAAGCCCATGATGGGCGGGTGCAAACCCAGCCCATTCAAAAATTAAATGGGCGGGCGATGGGCACACCCTCGGGCTGCCCATGCCCGCCCATTTATATATATATAATTTTTTTTTTCAATTTGTTTTAATTTTGTCCATGAGTATTGAGAGTGAGTCAGTAGCATTCCTGTAATTATGGTATTTATATAAATTTAAGTTCTTTTGTGCACTCTTGGGCTGCCCATGCCCGCCTATTTATATATATATATATTTTTTCAATTTGTTTTAATTTTGTCCATGAGTATTGAAAGTGAGTCAGTAGCATTCCTGTAATTATGGTATTTATATAAATTTAAGTTCTTTTATGCACTCTTGGGCTGCCCATGCCCGCCCATTTATATATATATATATTTTTTTTCAATTTGTTTTAATTTTGTCCATGAGTATTGAGAGTGAGTCAGTAGCATTCCTGTAATTATGGTATTTATATAAATTTAAGTTCTTTTGTGCACTCTTGGGCTGCCTATGCCCGCCCATTTATATATATATATATTTTTTTTCAATTTGTTTTAATTTTGTCCATGAGTATTAAGAGTGAGTCAGTAGCATTCCTGTAATTATGGTATTTATCTAAATTTAAGTTCTTTTGTGCAACAAACTATGATGTAAACATGGATGTGGAGTTGTAGATCTTGCTGTCACTTTTAATATGTGAATGTGATGCTTGAATTATTAACTTTGATAAGAAATTTAGAAATCTGTAATAATAAAAAAATAGGTCAAGAGATTAATGGGTTTTCCCATAACCCATTTAACCCGCCCATTTAACCCGAACCCATTTAGTTCGGGCTTGAATGAGTTGAGGCTCGGGTATGGGCTAACCCATACCCATCTAATATTAAATGGGCGGGCGATGGGTTAGGCTTTGGGTTACCCAGCCCGCCCATTGCTCACCCCTACACAGATTATAATATTCACTTCATATCATATGTCTTTGTTCACTAATTATTATAATTTAACGTTATTTCCTCTGAAGACAGAGAATAAGTTATCAAAGGTAGTTAATTAACAGACACGTGGCTCTTAGTGAGAACGAGTGACGTATTGAGGTGAGTTGTTACCCATATGCACCTTTCAAGGCCATGATTAACACAATGAGCCACCCACAACCAAATTAAGCTTTGGGAATTAAGTGGCGTTAGCATAATTTCCATGGGCAGCAAAAATTTTTTTTTTTAACAAAAAAAGAAAAAACAAAGTGGGATGTTGGGCAATAATCCTATAACCTCATTCAAATCAATTACCTGTAATGGCCTTGGCTCGAGCATATAGAGTATAACATTAACCCCCCACTAGCTGTTTATAATGCTGCGATGACGTCCTCTAGCTAACTCAATCAACAATACTCCCTTCATCCTAAAATATAAGCTTCATTTTGATGAAATGTGTGTCCCAAAATATAAATTTCATTTTAGTTTTGTTTAAGCGTTAATTGCATTTTTTTTTCCAATTTTAACAATTGTTTATCTTTTTCTCATGCACTCTTTTTCGTCTTTATTATATCTTATTTGTCACACTCTCTTTCATTTTTCCTCATGCATTCTCTTTCATAATTATTAAGAAGGGCTTTATTGGGAAACAAATCATTTTTCTAACATAATTATTGCTTTTAACCAATTTTAATATTTTTCTTGATACACGTAAGTTATTTATTTATATTTTGAAACAAAGGGAGTTCATCCAATCTGCTCATTATGATATTTCCTCCGATCCTTATTATAAGAGTCCGGCCATCAAATTGTGTTTATTAAAAAAAACATTTAAAAGTTAGTTAAAAGTTATAAATAAGTTTGAAAAATAACTTTTTTAAAATGTTACCCTTATTTATGATCAGACTAGAGAGAGAAATATAAGTATAAATATTAATCAGTACTATGAAATAGAGTGTTAATAAGTAGGGGTAAAAATAGAAAAATGACATTGAATGATGACAAAATTCAAGGTGGGCTCTTAAATTTTGGATCAAAATAATTCAAATTCAGGGCTTTTATAATAAGGATCGGAGGAAGTATTATTTTCCAACTACAGAGGCTATGAAAATAATCCATACAAGAAAAAGAAACTAACTAGGAAAATGATGTTTATTGTACGTACAGATTATCGATCAAAAGATTGCTACGTTACCCCTATTTTGTGGATTGCATAAAAATCGATGTTTATATGGTGGGCTTGACGCGCAATTCTGTATATATGTATATGCTCAAGTATTCGCTTCTCTAGACATTTAGTGAACTGTTATATATGGACCTACTACTCTTCATCAATTATTTAATCTCCCTTTTGGAGCTAGCCATTGAGTGATATTTAAGAGAATTGTACTGAATGCATGTGTCTTAAGACTTTAATTGAGTTGATACAAATCCTAATTTTTTTCTTGTAGCATTTTGGACCAAACAAAACTTCAGTCCAATTAAAATCCCCACAATTGGCTGAATATGTGACACATGAAAGTCATCAAATTAAATGAAAAACCTATTAACCAAATCCTTATTAATATTAAGAGTATTAAATAACAGATCCACCCACACCTATCTTTTTATAAAATTTTTGAAAAATGAGGATATTTGAGATTCCTTTTATGCATGTCTTTACACGTCTTAACTTTCTGTTTTTAGCACTACATGCATGTTTATTTTTAATATTAAAAATCACAGTTACACTCTCAATCGCCTCTACCAATAAAATTATAATGTTAGTAGTTTTAATGTGACTGTGTCTGGTACATCTCAAGAATGTGAACTCAATATGATGCTAGCAATTAATAAGGCCACTACAAAAGGTCCAGCAATGTGGAAAATTCTATAATAGATATCCAATTTTCAATTTTGTTGTGAACTTTGGGTAGGAGCTAAGGATTTTGAATCCATTCTATTTGTAATGGATGAAAAATGGAGTTAGGTCAAAGAGCACACACAGCTTTCGGCAAAGACTGATTTAAAGCGCTGTAAAATGGAGATCTAATCCCCGCACACTGAGTACTCTTTTTGACTACCTATATAGCTAATATATTACTCTCTATCACTTTTTAATTAATTATACAAAACAAACATTCACCACATCGGTGGATGAGTACGAACTCGTGACAAAATCTCGCCTCATTCCATTTTACTGCTTAAAAGTTAAACTACCCTGAAAACAAAGCGAGGAATCTCATAGACTAATGCGAAATCTATATATATGCAAATGCCGACCAACACAAAATCATATAAAACAGAAAAGAATTTGAGGCTCGTAATAACTAAAAGGAGGTTGAAGAATGATTACTTAATTAGATTTTGTAAGGGATGTTGACCCAGAAAAAGAAGAAAGAGGCATAGTTTGAAGATTAAGGTGAAAAGAAAAGGGAAATCAAACTTGTTTGCTGCTTGGGGCAGAGGGAGAGGCAGGCTTTAGCTTTATATCCAAAAAAAGAAGATGGTTGAATGAGTCAAAACAGAATTGTTTCTTGTTTGAAGTATGAACATATCTTTGTTTCAATAGCTTCAGGGGAGCAATATTCCATCGGACAAACTACTTTCATGTCCCTCATCATTCCTACCTCATCTCTGGTCAAAGCTTCACCTGGCAAACAAAGAATTTTATGCTCCTGACACTCATTTTCTAATTTTGACTTGATTTCTTTTATACATTTTTTTAAAATGAATATCTGACATGCATTTCATCTTTCTTTCAACGGGCTCACACACACTAAGACAAATGAGTGGTACTCCTCCGTTTTTAAATATAGAAATTATTTAGAGGGATGGAGTTGTTCTTAAATATAAGATACTTTTTTATTTTTTCTCAATTTTCCCCTAAATTATCTCTACTAATGCTCCTGTATAATAAACAAGTAAGAGATGGAAGATGTTAATAAAGGCAAGTGGTTAAGAGGTTTGGTAATTATATGTAATTTTAACAAATTTAAATAACATTCTTAATTTAATCAAGGGTGAAGGGGTAAAAATACCCACATTAATTTTTTAAAAGTTCTTCCAACACCATATTCAAATTTTGGTGCGAATATATCCACGTTATTTTGTTAAAAGTGCTTCTGACACCATAATAAAGCTTTGATGGATGATAGGCATTAGGCACAACAATATTTATGATAGTCATGCCTTTGTTGACAATAATGGTGGATGTTAAGTGTATTGGTGTTCACAATGGTTCATATTTGGCGGCGGCGGCGGCATGTCATAGCTTTATAACGATCAAGTACAAATGCAGGGTGTGGATGAATTAATTACATTTCCATTTTGGATCAAAATCAAAGAAAAGTTTGACATTGAAGAATACATAGAAGAACTATGAGAGTGAGATTGTGAGAGTATCAATGGTGAGGGAGAGAAGAATCGAGAGACAATTTTTGTTGAGTGAAAATATTCTTTTAAGGTGGTAATACACAGGATTAACGATGGTTTTTTGAATCATTTTCAAAATTTTCATAGGCATTTGTTCCAAGTCGTGATAATATTTTAAGGTTGAGGTTGAAAATGCTCATTCACTTTTTTTTCAAAAGTAATTCTAACATTATATACTGTTTTTAGGTCCAAAAATATCCATAAATTTCTTTAAATAAGGCGAAAATGCCACCTCCGTTAGCTAGGGTATGCAAATTGCTATTTTTTTTATCATATGGGGCCCACATCACTATTTTTAAAATTATTTTTTAAAGAAGTTTATAGGTATTTTTTTGACTTAAAAATAGTATATGGTGTCAGATGCACTTTTGAAAAAAGTTAATGGGTATATTTGACATTCAATCATTCTTAAAATAATAATATAAAAATATAATGTGGGACTTACTTAGTCAAAAGGTAACAACCATTTGCAGCTTTTAACAGGGTGGCAATTTGCCCCATTCAAAAAAGTTTATCGGTATTTTTGAACCTAAAAATAGTAGGAATCAATTTTAGTACTCATAAAAAAAATGAGTAAATGACGTTCCTCCAACCATTCAGATCTAACCTTGATGATCCAGATTTAATATTTCAAAGTTTATGATTTTTAAATGACAATGATTTTAACAGGCCAGATACAAAATCTAAAATAAAAATAATATCTTAATTATCATTTTGTCAAAAAATATTGTTTTCATTTAAAAATCATGAATTTTAAAATATTAAATATGGACTGCTGATATTAGATCTGGATGGTTTAAAGTGAAAGAGCACCCCTTACTCATCTTTCTGACGAGCACTAAATCTGGTTCCAAAATGGTATATGATGGCAGACGTATAATTTATAAAAGTACATGTGTATTTTTTACCCTTAACCCATTTAAAATAATATTAATATTATTAAAAGAAAGGATGATCAAACGTTTGGTGTATCCCACCACTAGTAATACTCCTTTCCTCCAATATATAAGAGTTCAAATGGCAAAATCACGTGGATTAAAAATTACTTGAAAAATGATAAATATATATATATGAAATAAAATTTTTCCTCAAGTTTGTCCTTTTTCATAGTGAGATATATAAGAGACTAGCTCTTATTATAAGTTACCAACTACCAATTCTCATAAGTTAAAGAATAATAGTTCGATAATTGAATTTAGGTTAAGTTGACAATTTTTCCAACTTCACCTCTTATTTAATGATATTACTTATTCCTTGCAACTTTAAAATTTTTATTAATGACAAGGGTAAAGTGGAAAAAACAATTAGAGTGACAATTGGTGGTTTATATTTGGGACCAATTTTTTTTTTTAATTAATGCCTTATAATAAGCATCACGGGGAGTAATAATAATTATATAAATGAGTATGAAATAAAATGTCAAGAGAGAAAATAGCGATTGATGAAATGGCAAAAACTCATTAAATAATGTTCTAACATATGTAAGCAACCTCTTATAAAAAAGGATAAACTTATTCAAATTTTAGTTTCTAATATACCACTCTGTTCTTTATTATAAGTCCACCCTAACTACTTCTCACATACCAGGGAGTGGAAGTTATATGATTAATTATATCCTATTTTTTCAACTTTACCCTTATTTAATAATAGGTGTTAAAATAATATTTTATATATTATAACCCTTATCTCTCATCTTCCCTATTTTCAATATAGGGGTAAAATATCACAGTAGCATAAATTGATACCAAACTGGACTTATATTTAGAAACAAAAAATTTATGATAGTTGGACTTATAATAAGCAACAGAGTGGTATAAGGAGGGAGTACCATATTAAAATAATACTAATATTATTATAGATTTAAGAATAAAGATGTTTGCATTTATTTCATAGATAAAATATTCGATTTTCGTTCGCTTAAACTATAAAGAAAGTTTTCATAATGCTGTTTAATTAAAGATTCTATTTTGTTCAAGAAGTTTGATAAACGTAGCTGAGCAAGCGAAGTTGCTTGATTTTTCTTTTAATTCTTTTCACCAACTCGATTTATCAAATCTATTGCCACTATCCAAATCCAAAATAAAGGTTTTTCCCAAAATTGCTCACAAAACTTCGGTCATTTAATTGTTTGAAGATCATTTGCAGGCCTATTGGCGGAAGCTCACATGGCAAAAGTTTTAGACTATGGATATGTGGTGTGAGAGGTGAATAATCCTGAAAATAAAAAGGTATTTTGGGGTTGTACTTATCTATTACAGTATTTCACGAATGATCACTACAAAAAAAGCGTGCATTAGTAGCGGTTAAAAATGACGATTAGTAGCGGTTCTAACCGCTACTAACATGTTTCCAGCGGTTCTTGTTTCCGCCACTAAATCGTCCGTGACAAACATGTACTAGCGGTTAAAGAAACCGCGTGTAACAAAGTCAAAGACGCTACTGATTAGTAGCGGTTTGTAGAACCGCTACTAAATAAAAGAGAACCGCCTCTAATGTCAAAAATTAGCATAATCGTGGAAAAATTCAATTCTCAATTTAGTGGCGGTTCACTAATTAAAAAAAAAATTGGTCCATTTATTAGTGGCGGTTTGAGCAGCGGTTCTCAAACCGCTACTAATTAAAAAGAATAAAAAAATGTCCAACTTATTAGTGGCGGTTCAAAACCGCTACTAATTAAAAAGAATAAAAAAATGTCCAATTTATTAGTGGCGGTTCAAAACCGCTACTAAAGTTTAAGGATTTTAAAAAACGCCCAGATTAGATATTATATAATCAAAGTCATATGATCAAATGTAATCAAAAAACAATGATAATAAATTAGTGTATTACAAAATGTTCTTATTGTTAAAATAAAAAAAATTTCTCAACTATATTAACAACCATATCTATAAAAAAACAATATATCAAACACATAAAAAAGAAATAGTTAAAAATAAACAAGTAATTATATTTGTTATAAGAATAATATGAATAATAAATTAAAACATTTTTATCACTAAAAATGGGAAATAATTCGATATTGTTACCTGAAAAAAAAAGTAGCAAACAAATTAGCAAATTAATTCGGAATAGAAAATAAAACACATTAAATAATAAGAAATATAAGATAAATTGTTTTCAGAACAAAAAATAAAGGCATTAACGGTCAGACTGAGGATAAATTGAATGGAAAGGGAGAAGGAATAATTGAATGAATGTGTGAAGAAAAATGAGGGGAGGGGGTGGATATTTATAGTGATTTGTGCGCGATTTAGTAGCGGTTTGGGCAGCGGTCCTTCAACCCCTTCCTGACTCCCGATGCCGTCACCTTGCACCCCGAAAGCATCACGCACAACATCGTTAAATGGATCCACATGATTGTCATCATCGTCATCGTCGATCTGCATTCCAACCTGAGATGTTCGAGCAACTACCTCACCACCATCATCATCGTTCTCGCCATGAATACCCCAGAATGTGTAATTTGATGGGAATTGTTTCAGTATAAGATGCTCACGCACAACATTTCTGGGATGCCACTTCTTAAATTTACATTTCGGACAAGGACACAATATCTGATTGTTAACACCGGTGCGGTTGAAAGCAAAATCTAAAAAGTGGTCAACACCAACCAAATAGCGGGGAGACGTCCGTGGCAAACTTATCCAAGATTTATCCATCATATGACTGAAGATATTATCAAAGAAGGAAAGAGCTTAATAGTTTGAATGAAATGTGAAAATGAATTGGAAAGAATCAAGGGCTTATAAAATGAAATTTAGACATTAGTAGCGGTTCTTTAACCGCTACTAAAACCGCAACTAACTCAATCAGACCGTTGGAAAGTTAACAGGTGGCAGATGTGTCTGAGTATACATTAGTAGCGGTTCTACAACCGCTACTAATATTAAATTATTTTTATAATTAGTAACTTAGTGGCGGTTTAAAACCGCTACTAAATTTAATTTTTTTAGTATTTCTTCAGTTAGTAGCGGTTCTGAAACCGCTACTAAATGTGCTATTTTGTATTTTTAATGTTATTTATATCTTGTTTTTTTCAAATACTATATAAGAAAATAAACAAATAACAACGGTTTATTTAGTAAGTCAGGGAGAAACTTTTTTGTTGAACTGTTAAAACAAATTATCGCCATTTGTAAAGTAAAAAATAAAATCAGATATTAACAACTAACAAAATTATGCAACATTAAAGATATGAAATGTTTAAACAACTAATATTCAAATTAGCAAACATTTAAATATAAAAATGTTCAACTTAAATCCTAAAATAAACATTCTAATAAAAAAAAGACCCTAGAGCTACGCCGCAGGAGGCTGATCGTCGTCTTGATGCTCCGGAGAACGGTTGCGAGGATGCTTCGGTGGACGAGGAGGTAGTGGTACTCGCAAAGGAGATCGATCCGGGTCGAACATCCGCTGTATCCGTTCCAACGTGCTATTGGCGTCGTGCACCCAGGAGTCCAGTCGGTCATACACCTGATCAGTCACCCGTTCCGTAATCTCATGAGTGAGTCTCTCCCTCATTTGAGCCTCAAACTCTGCGCCTCCCCTAATCGGGCCACTTGTTGATGGTTGGCTCGAAGCTGTAGACTGGGCGCTGCCTGGGTCACCTGACCTGCCGTACACCACCGTAGGTCGGGCTCCGAATCCCATCCCGCGAACCCGGCCAGGGTGCTCTTGAGGCCCTAGGGCAGCCCTTAGCGAGGCAGTGGGGTCTACATTGTCCCCCTGCGACTCGGCGATCTCTCTCTCCGCAGCCTCAATCCTAGCCTGCACACACAAACATATTAACAATTTTATTTTGATGTCGTTGTTATTAAAAATATAATAATATAAAAATAAATAAATAAATAAAAATTTTACAATTTGCTCCTCAGCCTCCCTGGATGTTGGGCTCCCGTCGGCGTGTCTGTGCTTTATTTGGTAGAAACGACCGTAGGTAGCCTTCTGCCCTTTCTTCGCAGCCTCTTCCTCCTGAAAATTAAGATACAAACAGTTATTAATATATAAAGATAAATTATTTTTAAATCAAACAATGAAACTTCATTCCTTCATACCATCTCTTTGTACCCAACCGAAAACGGCTTCGTCCCAGCCGTATGATGAACCTTCTGATGGGCCTTCGCGGCAAGACCTTGTTGCGACCTCTTCTGTTAACATAAAATAAAATAAAATAATAATCAGTAATTCAAAAATAATTTTTCAATATGATATTTCAATATCAATTCAATAATATTATTCATTATACCTTCCCAATGTCTCCCCTCCTCCAACCCACATATCTCTCCCACGCATCCGCAGGGACGCCCCCAGGGACATCATCGACCAACTCCTGAATCGGCCTACTCCCACCCCGATTTCTTTCTTTGAACATATCCAACCGCTTGTTCTTCCAACCGTCCCCCATCTTTGATTCTGTCCAAGTCTTGCGGCTGTCCCTCACATCAAACTTCCTCTGTAAAATATTAAATTTAAGTATGTTTAATTAGAAATTAATAAATAATAACAAATTCCAATAATAACATAAAACAAATAAGAAATAATAAATACATTTCCTATAATATTTATTAAAATCAAATTCAAATAATAACAGAAAAGAAATAATAAATAATAAATATATTTCCTATAATATTTATTAAAATCAAATTCAAATAATAACAGAAAAGAAATAAAAAATAATAAATAATAAACAATAAATAAGGTCAAAGTTAATTCAACAAACCTTAACAATTTCGTCAAACGCGAACTTTTTAGAGTTCGCGTCAATCTTCCTCCAGTCCAAAGCGTCAATCGGAAATCGCTGATAATTCTGGCCTACACCCCCGACGAACCTCGAGTACAGTTGCCCCCCTTGTCCAACCGGTAATTTGGTCAAGTCGTCCCACTCAACTATAACTCTGTGCCCGCTCGGAAGGTTCATCGCATCTTGCACCGTCAACCTCTTCTCACTTATGCTACCAGAAGGGTCTGTAAAAATTAGGGAACAATTTCAATTTAATGAGCGATAAAAAATTATAATTATCTCATAAAAACAATAAAAATTGAATTTCCTTACCCTGAACTTGCACTTCGTAACCGGTGGACCTTCCGGAGGATCGTTTAGGGTGCCCCGCCTCGTCAAATTCCTCACCGTCCAACCAACGTTCCATATCCTCAAAATCCGCTCCTCCTCCAGTCTCGTCGAAGTCCTCTCCCCCGCTCCAGAATGCGTTGATTACATCTTCTGGAATCGGATCGTTCTGCACACGTATGCGCTCTTGTTCTATACGATCCCTCTCGGCCTGCTCAGCCAGTTCCTTACGTAGCCGCTCCTCAGCTTCCATTTGTTCATCGGTCATATGCCTCTTACTGCGATCGCCCTTTTTCACCATGATTTTGATCTCTTTTTTCTAGTCGAAGTCACGTCAGGTCACTTTCTTTCTCAAAAAGCTCGTGCCTTTTCTCTGAAAAGGCACGAGCCTTTTTAAACTGTTCACTTTTAGTAGCGGTTCTGCAAGAACCGCTACTATTAGTCGCGGTTTCAGCAAAAACCGCTGCTGAAACCGCGACTAAATCAACCAGTAATAAATGCAGTTGCATTTATTTCGCTGAATTAGTGGCGGTTTTGGGCGAAACCGCTACTAATGTATGAAAACCGCCACTAATTCAGTTTCCATTCATTTTCTAGCGGTTTTCCCCTCCAGAACCGCGACTAAATTTACGCCACTAGTCATCCCGCCAAAGCGCGCCAAATTTGTTGCAGTTATTTCCCCAAAACCGCTACTAATATCCGCTACTAACTACTTCTGTGGTCAAACCGTTGGATTTACTTGCGGTTTGTGCTTATAACCGCTAGTAATGTAAAATTACTAGCGGTTTTAGTGTTCCGCGACTAAATTAACCGCTACTAAAAGCCCTTTTTTTTGTAGTGGATTAGCCATTCCATCGATAGTTTGATAGAATCTCCATTTCCTCTGGAACAGGATGCTTATATATCTCTCTCTACCTTCAACCAATAGACATGCATATTCAAACTTTAAAGAATCTCACACTCGCATTTCTTTATGAACATATTTCCGGAAATAAAAACAAAAAGAAAATAAAAAAGGGTAAAAAAGAATAATTGACTTCTCAGCTTTTGGTAGTGGTTATCAGACTGCCTATCAATGTCATTTCTCACATGAAATCACTGAATATTTTACTTCTTCAACAGAGACGACAGTGAATATGGCTCCAAACTAAAACGATTCCATGATCCTTTCGAGCTTTCAAAGATTTCACTGATGATTTAATTTTATTAATTTTCAGCATCTTCTGTACACTGAAGTTACCCTCATTTTGGTTTGAAGCTTCAGCCACACACAACACCATAATGAACTTAAGCCACACACAGCAAGCCAGTGAACATGGAATTCATCCAGTGGGCTCCATAGAAGAAAATAATGGCAAATCCAGATTGTTGATTGTGTAGATTTACGGCTTCTTTAAGAAATTACAATAATTTGACTAACCGTGTAAACCAAAACACAAGTTGCTCTGTCCACGTACGTCCTTGTCCAGTCCAGTCCAATATGAACTGACATGATCGTCGGTTTGCAAGTGTTTCCTTCAAGTTACCATTATAGTCGGTGGGAAAACTCAGCTAGTTTTGTTTTCAATCTCAAGTTCAAGGACAATATAATGAGGGATAATACACATAATATTGCGAAAAAATTAACTTTGGGTTGCATCAAGTGGACCACCCTAATATGAAAAGCCTGCCTTCACAATTCACACAAATCACTATAATAATGAAGCAGATTAATCCAAGGAATGATTGGGGTTTTGATGCAAGACGGGTAACTTTTGACCAATATACATTCAAAAGGAGTTCCATCACTTAGCTCTTTGGGGTGTGAACACATGTTTCAAAATTAGGCTCGAGAGACAGAAATATGCATGTTTCTGTACGATCTTCATATTAAAATGCAGCTGACAATATTCTGACATTATAGTCTTGTCACAATTTGGCCCCACGCCTGTGATTAAAATGCTGCATATCATTATGCAAACCCGTTTATTTGTACTTCTCAATCCATAACCTTCGCTTTTTACCTCTAAAAAGTAAATATTTATTCTCAATCCACTACTTGAATTCAGATGCTTTGAGATATTTTGGTTTAATTTTTGAGGTACAGCGATTATACTCTTAGGATTGTTAACATTTACGCCACTCTCGATATGTTGATTTTTTGTGTTTTGGCATTTATACAAAATTTTTGCCATGACCTTGCATAGGATGGTTTACCCCCTTTTTTGTTGTGTTTAGTTTAACGGGGTAGCCCTGCAAGTTCAAATGTCTAGAAGTGAAATGGACCTTGTAGCCCATACGTTTTGGTAGCGGGCTTCTATGTTTTCAAAAGTATACAGCTTACTATGTGACTTTGTATGCCGAAAGGGCAACGCCCAAGGGTTATCACATTATTCACTGTAACATTTTTTCCCCCTTTTTTTAAACGGAAAACGAAGCAGAGCCCAAACAAAACGAAAACAAAACATCAGGATTAAATCACGTGTACCAGAGTCTCTTTTGAATGAACACCTTCAACTCTTTATACAAAAAAAAAAAAAAAAACCCCTCAACTTTTAGGTTCATCTTCGTTGATCTTGAATCCCTGAGGTTGCGTGACAGATGCGAGGCAAGTCGTTAATTGTACGCTTATCCAATTAGAGAAAGAATAAATCATGTGCAAAATTTGGCACCCAACACACAATTCCGTAAATCAACAGGGTTCGACTAGTGGAAGAGATTATTCCCTCTAATAAACTAAAATTTGAATCCTTGATGAAAGAGATACAACATTCAGTGTCTAACAGTGTTTTGAAATTTGAACGGATTTGCCTCCATTAGATAGATACATATACATAAAAAAAAAAAAAACTATCGTTAATGTAATTATAGATTAATAACTGTTATAAGAACTGGATTACACCAAAGACGCCTTGTGTGGCCCGAGCATGCGCAGGGTTCAATCCTGCCTCTAAGCATTAGCTAGTACGTGGCTGAATTTCAGTGTTAAGTCTAAATTCAGTATGCATGAAGTCTGAAGTTCGTATTGAAATTACTGTTAAGTCTAAATTTCAAATAACTAATTTAGTTCTATTATACCTTATATTGAAATTGAGATTAATCAGGCAATTCATGGCATATAAGGAGTGCGGTTTTTCGTACAAATGTTTAGATTATGAATAGATACTTTAAATAAAGGCAGAACCTTAGGCAACTGGTATGCACGTGGCAATGCATGTATATTTCTAGATTCTTTTGTAATGTGGAGGATACAAATTCAAGACGGGACAGGGTTGAAGGCAAGGGAGAATGAATATCTCAACATGACAAAGCAAACATATATACTATATTGACTTGAAAGTTCGTTCGGATCATTAATTAAAAGGAAGACTGGAAAAGCCATAAAACAATCACTGATAAGTGATTGAGTTGGTGAGATATAGAGCATTCTGTTCATACACTAAAACAATTGAGCAACACTACAAGTACTGTATTAGTAGTCCAAATCCTTGACACGTTCATGAATATATGCAAATGTTATGAACAACTTGGATTATTACACATGTTCTTGTTATGTCGTTGGAATTGCTTGTTCCATTACTCAACCCCCATATGCTTTGCCATATCTTTCACCTTTTATTAGATTATTATACATATACTTAAAAGCAAAAGCTAAAGCAAAATCTCTCACACAAATTCTCTTTTTTCCTGGAGTTATTGCCTTTTCCAATCTTTACCACTTTATATCCTCAATCGGTGTTCACATGGATTGCTTGCTAAAAACTTCTTCAATTATTGCCCTCTTTGTGTCCTAATTTATTCAGATCTTGAAACCTGTTGCCCCTATATTGGTTAGCCTGGCCTTCTCAGTCCCTCTCACTCCTCTCCCCCTTCGCTTTGTTCACTCTCAATCAGGACCAGACACCATCCATTATTCACCACTGTTGCCCCCATGATGGTATGGCCATTTTCTTAAATCCCATATCTTTTCACACCTGCCATGCATTATAATGAACATATACTACGTACCAAAGAATAGTCCTCCATCGCCCTGATTATTCAATTAATTACGTCCCCGGTGCTCCATTTGAAATCTGTGAATGAACTTTAATTGGCCTCCCCACCAATACCACAAAAGTATATACAAACATATATATGGTTTGTTTATCAAATGCACTGGAACCATGCATCTGCTCTGCAACTAGCCACGCCCATTGGTTTACGAACAGAAATTAACGAGATGTGTATCAGAAAGAATTTGGAAATAAAATTAAACGAACACCATCTCCCTTTTAAACTTTCCTATCAATATATAATTATATATAATATTTCAGACCGCCGTCTACCTATATTCAACTTTGCTAACCTATATATTCCGTCTCATTTCTATATTCTGATGACAAGCTTTATTCTTCACAATCATTCTCTTCCTTTATACACACGTATACACATGTACGTATCCAGCTCGTATTAACGCGCTGTGTGTGTGTGTGAATTAAACTCGTATCCATCTGGCTTCTGATACTGATACGCTAACAATAATAGTTAGTATTGCTTCATGAGTAAAAAAGAAGGGATTTTTACCGGAATACTATAAATAAAAAAAGAATTTACCAAAATGCTACAGAAAAAAAAATATTTCTCCATATACTACACCTGAAGTCGTTCTTCAGGTGAACGACTTCTAAATAACAAAGAAGTCATTCACGCAAAGAACGACTTCTAAAGTCGTTCTTGGCGTGAACGACTTCTATTGATTTGACTTTTTTTTTAAATATATATACGCACGTACAGATATTCGCTGCATTATTCCCTTCTCCTCTCCGTCTCCTCCTTCCCAAATATTCCCTTCTCACACCGGATACACTCTCTTCTTTGGACTTCTAACCTTCCTCATTCTTGCTTTATTTTTCAAAGTCTCTGCACTCCCAACCTTCCTCATTGTTGCTTTATTTTTCTACTTTGTTATCCCATTTTCTGTTTTACGTTGCTGGTATGAGGTATTTTTTGTGTAGTTTAATTTGTTATTTTGCTTGTTTATGATATATAATTTGATTTGTTCCAGTTCAATAACTCTTATGTTTACTATTTTGATTTTTACGCAGTAAGTAGTGGGTTTACTAATTTGGAAAATCAGCAGAAGTGCCTCTTATTTTAATAGTAAGTATTCTCATTATTTCATACAATTTTGTTCACTTAAAACTCTATGTGTGTGTGGAATTCACTTTCTTGACTGATACATATGGACTATGCATTTATTATATTCTCATTGAAAGTTGTACTCTTTCTCTCTAAGTATTTTAGATACTCATATTATTAAGTGGAGAGGGTTGAACATGGCCGAAAATTCCCCGCGATAGACCAAGCAAGCGACGTGGCGGTTACTTGTCTACCCAGCCACATGTTGAAAGTCAAGATGTACGTGAACAAGAGCCGCCAAATTTTAGTCAGCCTCATTACATGGCATCATCATCATCATCTCCCTTCACATCTTCCGACCATGTTCACCTTGAACCTCGATTCACATCACCGTCCTTCTCATCCCTTTCCAATCCATCCAATCCTAATCAATTTTCATTCTGCACATCTTTACTAGATGATGATGCAGTATTTTCGGCTGAATATAATGCATCTACTTCTGAGTACGGTGGACCATCAAACGAAGCATTTATCACACCTCGACCCTCCATTCATTTAAGTGATTCTAGTTGGTTTGATTTAAATATGTCAAACTCTCACCCAAATGATACTTTTCAATCTCAACAAAATGACATGCAACAACAACGGCCACAACGTAGGAGGAGGGGAATCAGATGTGGTACAGGCAGTCACTATTTATAGGGTAATATATTTTTTATTTTTCATAAACTGTTATTAGTTTTAATTTATGTGTTATTTTAAATTTCAACTAATATGCACTTTATCAAAACTACGTGCTATTATTTATGTTTTATGTGACTATTACTATCTTATCCTTTTAATACAAGACTTTATAAGAAAGTTAATCTTAGTCTTAAAAATATGTGACGTAAATATTTTTCAATGTTTACCTAAATTACTTCCATAATACTCCCTTAACAATACTCAAATAAAAAAAGGAGAAAACTATAAAAGATGATTAAGGTGGTTTAAAAGAAATTCTCTTTTATATTAGTTATATTTATGTTCTTCATTTTAATTAAACTACTTGCAGTAGAAAGTCTTTTATTTTAGAGGTCAATAATTAATTAGAGGTTATGGCTGTATGCGGTAAGAGGTAAGAGACAGTATGAATGGTAAAAATGGAAGAAGTCGTTCACGCGAAGAACGACTTCTAAAGTCGTTCTTGGCGTGAACGACTTTAGAAATCGTTCTTCGCGTGAACGACTTCTTTGTTATTCAGAAGTCGTTCATTTGAAGAACGACTTCAGGTGTAGTATATGAGGAAATATTTTTTTTTTCTGTAGCATTTTGGTAAATTCTTTTTTTGTTTATAGTATTCTGGTAAAAATCCCAAAAAAAAAAAAAAGAAAAGAAAACCCAACGTTATGTTGTCAAACACTGGTTCTTGTCTGTTTTCTATTTCGAATGATGCGCTCAGCAGTTTCGTTTCCCATCAAAGTGGAGGGGGACTATAGAAATTAAAAAAAGGAAGAGAAATTAGGGACGTAACTTTTTATTAAAAGAACATTGCAAACATTAATCAATATACACAGTTTATATGTTCAAATTTATAAAATAATATATTCAAAAAAGTTCAAGTACGCAATCATGTTAAATGTGCGAGACAGTATAGTCTCTTCCTGAACATATTTTTCAATGATAATAACCCGCGATACATATACCACTTTCCTAAGCTCTGTATCTACACGTGTCGTTACCCTTAAATCCAACTCACACTTAGCTCAAATTAAACAAGTAATAACTGCGGAATTATAAAATTGGATCTCTGAAGATTTAGAATAACATCTTACCCTGTTCTCTCATTCTGTGGCTTATGGGCATGCACTGTGAGAGAGGGTGCCACGTGGCAAGCTCACCAATGATTGGATGCTGGCACGCTCACCCAATCACACGTTGACATGTGTACAGTGTGGATGCGAAGTGGAAAATTTACTTCACGAGTAAGCATATGTAGATTAAGTCTCTTTCAGCAGGTCCCACAGAGTATGTCTCATCCTTGACCCTCTCCTAAAAGAAATAAAAGTGAATCCAATGCTTTAGCTGTTAATCCCCACCACTAAGTGCACAATGACTCAAAAGTTATCCCATGTACCCATATACTGTTATCCTCTGACCAAAATACCCCCACTAGATTCCCTTAATTCCCAATATTGGCCCCAGTCCCAACCACCATAAATAGCCCACCCCTACACTGCCTTTCTTCCCTTTCTCCCTCCCTCCTTCCACCACTCCCTATAAGCAAAAACTCTGCCCTCCCGCCGCCATGTTGTCCACCCTCCCCCCTTTCTCCGGCGACCCATTCACCGCCGTAGACGGCGGCGTGACGCCGTGGGACTTCCCGGACCTTTCCTCCGTCTTCGATCTCATCGATGACGACGACCCCATCACTAATTCGAGTTCCGGTTCGGACGGACCGGACCGGACCCATGCCAAGAGAAAGTCCCTAGCCTCGGATGACCAACCGGACGGACCGGATTCTGTGATGGAGGACCGGAAGAGGAGACGGATGATATCGAACCGGGAATCAGCAAGACGTTCACGCATGCGCAAACAGAGGCATCTAGAGAACTTAAGGAATCAGGTGAACCGGTTTAAGATGGAGAACCGGGACCTGAACGGCCGTATGCAGCTCATGCTTCACCTCACGAACCGTGTACGAACCGAAAACGAATGGCTCCGGTCCGAGCGAACCGTCCTCCGCCAAAAACTCTCCGCCTTAACTCGTTATTATTTGGTGCTCCAACAACTCCCACCCGTCTCTTCTGCATGGCCATGCAATACCAGCGTCACTCACAGAATAATAAACCTTGACCCTATTATTAACTAATTAATTCAATAAAGTCATTTATATATAATTACTCGGCCTTCATTAATATTGCAAGCCGGGAACTTATAATTAATTTGCTCTTAGTGAAATTAAAATTGCTAAAGAAGAGGATGTGGGTTTTTTTCCCACTTGGGGAAAAGAGGTGTGGTTTTGGAAAATATTGGGTATTTTTTCAAAACCCATTATAAATATATATTATCTTGTAAAGTGTACTGGTAGCATTTGTAGAGGCATGCATGCTTTCATTATTCAAGTATATACGGCTTTATTGTTGTTATTGTGCTCAAAATCGCTTCTTTTACTTCAGATCTGAATCGTTTCTCTAAAAATTATATTCCGATCGATCTCAAAATTGCATCACATAGTCTGATCTTTCGTCCGCGTACTGTGCGTTGTGTATATCACTCACCATCGCTGAAAACGGTTTGAGGCATTGGTATGACACGTTATTTATATGGTTCATAAAAGTAAGTGCACTATTTCAAAAGTAAGTGGACAGCTTAAAAGTAGAAAACGTCATTCCACCACATTTTTTTAAAAAAAAAGCCATGTTCCATGGGGGACAATACTGTCTTTTTGCTTTATTGTGGTGTGCATGGACGTCCTTTACAATTGGCGAGAGGTAAATGCCCCAATTACTAATTTAAAAAGTTTTATTCGCACACCTCTAACCGTTGCTCTTCCTTTTTTGACTTTTGTAAGACACGTTTATCGTGTAATTCAATCAAGCGAACATACACCTAATGGTTAATTTGACCATTAAGTCTAATTACTGGCTCGGGTTTAAATTTAAGTTTTTAAAAACGAGTTGAAAGTGGTTGTTTAATACTTACGAGTTACTTTTATTAAGCATTATTCGGCTTCACCTTTTATCAATGAAACATAGGTTCATGATGCAAAAATTAATTAATGTTTCATTGAAATTCTAAACACACTCATTATCTTGAAACTAAATAAAAACTCTAAAAATAACAATTATTTTAAAACCATCCTATGGAGTATGGATAATAAAGTACTCGTAACATTTAGGCTTTAAGCAATGTATTATATTCATAAAGCTAAAACGATTCTTTCCACATTATTCAAAGTGATACTGTCAATTTTTTCCTCAATTATCAATTTTATTTTAAATCCATTCAGTTGGTGGATACTTAATTCATAAAATTAAGAATGTTGAAGAAATATCCATAAACTTTTTTCATGGAAAAATATCCAAAAACTATTAATGGGTGGGGAATAATGCGTCATTTTAATTAAACCAAAAAAAGTACCAAGTAATTAACCTACTCCCTCTTTTTCTTTTGGGTCATTCGAGATGGATTGCGTGCACTTAAGATGGTAAAGTAGTTAGCTTACAATGCTAAAGTATTAAATGACTTTATGCTCTGATTTATTTTTAAATCGTTGAACAATAAAGGTCATTATGGGTTTTAATCGCAGACGTAATCCAGACAATAATCAACAAATTCATTGGCCAACTCTGGTGATATTATTTTTAGGTCAGCACCTTATACCGCAATCACACTAAATTCTTTTATTTAAATCTTTTTTAAATGTGAGGTTGTGAAACTCAATAATTTAATAACAGTATGGGTTGTGTTAAAAATAAATACGGTTTCCATCATCCGCATTTAAGTTTTTTTTTTTTTATGAAACATCCGCATTCAAGTTTTAAATGTAAGACTCCAAATATTGTCCCTTTCTCTATCTTCCCATTCGTAGAGCCGGAAATTCGGGCTAAACCCGTCGGGCCAGCCCTTTTAAGCCCGAGCCCGAGGAGGGCCGAGCTTTGATTTTGGGAGGAAAAAAGGGAACGGGCTAGCCCGTCGGACCGCGGACTTTGACGGGCCGGCCCGCGGGCCACCCGTTTAAGCCCGTCTAAGTTTTTTTTTTAGGAAATACAATTTAAAAAGGTAAATTGTACTATGTTATTATGTATTGGTTTATTTTGTTGTTTGTGAATTAGTTTTTTTAAATGTGTTGTGTCATGTGGACATTGTGTCCTTATGGAACATTCTAATATTCTATGTAGTTGTGATGTATGACTTCTAGATGTGGTATATGATTTCTAATTCTATACTTGCTACTTATGGATCGTATTTATGTTTTTTATTTATGCTTGGTCCCTTGTTTTTTTATTGTATAATATTTGGAGTAATGAACGATTTTTTCATGTCACTACTTTTTACTGTTCTATTTAATCTCATTTTTTGAATTGTGATGTATCATTACTTTTGTTGTCTTTATCTAGTAATTAATTAATTATTTGTGTAACATTGTCAATTTTCTATTGTTAATTAAAAAACCACATAAATTTAGCATGTTCTTCCCTTTTAAGTTTTATATATACCATTTTTGACAAATTATGTCACTTGACTTTGCTGCACAATTTATATTCAATTACCCATCTTTGTTTCTTTAATTTTTTCGCAGTGCAATTTCATTGATCAAAGAAAGTTAAAGCCCTTCACATTTTTTTTAAAAAAAAGAGTAAAAGCCCGTCGGGCCGGCCCGAGCCCGACCTCTTAAGGGCCGGGCTTCAATAAAAGGGTGTATTTTTGGCCCGTTTAAGTCCGGCCCGCCCGAATTTCCAGCTCTACCCATTCGTCATATATAGTAAGACATGCATTCAGGTACAAAGCATGTTATTAACTTCATGTATGTACGAACACTCGAAGTATCTTTGATTTTGAAACCCAGCCGTCAGGAAAAATTGTGAACAGAAATTAGGAGAACAAACTGGTGGAAACCAAAGAATTAATATGTGTTCCTGTATATTGATTTGCCCATATTAGAGGTAACATAAGTCCCATATATTGAGATATAAATTAAGAATATATAATGTTGGGTTGAGTCCCGTAATATTGGCTTAAACTTTTGTGATGTAAAGACAAACATGACATATATATATAATTAATTTATATTTCAACATGGTAATATCATTCAATCAATTTGTAGACCTGAGGGATTAATATGTGAATTAAAAGTGTATAATGTTGAGTTGAATCTCATAACATTGTTTAAATCTATTGAACATATATAGATACAATTAATTGATATTTCAAAAGCCCAAAATTGATCATTGTTCGATTTTGATAACTTTCAAGCCTCCATTTAATAAGGTCGATATCTTGATTACTTGGTTGTATTTTAAAATAGATGGCGAAAGTCAAGTTGGAGGCCTGATGGATTGAAATATGAATTAAAGATATATAATGTTAGGTTAAATCTTACTACATTGGTTTGACATTTTGTGATTGAAAGATAAACTTAACACATATATATACTCAATTAGTTCATATTTTAACAGCCCAAACTTCATCATTGTTCCATCATGATATTAGATCGATATCTTGATTACTTGGCTGTATTTCAAAATAGATGGCGAAAGTCACGTGCCACTTCAACAGTGGTAACATCAATTTCACTAAATAAAATTTAAATAAGACTTCGATATTATTGTATGAGAATATTTAATAATAAGAGCGTGAGGGTGAGGCACTAAGCACGAGTTAGGGCCATATTTGCAAGTGCTGGAAAGGCCATATATATCCGGTCCTTATCCACGATCAAGGGTTATTTTGTTTAGTGAAATTAATTAGTATGCGTACATACTCTACAAAATATATCAGGCAAATGAGAGTGTGTTTTTGTGGGTGGATCACTTTGTGGATTTTAGGTTTATAAATTAAAATAATGGGTAGTTCACCTTGTGTTGGAAGGAAACAGCTTTGAAGCATGATGAAAGGGTTGATTCATAATTAAACAAAAAGGAAAAACGTCGCTTTCCACATTCATTCGTGGGACTATCCATCGTGAATTGAATTTCTATTCTCAAATCAAAACGAGGAGGGTGTGTTTGAATGGACTTCTGGAAAAGTGATTTATATATAAGTCAGATTGTGTAATGAGATTTATCTTTGGATTAGCTGTGAAAAAAAATGACTCATAAATGACTTATTTTCCATAAATCAAATTGTGTATGTTTGGATAAGTTGTGATTAGATGTGAAAAATAAGTCAGAATTTGTGGGTTTCACCTTATAAATGACTTGTAAGTCATAAATAAGCTGTTTTAAATAGCTTATAGCTTATTTTGACTTATAAGTTAAATTAAGAATAAGCCGAAATAAACATATAAAATAAGTTACCAACAAAATAAGTCACTTTTACCCCCAAAATAAACACTTATTTTTTTGTTTTAAACCGAGCCAAACATGCTAAAAAAAAATTGGGAGGAAAGCTTGTAAGCCGAATTATATAAGGTGGCTTAATCACTACGCCTTGGTTCCTTATTGTGTCTCATTTATTCATATACATGCTCCTTCATTCCAGGATCTTCTTTTGATGATTCTCATAATATCCTCTCCAACAAATAAAGTCAACACACAGAGCTCAGCCAACAAATTAAAGAAGGTCATTATTATGAATCATATCATCGGTCTTGTACTTCCCCAGAAAGTTCTTGCACCACTATTAATTCCCTCCTTCATCTCAATCATCATATCCATATCTCCCGCTCCAGCTCTCCCCTTTTTTGTCATCCTCATTAACCCGTCTGCCTATAATTGATATCTCAATGCTGCATAAGTGCATATCCTGTCAATTATTTGATTATTTCAATTCTATTACTGTTTTTTTTATGAGTGCTAGATGAAAGAAATAAATTAACAGATTAGTTCTTCTTATGTATGTGAAATACTGCCTCCTATCCTTAATATAATGTAAAGTTAACAAATTTGGGAAGAATAATGAAGCTAACTAAATAACACAAAGATAGAATATATATGTTATATGTTATTCCTTTGTTCCTAAATATAAGACCGGTTGACCTTTTTTAGAGAGATTAAAAAACTATATAAATTACTTAATTATAACCTATTTTGTGTCTTATTAGGTTATATGTTACTACCTCCGGTCCTGATTATAAGAGCCAGTTGACTTTTTTTTGGGAGATTAAGGAAGTAAATTAGACCCCTAAATCTTAATATGTGCGAAATGTAATTAGATAATAGTTTATAAGTAAAATGATTTATTTTTGAGGAAATTAAAAAAGATAAATATAAACAATTCATAGTGGTTTATTTTGCATCCTTAATTTTTCCAAAAAAGTCAACTAGCTCTTATAATTAGGACCGGAGGGAGTAGCTTATAATAAGTTAAATAAACTAGTTTAAAAATTTTTTTAGGAAAATCAATTTCTAAGTAGCTTATTTTGTTTTCTTAGTATTTTCAAAAAAAAAGTTAACTAGGTCCTATATTTAAGAATTGATGGAATATTAGATTGGCATAGAATTTGAGTAGTCTTTAGTTTCACTTATTTTAATACGTTACGAAACTGTGAATGGTGGCTTGCATTTTTAATTAATTGCTTGCTTTAACTTCTTTTGTTTTCTTAAATATAAGCTGTATTTCACCTTTTTTTTAAGAGATTAAAAAAGCGAAATGAACTACTTAAATATAATATAAACTTATAAATCAAATAAACGAGTTTAGAAAAAATATTCAATGAAATCAATTCATAAATAATTTGTTTAGTTTTCTTATTATTTTAAAAAAGTGAGTCATATCCTACATTTAGAAAAAGTGGGAGTATTCTGTATAAAAAAAAAAGGGGAAAGAAAGAAAGAGTGGCAGTATTATCGAAAAGAACGGTGACTATATGACTTATGAGTCTCTCTAAAAGTTATCCGTGATCTCATTATCTCACCATTCACTCGGCGAAAAGACTTTCTTATTAAAAAAATATATGTGCGCTTTTACCTTCGTCTACTGGTCGTGCAAAATAATACTGCCAATCACTTGACTTGCCGAGCAACTGACAAAATAAAATTGTGTGTATTCGTAGCGCATGTTACTGTCACACACACACAAACACACACATATATTAATTGTTCCTTCTTTAATTTATGAGATATTTTGTTTTTCCTTCCGTTGGGAACGATTTCTTATGCTATGTTTTGAAAATCTGTTGATTTCCATTTCATGACATTTATAGTTATTAATTCAAAATATAAATAGAATAATATAGTTTGGGTTTGTTAATTGATGAATACTATAATAATAATGTCGAATGAGACTAAGACTCGCAGAGAAACGGGTAATATATTGGAAGTAGCCAATAGTGAAACTAATTTAATTGGGAATCAAACATCACTGTCCTACCAGCTTCCTCGCAACTCCCATTCTATTGAAACACTGTTTCAATCAATGGCATGGGTGGGACCTGCTAGAAAAAAAGAATCATCAACTAGCCCAGAACGTTAATAAATTTAAATCCATGACGATGACATTTTCAATCACGAAATTCATTCATATACGTCTCCGTGCATATCTCTCCTAATTCAATTTTGATTTTAGTACAAAATAAAGTGTGTGCATGTGTGTATAACTATATATTCAGTATCAAACAAAAGTCTTATCTGACAATGTGAGCGTGCTGGCAAAATATACAAATGCCATGTTTTCCCTTTGATGGGAATTGCCTTTGTAAAGGGCTTCCGAAAGCTTAATGGAATATCTTTGTCTATAAACATGACTGGTTCCATTGAAGGATTTGTCCACACACACTTCCATACACACAGATCAGTAGATATGCATACCGTTCTCTCCCTTCTATGTTTGTCTCAGGATCCACCGATCCAAATGAATGATGAACAGTAATATTTATGTTCTATACCAATAATTAGTAAGGGTAAACAAAAAATTGATATATAGTAAAAGAAATTATGTATGAAAATTTATACCTACAATTGCATGGATATAATTTTGTTTTTGGAGAAAAGCATGTGAGGCTGCGGATTTGAAAAATTCAACTGTAAGAAACTGCTGATAAAGTCAGCAAGGCTGCTGGAGGAATGATATACCGAGATAGAAAAGGAGAAATCGGATTAAAGAAGCTGGAATTGACGAGCACGAAAATGAGAATAAATTGGCCCCCCAACACATACAGTCCTTTTATCTAACACCCGTCATGACACCTATGGTTTGTGAATATTTTTTTACTTGTAATCGTATCTTTTAAACTTTTTATAGTAAAAAAATAGTATTTTCATTCTTTTTGATAATATTAAAAAGTTATTAGAATTTCAAAAAATACAGTAAAAGTTGGATACTTGGATCACATACAATTCAGCTGCTTCTTTTTGAAGTCAAGGGTTGCGCACGTTATTTCTAGCGAGAGCACGCTTCGTTTATGCTCATCCCGAATAACAAATGCCCATGGGATGATTTGTTTCATTTTACTATTTCAGGGTCATCGATCAGTTGGGATATCTTCTCGGTATTGCAACTAAATTTTACCTTTGGGCCTGTAATCAACACAGTGCGAATTTCTCCGCAAAAGAACAGAGAGTGAAAATATGGCAAGAATAAAACTTACTGAGCCGGTGATCACTTAGATCAATTGGTATATGTCTCCTTGTAAGGCTCGGGGGTTCAATCCCCCATAGGCGCATTTACAATTTTACTCTTGTATAAAAAAAAAAAGAACTTACTAAAAAGACAAAACAAAACTTTTGCTAATTAGTGGTCAAACAAAAAAAAAAAGAATATCGTTTCATATCAATACAAGATGGCGATTCTTGCATCATACTAATTTCTTCAGCAATGGCAATCAGGGTTTTGAAATGAAAAATGCGTTAAGTATAAAAAAATATACATGTAATTTTGTCAAAAGTTTGTTTAACATTAAATGCATTTTTTTAGACCAAAAGTAACCATGAACTTCCAAATTAGGCTCAAAAGTCACACTTACCATTATATTAGGGTCAAAAGTAACATCTTATTTGTACTAGTTGTATTCCACACGTCTTCAACCAAACCTCTATTTCCACCACCACCACCACTCCTCCACCAGACCCCACCAAACCCCCTCTCTTCTCCCCTCCAAAGTTTGGAAAATCAAAATCTTCTATAGAATGGAGGATTCAAAGGGAAGAAAGACACATCAATAGCGCTATATTTTCTGTGTTATGTGAAAGAGAACAAAATAAGAGTAGTATAGGCAGAAATCATGAGAGTACTGGTGAAATTGATGGCCGCTTTGGATCAAACATAGTGGATAAATCAGCTCACATGTTGAGCGTGCTTATATTAATGCCGGAGGTGAGGATGGCGTTAGTGGAATGAGAGATTTCGATGCTAATGGAAATTATAAAGGTGGGCTCACATAGAGCCGAGAATTCATGCTACGCTCGTCGGATCGGCCTGTTTAAGCCCCAGCTCTTGGAGGGCCGAGCTTTTATTTTAACACCCCCTAAAAGGAGGTGGGCTTAAAAGAGCCGACTTGTCGGGCCACGGGAGTAAATGGGCTGGGCCTGCCTACTTTTTAATTTTCTTTTATAATTATGTTATTATATAATTCTTATAAAAAAATAAAAAAAAATAGGGAAAATATTTGGTATTTTTACTACATAAGAAGAGGAACCTACTCATAGTGAATCACAATCAAATTATGATAGAGATATGGAAAAGAAAATGACAATAACACTAATTCTTAATGTTTAGTGTAGTTTTGTGGCTTTCACTTTTTTTATGACTTTAAACAGCAGTTTATTTAATTGTGATACATGGACTTTATGTAATTGTTTGTTTAATTGTGGTGTGTGGACCTTATGGAATAATTTATTTAATTGTGGTGATTTAATTGTGGTGTGTGGACAGTGGCCAACTATATTTGTTATTAAACTATTTAATACTTGGTGTTTGTTTAATTTTCTTTGTATGTGTGTTAAATATTGAATGTTGAGTTGATAATATTTGGTATTTAAATGTAATTTGAATTATATTTATGTTTTTTTATCCGATATTTTATTGTTTTAATTAGAAACAAAGGTTTTGAAGTGGAAAAGATATTATGAAAAACGAGGCCCATCCCCTCAATGGCCCGACTTTGTAAAATGCCCTATTTTTTTTGGAAGCGGACTTATATGGGTTTGGCCTGTTGATGGGCCGGGCCTAAACAGGCCGAGCTACCTGCCTTGCAGGCTCTAGTCTCACAGAGGCAAAAGGGAATCGCAGTGGTGATACTGTTGCAGATTTTTGAGGACATTGTGGGTTGCTGTGTAATGGTTGGTCGTGAAGGAGCCATACCTCTGATACTAATCAGGCAGAACAAAAGGTCAATTCAAACTTCAAGGCTTTGTATTAGGTGCTTCAGAATTCGCAGATACACCCAAAAAATGCAATTATTATTTCTTTTCATAAATCCCTTAGCATCTAAGTCGTTGTCGCCATCGAAGGAGCACTAACACTCGGATTCATCCCTGAGCTCAAACTAAGAGCCACAAAGAAATCATAGAACCAGAAACCGAACTACCATATGAAGAATTCCAAAATTGCTCACTAGGTTGCATCATCGCAGAAACGACGTTCGAAATCGGTTTTGCTTGAACATTGAAAATGGCGTTGCACTCACTGGAATTGCCCAATATTGCGGTTGATTCGCCGAAATTTTGAGATGGGAGGAAGAGATGGAGGTTTTGTGGAGTCGAGTGAAGGAGTGGTGGAAGTAGAAGTTACAAATCATGTGACTTTTGAGCCTAATTTGGATGTTCAGAGTTATTTTTAATAAAAAAAAAAGGCATTTGATGCTTGACAAACTTTTGACAGAATCACATGTGTATATTTACCCTTAACCCATGAAAAATTAATCTAAAATAAAGATTTGTAGCTTAAAAGAATAAAGTCAATATAGTTTATAGGATTTTGGCCAACATAAAAAAATATAGCTTATGGGATCATTTTTGAGGTGTTATGATCCTATTTTGACTTTATATAGTAGAGTTCATGTGTGAGTTTTAACAGAAGGATTAGAGGCATGTGGAAGGCGAGGCGGAACAGATGGCCTCAAAAGATGATCATCCCTTGCATCAATAGTATTCTTTTTTATTATCTAATAAAAAATTATTAGGATTAAAAAAAATACAGTAAAATTTGGATCACGTACAATTCAGCTGCTTCTTTTTTAGGTCACGGCTTGCACACACAGGAAATTTCTAGCGAAAGCACGCTTCGTTCATGCTAATCCCAAATAACAAATGCGCATGGGCTGATTTGTTTCATTTTACTATATTAGGGTCATCGATCGGCTTCTTGGTCTTACAATTAAATTTTACCTTTGGGCCTGTAATCAACACAGTGCGAATTTCTACGCAAAAGAAAGGCAGTAATAATAAAGAGAGCTAAAATATGGCAAGAATAAAGATTACTGAAAAAACAAAACCAAAAAAACTACAACAAAACTACAACAAAACAAATCTTTTGCTAATTAGTGGTCAAACGAAAAGAAGTATCGTTTCATATCAGTACAATATGGCGATGTGAAAATCTGGCATCATACTTATTTCTTCAGCAATGAAAAACAGGGTTTTGAAATGAAAAATTGATCTAAAATGAAGATTTGTAGCTTAAAAGAATAAAGTCAATATAGCTTATACTCCCTCTGGTCCTTATTATAAGGCACCAACTAACAAAATTTTTGGTCCTTATTATAAGGCACCAACCGCCACATTAATTACATTTTTCCTACTTTACCCTTGTCATTAATGAATGTTTATAGTTTAAAATGTTAAGTTGTATCATTTAATGAAGGGTGAAGTTGGAAAATATGGTCAATTAAGCCTAGATTTAAGGACCCAACTACCATTCCTTGGTTTGTGAGAATTGGTAGTTGGTGCCTTATAATAAGGACCAGAGGGAGTAGGATTTTGGCCAAAATAACAATATAGGTTATAGGATCATATTTGAGGTGTTATGTTATGATCCTATTTTGACTTTATATAGTAGAGTTCATGTGTGAGTATTAAAAGAGGGATTAGAGGCATGTGGAAGGCGAGGGGGCGCAGATGGCCTCAGAAAATGATCGTCCCTTGCATCAATGGAAGTCTTGCATGAAAATCTAACTTTGCTTTTGGTTGCGAAGGAATTAAACCCAACACCTATCTTCTTGTCAGATGAAGGAGGAGTTTTGGTGCACTCCTTGTAAGCCAAGAGAAAAGGGTCATGTTGCCTCCTGAAGGGCTTCCAGAAAGTGCTTCTTCTGCGAGGAGGGGGCTGATGAGACCCACATGGTGGCAAAGGAATGTTCCTCCTGTTGGAGCCCTCATCCAAAGGATTCTCACTTGTGGTTGGTAGTGATGATATTGTGGAATGTGATTTGCTAGGGAGGGCCTTTCCAACTCCACCCTTGTCCTCCCAACTACTACGCTCTTTTCTTCCTCTTTGATTCATTGTGTTCGTTTTTCATGGCTCCAACATATGAGGGCCTTAAATAAAGATATTTCCTAGTGAATGGGGAAAAAATTGAATAGCCACGCATTTTCCTAAATTGTGGCAAATTAGGAGTGTGAAGATGTGAGGAAGGACAATTCAATATAGCTTGAGAAAAATCTGGCCTCCCACGGCCTGCCCTGCTTCTGCTTGAAATGTCAGACTACCATCACGTAAATACAAGCTTATACTTTTACAACACGTAATTGGAGTTTAGGACGTTAAACTGTTCGCGTCAAGTAATTTGATCCTGTTGTCCTCTATGGCTGGCGGATACACATTAAACGCCTCTTGGAAAATTATACTTCAACCTGTTTAATGTCCAAAAATGATAGTTATCCATAGTTGATTTTTCATTTTCGTCAAAGATTTTCAGCTTTAACAATCTGGCTGCATTCGACAGGGCAGAGAGGATGATTGTAAATTTATAACATATATTTCCTGCTCTAATCTAAATTTCTTTCAAAATCAAACTAAGGTCACATGATAGAATATTCCAGAGGAGTTGAGAGTGAGAAATATACTTCTAAGGTGATATAGGACACAGGAGTTGTCTAAGAGATGGAGAGGACTATGGAAGATAATTCTGACATTTTTTTTAAAAATATAATATTTAAAACAATTTAACTAGCATAATTAATCTCATCAAATTAGGTAAATAAGAATTATCCTATAGTTGAGTAACTAACAAATGTAAAATGGTTGAGGCTAAGAAAATGTTTTTTAAAAAAATGGCCCGCCATGGAAGCCCATCAAGGGTAGCGATAGTGGGCCTAATCTAGTAGTGGCCCAACAAGTTTTGTTCTTGATAAATCCCAACATCGTCTTAATTCTAGGGTTTTGTCTGTTTTCCGGCGATGCCCATCGAGGATATCTTCCTCCCCCTCCGTCTCCCTCTCTATACTTTTCCCAATTTTGCATCACTGGGTTATTTTGCCTTACCGAGTTATATATATGTGATAGCTTGGCCGTGGCTTTTCCTTTTTCTTGTTATCAGAGCAGGCTGGGATGACAGAAACATTTCTCGAATCTGATTTGGATTTCGTGTAAAGGACCAAATCCTAAAGCAATAATCTTTTTGCTTTGTGATGACCGCGTTTGTGCGTGTCTGAGCCTCCTCTTCACATTCACTCTGACTTACCCTCTTTGTTTAGATAGTTGTAGAACAAGGATCTCTTTGTTTTTTAAGGATTACCAGTTTGGAGATGCTGTACTCCACGACTAACAGAAAGTGTTTTTCTTTTTCTTTCTTGTTTTCTTTCCAATAACAAAAAGTGTTTTTGCGATGATCCATTTTACCCAAGGAAACAGGCTTCCCATTCGATTAAATAATGTGTTTGAACTTTGAAGAACTATATATAAGTTCCGATCACTACGATATGTGATGGGAATATCATGTTTTTTTTCTTAAGTTGTAATTTTTTTTTTAATTCTTTTATGTTAGGGAAAAATTAACAGATTAATACCGAGCTACGTGGTTATCGTTACTTTCACAAGTCACTGGACTGTTTACCGCCACAAAGAATGAAATTTCTGAATTTCCATTGCGATCCTCAGCACCTTGAAATAACAATCCCTCAACAACTCTAGGGTTTTGGCTGATTCAATCGATACCACCATGGTTTCAACATCTGCGCAAACCTTTCAATTGTTGACACCATTGATTCGACCATCTCTTCCTTCTGTTACTGTATCTTCTCATCGTTTAGTAATCTCGCCTTTTAATTCACATGCTTTATTCTCTACAGCCAGATATCTTTCTCACCAAAGGGGCTCAAATATCGTTGGAGGAACAAACCATATCGTTGCGAGAGCTTCGACCTCACAATATAGTGCCAATGTTGCGGAGGAACTAGCAGATGTTAGCATATTCACTGCTGCCGGTGAACCTGTCATGTTCAAAGATCTCTGGGATCAAAACGAGGTCAGCATCGCCCACTTTATACTCCCACCCTCTTTGTTTTTTGCTCATGGTTCTCTTTACGAGGGAAATTATTGTTGAAATCGAAAAAAAAAGTGCATTTTTGGATAGCTAATTTTGATAGGATACTTCAAATTGAGTTAGCTTTGTTTTGTGCGAGGGACCATCAAATGTGTTATACTGTGAACCCAATGCATAAGGATTATTACAATTTGTAAGCTTTTGATTTTGTGGGCAAAATTTGTAAAATTGAATCATGGCCTGCGATGCTAGCTGGTGGCAACCGCCTAAAATGAATTTGTACCTTGAAATAGTCATGCTGAGACGGAAAATCATACCTCATCGTTGATTCCATCAAGCATAATCGAGGCTCTGCTTTCAAAATGAAAATTCTGATACAAAAAGAAAATGATATCTTGGAAGTTCAAATATGCACATCCGTCTAGCTTGATGATTCCTGTCGTTATTGCTATACATTGACTTATTCATGTATAAAGTTTTGCTCATATATTCATTCCATGATATGTTTGAAAACCGGAGCTAGCAGCTCATTGGAATACGCAGTCTTCTAAATTTTAAATCCTCAAAATAGGTTATTGTGCAATGACTGTTGGTACTTCCCCTTGAATTCTTCAGGGAATAGCTGTCGTGGCCCTCTTAAGGCACTTCGGATGCCCTTGCTGGTAATTCATCTTCACCTCTGGCCAAATCATCAAGAGGTTCCTTGTTTCCCCATGTAAAGCTATGTAATATGACTCATTTACTCCTGTGCATATTGTTCTTAGCTGGGAATTGGCTTCAACCCTTAAAGAATACAAATCAAAGTTCGATTCAGCTGGTGTTAAGCTAATTGCTGTGGGCGTAGGTGCTCCCAACAAAGCTCGCATCCTGGCTGAACGAGTAATTTCCTTCTGTTGATCCTTCTTTTCAGTGTCTGCCCATAATTCACTATTGATGTTCTGAACATGCTTGAACTATGAGAATTTGACATGGTAGCATTGTGTTTCATCTCGCGTTATAATTGGAAACTCAATTTCAGAAGTTAAAAAACTTTAGTACATATCCTAGCTTCTTTTAAGGGATTTAAATTACCACCTTACATTGTTGCTTCCTACCTATAATTGAAGACGATAACATTTTTAGACTGTTGGAAAGGGCAAGCTTACTAATTTATTTGGGGTGAACTCAAAACTGCTATCTTTTGATGACTTGATGTTCTATGTTCAGTTGCCATTTCCAATGGATTGCCTTTATGCGGATCCTGAGAGCAAGGTACCATGCATCGCACATTGAATTATCAACTTTTAGGGCTCATCTTTAAGTGAATCGGGAATATAATAAATGCTTCCTTCTTTCAGGCATATAATGTTTTGGGGCTATACTATGGTTTTGGTCGCACATTCTTCAACCCAGCCAGTGTAAACCTCAGACTACTATGCAGAATATATTTCAAAAAGGATTATTGGGTTGTCAAATATTTATACACACATATATTCACATTGAAAAATGATATTGCAGGCAAAGGTATTGTCGAGATTTGATGCTTTGCGAGAAGCAGTGAAGAATTATTCGATTGAAGCCACTCCGGATGACAGAAGTGGTGTGCTACAACAGGTTTGTTGATACATGTGTGTCTAGTATTAAAGGAGCAGAACAGAATGAGTTGCGTTGATAAATTGGTGTCGTTGTGGCTTGATGTATTGTTAAATTGATGGCAGGGAGGAATGTTTGTATTCAAAGGGAAGCAGTTGCTGTATGCGAGGAAGGACGAAGGCACAGGTGACCATGCTCCTTTGGATGATGTTCTTAATATCTGCTGCACGGCTCCTATTGCCTGACTTTGCCTCTCCTCTTTTCCACTCGTTGTTGTATAGCTTTTCAAATGGCGCATAGTTATAGGAATTCCTCTTTTATAGAAGATATGTAGCCTATTTAAAATCTAGTTATTAGGAAGAAAGATGGATTTTTTGTTGTTGTAAAATTTACCATTTTTATAGATCATGCATGGAAGAGCTAATTCAGTGATTAACCTATTAAAATCTGGCTACATTACTGTCAAATTCAATCTTTTGTAAGCACTGACTGATATATAACACATAAATAAAAGCAGAAACCATTATATTATACTGCATGGAAATTGACATTTTCAAATAAACAGAATATCCTTGGAACCCAAAAAATTTTAATGTCCAATCAAATTTGGACGGTTTTTGGCGATGATCAGAACCGTTTAAGAGGGTTGATTATATATTCACCGGGAGAGCTGACCAAAGACTAGTTCCTTGAAAAATATGTCTAAGCGGAATAGTAAAGATACAGTGAAATGTAAGATTACTTTGAAAAGGAGAATGTTCCAATATTTGCTTTTTTTTTGTCTGAAGTTCAAATATTTGCTTGGGTGCACAGAAATCTTGATCTTTTCCCCGTTCTTTTGAACACGATAATCGATTGTATAAAAACTTCTGGATGCGTTTGGGTCAAAAATGTCAGCAGAGTGATCATAACTCGCCTATGCCTATGCCAATAGGAAGTCTCTCCAGTTTTAAATATTAGACATATTTAATTAATTTGACTAGTTGAAAGATGATAGTTATGTTAATTACTATGGAGTGTGTTTTTTTTTTTTTCAAAATACTTTAATCATCTTCTCAAATTCCATCCTTTATCGTTTATTTGATTATTCTTGAATGATATTAATAGAAATAATTTGAGAAAAATTAACTAAAATCAGACTTAGATCTAATATTAAACATTAAGACCACCTCCTTACAAAATAGGACCTATAGTTTTTGGACGGAGGGAGAAACATATACTCACTATAATTCTATTACTGATAACTGTGTTGGTTAATTACTTAATTATATGGGCGTTGGCTGAGAGAATTGGTGTTCACAAGTTTTAATCCGACCTCCTGCCAAATCTTTGGGAGGGCCTCAAGCTCACACCACTTTGCTCCTTGACAGTTTTAACAGTTTTTGACCCAATTTGCTCTCGAGATGACCATATTACAGTCCGGCATGGTTTCAACATTTCCTCAGAATCTAGTTTCTCCGCTTGTATTTCCCACTTGTTTCTCTATTTCAACTCCTAATTCTCGCCCTCCTACTTACTTCTCTGAGAAAAGAGATTCCTTTGTTGTTGGCGGAAAAGCGCGTCTCCTTGCGAGAGCTTCAGCTTCGACCTCGCTGTATGGTCCAAACATAGCTGATGATCTGGGTGATGTCGCCATTTTCACAGCAGCTGGTGAGCCCGTGATGTTCAAAGATCTCTGGGATCAGAATGAGGTCGGTAACATTACCCCCAATTTCTGCTTCTTCTTTGTTCTGCTAATGTAACAGTTGGTTGTTTATATAATCAATTGGGAATTGTCATTGAAAATTTTGAATTTTGAAGAAATTACTTTATTGTTTGAATTCTGCGTGGCGATGTTTGTTTTGTGTGTGAACCTATCAACACTGTGCTCGATATGATTATGTGACGCGGACGATATCTTTCAAAAGCTTGTTATTTTTCTTTTTTGCTGACCTCCCCAAAATTCAATACTGAGTTGGGATGCTAGCTAGTAACCATCAAATTTAGGCTGCGAATGTTCATGTTGAAGCCCGAAAATAATTTTTCGGATAACCTCATTAAAGGTCCAGTTCTCATAATTAAAGACTGATACAAAAAAGATCATGATAGCTTTGAAAATCAAAATAGTAATCCAGCAAATATGATTGCTCTTAGTGTTGTCATACATTAGTTTATTCACATACAGAAGCTTTGCTGTCACCTTCAATCCATGATAATTTCTCAAACATAATTGGCAGTTGATTGGATATGTTCTCTTCTAAATGTTAGGACCTAAAAATCGATTTTTGTGCGATAACTTTTTGGTGCCACTCTTCTATTCTTCCTAGGGACTAGCTGTTGTGGCCCTACTAAGGCACTTTGGATGCGTTTGCTGGTAACTGATCTTCATCTTTGGCCATCATCAAGTCTGGTTTCTGTGAAGCTCGTTATTACGATTTTTTTGCACTTGTGCTTTTCCTTAGTTGGGAATTGGCTTCAACCCTGAAGGAATACAAATCGAAGTTCGATTCAGTTGGTGTGAAACTAATTGCAGTTGGCGTTGGCACTACTAATAAAGCTCGTATACTTGCTGAACGGGTAATTTCTTTTTCTTAATCTGTCATTGCAAAATATTCCCGGCTATAATTCATGCTTTAAGAAGCAAAAGACTAGGTCTTGACCTTTTTTCATGAGTGGCTGAAATTATATATGATTGGAAGATGTTGGTCCTCTAAAGGATTTATTGGTGTTCTGAATATGCTTGAACCATGAAAACCATAGACAATGACAGATTTAAGAGTTCATTGTTGCTTCCGTCGGAATTGGGGATTGGATTTGTCAATTAATAGCCAGTCACACCCTAATTTATTGCATTTCCTGTTATTTTCTCTTATTGAAATAAATGTTGATGTATAAGTTTCCTGTTTATTGTTGAAGTCTATAATGATATCTCGTGGCTATAAATCACTGCCCTGATTAGTTCAGTTATGGCATCAGGACATGCTAGTTAGGTATTGGTGATACGCTGGTATCCATAAAGATTTAATTTGTGTCAATTGTTGTTGGAGCATCATGCTTACCGCTGTATTTGTCGGTTTCGTGTTGTTATGGACTTGTTGATAGCAAAACTGATATTTTCTTATTGACCATATATCCTGTGCTCAGTTACCATTCCCAATGGATTGTCTATATGCGGACCCTGAGCGCAAGGTAATGTGTTTGGCACACTAAACACTCATTAAGTCATTTATCAGGATTCAACTTTCAATGAATTTTTATGGTAACTAATGCTTGTCTCTTCCAGGCATATAATGTTTTGGACCTATACTATGGAGTTGGTCGTACATTCCTCAACCCCGCCAGTGTAAACTTCATACATTTGTGAAGTATAACATTTGAATAGATTGTAGAATTGTGTGGTCTAATATGTGTATCTTTCCAACATAACGTTGATCTTTCAGGCAAAGGTGTTCTCAAGATCTGATAATTTTCGGAAGGCATTAAAGAACTATACGATTGAAGCCACCCCGGATGATATAAGTGGTGTCTTGCAACAGGCATGTTGATATTTATATTGTAGGACCGGACTAGAACAAACTTTGCCGCGTTCATAATTCCCTTGAATGGTTTGCTTTTGTTTTTTGTGTGTCAGGGAGGAATGTTAGTATTCAAAGGAAGGCAGCTGTTGTATGCGAGGAAGGATGAAGGGACAGGGGACCATGCTCCTTTGGATGATATTTTTGATGTCTGCCGGAATGCTTCTGCATAATCACAAAACCCTTACCGTATAGCCTTTCCAATTCTGTATAATTGGAGGACTTTCTTCTCACAGCTACATATTGTCATATTCATAACCTTATGATATCAAGTGGTTAAGGATTTAAGATAATAATAATATTACGGAACTTTTTTGTTGACCTAGGATTCGGTTTTCACATTTGACATATTCTTTTCCTATTGCTTGAAATAAGCAAGAAATAATCTGGCTGTACTGTATGATCTTTCGGTTAGAGATACAGCCTGTTGTAAACTTGAAAGAATTCTAGATGGGGACTAGTGACTTCTTTAGGTGTATTTTTCTTTTTTTGGACTGAACTTTAGGTGTATGAAAATCGCAGATTTCACGCTACTGGGCTATGAGCCAGAAAGGGAGGGGTATTGTGTAAACTCTAAAACCCCTTGATGAAACTCTTTAGTTACTTTCGTTGTCTCTTAAATTTCTTAATTACAGGGTGAAAATTTTAAGCCTCCGATTTTTCACACAGCTATAGTTTTTCAGTTTTCACACGCCAACAAATGGGTCCCATATATCTGTTCTCTGATATGGTGCAGACGTTTTTATGAAGATAAAGTAAACAAAATTGTTTCCAATATTCTTGAGTATACAAAGTATTTCAATTTTTATTTCATTAGTTGTCATTAGTCTCTGTTGCAGTATGAAAACCTGGGGATCAGGCCGGGCGGTTTAATTGGAAATACGGTGAACTGGTCTTCATTTCGGGTTGGGTCAATGGGGGAGATGGGGAATGGGTTAGACCGGTGTGAGGTGGTTGAACCGGTAAAAACAACCGGTTGATACGGTAAAAAATCGAGAAGGTTGAACCAGATCGCTTTTTTTTTTTTTTTTAAAAAATGTAGTCCTTTTTATTTTGTTGTAATTCTTCTTAATTACTCCTTCCGGTCCTAAATATAAGATCACTTTGACTTTTTTTATATAGAAATTAAGGAAACAAATTAGACCACCAAATTATAACATATATCATATGTAATTAGATTATATGTTAGTTTATAAGTAAAATAGAGTAGTTTTGAGGAAAAAAGATAACTATAAACAATTTAAAGTGATTAATTTTGTATCCTTAAGTTTTTTCAAAAAAATCAAAGTGATCTTATAATTAGGACCAGAGGGAGTATTAACTTTCACTTCACTCGGATTTAGAAACCACATATAAGAAACAAGAATATAGTAACGTTGATTATTCTAAATGCTATTTTACTTACATATGTCTAATATTTAATTGTTTTTACTTTTAATATTTTTTATTTAGTTTGTGGATTGTAGAATAATATTTATTTTCATGTGTAATCATTTTTTGTTTACCCTTTATATAGAAACATTAAAATATTTATGTTTACTGAATCATGTATATCTATCTATATTTATATTTTGATATTAGTGATTAATATATTATTATCAATAAAATTATATTATTTTAATATTACTGGTTTCACCCCGTGTTGACTCCCAATCCGACCATTAACCCTTTACCCATTGTTTCAGCCGGTTTTATGCTCAGTCCGATTTTTTAAACATTGGTTGAAGGACATTAGGCGATCTCGCATGAGTTTTAGGACTTTAGCTAGTGCCCAGACAGATCATTAACTAGAAGTGAGGCCTGGTTTCATCATCCTTATGATTTGTAATTTGACCAAAAATACTTATGCATATTGGTAGCGACTGAGACTGACCATCTCTCGTAATAGAAGAAGGAGAAGGACGAAAAAAGAAAGAAGGTGACCGAAAAAGAGAACTTGAGCCACCTGGTATATTCTCCTCTAATACAATTTCACTTTAGAAAAGTGAACTTTCTTATTTTATTATTATTTTTTAATTAAAGAGGCATGTGCTGATATTACAAATGGACCAAATCCACAAACTCATACCACTTATTGAGGTAATGTCATACCACTATACTGACTATAATATTTTTGCAACCCTTCATCTAACTATGTTTAACTTTTTTTATGAGTAGGAAAATTGGCTCTCATATTCTTGAGTCATTAGGTGGGTATCACAAATATCCTTATTAATTAATAAATTAGATAGAGTCAGCACTTGAAGGCAAAAGAAAAAAAATCAAAATACTAGCTAAACCATTGTTCTTATTTCCATTGATAGATTATTATAGGGTCAATGTAACTTTTGGTCCCTGAACTGTCACTCAATTTTGTTTTTAGTCCTTAAACTTTAAGATTTGTGGTTTTGGTCATTGAACTTTCAGTCAATTTTGGTCTTGATCCCTAAACTTTAGATTTGTGGTTTTTATCCCTAAACTTTGTGCCATTTATAACCATTGGTCTCTGATTTTTCAAGTTTTTTCTTTAAAGTCCTGAGACTAAGACTAAAATTAATTGAAAGTTCAATGACCAAAACCAAAATTGACCGAAAGTTCAAGGACCAAAACCATCAATTTTAAAATTCAGGGGCTAGACCAAAATTGACCCATTTTAAAATTCAGGGATTAAAACCAAAATTAAACGAAAATTCAAGGATTAAAAGTTGTATTAATCCATTATTATATTATTTTTTATTTTAATTTTAATGTAGGGTCTGTAACCTACGTTGTCTTCAGACTCGGGAGGGAGGGGAAGTTAAAAGTTTCAATCTTTGGCTCCAAATTATGTGAATAATACTGAAGTAAATGGGAGACTAGTTTAAATTAGTTCAATCTTTAGTTCCAGATAATGCAAGCAGTGAACCAAAATTCAATGCAGTAATTTAATTTTAGAAGATGCTCCTCTAATTCTATTTATAAAGTAAAGAGAGAATGTTTCATTTGAACCTATTCATAAGGCACCTCATTTGATTTTTCATTAGAATGTACAATTCTACGGTTAATTTATTATATGTTGACTTTTTCCTCAAGTTTCCTCAAGTAGTGTAGTGGATATTATATAAGAAAAAAAAATTGAAAAGTTGTTGAATTTTCAGGCAGAATTAATAAGGATTAATGTTTTCCTTATCTGTGTGAAACATGTTGGAAGTGTCTTATAAGATCAAAGATCAAAGGGGGTATGCTTTACTTTATCATATCCAGTGGATTATACTCTCTCTGCTCCATATTATAAGAGGTAGGCAACATTTTTACATATACCAATAAAAACATGTTAGAATCATTTATTATGAATATATTTAATAAAATTTTCTATTTTTACCCTCACTCATTTATTATACACACTTTATCTCCCCTTCTTTCATCATTTAATATACAAAGGTATAACTGGAAAACAAGCATTTGTTATTATATTTTAGACCAAAAAATTTGTCATATTAGCTCTTCTATTTTGAACCGAGAGTAGTCAATTGGAATTGCAATTCAATAATGGATCTCTGGGGTCTTAATCTGTCAATCAGGTATGAAGGCTTTGTAAATAATGTAGGAAACTTTAAACCCCACTAACCGCCCTACCAATTGGATATTCGAAATCTGATGGGACTTTCTCTCCCTCAATCTCTTTCAGACAATTTAGGGATCTCTAGGAATGTGAATATTTTTAACTGAAAGGCAGTCTTCAATAAATTGGGGTCAATTATTTTGCCCTCTCTCACAGGATCTTAGGCCTTTTCTTTCTCTGTGAAGGTAATCTAGTAAGGTCTCCATCGCAAGGCTAACTAGAAACCACACCACACACCAGACTTCGAATACAGAATCTCTGCCCATCATCTTAAATAAATGCATTCTCTGTGAAAGTAACTTAAATCTGAGACTGATTTATGAAATGGAAGGAATTTACGAGTAAGAAATGTGGTGCATATGTTGAATGAAAAAATGGGAGGGTGAAAAAAGGAAAAGGCAAAGGAAACGTTGAATGTTGCAGGGTGCAGACAAGAAATTAAAGGGGGTCATAAAGAGGTTCTTATCTAAGGGTACGGCATGCAACATTAATGCCTGAAAAACAGAGGGAAATGGCTGGGGGTAGGGTAAAATCAAGTAAAAGACAGTAATGGGGGTAAGAGTAGATGCAGAAAAAATGCCATTGGGTTCCATGAAAGGGCTTACTTAAATACTTTCCCTTAAAAAGATAAAGCACACACAGACCCTATCCTCACACACTATGGTTTTCAGTTTCACAGTTTCAGACGTGGTCGTCCCATCCCACAGGTACCTATTCATCCATCCACTTCCACTTTCTCTCTTCATTATTTTTGCAATTTTTTTTTTAGTGAAATGAAGTACATTAATCAAAATATGTAAGAAGCGATTACATAACACGTCTACCTAGGCCTAGGAAACAAAAAAGTTTTAATAAACCTGTTGGCTTGGCAGTATTTTTGTATTCTTATAAGATATTCCTTTGGTCTTGTTTATAGGATAAAAAGAAAAGTTTTCATTTAATTCTATTTATAAGTCATGTTAAATTTTTTATATGAATGTACAATTTTACCCTTCATTTATTATGTATTGACTTTATTATCGTATGATGTAATTGATAATTTGATATGGTGAAGTTAAAAAGTTAGATTTTAAGGAAGATACAATGAGTTTTAAGATTCCCTTTGTTGTGTGCGTGTGAAAGATGCTTGTAAATAACACCAGATAAGTAATTAGTCATGTTTCGTTATGATTTATTCCATGCATGTCCTACCCACACACACACATCTTCCCCTTTATTTTGCATGCGTGTTTTTCATGAAATAAAGACATATCCAGGATTTTCTAAGGCTGTAAGTGTAAACTGATGAGTTTACCAACAAAGGCAAGAAAACAGAGCATAGAAATCGAGGAGGGACGTTAAAATTAAAATCCCTTGGGATTTTGGGTTTACTTTTTATAATTTAACTTGATCAACGTGAAAGGATCTGAATGGTACTGCTTCCATAATAGATGATCTTCCCGGCAGCTTTGCTTGAAAGCTGATAATGCCCTGTCCTTGTGGAGCTATCTTTGTGACCAAAAGCGAAGTAGAAAGTGTCAGCATGACATGGTTCTCGTTCCCACTAAAGCCACATGGAAAACAACTCCTACCAAGCCGGCCTGACAATGACGACCAATCCCAAGACACACCAGAATATGCAGAATGTACCTAGAATATTCTGCACCCCAACAATTCAACAATTAAAAAAAAAAAGAAAAAGAACAAGACCGTTCTTTGTCTTCTTTCATTAAACTAAACCATGCCCTTATCATATAAAGACTAAAACCATGAAATCCATCATTAGTGATTCCTGTTTACAAGTTCCATTAGGAAATAACATTATGAGTGACCGGAAAATCGTTTTGGTGACTGGGTGTGCCAAGGGTGGAATTGGGTATGAGTACTGCAAGGCATTTGCCGAGCAGAATTGTAAAGTCTTTGCGTCTGACATAACACAAAGGATGCAAGACATGTTGGATTTGAAGTCAGACAAGAACATAGAAACAGTAGAACTTGATGTGAGTAGTGATGAGAGCGTGAGCTCGGCGGTGGACACTGTACTCTCCAAATATGGACGCATAGACATTCTGGTTAATAACGCTGGAATAGGCAGCACAGGCCCTTTGGCAGAATTGCCCCTAGACACAATTAGGAAGGCCTGGGAAATCAACACTTTGGGGCAAATAAGGATGGTGCAACATGTGGTCCCACACATGGCTTCTCGTCGAAGTGGAAGTATTGTGAATGTTGGGAGTGTTGTGGGCACAGTGTCTACCCCATGGGCAGGCTCTTACTGTGGCAGCAAGGCTTATGTGATTGCCATGTCTGATAGCTTACGTCTTGAGCTGAGGCCATTTGGGATTAATGTGGTTCAGGTTTTGCCAGGTTCGGTTAGGTCCAATATGGGGAGTGCCAATATGGATAAACTAGGGGGTTATGAATGGAAGCTTTATAAGGAGTTTAGAGATGTGATTGCAGAACGAGCTAGAGCTTCGCAGGGTGAGAAAGCTATGGAGGGTGCAGTATTTGCCAGACATGTTGCCAAGAAAGTCTTGAGCCCCAAGCCACCTAGGCAAATCATGTTTGGTCACATGACTGCCTTGTTCACATTGCTTGCTTGGTCTCCTCGGTGGGCTAGAGACATCTTCTTCTCCAACCGTTTTGGCCTAAACAAAAAAGTTCCATGATTTGTCTTGATCACCCAACAATCACAAATAAATCTAATGATACATTGAGTTCTTTAACATTGTAGTAGTTTGGATGTGCATGATGTTTGGAATAAAGCAACTTGTTGTTAAGAGGGCAAATTTGAATAATCTAAATTCAGAAATGATTATAATTAAGAATTGTGGTTACGTTGGATGAGATACCATTGGGGGGGTCAAATAGTGAGAAAAGGGGAGCAGCGTAGTCTTCGACGCCAAAAGAAAAGGGTGGGATGAAAAGAAAACTGAGCCGAGTAAAGCAGGGTAAGAGAAGGTCCTTTTTGTGGAAGGGGACTATTTAAGGCAAACATGCTATTGGGCTCAAAGTGCTTTGGTAGGTGGTGGATATTCGCATTATTACCCACAATCAAAAAAAGCCATTCTCTTTCTCTTTCTTGACATTCTTTGTTATACTTCTTTCTTTCGCCTCCAAACTCCCCCATTCCCCATCACTTTTTCCCAACCAAATCATTCCCTCTTGAATTCCTGTCCCCATGAACTTGGTCACCCAAATTTGCATGCAAAACCAATGATGAAAACTCGATCAAAAGAGAATCTCCATTTCGATTTTCCCTTTTATATTCTTTTTTTGAATGCTCACGTTTTACTGATCAACACGTCACTTTTCATCGTCTATCATATAGTCCTCAAGTGGGGTCGGAAAGAAATGCCTCCTTCCCCTGCTTTGTAAACAGTGATGAAAGGAACTCCGGTTTTGTTCAAACTCCATGCCTTTCTCGTTCTTTCTTGGATTTTGGAACATCAGACACACCGATATGGTTCAATGTATAGGGTAAATAAATATAATAATCAACTGTTGATGCTGTGTTTTTCCGAAAATTTCAATGTTTTTACACTTCCAAATTTGGGGGTGAATGACTGTAGAACTATCCCGGCCCATTAATTATCATGGTATCTGTTTCTTTTTCTTTTTCCTTTTTTTTTAATTATCGGCCCATCGGTATAATCCATCTTCCATTCTCGTATTAGTCGGATTGAGGTTACATACAACCAGCACTTTATTGCAGTAGAGCTGGTTAAAGAATAGGTAAGGCTTTAATTATTGAAGTGTGGATATAATTAAAAAAATTGCATGTACCGAACGAAAGTATGCTTGTGAAGGGCCCTCATAATTATTTCAGGAATATCATGTACTTTGATCGATAGGCCGAAGTTTATCCTAACCTTAACAAGTTTAATTCTTTCATCTTTTCTTCCCTCCATCTCAAAAGTGATAGGCTGCTAGTATTATATTCCTGATCATAGCCGCCAGATCAAGGCGCTAATCTAATTAACATTGACGATGAGAGAGAGAGAGAGAGAGAGAGAGAGCCCTCTCGTTAATTTCCAATTTTGCTTTTGGTGAATTCCTTCATGTCTCTCAATGTTGTCTTAATGCAGGTGTTAACCATGCTCGTCCTAATTAAAAGCTTGCTGAAAATTAAAAAAGAGTAATCCTCACACTGTAAATCTCACTTCAGTAATTTAAGTTCTTTGAAATGATTATAAGATTGTACTGTCCTCCTTTACTACGTGCATGAACACATTCGTGAGGTGAGATCATTCTATCATAACAAATGATTGTTGCTTAATTTTTGAATGATCACAAATGATGTATGGCTCTCAAACCGACAGGGCCAAATATTCGCCACTCAACTCAGATTAATGGCATACATTTGCTTTCTTTTTTAAAAAAAAAATGTTACTTTTTTTGGCTAACTACCAATGTTCACTCAGAGAGCATTTTCCCTATTTTACCAATATATGACATAGTCGCATATTCACCGCTTATACTCAAAGCTGAATATTAACCTACGCCAGTAAAAGGGCATTTTTTGGAGAACTAAAAAACGAACAAGACGTGTTATGTTTTAACCTTTTCCTTTGGTGGGTGTTTTCCCAACATTTTACAAAAACTCTCACCACTCTAATTTAACAAGGAAACTTAAAAATATTAAAGATAGTTGGGCATGAATTTGGCAATTTGCAATGAATGATGACAAAAAAGGGAGGTGATACGGATTACATAAGATGGATGGTGAAACGACGAAGGGGGGAGAGGGTGAAATTGAGATACGTAATTACGTAGGCCTTAGGGGGAAGGTTGTGTAGGTCCAGTGATATCAGAAATGAAGTGACTGGAGCTGGAGGGACAGACGGTATTGTGCCCGTGAAAATCTTATTCAACAAGGTCCTCAGCTACTGCGAGGCATTAAAACCCAAAGTAGGAAGCTTGACACCATTAATACTTTGTACCCACTAATCAGTAAATTTAAATACAGAGAGAGAGAGAGAGAGAGTGTTGGACTGGGAAGTCATTTCCTGAGGACAATATGAGGACCCTGCGTGTGCTTTCTGCGTTTTTGGGGGATTCAGGAGCTATTGGCGGTTCTTGGAAGCTAATACTTTAATGGGTTTTTAACAACTTATTACTTGATCCTTTTTTTTTTTTTGAACTGATATTACTTGATCCTTACTAAATATAAGATTGGGGTGATTTTTTTTGGGAAGAAAATAAAGGAAACAAAATCAACCACTTAATCATAACTATTTTTTTTTATATACTATTAGATTATGTGTTAGTTTATAAGTTAACTAAACTAATTTAAAAAATAAATTCAGAAAAATTAATTTTTAAACAATCTATTTAGTTTACTTAATATTTTTTTAAAAAAAATCAGATCATATATTTAAAAACTCTACTTTCCTACGTATATAAATTTAAATTTGAGAAAAGAGGAATAGATAAGAAGGTGTTATGGGAGCGTAGGATAAAGTTCTCCTACACGGATCCCCATGGAATGCGGGAAGGATGCCTAGCATAGCTTACTGCAACACATTCTTTTTGTTTATTTTAAAGGAACCTGCTTTCTTCCCTTTAGAATTCTGTCCAAAGAGACAAACATATATACGGATTCTTCACAGCCAGCCCCAGAGAGAGAGAGACAGAGCATATGGATTCAGTTGCTCTCAGGAGTTAGATTTCGTTACTTGGATGGCTAGATTTGGTTGAGTCGCTTCTGTTACAATCAAGAGATATAGTATGTCCTAACCCCAACAACAAAAAAAGGTCATATTTTGAAATGGAGGGAAGGCTAGAGAGCAGAGAAAATGTTTCCTCATGATTGAGTTGCCTAGCCTCAATAAACACCCAACTTGGCTAGAATATCTATCTATCTATTATCTAATAATAATAGGTGAACAAGTGAGACAGACAAAGATGAAGTCTTCGGAGAACGATGAAAATAACTGGTTGGGTTTCTCTCTCTCCCCCCACATGAATCTTGATGTCCCTTCTTCTTCTTCTGACTGTAACCACCAATACCAACAAGACACACAACTCACAACACGGCCTTCCTCTGCCGCCGCAGATACAGTTCCGGCAAGCTTTTATCACTCCATGCCCCTTCCTCCTAATTATGGCATTTACTATGGTGGCCTCGAAGCTGAAAATGTCGGCTTCTATTCTTCCCTTCCTGTCATGCCCCTAAAATCTGACGGCTCTCTCTATCTAATGCACTCACAACCTCAAGGTTAGTTCAAACTTCTGCCACAAGCTTTCCTTCTAATGTAGTGTCTATTGACTTGACTTTACCTTTCTTTTTTTGTTTATTTAACATGCGAAGCAATGGTATCGAGTTCAGCTCCAAAACTTGAGAATTTCTTAGGCAGTTCAACAATGGGGACTTTGAGCTTAGACAGCATGATTTTCACCAACCAATCCTCACGCCGAGAACTCAACAACCCAAACTACCTTAACCGCGTCGAACATGGACAAGACATTCAGGCTCATCCTTTCGCACCGTACTATTCTGGCTTCAGAAGTAGTCATGAAATGATGTTAGAAGGGGCCAAGCAAAATGAGGTTTCAGAGTGTAATGCCCATGTCCCAAGTATTAGAGATGAGGGAGTTTCTGGAATGAAGAACTGGGGAATAAGAACCAACCCGACCGGTCATGGACCGGAGTCAGAAATGATGGTCAACGTGGAGGAGAACAATGGTGGTGAATCTGGATCCATTGGATCAATGGCTTATGGTGATTTGCATTCACTGAACTTATCCATGAGCTCTGGCTCACAGTCAAGCTGCGTCACAAGTTCACAGAGAGCTTCACCTTCTATCATCGATTCTGTTGGTGTGGTTGATACAAAGAAAAGAGGACCTGAAAAGTTTGACCAGAAGCAAATTATTCACCGGAAATCCATAGATACATTTGGCCAAAGAACCTCTCAATATAGAGGTGTAACAAGGTTGGTTAGTTTGTTTTTCTCATGTACTGGGGCTGCCCCTGTTACATCAAATCAAAGACATTTTAAACTTTGTATGTCCTGCCTCGTGAGTGACCCTGTTCCACCAATGTAAACTGATTTTTTTGTTATTTTCTTCCTAATTTCTGTTCAGTTTCATTCTATTTCCTAAAGGGTTTTTTATTATCAGACATAGATGGACTGGTAGATACGAAGCTCATCTTTGGGACAACAGTTGCAAGAAAGAGGGTCAAAGCAGGAAAGGAAGGCAAGGTATGGAAAATAGAAATATATGAAGCGAATAGCCTTTTTTTTTTTTTTTTGGGCCTTTTGTTTGTTTTTATGATGTGCTTGGTCATCCATATCTATCTATGTTCACCTGAAAAGCTCTGAATTTTGTTGTCATGTCTCACTCACTATTTTTATATTCTTTGCTTCGCTGGGGATACGACTCAAATATACGACATATCTTAATCTGATCAGTTTATCTAGGTAAGCTTTCTCAACGTTTATTTTCTGCGAAATTTCTCAAAGTTCATTAGATTATGTAGACATATTTGCATTTTTTTTTTTTTGGTTTTGATACTAGCAAAAAAAAGGAAAATTGATATTTATGCAAGTGGATCCGAATGTATATATGATTACAGGGGGTTATGATATGGAAGAAAAAGCTGCGAGAGCTTATGATCTGGCCGCACTCAAGTATTGGGGACCCTCCACTCATATCAATTTCCCGGTAATAATTGACTACTTTTGCCTTTTCTCTTCCATGCTTGTAATCTACTAACGAAACCAATTTCAGTAACTGTTACTGATATGCAATTATGATCTTATAATAGTTTCCCCCCTTTTTTCCGTGGTCATTTTTACAGTTGGAAAATTATCATAATGAACTTGAGGAAATGAAGAACATGACCAGGCAGGAATACGTAGCTCATTTGCGGAGGTATACATTAAACCTCTATCACTATCTCATTGGCATCATTAAGTTAATCATAATCTTAGATTATCTTTACATCTCTCAACTCTGCCCTTTTCAGGAAAAGCAGTGGATTTTCCAGAGGTGCTTCCATGTACAGAGGAGTAACAAGGTCTCTATTTCTTCTAATAAACTAGTAGCATACTGTAACGTTTTATATAGTAAGATAAGATTTGTATGCTTTTTCAAAAAAAACAAAACCGAGAAAAAAAAAAGAGCAGTTTTCTCTATTCTGAACTGGGGTTCCTCATTATTCACTTGGTAGCAGGCATCATCAACATGGGCGGTGGCAAGCTCGGATTGGTAGGGTGGCCGGAAACAAGGATCTATATCTTGGAACATTCAGTGAGTTCTTTCAAATTTCATGATTAATTTTCTATTATTATTTTTTTAGTTGACCATTATTTTCATTTTTGGCCTCTTCCCAATAATAAAGGAAGAAGTTGTGAGGTTGTTTCGTCTGATTTCAAAAGCTAGACGTTGATGTGGTGTAAGCTCTTTGAACTCATCTTTCCAGCCAACAATAAAGCTGATCTGCAGTTGCTTTAACATTATAGAGAGCTGGCAGCTAGTCCCGAGACCCAGCTTTTTATAAGGCTGTTGACTCAGACAGAATCCAGAAGAATATAAATATTAAAAATATACATACATATTTATATATAAATATATATTAGTAACTTCAATCTTTTATATTCCCTTAAGTAATATGATCCAAATGTAAATGATGCTAAGAAAGTTGATTTATGTTGTTCAAATAAAACTCTATAGGTACCCAAGAGGAAGCAGCTGAGGCATATGACATTGCAGCCATAAAGTTCCGTGGAGTAAACGCAGTGACCAACTTTGATATTACACGATATGATGTGGAAAAAATCATGGCTAGCAGTAACCTTCTTAGTGGTGAACTGGCCAGGCGAAACAGAGAGATCGATGGTGGTATTACTGATCAAGCTATAATTCCTATAGGTACAGCTTATATTGAAAACCAGGATGCAATTTCAATGCGCAAGAGCTTTGAAGGCCAATCATCATCAGAGTGGAAGCTGGGAACGCATATCTTAAATCGTTCTCAATGGATGACAGAACTTGACCAAAATCCAGCAAGAATTGAGACTTATAGAACTCAGTCTTTTCCAGTGCCTTTGGATAACATGATCCATCAAGTAGATGAGTCAACCAAGATGGGAACACACATGTCAAATCCTTCGTCATTAGTAACAAGCTTGAGCAGCTCACGTGAAGTTAGTCCTGATAAATCAAGCTTGCCAATTCTTACTGAGACGCCTTCGTTAGTGGCAAGCTTGAGGCCTCCACTTTCATTGCCTCATGTTCCAGTTTTTGCTGCTTGGACAGATGCTTGATTTAGTCCACTTCTTTTTTTAAAAGTGAGAATCTTTCCATGAACAATACGAAGGATGATTTAGTGGGCGTCTAGTTAATTGGTGAAATCAAGGGGTTGGGGAGGGTCTTATTCACAGGCTTTTTATGCTTACTTTTTTTTAGCTTTGTCCGATTAAAGAGTTGCCAAAATTTCAAATCCTTTCTGCTAAATGTTGTGGAATCGTCATTGATAACAACGGCAATGCTATAAAAAGCTTATATATATATATATATGATTGAAAGGATAAAATGGTTAAGAAAATATATGGAGGCGTTGCTCAAAATATTAACCTACATGCTGGGTCCTTTACGTACAGAAACCAGCTCAGTATGTTTCAATAACTCAGCTTAATGATGATATGATCTATCCAATCTTTTTTTAATCAAAAATAAAAATCCTTTGACCGAAAGAATTAAAGATATTAAAGATATGATGTCATGGCTACTGGTTGTCCACGTCCATGGTCATCATTACTTATTCCCTTTGTCAAGAAACTTTGTCTAAAGGGAGCATATTCCCTTTATCTAATTTAAAAACAATAGGAAGTGAGTGCTAAATGAGGATCCCATCAAAAGGACTTTAGTGATCTGATTAATGACTCGATGGCCCGTGTCATATTTACATTTTGCCTTGTGTGTTACGGAAGGCTATCCTGTTGGAAAACCTTTCACATCTCCCAAAGCACCCTCTGCATATTTCTGATGATGTTGGTCGCCAAATCGCCAATCTTATCTCATAGTACCAACGTGAAACGGTGAAACCCATGAAACTCGCAATGCATGCGTTCCCATGAGAGCTATAGCCTATATATCATTTCTCTTTTCTCCTCCAGTAATATTTAAAAGAGGGAAGTACATATACTTCACCATGCATGCAGAGGAAAGAGTTATTCCCTTAAAAGATTTAATTCAAAGACCCCTATTAACTGGCTAGTCTTTACATGTTTCACTCGCTCTTTTATTTCAGGAAAAAGAGGGTAGAACATACCAACAGATTGAGAGACATCAACTTGATTGCTTACAACTGAGATATAGTTTTGGTTGTATTGGTAGCTCAAGATGTTGGATAATTGACAAAGGCGAGGAATCAACGCGATATACTTGTGGTCAAAGAGAGGTCCTAGGCAGAACAGGAAGCAAACGTACGTACGTGGATGAAAAGAACAGTATATCCACTATTAATAAAGGGATCCTTTAGTGTTTTGTTGGGATTACCTTTAATGAAGTGGGTGTGTCCTTCTATGTCGTAATAAAGGAAAAGTTCGCATGGTAGCTAGCCCAAATATTCTAACAAGGCAAAAGAAACAAGAGAACAACACATACAGGGTGACATGCCGACGGCAACAACGGACATAAAATAAAAAAAGCAGCAAATATATGTGGTGAAGTCAAAAAAGATGATGCATGTATGAAGAAGGCGGTAAATATGTAACATACTATTGAATTTCAACCATTCAAATTAATTAGCATTATACTGTCGGTGGCTCTTGCGCTAATGCTGTGCATGCATGGACAAACTTCTGCATTATATCTAGACTGTGTATATTTAATTATGTATACGTTTAATGGGGGGAAAGATCGAACTAAGTTTTATTTTGGTTGTTGTATCCGAGTTTGATTCAAGGAAGTGATAGTGATGTACTGTAAATGATAGTCACTAGGCTAACTATACGCGCCAAAACTCCTCCTCTTAATTGAAACACAAGGGTTCATGCATGCATTCCATTGCTTTGTTTGGAAGTTGTTGATAATTAATATGTTAGGATAATACGGATTAGTTGGATGAATGGTTATATATATTGCGCACCAAATTTGCAATAATATGATTGAAAATTGAATGTGGATATATAGTTAAGTTAGTGGTGGGAAGATTGACAATAATGGAGAGAGCATCTCTGTCTTGGTCACTTCATAACAGCTTAATGACAGATAAAACTTACGTCTGTGTGAATTGTCATATTCTTGGATCTAATGATGGTGTCCCTTGCTTTGTAAAACAAAATATTGTATAAAGTTAGTTCAATTACGCCTTTTCATCATATATATCAGTAGGGCGCTACACTCGTGTTTGTCGGGGTCAATCACCTAAAAATATATTAATATTTTCTTTTACAGCTATAACCAAGTGATTAAGCTTGAATTGAGATACCAACATGTACATCTTTCAACTCTCCACCTCTTCCTTAAAGTAATACTCCCTCCCGTCCTAATTATAACATTAAATTGACTTTTTTTTTTTAGAAAATAAAAGATGCAAAATTAATCACTTTAAAATATCTATATTTATCTTTTTCTTTTTTCAAAACTAAGTTACTTTTCTTATAAACTATTGTATAATCCAATTATATATGACAGATATTAAAATTAAGTACTCTATTTGGTTTCTTTAGTTTAAAAAAAAAAGTCAATTATATATGACAAATGTTAAAATTAAGTGCTCTATTTGGTTTCTTTAATTTAAAAAAAAAAGTCAATTTGATCTTATAATTATGATCATAGAGTATGTAGTATATTGTGCATGTATTGCATGGATCTCTCTCTCGTTTGGATGATGAACAAGAAGGAATGGGCCATTCTGCAGGGCCCATGGTCCGGTGTCAAAATATGGAAGACCCACTAAGGAGGATAAGAAGGGCATTGAGATGGAGAGTGTCGCCACGTAGGTTTCAAATAAACGTCTCATCACACATATCACACAAACCTTGTCGCCACACAACGGCTCCACACTCTTATTCTCCCAATCAAACCCCACATTCTTCTCTTTCTCAATCAAGCATATAAACAAAGCAGGTTTCATTTTTTTTCCATTTGTTTATCAAACATTTATAGTGTAAATAACAAATGGGATGAAATGATGAATATCACACACGACATAGCTAATCCTCAATGAGCATTTATAATCTATAAAAACTAAAATAGTCATGGATTATAAATAATATTAGTATGATTTATTTTTTCTAGTTTTGCTTAGCTTAACGCGAATCTTGATTTTCTAATGCAACTGTTTTCACTACACCTGGACATCCTCTAACAAATACCATCAAATTTTAGAATTTCTAGGGTGTTATATCTATCAATGCTTCAAGGTCAATGTAAATATCCATCGATGATAAGAATTGAAAGCAGGGTGTTCATATCCTTTGAGCCCATATTGGGTCAGTAGGAAAGGAGCTTAAATTTTTAGGCTTCTAATGGTAGGCCCATATATTCATTTGATCCAATAGATGCCCATCATGGATTATAAAAAGGTATGCTAGTAGTCCAATCTGATGTGAAAAAAGGGTATACTACAATTATCTCCGTCTCCCTCTCTTTTACCTAAGGGTGAGCAAAAACCGAACCAAACCGAACCGAGTGCATTTCGGTTTTTCGGTTTCGGTTTCGGTTTCGGTTTTTTTCTGTTTTCGGTTTTTTCGGTTTCGGTTTGAAACCGAAAAACCCAAAAAAAAAAATAATTATATTTAAAAAAGTCTAGAATTTTTATTTAAAAATAGGATAACAAGTAATTCTAAACAAATATCTCAAAATCCAAACAAATAAAATATGATTTTTAAGAAAAATAAAAACTTTTTAAACATGTGAAATTAGGACAGAAAAGCACAGAATTTTTATTAATTACAGAATGTGTTTTGAAAATTAAAGAACCAATTCAATATTGTTATATTTTAAGCATAATTTTTTTTTTGGACATACTGAATTAATAGTTTAGTTGATTTAGACAAGATATTGAATTTGTATAACTATTCATATATATTGAGTCAATTAAGGGCTTTAATTCCTTTCAACTAAATATGGTTTTTGTCGCTATAATTTCTTAGTAATTTGGGAGTTTATCAAAATTTTATTTGTTGATAAAATTTAGAATCGTTTATCCTCTTCAGTTTCCTTTTTCTGTTCTGTTTTGTTGACTTTTATTATATGTTCTGCAAGGAATGTTGAATCGGTGTTTAAATTACAGGAAAGGAATGAGAATGTTTTAAGCTTTTCTTTATTTTGGACATGTTAAATTAATAGTTTAGTTGCTTTGGACAAGATGTATAATTTGAATAATTTTAAGCATTTCTTTGTTTTTGGACATGTTGAATTAATAGTTTAGTTGTTTGGGCAAGATGTAGAATTTGTATAACAATTTAAATACATTAAATTTGTTTTTTTTTTTTTTCATTTTTTTGTTGAACTAGCACGTACAAGCATTGTGCCACATAAAAAGTTACATTGATTACATTTAGTTGGTCATCCCTCAAACTTCCTTCACAGTAAATTGGAACATTATTTTCAAACATCTAACTGTAACCACAATTCATATGCCTGGCACAAGACAACATAACAACATGTCCCACAAAGTATATATATTTTCCTTGCCATTGTAACTAAACTAAACTACACAATAACCATGACGTTCCTAAATTAACAGTTGTGGGAAAAATTCTTACAAGGAACTCCAGCAACACAAGTCTTTGAAAGGTCAAAGAAATATCACAGAGGGCATGCACATCAAGCATTTAAAGGGGGTTGTAGCTTGAGGCATAACCTGTGTGAGACATTAAAAAAAGGCAATTCATGAACGATGACATGATGTAAAAGTAGGGAAATTAATGGTACAACTGGGCAAAGTCATAGGAATTTGCTATAGATTTGAACTAACTATGCACACCATAAATGACATAACATGTTTTAAATGGTTCAGTGCACTTATTTTAATGCTAGCTAGACACACCGAAAAAACAATGGGACTGATTTTATTAAAACAAGGTAATCAGTTGGATGTTGGAACAAATAGAATTTTAGAAAACAAATAATCCTCACCTAACGATGAAGGTTCCTGAAAACCTCTTTGTAGACAACATTTTTTGTTCTACCTTGACGACCATCATCACTTTTAGGGACATAAATTTTTAAGCCATCTATGCTTTTAACCCTAGATAAAGCAACGTTTAATTGACCATGAGTAAAGACAGGTTCCGGTAGGAAAACTCCAACATGCTTTAGTGATTGCCCTTGACTTTTGTTGATAGTCATTGCAAAAGAAAGATTAATTGGAAATTGTCTTCTTCTCATTTGGAAGGGCCATATACTTTCGGAAGGATTCATGTCCATTCTATGTATTGGCACTTTCTGGTTGGGATGAGATCCATTTAATGTAATAGCTTCCACAACATTTTTGCCTAATCGTGATATTCGAAGTCGGGTGCCATTACATAATCCAGCTGATTGATCTATATTCCTTAGTAGCATAATCGGCGCACCAACCTTCAATGTAAGTTTATGAGGTGGCAATCCAGAGCTATTAATGGTATTTAGGAATTCAGGTGTGTACAAGTTTTCAAAGGTACAACTATCTTCAGTAGATTTGCACACTGAGTCACAACTAAAATAATCAAAAGACTCACTTGGAAGCATTGAACACATGTGATCATTGATCTGATTAACCATGTCAATTGTAGGGGCAAGAATGGCTCTATCATTGAAGTAATCATTATTCTCAATATTTGCTTCCAAATCAGTGTAGGTGGACTGAACTATAGAATGTATTGGATTATCAGACTGTGGCACTAACAGCTCTGAGGGGATATTTATATCAGCAACACCATCTTCATTATGCCCTAATTTACCATCACCAACTTCAAGCAGCCACTTACTAAACCATTCCAACTTTTTCATTTCGTCATTTGTACGGCCAGCAATCAAGCGCATGTTTTTAGACAAATTAAAAATGGTGCAATGATCCCATAAGTTCGACAAACTGATACATGCATTAACAATAGATGCACGAGAGCCTTTAGGTAACACTGGGAGTATTTGTCGAAAATTGTAACATTACCTCCCTAATCCCACTATTAAACACTCACAATTAAACATTAAAACATTTATAGTACTAACTATGTTAGGAAAAAGAATTAAATTACCAAAAATTCGCTAACATAGTTAGAAAAAGATCTTTCCATAATATTTATATATATTTCAACCTCAACTCCAATCTCTGTCATCACAATATAACTTCCTTCCCAGTACAATAACAGAGAATTTCATTATGCATGATTAAACTCCACACATCATTCTTAAAATACCATACCATAATAGGTATTATACAATAATTTTCTCCCAGAATAGGAACAAGGTTCAGCGGAAGCATCAAATAAAATATGATCCTAAATGTGGCAATACCTCCTGTCCTTCTGGTCCAGAGTATCTCACGATATCAGTGAGAAGTTCCCGGATCCTTCCCTTGACCTCCTACTTCACTCCTAGGACCTGCAAAAGTGAGATCAACGGGGGTAGCCCCAAAACGCAACCACTGACTACTCATCTACGTGTGGTGTGTGCTAGCAAGGTGTCCAGTGGAATACATATATGTATATATATTAGTTCAACCAGCATGCTCAGGTATTCACATATAATGCATATATTGATCCCAAATATCTTTTCTCATCGTTTATAATTATGGAATAACCCATCACAATTCATCCTCAATAATAGTATATATATCATTGATAATTACAGACAACCCAAACAAATCTTACTAGAAATGTTGGGAAAACATGTGGGACCAGTCGGGACCTTCCACCCACCCCTGATCACCACGGTACAGTTCACGAGGGACTCTCTACCCTCCCTGAATAGTACCACAGATTAGAAGGATCTCTGTCCTTTCTGAATCCGTAAGGGGCGATATCCCCTCTTTCGTCTTTCTCTCCTTTATTTCTCATAATATATCAATTAGTCCCTGTGGCGCAACAGGGTACCTCATCACGTGATGGCACAATTTCCAATTCACCGGTGTCACATACCCAAATAATTTCTCACATACAACACATAGATATGCAACACCACAATCAGGCACCAGGCCTTCCAGTATTTTCATAATATACATATATTAAATAATTTCCAAAACCACATATATATTTCCGTTTCAAATATTTCACATCACAAATTTATGCCATTTCAAAATAATACTCCACAGGACATTTATTATAAAAATATTAATATTCCAAGATCTCATTTCCATATCTCATCAATCATCAATTAATAATCAAATCTCAATTTGTGATTCAAAATCTCATCTCCATATAACATCATAATTTTCAAATAATAATATTTCAAATTTCTTACTAACACTACACACACACATAAACAAGCAGAAAGCGGTTACCTGATAGCTGGCACCAATCTCACAATAGTGCAGCTCCCCCCGTGCTAACTCAGTGCAATTCAAGCACTACACAATCATGCATACTACCACAATTAATTATTTATCCAACAATTTTATATGTTGGAAAATAAATTATTTACTACCCTTTCTTTGCCCTTATTTATTTTAAATTTCCAATTTAACATTTATTCTCCCTTTCTATTTCTAAAACTTATCTCTACTCCATTTATACATATATCCAAAATTATTTATCCTTCCAATAACTATTTATAAAAATTCAAGCCTAAATAAAATTAAACCTTACATCCCTAAATTATTTCTCAACCTCAAAAATCCATTATTTAATCCACAATTTATTTTCCAAACCTTAATAAATATCTAAAAATTATGAATTTAACTATAGACACCTCAGATCATCAAAAATCCTAATTTTTAATATATCTAACAATCCAATAAATTCCAATAATTAAGAAAAACCTCCCACAATGAAAAATACACTTAGAAAAACTCATAATCGAAGTCTAAGCTTCAATTTATTAATTTTAGGACTCCCAAAAATTACCAATTTAGACAAGGTCTAATTTTTCAAGTATAACAAATCGGAAAACTAATGACATAGAAAGGTAGAGGAGACTTACAGGATTCCAAAAATGTGCTTAGTTGGCCGAAAAGCTTACTATTCCTATACTAACAGACTCTAATAAGTCTAGTAATATGAATATATATGGTGGAAAGAGAGAGTAAGAGAGAGAAACGAAGAGAGAGAGAGAGAGAGTGAACGTGAATGAAGAGGAACGGTGGGTGTATTTATATATATTTGGTGCACAGTAACTCAATAGTAATGAATAGTAACTCAATAGTAATAATAATAATATAATAATAATATAATAATATATATATATATAAATAATGATTGAAGGGAGACAAGCAGAGAGAAAATTGAGGAGGGAATCGTGGAATGTTTCACGGAAAGATATAGTGAATAGGAAAAAGAAATAATGCACTACTCGGTCCTAAAATCCTCAAATAAGATATTTCTTTTGAACCAAAAAATTTTCTTTTTACTCTCAAAATTTTTCCATAATATCCTTTATTTATTTACTCCCACAATAATCTCTTTTGAGCCTAAAAATAATTTCCCCAAAAATTATTATCTTCCAAATAAGGGAAAAACTAGGCCCTTAAAATCCTCAAAAATACCTCAAAATCCTTCAAATATTCTCATAAACCATCTTTTCTCATTAATCAATTCCTATTTACCCCTATAAATCCTTAATTAATTTTTAGGATGTTACAACTCTCCCCACCTTTTTAAGAATTTTGTCCCCAAAATTCTGCTAACATATCCCCAAACAAGCAAACACAACATTTATAACGTATAAAATCACTCAATAAAGCGAACTTACCCTGGGAATAAGTAAGGGTATTCTCGTCGCATACGCTCTTCAGTCTCCCAAGTAGCATCCCCTGGAGTCATACCTCTCCAGAACACCTTAACTAGCCTAATTGTCTTATTCCTTAGCTGCTTATCCTTAACATCTAAAATCTTTTCCGGCTCAGCTTTATATGTCAAGTTTTCTCTCAACTCGACCTCCTCAGGCTCAATCACATGCGAAGGGTCTGGATGATATTTCTTCAACTGAGAAACATGAAAAACATCATGAAGATTCGATAACTGTAGAGGCAATGCCACCCTATATGCCACTGATCCGACCCGTTCAATGATATCGAACGGACCCATAAACCGGGGAGTAAGCTTCTTAGCTCTAATGGACCTCCCAATACCCGTAGTCGGAGATACCCGAAGAAAAACACGATCCCCAACACTGAACTCTAACGATCTACGTCGTTTATCTGCATAGCTCCTCTGCCGACTATGGGCAGTCAATAGCCGCTGGCGAATCAACTTAATATTCTCTGTCGTCTGATCTACAATATCTGGGCCAATAATAGCCCTCTCGCTAAGCTCCGTCCAACAAATTGGCGACCGGCACTTCCGACCATATAGAGCCTCATAAGGCGCCATCTGAATACTCGAATGATAGCTGTTGTTATAGGCAAATTCCGCCAATGGAAGATGTCTATCCCAACTGCCTGGTAGCTCCAAAGCGCACGCCCTGAGCATATCCTCCAAAGTCTGAATCGTCCTCTCAGTTTGACCATCGGTCTGAGGATGATACGCAGTACTGAACTTGAGCTTCGTACCCAAAGCCGTCTGTAAAGACCTCCAAAACTCAGAGGTGAATCGTGGGTCTCGATCTGAAATAATACTCTCGGGAATCCCATGAAGCCTGACGATCTCGTCCACATACATCTGAGCTAATCTAGTCAAAGGATAATTAATCCTGATCGGAAGAAAATGAGCGGACTTAGTCAAACGGTCCACGATAACCCAAATTGAATCGTGACCAGACTGAGTTAAAGGCAAGCCAACCACAAAATCCATCGAAATACTGTCCCACTTCCATTGAGGAACCTCAATGCTCTGCAATAGGCCACCTGGCCGCTGATGTTCGATTTTCACCTTCTGACAGGTCAGACACTTCAAGACAAATTGAGTCACGTCGGACTTCATCTTAGGCCACCAATAAACTCTTTTTAAATCATTATACATCTTAGAAACGCCAGGATGCATCACATAACTACTCCTATGAGCCTCCTCAAGAATAGCCTTCTTGATATCTTCATTATCCGGAACACATACTCTTTTCCTAAATCTCAAAATACCTAAATCACCCAGATCATAATCTGGATAAACACCACTATCAAGCTTTTCCCGGATCTCCTTCAAATAACTATCCTGATCCTAAGCCACTCTTAAATCCTCGAAGAACCCAAACTGGCCAACAATTGCTCCCAAAAATGCAATTGACCTTTCTGCCCTAACATGAATGACACGACAATCACTAAGAGAAAACTGCTCTCCCACACTTAAGGAAGACATATGTACTGATTTCCGGCTAAGGGCATCAGCAACCACATTTGCCTTTCCCGGATGATACTTAATTTCAAACTTATAATCCTTAATTAGCTCCATCCAACGACGCTGCCTATTATTCAATTCCTTTTGATCCATAAGATATTTCAGACTCTTATGATCACTGAACACCTCAAATTGTGCCCCCATCAAATAATGTCGCCAAATCTTCAAAGCGAAAACAACTGCTCCCAGCTCCAAGTCATGAGTCGGGTAATTTTCCTCATGCGGTCTCAATTGCCTAGATGCATACGCAATAACCTTACCATTCTGCATCAAGACACAGCCCAAACCCATGAAAGATGCATCTGTATACAACTCATATGGCTGACTTGGATCCGGCAATGTCAACACAGGTGCAGTTGTCAACCGGGTCTTAAGCTCCTGAAATGCCGACTCGCATTGATCATTCCAGATGAAAGGCATATCCTTCTTGGTCAAATTAGTCAAAGGTCTCGCAATCTGCGAAAATCCTTGAATAAATCGACGATAGTACCCTGCTAATCCAACAAAACTCCTAACCTCCGTCACTGACTTAGGAGACTTCCATTGCAAAACCGCTTCAACTTTACTTGGATCAACCGCAACTCCCTCGGCAGATATTACATGCCCTAGAAACTTTACCTCCTTAAGCCAAAACTCACATTTAGAAAGTTTGGCATAAAGCTTATGATCTCTCAGAACTCGCAGGACGGAATACAAATGCTCCCGATGGTCTTCTTCACTCTTAGAATATATTAAAATGTCATCAATAAACACCACCACAAACTTATCCAAATACGGACGAAAAATTCTATTCATATAATCCATAAACACGGCAGGGGCATTGGTGAGCCCAAATGGCATCACCAGAAACTCATAATGGCCATATCTCGTCCTGAATGCAGTCTTAGGGACATCCTCTGCTCTAACTCTCAACTGATGATACCCAGACCGAAGATCAATCTTGGAGAAAACTGAAGCTCCTGCCAATTGATCCAACAAATCATCTATCCTAGGCAACGGATACTTATTCTTGATGGTCACTTTATTCAATTGCCGGTAATCGATACAGAGCCGCATGCTACCATCTTTCTTCTTTACGAACAAGACTGGGGAACCCCAAGGCGATCCGCTAGGCCTGATAAAACCTTTATCCAGGAGTTCTTCAAGTTGCTTCTTAAGCTCTACCAACTCCGACGGAGCCATCCGATATGGAGCCTTAGAGATTGGGCCCGTGCCCGGCTCTAACTCAATGGTAAACTCCACCTCCCTTTCAGGAGGGAGTCCACGCATATCATCGGAAAATACCTCTGGGAAATCTCTAACTACATCCACCTGATAGATAGAGATCTCGCTTTCCTCCTTAATGGAGAAGAAAACCATAAAGGCCTCACAGCCTTTTCTCACACACCTCTCTACCCGAGCCGCAGATAGTAACATCGGCGCACTAGATGACTCAGCATAAGACACAATCTTATCCTTACAATGTAAGACTACATTATTTTCCTCTAACCAATCCATACCAATAATCACATCAATTCCCCTTAAGGGCAAACAAACGAGATCAATTTTTGATTTACGGCCTTCAAACCATAAATCCAGATTTTTGCATACTAAAGAAGTCTCAAATTTAGCACCCGCAGGGGTAGACACACGCATATTATATGGCATAACAGATAACTCAAAACTAAGCCTCCGAGTACAATCGAAAGAGATAAAAGAATGTGACGCACCAGAGTCAAACATCACATCAATATTATGGCCATGAATAGAGACCGTACCTCGAATCATATTAGGAGACATCCCTGCCTCCTCAGCTGATGTAGCAAAAACTCTACCCTGAACTAGAGGGTGACTGGGCTGAGCCACTGGCTGCTGCATATTCTGGCCCCCATCTGGGCAGTACCTAATCGTATGCCCAATACGGCCGCATCCAAAACATCTAAAACAGGGTCCCTGGTGGTACCTACCACACTTGCTACAAGGACCAGCTACACTAGGAGTTGACTGAACTGACTCTCCATAAGTCACTTGGCTGCCTCCTCTCGACTGACCTTCTGAACCAAATCTCCACGAGGCTGAATCCTGACGACCCCTACCTGACTGGCCACGTCCAAAACCACCAGACTGTCCTCTATTGTGGCTACCATACTGACCACGACCATAGCTACCTGACTGACCACGGCCATGGCTCCCAGAGTAACTCTTCCTTCCAGAGCCACTAAAATTGCTACTACCACTTGCTCCAAATTTCTTGCTAATACCTCCCGTCGGCCCAAAGGAATAAGAAGGCCTACTCTGAAAAGGTCTACCATGACTCTGCTGGCCCTGACCTGGGCCTCCAGTATACTTAACTGTCTCTGCAGCTGCCTCATTCATCATGCGATCCGCAATCCTCAGCTTCTCACATGCTTCTTCAACATTCTTACATTTCTTATCATACACCTGCAGTCTCAAAGCAGGTCTGGCCTTCTCAAATAACTGCTCTATACGCCACTGAGGGTCGTCCTGACGCTGCAGGAACGAAACATAGCGAGATAACTCTGAAAAAGTAGCAATATACTGATCCACTGACATCCCACCTTGCTTGAAATAATAAAAAGCATTCTCCTTCTCCTTCCTAAGAGAAGGAGGGAAATGATATCCCAAGAACTTGTCCTTAAACTCATCCCAGGTCATCAAGGAATCATCTCCACATACACTCTGCCACCAAATCAATGCTTTTCCTTCCAAGAGGAGAATAGCAACCCTCGCTTTCTGATAAGGGTTACATACCACAGCTGCAAATATGGCCTCCAATCTTTTAATCCAAGCCTCTGCCTCGAAAGGATCTTGACTTCCACTAAAATGCTTCGGATGATGACGGTCAATTTTCTTCCATACCTTTTCAGTACTCAAGTCCTCCGGGCGAGGATAAACTATTTCCTCCTTATCATTAACTTTAGAGAACTCCCCTTGCATTTCTGATTCATCACCCCTATTAGCCTGAGCCTGAAAATCTGCTCTCAATTGATCTATCTTTTCCTCATTTTCTTTATTTATTGCTGCGACTTTTTGTTCCATCTCCTTTCTCAATTCTTCTTTCATTTTGGCTACTAGCTCGTCATATTCTTGGTTTGCAGGCTGCTCATTCCCTGTACCATTTCTTGCACCTGATCCCCTAGTACGAGCCACACTTTCATTCCCTATACTATTTCCTGCACCTGATCTCCTAGTACGAGCCATACTTTCCACCCACCTACGGATGGAAGTTACACTTATTAAAAACAAGCATACAATATGAAACATAAAAAGGGAAAGGATCGGAAAAATATTGCCACAATATCACTAATGCAAGTGTAATGCATGACTGACACAACAAGAAACATGCAAAACACCTTTCCAGGTCTTATACCATAAAACTGATACCAACTGTAACATTACCTCCCTAATCCCACTATTAAACACTCACAATTAAACATTAAAACATTTATAGTACTAACTATGTTAGGAAAAAGAATTAAATTACCAAAAATTCGCTAACATAGTTAGAAAAAGATCTTTCCATAATATTTATATATATTTCAACCTCAACTCCAATCTCTGTCATCACAATATAACTTCCTTCCCAGTACAATAACAGAGAATTTCATTATGCATGATTAAACTCCACACATCATTCTTAAAATACCATACCATAATAGGTATTATACAATAATTTTCTCCCAGAATAGGAACAAGGTTCAGCGGAAGCATCAAATAAAATATGATCCTAAATGTGGCAATACCTCCTGTCCTTCTGGTCCAGAGTATCTCACGATATCAGTGAGAAGTTCCCGGATCCTTCCCTTGACCTCCTACTTCACTCCTAGGACCTGCAAAAGTGAGATCAACGGGGGTAGCCCCAAAACGCAACCACTGACTACTCATCTACGTGTGGTGTGTGCTAGCAAGGTGTCCAGTGGAATACATATATGTATATATATTAGTTCAACCAGCATGCTCAGGTATTCACATATAATGCATATATTGATCCCAAATATCTCTTCTCATCGTTTATAATTATGGAATAACCCATCACAATTCATCCTCAATAATAGTATATATATCATTGATAATTACAGACAACCCAAACAAATCTTACTAGAAATGTTGGGAAAACATGTGGGACCAGTCGGGACCTTCCACCCACCCCTGATCACCACGGTACAGTTCACGAGGGACTCTCTACCCTCCCTGAATAGTACCACAGATTAGAAGGATCTCTGTCCTTTCTGAATCCGTAAGGGGCGATATCCCCTCTTTCGTCTTTCTCTCCTTTATTTCTCATAATATATCAATTAGTCCCTGTGGCGCAACAGGGTACCTCATCACGTGATGGCACAATTTCCAATTCACCGGTGTCACATACCCAAATAATTTCTCACATACAACACATAGATATGCAACACCACAATCAGGCACCAGGCCTTCCAGTATTTTCATAATATACATATATTAAATAATTTCCAAAACCACATATATATTTCCGTTTCAAATATTTCACATCACAAATTTATGCCATTTCAAAATAATACTCCACAGGACATTTATTATAAAAATATTAATATTCCAAGATCTCATTTCCATATCTCATCAATCATCAATTAATAATCAAATCTCAATTTGTGATTCAAAATCTCATCTCCATATAACATCATAATTTTCAAATAATAATATTTCAAATTTCTTACTAACACTACACACACACATAAACAAGCAGAAAGCGGTTACCTGATAGCTGGCACCAATCTCACAATAGTGCAGCTCCCCCCGTGCTAACTCAGTGCAATTCAAGCACTACACAATCATGCATACTACCACAATTAATTATTTATCCAACAATTTTATATGTTGGAAAATAAATTATTTACTACCCTTTCTTTGCCCTTATTTATTTTAAATTTCCAATTTAACATTTATTCTCCCTTTCTATTTCTAAAACTTATCTCTACTCCATTTATACATATATCCAAAATTATTTATCCTTCCAATAACTATTTATAAAAATTCAAGCCTAAATAAAATTAAACCTTACATCCCTAAATTATTTCTCAACCTCAAAAATCCATTATTTAATCCACAATTTATTTTCCAAACCTTAATAAATATCTAAAAATTATGAATTTAACTATAGACACCTCAGATCATCAAAAATCCTAATTTTTAATATATCTAACAATCCAATAAATTCCAATAATTAAGAAAAACCTCCCACAATGAAAAATACACTTAGAAAAACTCATAATCGAAGTCTAAGCTTCAATTTATTAATTTTAGGACTCCCAAAAATTACCAATTTAGACAAGGTCTAATTTTTCAAGTATAACAAATCGGAAAACTAATGACATAGAAAGGTAGAGGAGACTTACAGGATTCCAAAAATGTGCTTAGTTGGCCGAAAAGCTTACTATTCCTATACTAACAGACTCTAATAAGTCTAGTAATATGAATATATATGGTGGAAAGAGAGAGTAAGAGAGAGAAACGAAGAGAGAGAGAGAGAGAGTGAACGTGAATGAAGAGGAACGGTGGGTGTATTTATATATATTTGGTGCACAGTAACTCAATAGTAATGAATAGTAACTCAATAGTAATAATAATAATATAATAATAATATAATAATATATATATATATAAATAATGATTGAAGGGAGACAAGCAGAGAGAAAATTGAGGAGGGAATCGTGGAATGTTTCACGGAAAGATATAGTGAATAGGAAAAAGAAATAATGCACTACTCGGTCCTAAAATCCTCAAATAAGATATTTCTTTTGAACCAAAAAATTTTCTTTTTACTCTCAAAATTTTTCCATAATATCCTTTATTTATTTACTCCCACAATAATCTCTTTTGAGCCTAAAAATAATTTCCCCAAAAATTATTATCTTCCAAATAAGGGAAAAACTAGGCCCTTAAAATCCTCAAAAATACCTCAAAATCCTTCAAATATTCTCATAAACCATCTTTTCTCATTAATCAATTCCTATTTACCCCTATAAATCCTTAATTAATTTTTAGGATGTTACAAAAATCACCACCCATAATAACACATTTACCACCAAAAATTTTCCTTGAATACATGATATCTTTAAGCGTGTGATCAAAAGCTTCAATACAGAATCGTTGAACCATCGATGCTTCATCCCAGATTATTAGTTTAGTACTAATTAGCAACTCTGCTAGATCTGTTTTTTGCTTAATAGAACACATAGAATACTCATTAATCTGTATGGGGATGGCAAAACATGAATGAGCTGTTATACCAGAAGGGAGTAAAGTAGCTGCAATACCACTCGATGCAACAGTTAGAATAATATCGCCTTGAGCACGCAAAGAAGATGTCAATGCATTCCATAAGAAAGTTTTGCCAGTCCCGTCATAGCCATGTACAAAGAAGAAACCAGGCATTGAAGAATGCAGTGACCTCATAACCTTGTCATAAATAAAATTTTGCTCCTCGTTTAAAGAGCTGACGAGTGAAACAGATAGGTCACTCAAAGCGCTACGATCATAACTAAGTTCTTGTAAAATGAGATTATTTGAAACATTTGCATTGATAGAAGAAGTAGGAATAGGAATTCCGGGAAAATCATGAAGGCTTTTACCATTCATACCAAGCAGTTGATTGATTTCTGTCAAACACGTAGCTTCTTTATCAGCATCAGAGAAAGACAAACCTAGGACATAGTAGTAGCATTGTTAGTATTAGGATTGAAGACGTAAAAAGTAAATAGTTGTCAACAATTTTAATGAAAAGAAAAGCTTACTTGAGCAGTGTGGATGCGAGTGTGGAACATAGAAAAAGTCTTCCGAAAGTATTTTGGAAGATTTTGTCCAAAATAAGTCAGGCTTCTGAATACAGTTTGACAAAAGCATGCTAACAAATAGCTTTCGTAAAGCAAAACCCGTTGCCCAATGTGATGCCTCCTTGATGGCATTAACAAACTCTTCATCATCATCTAATAATCCTAATGCAGCACATGTAGATCGAAATGATTCATGAACAACACCATCCACTGTCTTAATTGCATCAAATGATTGAGGACCACGAACTTTAGTTAGGAGCACACGCAAAAAGTATAATTCACCATAACCGGGTGTTACATTAGCAATGCGACCAACAGAACGTCCTTTTTCTCTCTTTTTCCATTTTATTTCCTCTCTCAAATAAACAAAATGCTGAGGGAACTCAGCATATGTAAGGGTTTTTGCTAAGTCATCATCTACATTCATTTGCATCCATGCTAAGAATTGAGACTCACATACTCTTGGTTTGTCCAGCAGCTCAGACATATCTTCATTATTTGAGTAGATGATAAATTGTTGGTTGGGCAAATGGAAGCTTAATCTTTCAACTGACGGTGATCTATGATGAATGGCAAACCCAAATATACACCAAGCAGCTTCACACGCAGAGATATATCTAAAATTATAATATTGCTGGATCTCATCAAGTAATACTTGACCATTTCGATTTGAGCTGTCAAATATCCCTGCTACAACCCTATCATTGCCTTTACTTATGTATTTGAATAAGTACTTAATGGCTGTTGACTGATTGCATTTCTTTACGTTAATATGAGCTTGGAACATGGTGAGTAGTGTAGGAATATAAGGCACCACAAAACGGTTATCAAGATGTATACCTTTAACTTCAATGCTATTCCCATCATCCCTTCGCCTGTATGTAGGATAACCATCATCATCAATTGACGTATGGGTGTTGAACTTCTTAGGAAAATGCTTACTGCATTGCTTATCCTTCATGCAAGGAGATTTAGGATATGCTTGTCCACATGGACCATGAACCATAAATTTCTTCACTAATTCATAAAGTTCAGGAGAAGACTTGGGGTCAGGTATTTCTGTAGTGATCAATTTGTCAATATCATCCGGTGATTTTATCTTGTCAGGTGGTTCAAGGAATAATAAGACATGTGCATGTGGAAGGCCTCTTTTTTAAAACTCAATTTTATACACTTCTGCAATATGTAAATGAATTAACAATGTAAAACATTAAAAATGCATAAAAGAGAAGCAGTTATATCATTTGTGGTGTTCGTACCTGCACGTATCTTGCCAAACATTTTTGTTTTATGCAGAATTTTCATTAAAGCTTTCAATTTAAATCTGAATATGCGTGATAAAATGCTAGCTCTGTCCGCTGCCGACAATGATTGCTGATCTAAAAAACGTTGGATTTCTGGCCATGCAAGATTACATGTGAAAGTAATAAACAGATCAGGATATCCAGCCCAGCGACATATGGCCATGGCATCCTGGTAATTTTGAATCATATACCTTGCTCCTCCAGTAAAGCTTGCCGGTAAAATAATCATCTTTCCTTATGAAGCTGCATTTAATTCACCACTAACAACAGCATCAGAGAGGCCTTGATATAAGTCAACTCTAAGCTCCTTTTGATGTGTGCGATACCAATGTAATCTTTGAGATTCCATCATTGTGTAAGCATCAACAATGACTTGTTGCAGCAATTTATTCGCATAGAGTAACAGTGATATTTCATTATCCCTTATCATCAACCTGAATGCAAAGAATTCTCATATACTCACTCGCTTCCTTGAACTCGTAATGGAGAGGGTTTCCTCTCTGTGTTGAATATCATCTCTATACCCATCTTCACCAAAGGGAAACAGAAGTGGATATTGAAGTGGCAAATACGAAGCATGTAGCTCACTAATTCTTTTAGGTGTGCCAGCTTGTTCATCCACAATTATATCTCTAACATGGAAATTTATATCAATATCTCCAAAAATTAATGCTGCAACTTCAGAAGCAGTTAGCACATTGTAGCAACGGCCATCATGTTGTCTGGTGCCAATCAAGCATAATCTAAGTTGACTTGATGCTTGGTTTCCTATATGGTTTGCAGCATTGCGATACTGTTTAACAAAGGGATTGACTTGATCAAGGACTTGCTTAATTTGCTCAACAATCACAGGTTGAATGGTAGAGTCTAATTTATGCTTGCTGCAACAAATTTTTGAGTAAAAATGTGAATTGGAGGTACTTAAACTATTTCATTAAATAAAGCAAGACGTTTTCATTTACCTTACAGCTTCGATTATGTTCGTAACTTCATGATCAGTATCATATATGTATAATTGTGAGTACACTGGACACCTTCAGGTGGCATTAAACTTCTAATATTGTGGTAATTCATGCCAAACAATGAAAAGCTATATGGTCCACCACCACAATTTTTAGAATGGTCAATCTTGCCACCCATTGATGTAAAAGAAAACATATTATTGTACTGCCTTATGTTTGCATGAAATTTTTTTTGAGATTTTTGATTTCTTATCAAAAAACAAAGTATGAAATGCAGGAGGTGGTGGCTTCATTGTTGGTAATTGAACCTTTCCTTGAAGGCAGCATAAGGAGAAGTTATTAACAACCCTCTTCTTTGAATTGTTTTGAACTCTTTCAACAATGCACCACAAAATTTACATGCATGCACAAGATCACCGTCATCCATGTATCCTACAAAATTTACAGAATAATGTGGTCAAATAATATTTAAGTATTCAAAAATCATGTGTGTACTAAGGAAGAAAGGAAAAAAATTAAAACCTTGAACAATTGTCCTTTTTTTTTCGATGAGTAGAATTGGAGGCACTATTAACTGGTCCTTGTCGTTGACACGAATGAATGAAGGAATCTGATAGATAAAATTATGCAATTATGTAATGCAGGCAATAATGCAATAAACTTGCAATGATCATATTTGGGTATAACATAACTAAACCTGATTCTTCATCTGAGCTTGAGGATTCATCACCAACAAATTGCCCCTCATTGAATTCTAAATTAAAGTGTATATCTTTATAATTTATGACTTGCACTGCTCAATCAGAAAATGTAAGGAGGTTAATTTGACTTTATTTATAATTATACTACAGCAGGAATACAAAATGGGAAACTAATAGAAACTGTAATCCAAAAATATGGTTACCTATGTTGTCTGGGTAGTTATTTGGAGCTTCTGCATTACCATTGTTAGACTGTGGTGTGGTGCTATATGGAGGACATTGGATTGGTGTTGTTACTAAGTTGATTTGTGGACCACAATATGGTGACACTGTAAGGAAAAAAGGTTGGCACATTAAACCACTTGAGAAAAGATAAGTTCTTAGTGATTCCAATCACTTTAAAGAGAACCACATGTCATTTTAATACAAGACTATAATTTAAAAAGCATATGCAAGAGCAAAGCACATACAATGTATGTTAGGCGTAACTGGTTGATGTTGGTTTTTTAAGATTTAAGGGCGGGTATAAGTGGAAGTAGTTGGTTGGTTGTGATTGTTTTCAAGGATACCCTTTAACCTGGCACTCTTTCTTTGGAAACCTGTGGCCAGTCCATGTCCTTCATTTTGAGTTCTCTGTTTTGAGTCTGTGTCATCAACAGAAGGAGATTAATGGCAATAAATGAAAGTTATGTAACATAGTTTTCCCACAACTCTTGTAAGCGTTCAAACCTGTAGCAGAGGGAAATTTAAATCGATTGGATAGCTGGACAAAAACATTTTTAATATCATGCAGAGCTCTCCTTTTTCTTGAGTGCTTCTTAGGCTCGGTGGCAGTAAGAGGTGTGCAAATGTCAGATGCTAGAGTGTGAAAAGCATTATTGTTAGAGTCAAATGAAGGTGATGTACGAAGAAGTCTGTTCTCTTTTCCTGTTGGAGGTGTAGCAATGGATTTCTTCTCCATTTCTACAAAGGAATAGGTACAACAGCATATAAGAATGTCACACACCAAAATATAATTACATATTGAATTGTGATGTTGTTGCTAAGGAATAATGTTAAGAGAAGTATGAATATAGTACCTATAACTTGCAATGCGTTTTTCCTGACACAACAAAATGTTGGTAAGGCACGGCCTTCAAGTGAATTCAATGGTGTTGTTCCAGGATAAGCATGATTGTTAATATTTAATGCATTCCAGCTGTGGATATCAAGAACATAAACACATACTGCTGAAATTTCATTTGTGTGTGAAAGATAGATGTAGGTATGGTGGTAAAAGGAACCACATTCGATGAGCAGTGGGGCCTCTTAGATTATGTCCATTACCCATGAGAGATAGGGTAGTAGATTGGTTGAGACATGTAACATCAAACGGCTGGATGGGGACTTCGTTTGTTGAGCAGCATTGAATGTGACTATGGCTACATTTGTAGTGAGTCAGCACCTTTGTAGTCAAGCAAGAGGATTACTTAATTGTTTCCTTCTTCATATTTAAAGGAAATAAATTATTTGTGGCAATGTACATGCACTACACGTAGAGGCAGCAAATAATTAGATAAAGATGAATTTTTTGGTGGATGTTAGGAAACACACGAGGCAGATAAGTTAGAACATCTTCTATAGTTAATTAGATTATATTGTACTTCATAACTAATCTGATGTCATATTTACTGGGCATACATATAAGTATAAGCAAATTGAAGTTACTCCCTCCTCTCATAATTATAAGATCAATTTGAATTTTTTGAAAAAAGTTAAGGAAACAAAATTAATCACTTTAAATAATCTATAATTATCTTTATTCCTAAGAACTTCTCTATTGTACTTATAAACTAACCTATAATCTAATTACATGTAACATATGTTATAATTTAATGGTCTAATTTGCTTTCTTAACTTCCACAAAAAGAAGTCAAAGTGATTTTATATTTAAGACAAGAGGGAGTATTAATCTTGTATCCTTCACTTATCCGGAAAATAAAGTTTGATCTTATAATTATGGAAAGAGGGAATAGGATGGCAGTAAATTATAACAATACTATATATAATTCGATTAAATGTAAAAATACTAACTAATTAGCAAAATATATGAATATACACAAATTCACTTGCTCTATCTTGTATAGTTAATTTAACAAAGGAAGTAAATTTTATTCAAAAAGTACGAAATCTTTTTTGCATGCATCATACACCGTGGAAAAGAAGTTGATGTGAACAACTATATTTGATTAGATAATTTGAACGGATGGAGTATGACATTAGTAAAACCCCACAATTAAAGATAATTAAAGATTCCTGGAATACACACAGTTTGCATGGCTGACGTTTAGTGGTGTTACTTGTGAACAATTAACCTTATGATACCATTGTCATTAAGAAGAAGACAAATTTTGGAAATGAAGCAACTAAGATAATTAAAAGTTTTTTACAGAACTTAAACGAAAGATACATTGCATTAAAAAACAGAACTAAAAGAAAGAGTACAACAACGAAAGCAGTAAACACACATTACAGTAGCAACATTGAGCTCACACTTATACGATAAAAAAGGAAGGTTGCTTTAGAAGCATTAAGATCCAAAATAAAGAACAATCACTTTCATTGGCCACTACTTCTCTTGCTTGACAACTTTTAGCACTTTGTTGTTTGCAGAAGGGATGGGTAGAGGAGGTTCGGATGTACCATCAGCTTCAACAACAATTCTTTTCAGATGAGCCTTCCTCTTAGCTTTAGAAATTGTAGGGGTAACATTCTGGGACAAATCGACTGTTACAGCGGTGTTACATTGTGTGGTCTGTTCATTGGTATGAGGCATATCCCTTGAAATAGTTGCAATTTTCTGGGCAGCCATCTTTTCGCTTTATATTAGTGTTGCATTGATTGATAACATGCAAATATTTGGATAAGAGATACAGTAAATAAAATGATAACATCAAAGTAAGAAGCACAAAACAAAATTTTTTAGCACCTGGGATTGGGGTTGTGCATGGTTTTCAGGGTTAATTGCAACTTCCTACAAAAAATTGTAACAACAAAGTTTACAAATAAAGGCAGGAAAGTATGCATCCATTGTCCAAAAGATGTAAACACTTAGAAATGTTAAACGAATATTTACGTACAGCATTGGATGCCACTGAATTGAACTTTTCAGTCAAATCCTCACAGATTGTATACTGTTGCACACTAATGCTTGAACCCACATGCTTAGCATTAAATTCATTACGTTTAAGTTTTATCATTAGCCTTTTTCCAACAACTGAATCGCATTCATCAGGGAAGTCATATTCACGTTGTTCCTAATGAATAAAGCAGAGTTAGTACTTAAAATAATTCTATAGTACCAATAATCATAAAGATTGTATGGCTTTACACTAATATGGGATTGCTTTAATTTTGCAGCTGAATGGTTAAGCAGTTGTGTAGCTAGCTTGTCCCAAAATACAACAGAAGCACTTCCTATGTCATCGACAATGCTATAATGGATTTTAAGCCTGCAAAGTACATTAATGGAACAATTATCAGATGCAAATAATGATATATTGATCTGCAGGAATTAGAATATGAAACAGCTTGTAAGATTACTTTGGCTCAATTGCATCTGGTTTCTTCTTGCACCCTGGACAAAAGAAAGTACTGCCATCATTTCTTGGCTTTGAACCACACTTAGCACATCCGTCATAAGTCCAGCCATGTCGAGTGTTAAGTTTTTGAATTAAACCGGTAATGACAAAAGTGTCTCCCTGTGCGCATAAAACAACAATGAATATGTGACATGGCAAACAGTACATTGTTTTGAATTAATATGAGTTGCAGAGAAATGAAAACGCAGGCATTACAATCTTTTGCTCTGATATATGAGATATTGGAATTCTTGAATTAGTGCGAAGCACGTTGGACGAATATTGTTGACTGGATTGGGGTGGTGTATTTTGGCTCAGACTAGTTGTTAGCGGTGTGGATCTGCCCTTTGCACTAAATTAAACATTTCTTGCATTTAAGTGACATGTATGAGAGAAACAAATAAATAAATAATGTGACAAGCTAAAATCAACGTACGTTGAAATAAGTTCTTTAACCTCAGGCAAGTCTGGGTTGAAAAAGACACGTGTTGCATTGAATGAGCTGCATATTTGTGGGACACCTAGGTATAAAAAAAGATCATTAGACTTAATGGAAAGGAGATGTGGTATGATTACTTTTTAGATTTCAATCAAATGTAGACGTAAGTTGAAAAATATAACCATCCTCAGAAAAACTGATCCTTGCAAGATTGAATACTGCAACAACAGGCGTTTCTATGTTCTCCAGCTGATCAAAGTAAGCCTTGGTAGAACATTCATCAAAGAGAATACAATCCAGGTCGTTATCACTACACACAAATTCATAGAAAGTACAAAATTAAGTATATGTGAAATTGATTTTCATTCTGCATTAATGATAATGGACAGCATACATTAAAAACATAACATACTTAATGTCAGTGAGAAGAATCCTGAGCTTATGCTTAGTTTCATTTTCTTTGCGATACTCCTCGAGATGTCCAATATTCTTAGCAAAAGCGATAACATCTGAAAAAAAAATGTTAGTTCAATGTAAGCCATTTTGTACAAGTCCTACAGATATGACATTTTCAATAAGATGAGTGAAATATGTATTAACCTATCAAGTGTTCTGGGAAATTTTGTTCTATTGCCTTCAGCACCTCAGAAACAGGTAGGAAGGTGTAACTATTCATTAGCAAATCTACCTCTTGTTGCCTAACATAGGTACTCTGAGTGAAAATAATCTTGTAAGGATGTGTTGTTGCTTTGTACTGGCTTGAATTGTGAGAGACAATAAAATTAGCAATAAAGTAAGTCTCGCCCTCAATTAAGTTAAAATGATCATTTTCATTGAGATCCCTTGCAATGATGCTAGCTTGAATCTTGGTACCCTGCAAAAAAGTTAGAGGTTTGAGAAAAAGTACAGGGAACAATATTAATGTCCATTTACGTCGGATAAAACATAAGGAAAATGGTATAAAACAAACCTCCTTATCAATAAAAATCATTGTTATGCAAATTAAATTAGAAGGAGATGTCTTCTGATAGACATTCCATTTCCTCCATACATGAACAACTATAGACCATCTATCAGTGGCATCATTCAACGCATTGAGTAAGGACACGCGAGACATGTTGGATGAATGTCAAGTGGAGATATTTAGGAATGGAGTTTGAGAGGTGATGAATATAGGAAGAGGTAATAATGCAAGATATGAAGTCGGATTTTATAAAAATGGAACACCTTTATGCCGGCATAATGGTAGGGGTACTTTGAGAAACATGTCTGTAGAGTGTAGCCTAATAATCACGTCAATGTTGAGTCCTACGAAATAAATTTGGTTTATTGTTGTAAGTTATATTAAATGTTTAAGAAGGGAGCATTAGGTGGTTACATGTACATAGAACAAAGTGGTCATCATTTTAAGAAGGTCCTTGCGTCCTCCAAACCACCAAGGTATGGCCCATATCATTTTATTCAAGCACTGACATAATAGATCATACACCTTTTGGACAATTAGCAGACGTTCATTTAAACATTTTGGCCTAGACATCAAACTATGTAGTAGGCAGAAGCTGAGAACACAAGTATGGCCATTATCTACTGGCTTTGTATCAGTTCCTAACCGTACTGTAGGGGCTAGACATTATAGTATACTTTCAGCGTAGTTCTGAACACAAGTACGGGCTGAAAATATTGAATAGAAAAATATTTCTAAAACACAGCAGCAAATTACTTTGTAGGCAGTAGCTGTAACCAAAAGTATGGTCATAAGATATTGAAAAGAGAAGATTTGTACCAGTTAAAAATCTTACCATGACACAGACAAGCGGAGCACATATTGATGTAATATTGAGTAAATCGTCTATGTGATTTGATTTGAAGTAGGAATTGTTCAAAATACCATGGTCCTGCTATTTTTATCAATGCACTTCGTTTCATAATTTATACAATCTGAACAACATAGCATACCAAGTAATGTGAGACTACTGTCATAGCAACAATATCCCACGAGATATATTAATTGGAGTAGGTAAAATTTGTAGATGCTTGAGTTACTGTTCGAACTATTGCAGCTACTGCACGTACAAGGTCATTGTAATCCCTATGTCATTACCCCTTTCTCACACAAAGTTAAGTTATGCAACATTTCAGTCATGTAACTTTAAAATATGTGAAACTTAAATTTAGCTGCAAGAAAAATCAATTTCATCAATATCCATACTGGCATGTTAATGCCATAGTTGAGCATTATAACAAAATAAAAGAAATAGTATAACAGAACAAAAAAATCTCAGATTTCTATAACACACAAGGCTTACCATTATCCCATGGTTTTTTAATTTTGTTGTAAGATTGATTATTCTGCTTGTTGCAGACAAAAAGTATGGGCAAAAGATATTGATAGGACAATGTGAACAATACACCATACCAAAAAATCTGACACTAATTTCATAGCAACCATTCCCTAGGAATTATATTAATTGGAGCAGGTAAAGGTTCAAGAAGCATGGTACACTCTGCACAAACTATTACAACCATTTCCATGGTATGGTATTAGTAGTAGTAGTCAAACATTGCAAACCCATGATGCTGTGTCTACCAACTCTTGCAGCATGACTAATAAGACATTCTTCACATCAACTCATACGAAATTAATTAGCCTAACTTCCAACTAATTATTCTAAAAAAAACGTCCAACCAAATTTTTTTTAGGGGCAAGAATTAATTTGTACACTTAGCCATTGTTTAATTATCCAATAATTACCAAAAAAACTCCGACAGTACTTATACCATGAAGAATGTAAAAAATTAACTATAAAAGCAACCAAAGTCTCTTGAACACAGCACTTACACTTCAACCAGAGGGACCAATTCTAATATACCTGCCCTACTGTAGATACACAATTGGAACATAGACAAAAGTAGTATAAAAGCAATATGCTAATAACTCAGAGGAGAAGGTAATTGTAAGAAGAACTTACTGTTTTAGAATTAACAGAGAACTGATGGAAGCATTTGAAGAATTTTCCTTTGACGACCTTTACGGCTTACTAAGGCACTGGAGGGAGCAAAGGACCTGTTGTCTCCAAATAAAGTGTGGACCAATGTATGTGTACGCATTGCAAGATGAGCACAAAGACAAGATGAAGATTAACACGGTAGAAGTAGATGAAATATTGCCAGGTTGTGATGACTTTTACTCAGCACCCTACTTTCTATTTCGAAATCTGTACGGGTTAATCAGAGTCCGTGGTGTAAGCAACGCCCAATGGAGCTCGGCGGACAACAGCAGCTACTGGTACCATAGAGAGTACACGAAGGTCGTAGAATCTTACATGCCTTACTTGAGGGTGAAAATAGGGTGTGACGACAATTCAGGAATAATGTTCCTCAATTTTTGGTATAATACTTACATGAAAGTTTCAGCCTCCAAGGGAAGCAGAAGGAACAAAAGGCTCAACTTTGGGATTCGCCGCCGTGAAGTACAGGCAGTGCAAAGTGTGGAAGATCCAATTTCTCTACCATCAGCTTCTGAGCTTGGGGTCGAGCTAGGCTTTGTGACCGATGAGGATTGATCTGGTTTGCTCATTATCCGTATTTGGGTTTTTTTGGGTGGTACCATTTATGACGTGCTTGTTGCCTTGAATGAAGTGGGGCCATAGTAAAATGTACTTAATAATGATAATGAGCAAACCATTCGGACTTATTGCAAAGGCATGAATGTATTCCAGCAATACTTGTCGCCACTTCTTTATTAGCCACTAAAGATTGATTTTAGATCATGAGTTTATAACTCTTTTCCCAAGCCATTAATTATTTTATAACAGTACATTAATTTATAACTTTTTTTGCCATCCAGTAATTATTGATTAATTTATAACAATAAGATATTGATATGGAAAATTTAAAAAGATTTGGACAAATAGAGCACATCGTACTAAAGCATACAATGAAGTTCATTAATTTATAACATTAAAATATGGGGTCCAACTTACTAAAGCCTACGTTGAAGTTCAGTGCCCTGCTTTCGAGGACATATATTGCTGAAACTTTTAATTTTTTTCAGTATGATACATTAACTTACTAAATCATTCATTGAGCTTCAGCAACATGATTTTTACATTCCATACAGTACTATTACATAATGGTTAGTGATGAACAAAGTTCTGCCTGGTTCAGACATCCAACCATGGCAATCCTTTGTTGCAATATCTCTGGATATGATGGATTAAAAAGTACCCTGGCTGCATCACAGTTGGAGGCAACAATAATTCCACCTACAATTGAACAATTAAGTGACAATCAATCAGAGACTGTAAGTAGAAGGCAACAATAAATCAAACTGTAATATAAAACACCTCCATTGAGAAGAAGCCTCCATTCTCACCCATCCCAGGCTCATAAAGGGCGACCATGAAACCTCAAATATCTACGCAAAAAGCATCAAACACGAGTCAGCATGCATTAGAATTACAGTGCTTCGAACATACCAGGTTATGTCAGGAAATGGTAAGATAAAAAAAACTACCAACTAAATCGGTAGGAGGGCATGGACAGGTGATGATTTAGTGGCGAAGATATTGGCGGCAACTTGGCTCCATTGTGGTCATGTCTTGATTACCCACTGATTTGGTATTTACCGGCGACAGTGAAAAAGTGGCAGAGCTTATGGGTATTTATTGAGAGATGTCATGACATTTATATAGGAGGAAGGGGACTGTATCTGTATAAAATAGGAGGGAGACTGAATAGGTGGCTTCTTTGAATTTTAAAGGCGGGAAAGGCACATTGTACATGTGTAGGGAGATCAAGGGAAGGGGCATTTTGGGGGTTTTTGGAGAAATTTGAACTTGTCATAAGTCTTGTGAATAGTGATATGTGAGGGGAGCGAGACATATGAGAAGGTGAGTGGTGATTTTTTTTCCTTATATATATTGATTTTCTTATGGGCCAAATCTGAAAAAAAAAGAGCCCAAAAAACCGAAAAAACAGAATCGAAAACAATTTGGTTTTTCGGTTTCGTTTTTTTCCCATTTTCGGTTTTCGGTTCCAAAACCGAACCGAAAAACCAATACTCACCCCTAATCTTACCTTTCATTGTAGAGATAAGGGTTATTTTTACCCCAGAAGTAGTCACTGAGGATCAATGTTGCCCTGGAAGTTATCAAAATGTAGCAATGTTACCCCACCGTTATTTAGTGTTAAATTTGACTGTTAGGTTGACTCAATTGACACACATGGCATTGACATATCATCATTCAAAGCCACCTTACCATCACCATCCCTCCCTCCCTCCCCCTATTTCTCTTCCTCTTTCTTCTCTCTTCCTAGCAATGAATTCCCCTCGCGGTGCGAAGTGAACCATCCACCTCCTCCCCATATGTATATCCCTTGAAGTTTTTTTTGTTTCATCTGGTAAACCCAAAAATCCGACCTGTCACTTCGATGATTTTGGGTACCACCCCATCTCGTTCTTGTTTAAATCCAAGGAATAAAATAAAAATCGATGAACTCGATGCTTGGACTCGAATCTTTATCAATGAACCATATCCATCATCCGCAGTTGCGCTTTCTTTCTAGATCTGGTGTCTGGTTCATGCTCTCATTTCTGCACCACTATCAACCCCACCCAACTTGTCGCCTCTCTTTAAAATTGGATCTGGTTTATTTTCTCTCTTGTGGTGTTCGATTTCTTGTTAATGGTATCTTTGATTTATTGGTTCTGATTCTTCTGGTTGCACAAATGCATGATGATCTTTAATTTGATTTTTCAAAAATAAAATCTGGTTTACTTTCTTGGTTGTGGGCTTCGTTAAATTGTTTTTTATTGATTTTCAGTTATGAAGCTTTCTATCTGTGCCATTTTTCTAGATCTGTATGCTAATGCTTTTGGATGAGTTTTTTGATTCTGGTTCGATGTCTACTCCCATTCTTCGTTTGGTGTGTTTTTGTTTAGAAAGCAGGTGGATGGTTCACTTCGCACCACTGGGGGGAATTCATGGCTAGGAAGTAGGAAGAGAGAAGGAAGAGGAAGAGAGGGGGGAGGGAGGATGATAGTGAGGTGGCTTTGAATGATGATGTGTCAGTGTTACGTGTGTCAAGTAAGTCAACATAACAGTCAAATTTAACACTAAATAATGTTGGGGTAACATTGCTACATTTTGGTAACTTTTGGGGCAATATTGATCCTTAGTTAATATATCCGGGGTAAAAATGACCTTTATCCCTTCATTGTATTGTCCAAAGTTTTATGTTTGGAAAAAGAGAGAGATCAAAACAGAGGCATAAATGAGTTCACCTTCACCCAGTAATTGGGCCTTCAACTGAGAGCCCACCATATGTCAGCCGAAAAAAATAGCTGAGCCCAACAGATATATATTCATTCAAAAAACAAAAAACCCGAGTCCACCGTGATCATCGTCCTCGCAAAGAGACCGTACAATCTCTGCCTGTAAAATGTTGAGAACCGTCTCTGGAATTCGCACTTCACTGAGATCTCTCAACAAGATCTTAGCTACTGTGCGTTCCTTCTCCTCTCTCTCTTCACCATCTCAACCTTCTTCTTCGTCGAAACTCCACCTCCCTTCAACTTGGACTCCTTTTCTTCACTATTCGCAGTCATTTAAGCAGAACAAGGAAGACACATATGAAGTCGAATCACTTTTCAACAGGGACCCCACTAGCCCACCTAATTTGTTTGTTGTTCAACCTCGTCTTCGTCCCGATAAATATTTACAGGCTAAGCTCAATGAAGCTCTTTGTCTTGCTAATTCTCTGGAAGAGCAGCGTGATGGGTATTTCGATACTGACTTCTTTGATAAGCCCTTGCCTCCCCATATCATTGTTCAAAATCCATCCTTGAAAGGTCATAAGGCTCGCGCAGGTCTGTCTCTAACTTTACTGTCTTCAATTACATTTTTCATACGTCATTATTGTATCTTGAATTAAAATCTGCAGCCGTCTATCAATGATTTTAACTAGCACCTCCTTTTCTGCATAATTCACGTAGCTTTTGGTCAGAAAGCTATAGGCTTGAGCTTGAGGGCTGAGAAGGGGACAGTTTATCGAAATTTGAAACGATGCTGAGGTTATGAGAGCTTTGTGGGAGATTTCAAATTAGTTGTCATTTCTCTGTGTTGAAGTTTAAATCTGAATGGAGTGATTTGTATAGACTGTACAGTGTAATGTGTTCATGGTGCAGGCATTCAGACTAATTTCCTCCTATCCGTCATGCTATAGTTTTACAAACTTCAAGCAAATGACAATCGTAGGATCTAATAATCAATTACCATTCCACCCTACTGAAAGCATTCTTCTTTTTGACCCACCGAACCACGTGTCTCGTTTGTATGTAGAGTTTGTAAATGTCATAACTTGTGTAGTTAAAACATTTAAGCGCACAATATGATTTATGGTTGTGATTCTTTATTTTTACTTGGCAGACACATATTTTGGACCAGGCACTGTGCAGAACATCAAATGCCATCTTAATGCTGCTGAATCAAAGGCAATGGAGTAGTTTCTTTTTTTGGTGATTCTTTATCAGTTTCAATTTAGCAGATGATTTTGACTATATAGCTTAAACAGGGTGAAGTGGATGCTATTTTTGTTAATGCTATACTATCTGGGGTTCAGCAACGAAATCTGGAGGCAAGTTCTACTTACATTAGCAGGCCAAAAGAAGTTATATTTCTATAAATCTTCTCTCACTGTGTTGGACTCGTAAATTGATGTTTTGTTCCATGCCATGTAATACCAGCGTGCTTGGGGAAAACCTGTGCTCGACCGTGTGGGTCTTATAATAGAGATATTCAATGCTCATGCCTTTACAAAGGAGGCAAAGCTGCAGGTATCATTGGCTGTCTGAATTATAAATATTACCTCTCAACTGCTATCTACTTATTAATATTACCTCGGAATAACCTTGTTATCACCATTCATGTTTATGTCTTCATGTAGGCTGAACTTGCCGCATTAATGTACAAGAAATCAAGACTTGTTCGTGTCCGTGGTCCAGATGGACGCTATGCATTTGGTATTGCTGGAGAAGCTGAAGTTGTTAGTGCTCGAGGGTTGGTTGTTGTCCAATTTTTTAGTGTTTAATGTGATTTTTAGACGATATATCATTTTTTTCTGTGCAAACCTGAAGTACCAAATTGGATTAATATATATTCTGAAAATTTGACATATTGGAATCGGTGCTCTTGTTCATGGAGACAACTTAAAGTTGCGTGGATCTGTTGATGGCCACCCTTCATTTCGGGGGTTTGGCCAAAAAGAATGATTGTACTTGGACATAGTATTCCCGTGTCTAAGGTTGATATACTTTTTTTTTTCAGAGGAGGTCAATATGCAACGTTGTTAACACTAAATATAGTTTTTTCCCCCCACTTTTCTGACGCTATTACACATGCATGTTTATATGTCTTGTATCGCTCTCTGTATGTTTACCATGCCAATCTTTTGTTTTTGTAAATAGTTAGTTCCAAAGTCAAATTGTAAATTGAATATTGAATTTCAGGAGAGGAAGTGGGGGGCAAGGTTTCATGAGTGGTGCTGGAGAAACAGAGCTTCAGCTTCAGCGACGAAGGTATATTTTGATTTGCTGAGGTTTTTGGATACACTTTTGCTTGAGTGTTCTGGTTTTCCCTTTCCTTTGTTTGTAACTTTTTCCTTCCTCTAAACGTGTTGTTTTTAAAGTTGTTTTTTTTACTTTTCCACTCCCTATAGCCATAGCAAATTTTCACTTCAATTGTTGAGGCAATAGTCTATGGTTAATCGGTTCTCCTATTCAGGTAAGGTCTTCATTTATATACCACCACTCGTGAGGGTAGTCATTGAATGTATTTGGAAGAGGGTAGGGCAGTGTCATAGAATTGATGTAGGCTATGTAATTTTAACATGCGCTGGTTCAAGTCAATCCTAGCGATTAAGGTCTTTTCTGAGCAACATGTGAAGTATTAGGTTCAATCTCTTGTTGGTACAATTTTTGTGGTGTTGTTGAACATGATGCATACAGTCTTTCACAAGTTTATAAGATGGTCTTGCATTTTATGTGTAGTCCTCTTGAAATATGTCCAGTCGATGAAATGTGAGGTATTCATGATAATGGCACTTAAAAATTTTCACTGTGATGTGTAATTACTCAATATTTCTCATTGAAATGCAAAATGCTCAGAATCTTGCAACGGCGGAATCATCTAATGTCACAAATTGAAGAGGTTCGTCGCACTAGGGCTTTGCAACGTGCTGGTCGCAAAAGGCAAGGAGGTTCATATGGACAAGGCTTAGCTACTGTTGCTGTTGTTGGATATACAAATGCTGTAAGCAGTCTTAATATATGTCTAATCTATATATTGATACTTCAAGGGCTCATATACTTCACTGCATACCTATGTCAGGGAAAGTCCACACTAGTTAGTGAACTAGCAGACAGTGATCTGTATAGCGATTGTCGGTAAACCGCCTCTGATATTTCCTACATGCATGTACATCCTCTGATTTTTTTTAAAGCTTTAGTAGTAGTTTTTCTGCTTTAACTCCCAATGGTTTCATATATGTTGCAGACTTTTTGCAACAGTTGATCCTAGATTGAGAAGCACTGTGCTGCCTTCAGGGTAATTGACCAGTAACTTCTTCCAATCCCTGTTTAATATCATTATTAGGAAATAAGGATCCAGTAGGTTATGGCCCCTGCTTGTTTGTCGTGTGTGGTTTATTAGATGATACAGTTATGGTTAGAGGTGGGATGCAAATGTTAAAACATGCATGTGATACTAAAAACATCAATGGGATTTTTTTCATGCTCAGATTATCACTCTGACCCGAAGCCTTCAAAAAATCCTCTGGATTTTTATTGATCTTGGTTAGAAAAATTAAGCATGCCTCATTGTTCAAATCTTATGTATATATGCAGGAGGAAAGTTCTTTTCAGTGACACGGTAGGATTTATCTCTGATCTACCTGTACAGGTAATGACAAATCATGAGCAGAAGTGCCATGTATCATTACTAAGTCTTGTCGGTGTATTCTGGACACTGATGCAATCTATCCCTTTGGTTTCTGTTTTTCCTTCAGTTAGTGGAGGCATTTCATGCAACTTTGGAAGAAGTGGTTGAAGCAGACCTGCTTGTGGTATGATTTAGTTGCCTTTTGCATTATTTGAGTTGACATCAGAATATTCTAAGTAGTCTTACTCTTCAAATCATGCAAGATTACCTGATCAACTGTTCTTTCACATGGGTTTTTCTCATCCTAATCAATTTATAAATTTAAAACTCAACCCCCCCCCCCCCCAAAAAAAAGAAGTAAAGAATAAAGTAAAAGAAAAAGTAAACATCAAAGTAGAGGGTGATATGGAGAAGAAAATCCATACTGGGGAGTTTTTTGGTTTAGGAATGAGTTCAATTGCTTGAAAACAATGCTTAAAGCTTATATTCATTAAGAAGGCTTTTAACAAAAATTCTGGTTCCTAAATTTTAGTAGTTTCTCATAGGAGTTGTCCTTTTGCAGTTTTTTATTTTAGTTTTTGCAAATAGAAAAAATCTTTCTGCTTTCGTGCTTTTAGTTATATTTGCACAGAAGTTTTCAAAAGATCACTTTTAAAGCTGGTCTTGTGTTATGACTAATCTAAAAGGTCTATGATTTCTTGAAGCATGTGGTGGATTCCAGTGCTCCCAACCTTGACGAGCATCGCTCCACAGTGCTGCAAGTTCTTCAACAAATAGGAGTGCCGGTAGAGAAGCTTCAGAATATGATTGAAGTTTGGAACAAGGTAACGTGATTTTCCTGCTCTTCTAATGGAGAGGGGAATAGAAGTAATTACATTGACGTATTATCACCAGTTATTTCTGTCTATATGTAAATACTGGAATATGTTCAGATTGATATGGAAGAAGAGGACATGGAAGATGACCAATGTTTTGATAATGAAGTTGAGGGTAATGATGAAGATGAAACTGATGAGACCTGCATCTTCAATGGAGAGGATGGTGTGAAATTTTGCGCATCTGCAGGAACTGAAAAGGATGAGGTAGATAATAATCCTGGTGTAGAAATTGAAGGTGTCAAGGAGCTTGCTGACAACTATAATGTCAATGAGCCGCCATTATGTGGTTCTAAGGAGTTCATGGAAGGAAAGCAAGGTGATTCTGATGACTGGTTGTATGAGGATACTTTGGTCGATGAAGATGATTCCATTTTGCCCTGGACAGTTTGTGAGCAACAAAATGATCCCTCTAGTAAGGACTGTGGCATGGAAGATGCATGCACTGTGGGCCCGTCTGGTCCCCACGTGAGAACATCTGCTATCACTGGAGTTGGTTTACAAGAGCTGCTGGAATTAATTGATGAGAAGCTAAAAATCCAGGATGAGAAGTCAAAGACTCCAAAAATGGAAGAAGGAAGTATCTTTAATAGGAAATGGAGGCCTCCGCGATCAGAGGATTCTGGTATACAAGTTGAGCAGTAGCTTACACTGAATGAATATAGACATTGTTTTCTTTACCATTATTCTTATTATTATTGCTATATAAAGGCAGTTTAGATTAGTTGGCAAAGAAAGGGCAGGTAGATGCTCGATGTAGCAAGTAGGATCGAATCCATGACCTTCCCTTCCATATTTAAGGATAAACTTCATGTCTCCGCGTCAGGAAGTTGAAGGCCATTGCGGAGGAGGATTCTCTCCTCTAACAAGGCCATTGGCTTCCTTCAGTGTTCTGTTCTGTACTAGAATTTTGTTGGCGGCGTTAATGGGCCCCTTTTTATCAAAGTGTAAAGATCCCGGCCCAGTTTCTGTTTGTAAAGTCTCTGCATCCCGAGCTTGACAAACAGTGCTAGGAAAATAAACCAATTCGCGTGTGGACTTTTTATTTGGAGACAGGGCACTCGGCTGGTTGCCAATGCCATCCATACAAGCTTCCTTTTCTTTTATGTTCATTTTTCTTTTTCTTCGGTAAAGTCCTTTCAAGCTGCCAAAACCAAAGAAAAGAAGGAAAGTAGAATGCATCTATGGGAGAATCACAGCAAGGCTGTAAAAGATTGAATTGATGACAATTAGGTTCTAGCAAATCCTCCTAAAAAGTGCGTTGTAAATAAGATTTAAATAATTGTAGGTCCAACAATTTCAGTTGCAGATGAGACATATAAGTGATTTATAACGTAATTTGCAGTTGAGATTTCTTATTTGAACTGTCTACCGGTGAGAAATAATAACCTTAAAAACTCTCTCACTGCAAATGTCTCGGTGAGTTATTTGTGGGATGACTACTTTATTTTAAATAACAATAACTTATTATATAAAATGACAACAAAATCTTAAGCAGTGGCAACTAGCATTTGTTTTATGTTTTGTTAGTGACTTGCAGATGAATGATAAGATCAGTTATATCAAACGACAAAATCTCAAGTACTGATAATAACTATTTTGAACGTCTCATGGGATAGAGGTTATTGTTGTTGTATTTTATATTATATGAACATCACTAAATATGTAACCGTAAGCTGAAAATATGTTGAAGGACGAAAAAAAAGGCCTATCGCATAAGGATAACCCTCATTCGTTCTTTAATATAATATATAGTTGACTTTTTGTAGAGATTAAAGAAATTAAATAAAATACTCAAATATAACATATGCGATATATAATTAGATTATATATTAATTCATAAGTATAACAAATTAGTTTGTAGAAAAAGGTCCATCGAATTAATTTATGAGTAACTTATTCAGATTTTTTAGGATTTTAAAAAAAATTTAAATAAACCTTATATTAAGAATTGATGGGGTAATTAATAAGAAGAGGAGAAAATGAGGATGGGGAGAAAGGAACAAGATCGAGGGATAGAAGGATTAGAAATTGGAAGTGGGCCGAAAGAGACAGAGTTCACTATCAGGCCGGGCTGTCAGGGCCCGCTTCTAAATAAGCAGCAAAGGATAGAGGTGGAAAGAAACACGCCGCTGTGGGCCTTTTTCAGCTGATTTGGACGTCTTCTAAAATTGACCCGCCCATCATCCACAACCCATATGGGCCCACTTGACCCTAAAAGACAACATCACAACTAGATTGAAAAGAACCATCTACGTATTATCTCACCGTTTCTTGCTCTTCCTTGTTTAGCACTTCCACACATTTTGTTTCTTTCTTTTCACTTGCCTTTCTTTTTGTCTTGTCCCTTTCATTTCTCATCCTTACATGCCTTTGTCTTCTTCTATTATTCTCAATTTAGCTGTTTATTACATTATTTAGTTTATGAGTGAATCGGTGACAACATAAGACGCGAACATATTTTCAAGTCGATAGTTTATGAAAACATCACAGTTTCCAGCATAATTACTGTAAGCGTTATGCCAAACGTTTAGGTTGTCAAAGGTATTAGAACTATACCTTTCAACCAAAGTGTCAGTGAGAATTACTTTTTGGTATTGTATGTAGTACTAAATAAATAATAATAATAATAATAATAATAATAATAATAATAATGATGATGATGATGATGATGATGATGATGATGATGATGAAAATATTAAAAAAAAAAAAAAACTGATTGAAAGCATTTGTTTTCTTTTTTGAGTGTCACAAAATGTATTTTTCCTCAAAGTGCTCCAATCAATAGCTTTGATTTTTTTTACCAAATATTTAATTACAATTAGTTTTTTATATTTAAGACCAAAATCAAATGCTTTAAAATCTTTATGTGTAGGATAGAAGGAAGTATAAATCAATGGAGCCCGCGAATTTATCAGATATGCTTAAAAAACTCCACATAACATTGATTTATTATATAAATTATTTCTTATAACGATTTATTATATATACTCTGATAACAATTTAATTTAATGACCTATATATGATAGCGGAGTGACTATTATTTAACTAATTTTGGCAAAAAAACCAAAAGTATATATGATTCAACTAATAAACAGACATTCACATTGGGATAATGCTCTGCACTCTATTATTGTATCAAAATCATGAATAAATCCTTATCAAGTTAAAGCATCTCCCTCATTTACATTAATTACATGTACGTTTATCTTCGTCATGACTGAACCTTTTTTATCATTGTAAACTGGAGATCAACAGTGTTGTCAATCAATCATGCATTTTCCCTTGATTGGCATTCCTCAAGATGGTCATATATTGATATAAAAGTCCACATAACTGAAACACAAAGTACTAATACCGATCAATCAAACTAATTGTAATGACATATACACCCTTCTATCACTACTAGTGTGCTGATTAATTTATCACGCTGGTTAATTTCGGCTATATATGTCTTTCCCCTTCATCTTTATGTAATCAGTTGACCTTTTTTATTACATTTGAAACTGTCGATCGTTTAAATTTTTGATGTCTAAATAATTAGCATATCTAGATAGTTAGGGCAATGGCATGGGGTACAATATGGTGGCTGGCTATGTATCATCACTTTCAGTTTCTCAAGAAAAGCATGCCACTTGCAAACTAATAATAATAATTTAGAGTTGAAAAACATCACATTCTTCCTTCCTTCTTTCTGAAGAATAAGATCTAAATATAGCAAGAATTGAAAATGCGTGCACGGGTAGGAACCATAACATTAAGGATTTGAATGTGGAAGCAGCCGCATTTATATTTGTTAAAAGTTTATTATGACTTGCAAAGAAGTCAAAACGTTAATTAAAACCACTGAACCAAAAACTCAATCGAGTCGTAAAATCTTATGCATGCTTTCAAAGTCTTCGGTGCAACTGGTCCAAAATTACGTTCTACTTCTAGTACTCATTTGTGGTCATTAATTGAATGCACCTGTATATGCAATTTCGTTGACCCTCTAGTGGATGAGCTTAATTAATCGGATACACACACAAACACACACTCGATGTCGTCCGGATTAAGCAGAAAGATAAAGATAGATGAAAAATGGTGGGTCAAGAAATTAATGAGGAAGAGGAGGCAAGTGGGGTCCAGTGGGAAATTTCTCCTCGTTATAGAGTTTGCATAATCATGTTGGTTGTCACATAGGAGACTTAGTCCTCAAATGGTCCCCCGAACTAAATGTGTGTGTTTGAGGGAGCACTTAAACGAGGGTTTCACATGCCCAATTTACCCCTTCTTTACTACAAATCACGTGGGCTCACACTTATACGTACTATGTACACTTATATGCACATCTCTCATTGATTAATTATATCCTCATCCTCAGGTTAATTATTTAACTTGGGTTTGATTCCTTCTATTAATGAAGCCTCTCACTGATGAGAATAAACGTACTAAACGGTTATACATTTATATTATAATTAGTTTCAGGTCGTATAATTCAAATTATGGCAACTGTTCATGTGGTGACGATAGGCCAGAGATGAAGTTTAGGCATTTTCCAAAACTAGCCAATTATGATAAGGTATGGTCTGTTAATTAGTGATGACTTTCAAATCGTGTCTGGGATGTGTGTTCCCACGAACAGTGCCTTGGGTGAGTTGTGTCCGTAAGAAGTAAGCTATAGCCTGTTATGTCAATCTCGTCATTATACCCAAATCACAGACCAATTTTGTTTTTGTTTCCCTCCATCTAATTCAACCAGCTGTCCATTATATGTTAATTACGAGATTAAGGACTCTTAATCAACCCCTTTTGTCATATTATACTCTCTAGCGCATTCTTCCATACGTCATTTTCATTTTCCCCCACTTCATTCTGTCTTGATCTGAAAGTGATCATTCTCTACTTTATATATTACTACAACAATATTCCACCACGCACGTCCGTCATGACTAAATATTTATTATTATTATCTCTAATTATTTCATCAGTTTTAGAATCTCAAGAATAAATTACTGGGGCATGCACTCTGTATCTGTACTCCTATATTTGAAAACAGGGAAGAATGTACGTGAAAGCTAGCTTTAATTAATGCATTGAATTAAAATTATCCCAATTATTATCTAATGACTCCGAAGCATGAAGGAAATAGCTCTAGAGTGCAAGCCTTTTCATGTGGTAAAAATTAAGAACATGGTCCCCACACCTTTAGTAGAAGATTAACCCTATAAACTCTGCTTTCTCTCTCGTCTCTCTGCTTCTCTCGCTGCTACTTTCGGTTACGTCGCTGTGTTCAGTTTATGTCAGGCCAGCCTTTTCAACCCAAAAATGCCATATGCCATATGCATATATAAAGAAAGCACCATAAGCTATCCAACAATGTTCCACAATTTTAGTAACTTTTTTTTGGACAGAAACAATTTCAGTAACTAAATATAAGATATAGTTAACTTTTTAGGGGAGATTCTTGAATTTAAATAAGTTATTTAATCATAACTTTATATTATTATATTATATGTTAGCAAATAAGTCAAACAAATTAGTTTAAATAAAAAATTGGAGCGAATCAATTTATAACTAATATAATTAGTATGTTTCAAAAAATTCGACTAAGTCTTATATTTAAAATAGGAGTGGTGGTTTATTTATGATTAGTAATTTATTATATATAACAAATGTTAATATCTCCAAGTGATTTGACTATATAAGTGTGTTTAATCACTAATTGAATTTATTTATCTAGCGCAAGTTTTGTTAAACAGAAATGTCGGCAAAGATTTTCTTAAATGAAATCAGAGATAATTCAGTGTGTGGGTGGTGGGTGAAACCAAGGTTGTCAAACACGTGGGTTTAAGTAAACTCGTGAGGAGAATGTAAAATCGGATCGTAAACTCGAATCGTAGACTCGTAAGAGTTTATCTTTATGAATAAATACGTATTTTTAGTATATAATTAAATAAGAAATACAAAAATAATAATAATTTGACTTGACGATATTTTAAATATAAATAGTTGATATTAAATATATCAACATTCATACTTTATCTCACTCAATAAACAAATTTCTATGAAATTTATATATAAATTTATTGAATATGGTTAAATAAAAATAATAAACATGATATTTATAGCAAGTTAACACAATTTTCTATAAGGTAGAAACGTAAAAACGGTGAATTCGGCATGTAAACTCGTGAGTTTTTACCGAGTTTACACCCATTACAAATTTAAGTGACTCGTGGCACATTTTGCTTAGGTAGAGCCGTAAAAACGGTAAAATCGGAGTGTCAACTCGCGAGTTTAACAACAATGGGTGAAACTGATAAATGATACTGATAATTCAGCAATCTAGATTGCTCATTCTTTGCGTTTGAAAGACTGATTAATCATCAGTTTGATGATTATTATGACCCAAAAATGAATCGAGCTTTTGTTCAACTTCATAACTTAAATTATAAGCGGTCCTATTTTAAACTTCTTTATAATTGCATTCACAGTTTAGTTTCCATTACTAAAATCAGGTTGCCAAAAACAGAGGGCCGGTTACTGGTTAGGCCGTCCTCTTTATTATTGCTTTTTTTGCTTGATTTGTTCTAAAGCGATCAATCTAGGTAGATCGTAAAAATTAAACACGTCCTGTTCCATTTAAGAATAATAATAATAAAAAATCATTGCCCTGTGTCATCGATATTTATGAAACAATCCTATTCCTACCAAGCTCCAATATGAGCATGTGGGAGATGTCACCAAGAAATTATGACCGTTCGTCAACTCCATTCTTGCTGATTATAATATTGAATTATTATCTTAGTCAATATAATCAAGAATTGTTATCGTTATCTTTTACGTCTTACTTTTTTATTGTTTGAATTGCCCTTTAATATTCAAACAAGAATTCACCCCTTCTAATTCTTCAAGAGATCGATGATAATATGTTTTCAAGAACTTTAGTATAATTTCTAACTGTGACGTAATTGTTTATAGACGGCGACGCAAAATATTATTACTTTTTAAGTAATCATTCACAACATTAACTCAGAAAATAATTAATATGATTATATAATTGATCCATGGAAATAGTAAATACTTCATTCGGTCCTAAATATGGGACATATTTAACTACTTTGATTAAAATAAAAATGTTAGTTATCTTAATTAGTTGATATGTTGTGTTTTTTCTAAAGCACTCAGATCATCTTCCTATATTTCTTTTTCATCTCTTATTTGATTATTATTAGAAGAGCACCGATAGAGATAATATGGGAAGAAATTAACAAAAATTATAATTATGTTTTATATTTAGGATTAAAATCAACTCCCCAAATAAGTCCTATATAAGACCGGATTTAGTACAACATTATCCCATATTTAATCATTGAGTAAGAAATCATTAATTTGAAAGTACTCCATCTGGTCTCTATTATAAGAGGTAATCAACCTTTTTACACATACAAATAAAAACATGTTGGAATCATTTATTATTAGTAGATTTAACATTTTTACCATTACTCATTTATTATACACATTTTTTCTTCCATCAATGCATTTATTAATATATAAGGGTAAAAATGAAAAACATATATTTATTACTTTGACTTTTATATATTACATCTTATATTTTGGATCAACAAATTTACAATATTACCTCTTATAATTAGGGGTCGGACGAAGTACTATGAATTTAAAGGTACAAAGCCGCCAGAATCATTTCCAAGGTAAAAAAAGTGGCCACTGTCCTGGCTTTGAAAATTTTCACTGTGACCTACACAAAAGTTGAGAATTTATGGGACGGAAAAACTTCACCGAAAGTTTACTTGTTGCCCATTAATGAGGGGAGATGAAATTCTTTTTTTTTCTTACATGTTTTTTTTTTCTCGATTAATCATTAGATCTTTTTTAATGATTTAGATTTAGTTTTATATAAAATATATTTTAATTAATTATATAAATTAAAATGTTGAATTATTTATACCAAAATTTTGCGATTTACATTTAATTAATTGTTTTTCTTTTTATAATCTAAAATTTCAATAATGATATTATAAGGGTGAAGGGTCAAAAATGACCATGTACTTATGTCTAAGGTGCATTTGGCACCTTGTATTTTTTTTTTTGCTCCAAATTGTCTATCAACTTTCAAATTCGGGTCAATAATGACTCTTCTGTCAAACTGGCCCAACAGATATTTCAAATTTGGGTCAATAACGACTCCTCTGTCAAACTGGAACAACCAAAATTTCAAGTTCGGGTCAATAATGACTTATTCGTCAAAATGGCCCAACAAAAATTAGATTCCTGTGAAATGCCAGTGTGGGATCTACCCATAAAAAAGTAATGAAAATTGGGCCAGTTTGGCGAAGGAGCTATTATTGGCCGGAATTTGAAACGTCCATTTGGCCAATTTGACGGAGGAGTCATTATTGGCCCGAATTTGAAACGTCTATTGGATCAGATTGGTGGAAAAGTCATTATTGACCCGAATTTGAAAGTTGATGGATAGTTTTGAGCCAAAAAAAGTACAAGGTGCCAGATACACCTTGAACATAAGTACATGGTCATTTTTTACCATTTACCCATATTATAAGTATCAAATCCAGACCATTAAAAGTAGATCCTATTTGGGACAGGATTGAGTACAATAATACAATATTATCCCATATTTTATCATTGAGTAATAAATCATAAAATAATACGAATTTAAAGGTACAAAGCAGCCAGAATCATTTCCAAGGTAGTAGAAAACAAAAGGCCAGTGTCCTTGCTTTGAAATTTTTCACCGGGACCGTTTTTTTTCTTTTTTTCTTTTTTTGCCAAACACTGTAACCTACACAAAAGTTGAGAATTTATGGGACCGAAAAAACTTAACTGAAATTTTACTGGTTGACCATTAACGAGGGGAGATGAACGGCTCCTCTTTCCTTGCATATTTTTCTAATATATTTTTTTTAATAACTATTAAATTTTTTTAATGGTTCAGATTTAATTTTATATAAAATATATTTTAATTGATTTTGTAAATTAAAGTGTTGAATTATTTATGCTAAAATTTTGCGATTTGCATTTAATTAATTGTTTTTTTTCCATAATCTAAATTTCAATAATGATATTATAAGCATCAAATCTGAACCATTAGAAGTAGTTTTAACGGTTATTAAGGTAGAAGAGGAGGGAAGATGATGTATTCTTCTCTCCATGAATGATGTAGGTGAAGAAAACAAACTCGCTCCAATAATTAGAGGTTTAATTAATGAAAATACTACTCCCTCCGTCCCACAATATAAGGTCCTTTTAACTGAATTACGGGTTCCTAAAAGATTAGTTAAAGTTAGTTATAACAATAAATGTATAGGAAATATACCATATTGCCCTTATTTATGAATGATTAAGAGAGGGGGTAATTATGAAAAGAAGATGAAAGAGAATGTGTGGGAAAATTAATATATGGGTAAAATGGGAAAAAAAGCATTAATTACTCAAACAAAGTCAAATAGGACCTTATATTGTGGGACAAGATCATTCAAAAAAATGGACCTTATATTATGAGACGGAGGGAGTATAAATTAGAGCATTTGAAGATCTGTATATTAAGTATGACTCTCTCCCGTCACTTGATGAAACTGTCACTATAAATTGTCACCACTTTTTAAGACTATTCTCCGATTAAAATTAAATTAACATATTTAATTACCTTTACTTTTTTCTTACATCATCTATCTAAATAAAATTAATTAATAAGAGAATTTATAAAAATAAAAGAAGAATTTAATTTCATGTTATTGACTTTTTCCAAAGTGTCATGACCGTATAATCTTCTGGAATATGTCTTATATTGATGAACAAAGGGAGGATACAATGATACTAAAGGTAAATTTAGAAGAAGAAATTCTGATTATTTGATTTGAACGGATATATGAATTTCTGGTGTAAAAAATGACGTGCATAATTTAGATGCTTAATCCGGTCCGACCTCCAATATCTTTTTTCCTTTTTCGCCAGCTAACCTCCAATATGACAATTGCAATCGAGCAATGAGAGCTCCAAGAGTCCAAAACATGCATGTCAATGTGGTGGTCAAATAATGGGGAAAATGAAATTAACAATATTTTTATATGATTTTTTGGATGATTACAAGAACAAGAAATGAAACGGGTCACTAGCAATCGGGTAACAAATGGCGAGATGGTACAATGGTTTACAGGAATCGAAATTACGAGATGAATACAGGGAAATTGAATACAAGACAAAACACTAATTAAAAACAACAATGAAATCTGTAGACGAGGTTGTTTGGATGCTCTTGAGTGTAAGTGTTTGCTTCAGAATGCTTAGGTGTGTTCTTTCGGCAGATTCTTCTTTTATCCTTCCCTCAGTTCGAAAATCTGTTCCTGGAATCGTGGGAAGATGGTTCCGATTTCTTCTCCATGTACAAGTCGTTGCATCTCTTCCTGATCTTCTGTGAATGAGTCTCCAGAATTTGAGCGCCAGATGTGGGATTCTCACTATGACTTTCTCCTCTTGTAGCCACATTACTTGCTCTCTCAAACAATTCCGTTACTTGATCTGGATGTGCCGGTTGGTGAAGTAGGCCTCTTATTATGTGGTGTCGTTTGGCCCATGACATCCACCTTGCAATTTGGCCCAAGACAGACGCATTGTTTCGTTACATAGGCTTGCTCTTGCGGACTTACCTCTCTCGCCATGGAGAATCGACACTACTCTCCGGAACGGGAGGGAAATTTTGGGGCTCACATTTACTCCCCTAGCTTCACATGTCTGACGAAGGAGGGCATGCAGAGGTACAACTGCTCTCAACCAAAGATCATAACCATCGTGGTCGTTAATCACGCCTCTCTTGTCACAAGTCACATCTGCGTCAGATATTGGCTTTAAATTTCCCTCATCTTTGTTAGTTCTTCCATCCTCAATCGTTTCTAGCTTCTTTGCTCTGGTGTTCAAACTTCCCTTGGCATTTCATCTTCTCTTTACGTTTCAAACCCATTCCCTTGCTTTCTGGTAAGTTCTCTTCCTCTCTGTGCCCTGCAATTCTTCTTCAGCATTATTTTTCTGAGATGCACTTTCTTAGTTTCAAGAACCCAGAGTTATCATTCTTTGGTTTCTGCATTTTAGGATTTTGGAATTTTTCTGTTTGATTTCTAGTTTTGGATCATGGCTACCTCCTCATCTTCATACTCTCAAATGCCCACTTCATCCATGGGTAAGTCAAACCAACCCCCAAAGGGTTTTGCTCCTGTTCCTCCTGAGTTTTTGGAGCCAACGAGGAGCACCGGGATCATGGACCTCAAGAAACATGACGAACCCCCTATCATCTCTGAACGAACTTTCGCATCCCTCCTTGGACAATACAAGATGGATGAAAACCTGTGAATTAGGGTTCCTAAATCCGATGAACAAATGGATTGGGGTAGCGAGAATTGGACGGCTTTGTGTTCTGATTATTTCAAGCTTCTCCTGTGTGTGCCTTTGCCTCCCCTCATCTTGGAGACTTGTTAGCATTTTGACCTGGCTCCTTCATAACTCATGAAGGCGGTGTGGTGTATTTGTTTGTGTCTGGAAGTTCTGTCCAAGGAATTAGGAACTTGCTTCTCGTTAGTGGAACTTCTGAAGTGCTACAGCCTAGGCAGGAAGGCTCCCGACTTTTTCACATTGACTCTTATGGTTACAGACGACATGCTCATCGTTATCCCTAAGGACTCCGAGAGGAGGTGGAAGAAGAGGTTCGTTTTCACCCACAAGTCTACATTGGTGGCTCCCGGGATAGCGTTCGCACCTTGTGGAACAATCGTTGTAAACTATTACCTTCGTAACTTTTTGTTGCACTATTGGGATGATATCTCGTTTACTGACATTCGTCTCTCCGGGTTTAGATCGTATCGAGGCTGTAGGGACTCCAAAACCAGGTCCAGAGTTGGAGGATCGTATAGTTATGATTAGGTTTTTGTCCAAGTAGAAGAGGACTTATATTGAGATCTTCAAGTCTCGTAAGTTTCTTTTGCAAGTCTCATTTCCTTGTGATAGAGTAACTAGCACCATTATCTGAGTTTTCTCTTTCTATGTTGTAGATCTGGATAAGGAGAACAAGAGTAACATTTCATGTCGGCCAACCTTTCCTAATGTAGGGTCTGGTAAAATGAAGTTACCTTCCAAGATTCCCACCCTAGATGTGGGTAATGCGTCCGTTGCATCAAGGACCCGTGAGGAAAGAAGTCTCGCATGGGTTCCTCATCTGAAAAAGCTGTTATGCCCCCTGTGGCCGAAAAAGATGACTCTGTGAAAATCGTCTCGGCGATAGCTACAGAGCCTGAGACTACTGTCCATGCATCTCGTTCTACTCCTACCGCTTCTCATCATCCTTAGACCATTGACATGGATCTTTCCCTAGAGTTTGGAGTTTGATAGATGATAACTCCCAGGAATTCATGTGATGTTAGCACATTTTCCTTGAGTTTTATTCAATCATTGATAAATTTTGGATACTCAAGATAGGAAAATGTTCATTTGATTTTTGGTTACACATCATTGTATATTTATGTAGATTTTGATTATTTTTGTAGTTAATTTCTTATGTTGTTTTATGTAATTTTTGTAGGAATAATTTGATGCAATAAACAAGAGATTTTAACCCTCCACCAAGCTCCCAATTGAACAAAAATAAGAAGAAGCCAAAGCAGCCCAAGGAATAAGGAAAACAGAGCAAAGGACCAGAATAAGTGGGGGCCGCGGCGAGACACACGGCGAAGTCTATTTGCCTCTGCCCATTTTGGATAGCTCGCCGTCATCTCGCCGCGGCGAGACCCACGACGAACTGCATGTTTCACTGCGCGTTTTGACAGAACAGATGAGTTGGAAGGAAATAAAAGCTAGGGCTTCGAGCTTATTCGCATTCTTCGACTTTTGGGGCATTTTGGGAGTGTTTTGCTCTGCTAGGGCTTGGAGCTTGGTGGGGATTGAGCTTGGGGCTTGGAGCTTCGAAGAGATTTGGGCTTCTTCTCTTGGTTTATCTCTTCCATCTTCATTCTCTTCTCTTGTTCTGTTTTATAATGTTGTATATATTTGCTCCCATGGAGTTGTAGAACATGAGTAGCTAAATATTTTGATTCTAGGATTATTTTGAACCCTTGTATGTATTGATTCTTGATTCCTCCTCTTACGTTGTGATTAATGATATCTATGTGCTTATTTTACTCTGTTCCTAATGCTTCTAAGTGCTTGATCACCATTTAGATGTTGGGTTCACTTGATTGATGACTCGAGAGAGCTAGGTTGAGTGTAGAACTTGGGTAAAGTAGTGTAAGAACTGGAAGTTTGCATGACGAATTGATGGTTTTGTTGGTAAGATAGAGATATACTTGCTAGCCTTGCATAGTCACATTAGGGTTGGAGCTTGATAATTGGGTTTTATTAAATTATAGCAAGAGATTGTGCAATTAATAAGACTAAACACTTGTTCTTGACTTGAGAGAGCTTTTACGAGTACTCTATGAATCCTAAATTACCACGTGGTTTCGTTGAGAGCTTCTTTGAGGGGAGGTTAATTGAGCTTTAAGAAGTACAAGGGGGATAGATAATCTTAGGACCCATTTTATCCTTGAAGTTGGAGAATCACTTGTTTATAGTTTTATTTTCATTTTATTTTCTTAGTTAATTTTCAATCTCAACATTTGTGTCACTCAAATTGGGCGAGAGTGTAATAATCATTGTTTGACCGGGTTTTGGACAAATCCTCGTGGGAACGATACTTTACTCACTACTTTATTACTTGGCGCGACCCGTGCACTTGCGGCGCAAGGCGAACAATAGACCCTTGATGTTAACATGACATTGGCCGATATTACGATAAAGAGAAGGTTATCAGACTGGCAGGAGGGTCCCGAAGACCTCTTATTAAGGTTCCCTCAGGGGGCTTCGTCTCATGAGGACTTTGAGTGCATCCGGGATGAGGTTTCCAAGCCTCTTTTTCACAAGGACGACGTGGCGTTTACTACCATGGGGTACCAAGGAGCGTGTGGGGCAATTGTGTAGAAATCTTTCGAGGTAATTTACTTTTGTTGAGTTAGAAGTTCTGAGATGCAAAAATTTGATCTTGACGCGTCATTCTTTCGCAGTTTTACCAACTGAAAGTATTTCTTGAGAAGGAGGTCGAGGCACGGGGCCAAGAGTATAGTAGAATGAGGATGCAACTGGTGGAGAAAGACGAGGAGATCCAGCTTCTAATGAAAATCGATGAGGATCAGAACGCTATCATACAAGTAATGAAAAAAGAAGTCATGGAAGCGAAGGCTCTCATTGAGCATTATCACAACCAAATGAGGAATTCTGTGGTAAGGGAGTAGGAATTTAAGGACAAGATCATGGATCTCGGTGAGGAATTGAAATTACATGAGGGCGATGTAGCTTGTCTAAAGTCTAAGGAGGCGCTAGAGGATGAGGTGGACAACCTAAAGGATGTTCAATATGCTCTGCAAGCCCAGGAGGAAAACACTGCAATGAGGTTCGCACTATGCACCAAGATTGATATGGCCAAGAAGTTCAAGGAGGGAAACCACAAGTCCTGGGACTTGGAAAGGTAGGAAGAGGAGTTTCGAGCCCAATTACTCCCTTAGAGGCGTCAGAGAGTAGCGAAGATGAAGATGAAGTTACCTCCACTGAGAAGGTTGTTCCCCCACATGATGGCACAGTGCAGGAAGGGGCTGACGAGAGCAGGAACGTCTTCGAGCCAGACAAGAACACCCCTCCCCAGTAGGCCTAAACTGTGTTTATAGCTTGTAGGATTTATGTTCTTGTTTTTATTTGGTGTGTTTGAACCTTCAAGGTTGAATTTCCCTTGTTTTGTGAATTCTATTTATCCGGGACTATGTTCCCGTATTTTAGTTACTAAATGTAATGACTCTATGATTTTTTTATCCCGTTCTCGAAATATAAGTAACGAATTAGAAGTAATTTTCAAGCAATTTAACTCTCATACTTGGTAATCGAGAGTTCTGGGAAAAGTTTGTACCTTTTGGATGGTTTGAGTGGAGTTTCTTTTGTCACCGTTTATGTGAAAATTCTTTCAAAGACTCCGAGTGTATTCCTGCGATGTTAGTGAACACAAGACAACGCAAAGCATATAGTCTCGATGGGGGTTTATTAGTATCAGCAGCCCTTGCCACAACACAACTATGTAGCATAAAGCATGAGTTCTTTATGAATTAGTGGCCTTGAGCCTTTCGGCATAGCTCATCATGTACTACCCCATGTGGTTAGTCTCTCGTTTTGAAATAAAGGTAATGAAAATTTGAAAAACGAAATCTGGGAATGAAATGACTACCTTTTGAATTGGGGCGAAGTCTGAGATAATCATTTTCTGTGACGCTGAGATCTAGGGGGATTCTGTGCATTATGTTATTTCAAGATCTGGGACTAGTCTGAGAGGTCTCTTGTTCAAGATACTTGTTTCTGAGAATAATCTAGGAAGTCTCTCGTATGAGGGCTTTAATTTCGAGAATAGTCCGAGAGGTCTCTTATACGAGAGCCTTAATTCTGGGGATCACCCGAGAGGTCTCCTTTCACAAGAATTTGGGTTCCTGTGCTGTGATAACGGTACAGAGGATATAAAGTTAGAAAAAACGAATTGAGTCGGTCATGAATAATACCTCTTTAGGTATATAGTGTTCCAGCTTTTGGGGGAGGGTCTTGCCCTTCATGTCTTGTAATTAATACGCTCCAGATCCTGTGATCTTGGTAACGAGATAGGGTCCTTCGTAGGTTTGACTGAGCTTCCCATCTTTGTACTCCTCTGTATTCGGAAGTACCTTTCTAAGGACTAACTCCCAGACTTCGAACTGCCTTTCTTTGAGGTGCTTATTGTAATTCTTGGCCAATCACTGCTGGTATGTAGCCATCCGAATCAGTGCTTATTCCCATTGCTCGTCTAAGAGGTCTAACCCCGTATTGTAATCCGAGAGAGTTTGTTTCTTCTCTGGCCGATTGGTATCTGAGACTAGGGACTCCATACTCCACTGGGATCATAGCTTCTGACCCGTAAACTAGAGAGAAAGGTGTTTCTCCCGTATGGGTACGATATGTGATCCTGTAAGCCCACAAGACTGCTGGTAGCTCTTCTGCCCATTTGCCTTTGGCTCTGTCGAGACGCTTCTTTAGGGAATTGACAATTGTCTTGTTACTGGACTCTGCTTGTTCGTTAGACTGTGGATTCCTGGGGGTGGAGAACTTCAGCTGAATTCCCCATTTCTCACAAAATCTTCGGAACTTGGACCCAATGAACTGAGAGTCGTTGTCATTGATAATTTATTTAGGGAGACCAAACCTACAAACAACATGTTTCCAAACGAAATCCACTACTTTCACCCACTTTGTAAAGTAATCAGTGACCATCAACAGAAAGGTTAAGAGTCCAAGAGCTTGTGGTAACTTCCCCACAATGTCCATGCCCCATCGCATGAAAAGGTCATATGGGAGCGATGGTATGCAACAATTCTGGGTGTTGATGGGTAGTTGATGAGAATCTTTAGCATCTATCACACTTTGTTACGAGAGCTGTGGCATCCTTCTTGAGGGTTGGCCAATAATACCCAACCCTTAAAGTATTTCTCGCCAAACTTCTTGCTCCGGAATGGTCTCTACATTCTCCTTCATGGATTTCTTTTAACGCATATGCAGTGTCCTGAGGTCCGAGACACTTCAGGAGGGATCCCGTGTATGATTTCTTATATAAGTCAGCTCCCATGATACAGAACCGTGCTGCGCGCATCTTTATCCTTCGGGCTTCGTTCTTGTCTTCAGGTAAGGAATCTGATTCCAAGTAGCTGGGGATAGAACTTTGCCGATCCCATACGAGTCTTTGTGACAAAACCAATCCTGTAGTCTTGGAGATTGAAGGAGCTGGAAGGTGAATAATAGGTAAAGGTCATCGGATGTCTTTTATACCTTTCTACTGCTGGAGAATTGGTGAGTAAACTAATCATGAAGCTAAGCAAAGGTAGAGATGGACTGAACAGGAAGATTAGTGAACCACTTCAGGGCAGGTCCCCGAGAGGTTCATCCCAAAACCTCGGCATATGCAAGCTTCCTAAACATTTTATGGTATTGACGGCGTGATCATCTTTTGCTTATAATGGGCCATGTGATCATCCAGATTTGTGCTTCCGTCATACAGGTTCATAGTTGGGTAGTTGAATCTTTTGGGGAGCTTTACCACAGTGATCCTGTCTGCGAATAGGGAATCAACATAGCTGGTTAGTGCATTCCTCTTCATAGGAGGGGCAACTCCGGGCAACTACAAAATGACGGATTTCAGTTCTTGCAAATTCTTGCTCCAAGCGTGTTACTAATGGGTTCTCCTCTCAGGGTGGTGGGATCTCAGAGTCTGAAGAGCTGTCACTACTGGCGTCTTCGAGTTCGTCTGAGGCTGGTTGGTAATCTTCGCCCAGGCTGTCGCTATCTGTGTCAACATCAGAAACAGACACGTGGTTACCGTGAGAGATGTTGTTATCTATAGGAGGTCCTTGTAGGACTCCCCCTGCCTTTGCTCCAGGGACGTGCATGAGCGTGTCTTCTGGCATATCGAAAGATGGCATCACATGTACGGTACTTGGGGGGTTTTGCCTGGGAATAGGGTCCCTAGTCATGACGAGTTCCGTGATTTGAATTTGTAGCCCTCTGTTCTCGTTCGCCAGAGTTTCTAGCATCTGAGACTGTTGAAGCTATTGCTCTCGTAGCAACTCCAGCATTTCCAGGATGGGATCACGTGCTTCCGGCAGGTTTTCACGAGCATTAATTAGAAGATTCGGGAATGTCAGTCATTGCACTTGACGTAATGGACTCGAAACTCTTTTTGATTGCTGGTTCCCCATGGTTGACGCCAAAATGTGGTGGTCAAAAAACTGGGAAAATGAAATTAACAATATTTTTATATAATTTTTTGGATGATTACAAGAACAAGAAATGAAACGGGTTATTACCAACAATCGGGTAACAAATGGCGGGACGGTATAATGGTTTACAATCGAAATTACGAGATGAATACAGGGAAATTGAATACAATATGAAACACTAATTAAAAACAACAATGAAATCCGTAGACGAGGTTGTTTGGATGCTCTTGAGTGTAAGTGTTTGCTTCAGAATGCTCAAGTGTGTTCTTTCGACAGATTCTTCTTCTTTTGTCCTTCCCTTAGTTCGAAAATCCGTTCTTGGAATCATGGGAAGGTGGTTCTGATTTCTTCTCCACGTACCAGCCGTTGCATCTCGTCCTGATCTTCTGTGAACGAGTCACTGGAATTTGAGCACTAGATGTGGCACTCTCATTCTTATTTTCTCCTCATATAGCCACGTGTCCTGTTCTCTCAAACAATTCCGTTACTTGATCTGGATGCGCCGGTTGGTGGAGCAAGCCTCTTATTATGTGGTGTCGTTTGGCACATGATATCCACCTTACAGTTTGGCCCAAGACAGACGCATTGTTTCATTACATGGGTTTGCTCTTACAGACTCACCTCTTTGGCCTAGGAGAATCGACGCCACTCTTGAAAATGGGAGGGAAATTTTGGGGCTCACAGTCAATATATATATATTAACACAAAAAAAAAAAAAAAAAGAGCTGGTGCGTTTTACTCAAACAACCCACGATCTATCAATATAAAAGGTATGACAAATAGATCAATAATAGCTGGAATTTGAGCAAAAAATAAATAGTTTTGTACTGGCGATGCAATGTGAAGGCTGGAAGTGCGACGAACAGAAGGAAATATAAGAAATAAAGATTCAGAAATTTACAATATTCAGAATGAATTGACAGTTTAGTTTGGGAATATATATGTGTTTTGAGAGAGAAGAGAAACAGATACTAGGTTTTAAAAGAAAATTCGTGGTTGAAAGAATTTTTTCTTCACCTGCACTCACATTCCTCTTTAATCTTTATTAAGGCATATTCCTCTTTAATCTTGATTAAGGTGTTGCATATATTTTTTTTTCTAAGCACATCTATCCTTCTATATGAAAGAATCCTATTTTAGATACTATCAAACATTTAATGTAAGCACAAATGCAAACGGAAATTTAACCCATAATTATCCATGTGGTGAGAAACTAGCTCATTCTTTTAGATGATGAATATTATTAAGGTAGACATCTTTCTTAGGAAGAACTGGAATTTGAAGTCACATGAGTAACTTACCTTGCTAAAGGCAGTGTCATTGCCTCATTGGTTGGGGATGGAAGGAATGAATGACAATAAATGTGATTCCGTCATGAGGAAGGGGCCCAAGAAGGGAGCATTATGGACCCTATGCTCCAAAGCCTGCACACCATTCCGGTCGGCACTGCCCTGCACATACTCTCTTACTTCTATCCCCCTCCTTTTTTTCACCCCTCACATCATTATTTTCCATTTTTATGTTATTCCCTAGCTGTTTTCACATTCTATATTTCCCTGTGCCAGCACAATTCGTACAAAATCATTGTTATAATAAGCATCTCCTCCGACATCTTTCCACAAATTTGGTTTATTTACAAGTTTAGTAAGTGCGACTGCCAAGTGATTCAGAACGTGGAAACGTGAAATCCCCGGTGCCATGTTTGGGAGGCCGGTGCTGAAACCGCGTATAATTTAACGCACCTCTTATCCCCTCCCCTTTTCCAATAATCATTTTAATTCCAATTATTCATTCATTATAATTAGAAGCAGTAAAACTAAAACACCTCTCTCTATCTATCCAGGTTTGGTCAAAACTCAAGAGTGTTTTTGTCTCTCCACATGGCACTCTCTGCCAATAGTATAAATACCCCCTCACGCCATCCATACCACCCGCACTCACAAATCCAATTCAACATTTGTGTTCTCCAACCCCTTCCTCTTACTCTCAAAAATATCTCTCCCTGACCAATCCCTTGCGTCTCATATATTATTCCGAGCAGGTCACATAGTACAGAAACCACCTCATTCCCTCCGAGGAAAAAAAAAAAGAAAAAAGAAAAAAGAATGGGCCTATTGTCCAGAAAAGCCACGTTTAACTCTCACGGCCAAGATTCCTCTTACTTCTTAGGATGGCAGGAATACGAGAAGAACCCATACCATGAGGTCCTCAATCCCAAAGGAATCATTCAGATGGGTCTCGCAGAGAATCAGGTAAATAATTTAAAGAAGGTTCATTCCCTTTTTTCCATGTCAACAGGGAATTAATATGAGCTAAATACGACAAAATCTTGTGTCTTGCAGCTTTCATTCGATCTTCTGGAGTCATGGCTGGCTAAGAACCCAGAAGTATCATCATTCAAGAAAAACGGCAAATCCATCTTCAGAGAGCTTGCTCTGTTCCAAGACTACCATGGCCTCCCTGACTTCAAGAAATCCCTCGTGGATTTCATGGCTGAGATCAGAAACAACAAGGTCACCTTCGATCCCAACCACATAGTCCTCACCGCAGGCTCCACCTCAGCCAACGAGACTCTTATGTTCTGCCTTGCTGACCAAGGAGACGCCTTTCTCCTTCCCACTCCATACTATCCTGGGTTAGTGTGTGTGTGTATGTGTATAAATATATATTCTTTCAAATTTCCCCTGCTCTCTCTCTCTCTCTCTCTCTCTCTGACGTACATTACATTCCCCTGATCTTGCTTGCATTGCACTTGTGAATGCAGCTTCGACCGGGACCTCAAGTGGCGAACCGGGGTAGAGATTGTTCCAATACAATGCACAAGCTCCAATAACTTCCAAATCACTGAATCTGCCTTGCAACGAGCTTACCAAGACGCCCATAAACGTAACCTTACCGTTAAAGGCGTCTTGGTCACGAACCCTTCCAACCCATTAGGCACCACCATGTCAAGGCACGAATTGAACCTTCTCGTTGACTTCATCGTTGACAAACCACACATGCATTTGATAAGCGACGAGATTTATTCCGGCACCGTTTTTGATTCCCCAGGATTCCTAAGCGTCATGGAAATCCTCAAAGACAGAAACCTCCTTAAGGATTCCGAGTCCACCGTTTGGAACAGAGTCCATGTCGTGTACAGCCTCTCAAAAGACTTGGGCTTACCGGGTTTCCGGGTTGGTGCAATTTATTCTGAAAATGACACCGTTGTGTCAGCCGCCACAAAAATGTCAAGCTTCGGTTTAGTCTCTTCTCAAACTCAGCACCTTCTAGCTGCCATGCTGGGCGATAAGAAGTTTGCCAAAAGCTACATCTCAAAAAACCAAAAGAGGCTGAAAAAACGACAAAAAATGCTAGTTTCTGGGCTTAAAAAAGCAGGTATAAGCTGCTTAGAGAGTAATGCAGGTTTGTTTTGTTGGGTTGACATGAGGCACCTTCTTCAATCTAACACATTCGAGGCAGAGATGGATCTGTGGAAGAAGATAGTGTACGACGTGCGTTTAAATATCTCGCCCGGTTCATCATGCCACTGTACTGAACCGGGTTGGTTTCGCCTATGCTTCGCCAACATGTCGGAAGAAACTCTTGACTTGGCCATGAAACGGTTAAAGGCCTTCGTTGACCAGTCAACCGGCAACCGCGGCGGCCGGAGGAGTAGTAACCACTCTTCTGAAAAGAGAAAGTCACCTACCAAGTGGGTTTTCCGGTTATCATCTCGTGGCCGTGAACAAGAAGATCGATAAAAATAGCTTGGTCACTGTGTGAACGCATGCACTACTCACTACTGACTACTCGACATTTTTTTTTTTTTTGCCTCGGAATATATTATGTGTAGTTTAAAGTATTATTGGCTGTCGTTTTTATTAGGTTGACTATAATGTAGGGAGAGAGGAAGCACTCTATCCATGTGGATGTGAAGTGTGTGGCTTTTTATCAGTCTAGGCTAGTGTGATTTAATTTGAGTAATTAATTAGTTCTGCTCGTTAAAATCTATCTTGGTATCAATAGAATGAAAAGTTCATTTCTTTATAGCATAAACTATCATATAAGATTAACGGTTGTATAAGTTATCCCCTGGAATCGCAAAGTTACATGCAAATTATATTATATAAATTGTTGTTGCAGTATAATGTAAACGACATGTGTGCAAACAAACACATCGTTTACGTGAGATTATGAGGGGGGTGGTGATTAATGGAATCCGGCGAGATAAGCGGCCACAGACGGTGGTTGGCGGCCACTCTTCCTCAAACCGACCTCTTAAACCCATTTGACCCTTTTATGTGTCCATGGTGACGGCATATTTCAAGGCGTGCGAGAAGGGGAAGACTTGGTATTCGACCAATATTAATAAATTAAAATGAGAATTTCTGGATCTATTAAATGAACCATTATAATATGAGAGATTAGACCAATCCCAAGGGGAGAGTCCCTTGCACCCACCTTTCTCTTCAACTGTAAGATAGGGGAATGTAGAGTCAAAGTAAAAACTGTCTCCGTGCGATTCGTGAAGGCCGGGTTTAATTTTTTAGCAAGAAATCTTTAGTTTTTTCCCTCTATAAATACATTGTGTATATAATCTGTTCAAATAATACTGCTCACATTCTTAACATATATTAACAGCTAATTAACTAATTTCAGAAAATTAATAAAATTAAATAAATTACTTAATCATAGCATATATTACCGTTATATAATCTATATGAAATATTTTTATCTATTAGTATTAGACTATTTATCATTATAATTATGAGTCAAAATTAGTAAATATAATAAATAAAAATTAAAAAAAGTCTTATATTTAAGACCAGAATTACTTTTAAACCATCTCTTATATTTATTTTAATTCCAATAAAAATATCCATGCTTTTCTATATAAATTTAAATAATGCATATATATATGTGTGTGTGTGTGTGTGAATGAAAATAAACTCACCTGAATGATAGATTTCGGTGCCATAATAAAAGAGAAACATTGTCCAGATGCGAGTGTTTGTTACGTTGAAACATTATGGCTGATAAAATTGTTTTTGTCTGAAACAGAGTACGGCGGAGGTGGTATGTGTTGGCTACCTCTCCGCCAATGACAATCAAGTGTCCGCTTATATATAATGCGATGGGTGTTTTGCCTTATTCTTCTTTATATGGCTATTTAACTGGATAAAATTCAACTATTGTCATGTTATATAGCTCTCATGAAGGTGTTTTGGTTTTGATACTGAATGAGTTTACTTCACATAAAATGAGTGGAGTTGAATCTAAAAATGCTGAAATGAATGTATGGACAGGTAGCTAATATAATACCATTGGAGGGAGGGCTTTGACGTTTTATCACACCACGCATGCAGGGCCCTCACATATTAGCCCCACTCCTACACGTTAGCTATTCTTTAACACTCTCCTGCTGTTATTTTTTCAAAAGAAATATTTTTTGACGTCAATCATAATATATAATTCAATCTAACCCCGTTTCATAACAACACTTTCACCTTTCCTCTTCTTTTTTTTTTCTTTACTAATTAAATTTGAGTCTACAATAATATTGTTCACAGAATAATTAATCAAATGACTTGATTCGGAACTTCTGAGTACGTACCGAGCGCCTGTCATTTATCACTAAATTTTGTTTTGTTGGTAGTGGTAAACATTTTTTAAAAAAAATTTTTTGACAGGTACTGCTGTTAGATATACATCAGCTTCAAAATTCACTGGCTTTCTATTTGGCGTACATATCCAAAATTGAGATATTTTCAATTTCAATTTGGAAAGCTGGTATATTTCTTGCCAGGTGACTTGTGAGGTAAGAAAACTCTTTCTTCCAAGACTTGCTAGTTAATCATTGAGCAGTCATATTATTGAATTCTTATACCCATTTTCAATATGTATTAAGTATAGCATAATTGAATTCATACGCTAACTAAATTCTATCGCTTTTGTAATTATATAATAAGCCAATTAATTAGTTTATGCACTATAATTTTGTTGGCGGTTTGGTTCATCCGATCCTGATTCAACTGATAATAAGATCCACTAGGATACTATATATTCACAATTTAGAAATGAATCCCGAGATAACTAAAACAAATGACGCGCTTAAAAATAATAAATTGCACATTAAATTGAAAATCCTTATAAAAATAGAGAAGTTGGTTTATACGAACGTGATTTTCTCTTTTCCTCGTGCTGTTGGGTTATCCAGACTAAATATGTTTTTAACACGAGAAATGCAAGTAGTTTGTAATTAATTCAAAATAAAAGCTAACTCATGTACACTAGTAATTGAGTCGTGTATGATCTGCTGACTCCGTTGGAATAGTCTGAAAATATCTATTTTAATTTTTAAACTAAAATTGGTCAATAACCAACCCAAAAAAAGCTCTAATGTAGCTAAAAACTTTTCCAATCTTTGGATTTCATGAGGGTCATATGGACGAAAGATAATTTAACCTTTTTTAATTACTAAGTTCCATTTTCTTTTTGTTCAGATTTATATATTTGACCTTGCAAGTGAAGAGGGGATTGAAGTCCCAACGCTTGATTAGTCGTTATTGGATGAGTGGGAGACGAATATTAACATATGGTTATTCGCATTTTTAAATATGAAGACTTTGAGAATTTTGGTCGATTTCCTCATTATTGACAACAATTTGCATGTGCTCTACAAGTTTAAATATCTGTTTTTTTGCTACACATTCGCCTTCAGACTTTGAACAAACATTTCTCTCGGGATAATCAACAAACACATCATGAGCTTCGCTTTTGGGTAGGTATATTTATGGGGCACAATAGCACATAATATTTTTATGAATATAAATAATTATTTATTTTTTATTATTTCTTAATAGAAAATGGAAACATATCTAGTAACCCATTTGTTATTTAATACTCCTTACTGTCTTTAATATAAGACTCAATTAATAACTATTTTGAGGGGATTAGTAAAGGGAAAATTTTACTTTACCCTCATAATAAGGAATTAATATCAAATTCCCTCCAAAACATTCCGAAATTTCACTGCACCCCCAAGGGATTAAAGTGAAATTAAATGTTTCAGCTAAAAGACTAAAATATCCTTATTGAATTTTGTACTGGATTTCCAAAACACATATGAAGAATTTATAAGACACATATAGAGAATTTCCAAGACATTTATGGGAAATTTTCAAGACACATATGGGGGGAACTCTCAAAACATTTGTGCTTATTTTCAACATCAATGTGAGTATTTTTAATTCTAAAAAATCATGGAATCCAACACTAAAACGTCTAAAATTTCACAATTATATTTCCAAGACACATATGAAAAATTTTCAAGACACATATGGAGAATTTTCAAGACACATATGAGAAATTTTCAAGACATTTGTGCTTCTTTCAATAAGGACATTTTGGTCTTTTAGCTGAAACATTTAATTTCACTTTAATCCCTTGGGGGTGCAGTGAAATTTCAGAATGTTTTGAGGGAATCTGAAATTAATTCCTTATTATGGGGGTAAAGTGAAATTTTCCCATTAGTAAAATCAATAAATTAAACTACTTAACTATAACATTTGTTTCATGTCATTAAATTACCTATAATTAATAAGTTTGGTAAATTAGTTTAGAGAAGAATAATAAATATAAATATTTTAAAATAGTTTAATTAACTCCAAAAAAAAAAAAGTGAATTTTATCTTATATTAAAAACGACGTGAAGTAAGAGAGACATGTCAACTGACTCTACACGGTTTTCTGTTAGGATCTAATGAGTTGAGCGCGTTCCCAATTTTGGACGGTAGCAGAACATAATGACTTGCTGAGATATATACACACATATGTATATACATATATTTCGCATGACTTTGGAGAATCTATATATCAAATCTCCAAAACAATAAACAAATATTCTCTTGCAAAATTATTTTTCCATTTTTAGTTGCATATCGAAAGGGGCCGACTTGTGCATTATATATATATAGATATATTCATATTCTTGGATTAATACATATATATTATTTATGCATATATATTCTGCAGATTGATTGTAGTTAAATGTAGGCTATAAATTATTTCGGAAGAACTGAAATGATTATCTACACAGGATTTTCAAATAATTATTGTTTCTTTTTAAGCGAAAAGTGACAGCGTAGTAAAACACTACTACTTTTAAGGTCGTGGGTTTATGATTAAATGGCTCTATATGCAGACATGAAATCTTTTTCACTAAAAAAGATGCTAGCATATGTTCAAACATGAACTTACATGTTTAAACATGAACATGTAATGTTCCCCTTGAAAAGAAGGGGAAAAAACAACGCACATACACTTTGTGGATTACTCTACGTGCGCATAATTAAAATTAAGAGCTCATTTTAATTAGATGACATTATCAGGAAGTTAAAGACTTAATATTCCTCTAGTCTTATTTATAGGGTAAAGAGAGAAAATTTCATTTTGTCCTATTTATAAGACATCTCATTAAATTTTCCATGTGAATGTACAATTTTATCACTCATTTATTAGGTGTCGAGTTTATTTTTATGTAGTGTAGTAGATATTAAATATGGATAAAGTTGAAAAGTTATCAAATTTTAAGGCTTTATTAATTATGTTTAAGGTTTTCCTTTGTCTATGTGAAATATGTTGAAAGTGTCTTATAAATAGGACAAGAGAAGTATCTTGATTTTCATTCTTCATATATCTCAAGTTAATAACTTCCTAATACCCCAAAATCACGTCCCCAAAAGAAACAGCTGGGCTGGGGTTTTTCTCCTAAAAAAAAAAGATAAAATTACCTTAGTGGATTAATTTATTTCAAGTGAATATATGTACACACATATTAGACTCAACAGGTAACGCCTTGAAAAGATATAATATTTGTCTGGTAACAGTTGGAAAAAAATGACATTGAAGAATGGGGAATAAAGGAAGATGAACAACAATGGATGTGCATGTATAATTTTAGGTTTGGTGGCGTGGTTGACATGTGGGTTTCACATGAAATAGCAGATGCTAGGGAACAGAGAATACTTGCAAAATTCGATCGAGTAGCTAATGTGTGGGGGAGGTAATTAAATTAGGGCGTGGTGAGTTTAATTTAATATATAAAATTCTCGTGGAATTATATTGAAGAGGGAGGCAACTTACAAGTTGGCGTTTAATTTGGTCATGGGGACAAGAAGGGTCAGGTGAACATGGGTGTTTGGATCGTGTAATAATAGCTTTCATCTAAATCCCATACAATCAATTCTAGTATCGTAATTTTGGGTCCCATTCGCTCCCCCTCATTCACCATATATATTCGGATCAGCATGATTGATCAATTAAACTTTTGTCTTATTTTGTACACTATATATATAGATATATGTCAATGTATATGCTAAAGTATACATTTGATCTTTCATATTCACATCAGGTTTCATTTTAACCCCTTAAATTTAAAAATGTGCACTTGTAATCCTTTTTTTGTTAACGCCGTTTGTTTCATCAAACAGAAAATGCTAACTTAGTAAATATTAACGTGATTATGTAGTTATATACATGCAAAATAAGATTAAATTTTAATTTTTTACTATAATCATTCTTATGTTTTAAAATTTTGTCATTTTTTTCGATGATAAAATTTAGTCATTTTTTATCAACATCTTACCTCAAATCAACAATTTCCGTTAAATGAATTAATGGTATTAGGAAAAAAGGATCAAACATACACTTTTAAAACTTAAAGGACTAAAATAGGATTTGATACAAATATAAAGGATTAAAAGTATATTTTAACCTATATATCCAATAACTTCTCTATGATCTTTACACACATATACATACATACATATTTATTTATTTATTTATTTGTTTCATCCATGGTATATATATGCATATTGCAAGACACCCAATCTATGCTTTTAACCATCAAATTAATTAATTACCCGTTCCATTTTACTTGTTCAGAACCTATATTTGGCTAAAGCTTTTAATAAATGATTAGGCCAGCGTATATATTTATAATTGGTCATGAGTGTGGATAAAATAGAAAGATAAGTGTTAATGTTCTTGGCTGTTCACATAAAATTTTGTTGAAATTCTTTTGAGTTAAATTGAAAATGTAATCAAATTAAAGAGAGGGTGATATGTGGAAGCGCTTGTGAAAAGTTTTTGTTTTCTTTGTCAATAGGTCAACAAGTTTAATTAAACACATGGTTTTCAGTTAGGTGATATTTTTGGCTATTTGTACATGATATGGGTATGCAAAATATATGGTACTTAGTAATTACAGTTTACAGTGTCTTCCCCCCTCCCTTGGTTGGTATTTTTTTTTATTACATTACATAGCTACAGTATAATGACTTTTAATCTCTACCCATGTATATGAACTCTTGGCGGAGTTCGCAATTGCAACACGTATTCCATTCACCTTTTATAGTCAATAATACTAGAAATGGGATATCGTATTCTTAGCGTTCAGCAAGATGATCTTTGTTTTATTATGCTGGATAAATCTATGTTCCATACAAACTTTTTCATCGTTGGGTCCTACAAGGATAAACTTTTTAGCTGTTCACCGCTGTACATGAAGATGTCGTGCGTTACACTTCATGCCCTCCAACTCCAACCAATTAATGAAGTACATTAATATGATCAAACTTTTTCCTGATGCGCATGCCGTGAACCATGAGGCTATTTTTCAACACTACACATCATCCTCCAGAATTGGTCTCTCTCGACCTCGATCACTTCAAATAATTCAGCCAAAGAGTTGAAATGGACATCTCTCGATCAATTAACAGATTAACTTAAGCTACAAGAGCTCTTTCTGTCTAGCTATATTCAGAAAGAGGCATCTTAGTCTTCTTCTCCCAACCCACACACAAACTATATATATCACCGTACATTGGGGGAGATATAGTCTATGCAAAGGATAAACAAATTAATTCAACACTTTTTCATATAATTGTTATTAGATATAGACAAGCTAAGTCAAAAAGGATGGAAAGGAAGAGAGTGAGACAAGGTACGTGTGTGTGTGTGTGTGTGTGTATTCATCATCATTATATATATGGTGATAATCGATCCTTTAGTGATATATATATATATAGAGAGAGAGAGAGAGATATTTGGTTCACATAATGCGTTGCATGAGATGAATTTTCGGAGAAAGTTCGTCATTGGTGTAGTGACATAGAAAGTTTAAGTTGTGGGAGGCATGGGGAGTGTTCTAGGACTTGGGACCATTATATATGTGCCTTTTCCTTTAAAGGAACAAGGTTTAGGTGAGTGCCTTGTAAAGAGGGGGATATATCCCTTATATTGCGAGGTCAGTCCTCAAAGGCGGTGCCCCGTAGCACCAAAATTAAAGTTGAACTCGATCTTGTGCTTTTTTTTTCTTGCGAGATCATTGTCGGACCAAGTGTCGTGTCTTTAATGGGTGGTTGTGGGTTACACCTACTGTACGATGGTCTCTCTTTTATGCTACACCTACACATCCAAATCCAAAACTTGTAAACCTACCTACCCCTTCCCTTACTAAACCACTCTTGCATCCCACTTCACTTCAACTTTTTATTGTCTATATGTTATTCCTCCTACACCTCAAGTCAAACCCTAGTTCCACGTCCTTCTAGAGATTCATTTATTGATAGTTAGGAGAAATAAATATGTATTACTATCGTATCCCGCTAATGTAGTTTGATCAGGGATATGTTTATAATTAATGTATTAGATAAAGTTTGCCTCCATCATTCACATGCATGACAATCTTCTTTTACGTCTTTAGCTTCTTTTATTTGTTTGTATCTATATCAAATATTTACACACTCTTATTATCATCGTTGCCCAACTTGTTAATTGACTATTGGCACTTAACATTTTTTTTAATTTTTCACTTATGAAACCGTGTCAATTTGCTGTTAACTATAAATTTGACTTTCAGAATTTATAATTTTTATATTTCTAACTAACAAAATCGTATAAACTCACCCTTAAACTATGATGGAAGTTAGAAACTCATGAGTATCTCTGGTAAACTCGATGATTTTTTAACAGACTTGAGTTGGTCACACATGCATTGAGTATAATTCAATTTACAAAATGTAAATGAGGACCCGATCTAAAGTGAAATATATAAACAAAAGGGCATTGAGTAATTCTAATACAAAATATAAGTTAACATATTTTTAATAAGGTCGTACCACTTTTTCCATTGGCCCTTCGAATGGGAATTGAGAGTCAAGAAGTAGAAGGTAAAAAATGGGAGTAAGAAATTAAAGATGGTGTGTGGATAGAGAAAGTATATAAATTTAAACAAATTGTTGCTATTTTTATTTTAATTATTTATTCATATAATATTGATAGTTATTTAATTTATTGATATCTATATATCCTTAAAAGAGTTTACAATTCCAATACACGATTCAAATTTACCTCCTTATTGCCTAATCTTAATTATGAGCTTTACACCTTGCTCATTATCACATTACATGGTGCTTTCAAGAAAGAAAGATGAAACAGACTCAATTTGGTATGGTTCAATTAACTAACAAAGGCACAGGTAAAAGAAAAATCAACCCACTAAGGCCCGGCCATAAGCCATATTATACTCACTTTGTGAAAATTAAATGTTGACGCTATGAATTTTTAAATTTTGCACTACCGGTCCTCTTCAATCTTCATACTCTGCATCCCTCCTCCTGATAACTCCTAGAAATTCATGATATTTGAGTATATTTTACTTGAGTTTTTGTCTATTATTTATATATTTTGGATACTCAAGAGGAAAAATGCTCATTTGATTTTCGGTTTCACATTATTGTTAATTATGTAGATTTTGGTTATTTTTGTAGTTAATTTCTTATGTTGTTTTATGTAATTTTTGTAGGAATAATTTGATGCAATAACCAAGGGATCCGGATTAAGAAGAACACTTAAAAAGGGGAGAATTTGGGGGTAGAAGCTGAAATTTCAAGAAAAAAGGGAAAATACAAGTTTTTGGACGAATTGTAAAATTTACAGAAAAGGACCTCGAAATTCCCAAATTACAGACAGGTCCCCGAATTTCCAAACCGACAGGTCCCAGTTCGCCGTGAGCTCGCCGCGGCGAACTCACGGCGAGCCAAAACCCCCAAAAAGAGGCAGAAACGATCATAGTTCGCCGTGGACTTCGCCGCGGCGAACCCGCGGCGAACTGCGTGCTCTGTTGTGCGTTTTTTTTTACAGATTTAAGTGATATAAAAGCTAGGGTTTCGATCTAGCTCGACATTCTTCGACTTCTGGGCATTCTTTGGGCGTGTTTGGCTCTGCTGGGGCTTGGAGATTGGTGGGATTTGGCTTGGGCTCGGAGCTTCAAAGAGATTTGAGCTTCCTCTCTTGGTTTATCTCTTCCTTCTTCATTCTCTTCTCTTGTTCTGTTGTAATGTTGTATATATATGCTCCCTTGGAGTTGTAGAACATGAGTAGCTAAATACTTTGATTCTAGGATTATTTTGAACCCTTGTATGTATTGATTCTTGATTCCTCCTCTTGATTTGTGATTAATGATATCTATGTGCTTATTTTACCCCTTTCCTAATGCTTCTAAGTGCTTGATCACCATTTAGATTGTTGGGTTCACTTGATTTATGACTCGAGAGAGCTAGGTTGAGTGTAGAACTTGGGTAAAGTAGTGCAAGAACCTGAAGTTTGCATGAATGGATGGTTTTGCTGGTAAGATAGAGATATACTTGCTAGCCTTGCATAGTCACATTAGGGTTGGAGTGTGATAATTGGGTTCTATCAAATTGTGGCAAGAGATTGTGCAAAGAATAGGACTAAACACTTGTTCTTGACTCGAGAGAGCATTACAAGTACCCAATGAACCCTAGATTAGCACATGGTGTTGTTGAGAGCTTCTTTGAGGGGAGGTTAATTGAGTTTTGAGAAGTGCAAAGGGGGAGAGATAATCTTAGGACCCTTTAGCCTTGAGGTTGGAGAATCACTTGGTTATAATTTTATCTTCATTTTATTTTCTTATTTCATTTTCAAACTCTACAATTGTATCACTCAAATTGGGCGAGAGTGTAACAATCATTGCTTGACCGGGTTTTGGACAAATCCTCGTGGGAACGATACCCTACTCACTACTTTATTACTTGGCGCGACCCGTGCACTTGCGGCGCGTGGCGAACACCTCCTAATATTTTTTAGCTTTGAACCCATGACCATGTAATACTTTACATGAACAAGTGGATGAATAAGTGGGTACAACTTTATGAACAAGTGGGTTGAACAATATGAACAAGTAGTAAGTCAAATAGTATAAACAAGGATGTAAAACTTCATAAACAAGTGGACTCAACTACATGAACAAGTGGGCTGAAGTGCATGAACAAGTCGGTAAAATAATATGAACAAGTGGGTACAACTGCATGAACAGATGAGTAAAACTGTATGAACAAGTGGGTACAACTACATGAACAAATGGGTCAGATAGTACAAACAAGAATGTAAAACTTCATGAACAATGGGTTGATCCGCATGAACAAATAGGTATGAAGTTTTACATCCTTGTGATGCTATTGTACCTGTAACTAATAAACCACTAACAATCAAATCTAATCATAATACTTTGCTAACTATGATAGGAAAAATGGTTTGTCATACAATTACAATAATACCCCTATCATAGTTAGAAGAAGATTCATCTAGAAATTCAAAGAGTGGTCCATGATAGAAAAGGCAAACACACAACACAACCATCATACTATCATGGATTATTAACCCTAACTATGTTAGAAAAGAATTCCTCTAACATAGTTAGTGAAGATTCACCTGATTAACACTTAAAAATTAAGTTAACCATGTTAGTTAAGGAGACTCCTAACATGGTTAATAAAAACCAACTTGTAATACTAAGATCAATTAAACATAATTCCACTTCACTCATCAGTCGCATGCATGTGAATCAACTTATTATCTTTCAAATCATGACTAAAAGCCGGAAAGTCATCAACTACAGAGACATACAATCAAGATACAGCAACACTTAAAGTATAACCTATATATATGTGTTCGATCACCGCAAGTGCACGGGGTCGCGCCAAGTAATAAAGTGATAAGTAAAGTATCATTCCCACGAGGATTTGGTTCTAAAACCTGGTTAAACAATGATTGTCACACTCTTGCCCAATTTGAGTTATTCAAATATTGAGATTGAAGATTAACTATGAAAATAAACATATGCGAAAGGAAAATAAAATTATAAACAAGTGATTCTTCAACTTCAAGTATAAAATGGGTCCTAAGATTATGTATCCCCTTTGTACTTCTTAAAACTCAATTAACCTCCTCTCAAAGATATTCTCAATGAAACCATGTGCTAATCTAGGATTCACAGAGTACCTGTAAAAGCTCTCTCAAGTCAAGAACAAGTGTTTGATCTCATTAATTACACAATCTCTTGTTATAATTAATGAAACCCAATTTTCAAGCTCCAATCCTAATGTGACTATGTAAGGTTAACAAGTATATCTCTATCTTACCAACAAAACCATCCATTCATCATGCAAACTTCAAGTTCTTACACTATTTTACCCAAGTTCTACACTCAATCTAGCTCTCTCAAGCATCAATCAAGTGAACCCAACATCTAAATGGTGATCAATCACTTAGAAGCATTAGGAGAAGAGTAAAATAAACACATACATCTCATTAATCACAAAATAAGAGGAGGAATCTAATCCATACAAGGGTTCAAAATAATCTTAGAATCAAAGTATTTAGCCACTCATGTCCAACAACCCCATGAGAGCATATATATACATCATCACAAAATAGAACAAGAGTAGAGAATGAAGATGGAGAAGATAAACCAAGAGGAGAAGCCCAAATCTCTTCAAAGCTCCAAGCCCAAGCTCAATCCTCATCAAGCTCCAAGCCCTAGCAGAGCAAAACACTCCCAAAATGCCCTAGAAGTCGAAGAATAGGTGCTGAACTCGAAACCCTTCCTTTTATTTCCATTCAGCTTGTCCTTTTTACCAAAACGCGTAGCAGAATATGAAGTTCGCAGTGACTTCGCCGTGGCGAGCCCATGGCAAACTCACAAAAAAAATCCAGAAATGAATTGTGCTTGCCGTGACTTCGTTGGGGCGAACTCACGGCGAGCTAACCAAAAACAGGGGCAGAGACAAACGCCACGGTGAAGTCTTTTCTTCTCTGATCCTTTTGTTCCTTGGGCTGCTCTGGTTTTCTCTTAGCTTTGTTCACTTTTCAGCTTAGTGGAGGGGTTATAATAACTTTGTTATTGCATCAAAATATTCCTACAAGAGTTACATAAAACAACATAAGAAACGAACTAGAAAAATGATCAAAATCTGTACAAATAAACAATGATGTGCAACAAAAAATCAAATGAGCATTTCCTATCTTGACTATCCAAAATTTATCCATGAGTGAATAAAAGATTAAGCAAAATGTGCTGAAATTACATGAATTCCTGGAAGTTATCAATATGCTAATACAATTATCAAGATAATATCAATCAAAGCTATAGATATACGGAAGCGAATGCAAGCCTAATAAATAAATTTGGCAATATACATTCCAAAATAAAACCACCAACTAACCTATGGCTCTCTGTGGATCGATTGACCCCGTCCCCTTTCCCTACGTCCTCCTTTGTGCATGATCACCTTCAAAAATGACAACAACAATAGGGTGAGACAAACATGTCTCAGTAACCAAAACTCAACTCAATGCAAGAGAAAGAGTGGGTTAGCATAATGTTTAAAAGAGTACCAAGAAAATTAGTTAAACAGTTTATGTATCACAGCTGTTACTAAATAGTTCAAAAACACATTCTTCATAATATCACCAATGTTTGCCCTGTGAATCGTTAGGTTGTCCCCTACTACTAGATGGACCAGAGTGGAACTCGACGGGGATCTCAACCAGTACCCATAACCACAAAGAAGTAGAACTCGATGGGGATTTCAACCCATACCCAGCATCACAACGGGGGTAATGCTCGATGGGGGCTACCCATACCTAACACACCGAAAAGTAATACTCGATAGAGGCAACCCAAACTCATACCAAGCCTATAACAACATTCATCTTTAATAATCTCCTCTTGAATCAAGAACCCCTCTCTTTAATCATAGCCTCTTAACCCAAATTAACCTCAATTCACAATCATATCTAGAGAGAGAACATTCCCAATCATTAACTATGAATCTCTAATCCATAATATCCCATTGAACTCTTAAAGCCATCAACCCCTCATCATTATTCACATTACAACATAATCATACCTAGGTTAAACATTACCCTCCGTTGCAATTTATCCAATCTCAATAACCCAAATCCTTTAATAATCAATTACTAACATCAATTAACACAATCTAATTATCACATTATCCCATAATCATCATCTAACTAAATCCACCTAACTTATCCCAAGAATTTCTACACTTTGAACACCCGAAACAAAATCCAACACATATCTCAACAATCCAAATCATTTTAAATCATAGATAGACATCAACAAGCCCATTGAAACCATCAAACCACCACCAATTCGTCATCCTACAACTTAATCCCCAAAATCCATCCTAAGCCAAAATTTACCAACATATATATATATATATCAAAACCTTGAAATTTAGCTCAACCACAATTTGACTCGATTCCCTACATAATCACTGATACAAAAATGCATCCCTAATCATTATTACTCTAAACCACATCAAACGGTTCTAGCTTATGCCCAAAGTAGTCTATAAATCACCTAAAATCACCACAATCCAAATTACTCCAATCACTCCCAATTTTATTGCTTTATAATAATCTATTAACATCATTTAACACGTTAGAATCACCAATTTGTTCCTTATCAATATAAATCCCAAATACCCCACTCAAATATAAACTTTTCAACTTTAAGGTTCCACAATTTTGTTTCAAGAGTTCCTCCAACACTAAAAACTAAAAACTAATAATATGGAGACACTAAAAACTAGGAACTTTAAGGATTTTCGGATTCCACATCAAACCTTAACTTATTAGCACTTTAATTTGATAAATCTTTGTTCTAACCCAAAATCAAGCAACTCAAATCCATAGACTAGGTAGAAATCACCCTAATATGGTTTTAAAAGAACAAAATTCATCCCAAGAAGCATAAGGTTTAGGTTACACAAAAAGCCCTAAATTTCAACCAAGAATACCTTGCAAAATCTGTTAGAATCTTAAGTTTTGATGAAGACTGACCCATAGATAACATAAGTAAAAAAAAGTGTAAGTTACCTTTGAATCAAACAAGTAAAATCTAATAGGTAACAGATCACTATCGCTAGAGCTAAAGCCTATCGCTAATAGACAAAGAGCCATAGCAAATGAAGACTTAGAAATAACAAAGTTAGCATCTATCGCTAAGTCATTCACTATCGCTAAGAAATATTCTATCGCTAGAAGTTCATTGATAATATGAATAAATGAAACCAACAGAAAAATGAACTAAGTCTCTGAACTAATGACATCAGCTAGCGATAACAGGATAAGCTATCGATAACAAAGTACTTCAAATAATAGACATTCAGATAGCTAGTGCCTGAGAGAAAATGAGTTAACTAGCGATAACAGATTTCGCTATCGATAACAGGATACCTGAAATAACTTAGAACATTCAGCTAGCCAAGTATCATTTAGCTAATGAGCAAACAAATGACTAGCGATAATGGAATTAACTATCGATAGAGAATGCTTTGAAATTTCTTATATATTACCTCTATCTCATTGAGCTAATAGACTAAGCTTACAATAACATCTGTTGTGCATTACATGAATACTTATTTAGCTAACAGCTCAAGTGCAGGAATTATACTATGCAGTTAGCGATAGCAAAGCATGCTAGCGCTACTGAAAAAAGCTGACATTCAAGTACAGTGGCAGGTAGCAGCAGGATAACGTTACTCACAGTCTCTGTCTCTCTTATCTTATCCTCTGCAAGAACAGTTGAAGCATGAAAAGAAAGAAATGTGTTAACGGCTAGTTCTCCAAGTCTCCAACGGATAAAAAAGTATACTACCATATATAAAGACTTGAAGACATCAGAAAAAGAGTGAGCGCACACATGACGCATTTTCATGACAAGATGATACGAGATAAAAAACAAGAGACTATGCACAGAGTATTGGTTATATATAAGTGAGCCCAGAAATGATGAATCAAGTAAATTAGAATATTAGAGCTAGCCCACACATTGTCATATTGATAAGCTCTAGAATTGTAGTTTCATCATATATTCCTCTGTATTTAAGTGTTTATCATAATCAGTTCATTGAGTAAACATACTTATTGAAATCCTCTACTGTTTGAGGTTGTTCTAAAGCATGGTGCTTTAAGAACAGGGTTGTAACCTTACTGGTTGTAAGGGGGAGTGTTTAGAGAGAATTCTAAAACTCTGTGAAAAGGTTGGCAGGTGATCTCGTATTGTAAAACCTGTGGTAAAGGCTTCACAAGTGCCCGGCTAAACTTGTGGATTGTAAAGGCTTCTCTTGTGCCCGGATTAAACAAGAAGGTAGTGAAATTCTCAGGAAGAGCCTGAGGATTGGATGTAGGTCAGGGTAGACCGAACCAGGATAAACACTGTTTGCACTATTTCTTCCCTTAACTCTCTTAGTTTCCAGCATATCAACATTATACATTTCTTAGTGCATTTAACATTTTTGAAAAGATTGCCTTCATTGTGATTTTGTAAAAGAGAAGATCGCAAAAAGCTTAAGCTTTTATTCTATCACCCAATTCACCCCCCCTCTTGGGTGACAGCCAGTACTAACAAAATCAAGAGTAAAGAGGGAAGAAAATGAAAGGAAATTACTCACAATCAAAGAGCTCTTATAAGCCCTTAAGATCGCCAGACGAGACGCCGAAAATCCTCACCTCTGAACAGCTCCCCACAATTTTCAAATCCATACACACACTCTCTCTCTCTCATTCTTGCAGCCACGCTCGCAGGAACAAGGAAGAAGGGAATGGCAATGAAAGGTGGCGACGGCAACGGTGATCTTCCGCAGTATCTCTTTCTCTTTGGGACAGTTGCGCATGGAAAAGGATAAGGGAATGGAATGGAGGAAGGAGGAAGGAAAGAGAGGAGAGAAGGGAATGGGGTTGGGTGGCCTTTCTCCTCGCAGCGGTCGACGCCAGTGGCTGCTGACAAATCTCTGATTTGTATGGTTTTTATATGCCTAATTTAAGGAAATTAACATGATTGAGATGTAAGTTTTGGTCCAATAATGCTTAATTGAATATTTTAAACTCTCAAGGAAAATGAGTGTAAAATTAGGAGTAATTAGCCATAATTGTAGATTAATTGTACTAATTAATTTATAGGGCTATTTGATCTTGGTTTTATCTTATTTTCACTTGCAAGGTCGCTTGTTGAGTCCAGCATTGGCAGCTACTGAACCCACCATGTTGGGCCACCCCAGGGATCCAATCTCTCTTCACCCCGGTATTGGCAAGCCCAACTCAGGTATTGTAGCCCAGTTGGGGGTAGCTCTCGCATACCCGACCCAATACTGCAGCATTTGTGGGAGGAGGCCGTGTCATTGGCTCACCCACGGGTTCGATCTCCCAACCAAGCACTTTATAGGCATTCTAGATGCCTCGCTTATCACCACTTGAATTGGATCCAACTTGATACCCACTCACTTGACCCGACTTGGGAGATTTAAAACACAAAAGATACATCCCATTATGGGAGATTTGGTCCACATTTCACACCCCCAAGCCCTAGCTCTCTCTTCTCCATATTCATCTTCATCTTCTTCACTTTCTCCTTCCTTCCATCCATGGCTTCCACACCTTCTTCTCTTGTTATTGGTTCCTCCATGAAGAGTAGCAGTTAGGCTCCACCATTCTTGGTGGTGGGAGCCAAGGGATGAGCTTGAAGCTTGAATAGGGGAGTTTTTCTAGTTCTAATCCTTCCTTTATTTGTTGTATTTATGCTTCTCTAGGGTTTTAGGGTTACATTTATGGCATTTGGTGGAATGTATTAATTGTATTTGGTTGAAGTGCATTTATGGCACTTGGTTGAGTGTATTTATGTCATTAGGGTTAGAAACTATGTTTATGTTATTTCCTTCTTGTATAATGCTTGACATTGCTACTTATTAACTTTGAGTTTAATGAAATTTATGGGTTCATAGTTTTGTTATTCTCTTTGTGAAAATTATGTGCTAATGCAAGGTGGCTTAGTTAGTGGATTAAGAGTGTTAAGCTATTTGCTTGGGGGAGATGGCATAAGAATTAATTGGTTGTGTTGAGACATTGGGAAAACACTCTTTAGATCCTAATTTATTGTATGGGTGGCCATCAATGGATTAGGGTTTAGAGAGAAATTTAGAGCAATTATGGGGTGGCCCAAATTGTGGATTTAAAACTCTGCATAATCAATTATTTCTTGATTTGGAACTTAATCATCTTGGGTTAAATTAAGTAATGTGCGGGGTTCCGGCATTAATTAAGTTAACATAAGCCTAGCCTAGAGGGGTTCCTCTAGGGCTCTTTAGAAATCAATTAAACTCCCTAAAAATTGTTAGAAGCAATGATTCCCCGAATCTCTCATTCATCAAGAATGATCTTTATTCCATTCTCATCCAAATCTCACTTTTAATTCCCACCTTTTACTTTATCTTTTGCACATACCAAACTTCATACTAAAACAAAAAAAATGCTTTTTACCCACCTTTTCAAGTTTACATATTAGCTATTAGGAATCATATTACACTAGGCTCCTTGAGATCGACACCCAGGGTTAGCTTCTACTATCCCTTCGGGTTTAATTTCTTGGAGAGCGGACTCGAGGCGGCACTGCTCTGACATAACCACAATGGTTAGGTGCTCTTCAGCTGCGTCTCCGCTGCCCCTCTCGATGGCCGTACGTCGACGAGGAAGAGAAGGAAGAGGGATGTGAGCGATGATGATGGTGATGAATCATGCAGGAGGGGGTTGGGGAGAAGAAGAAATAAGGGGAAATATTAATAACAATCAATATTTTAAATGATTAAGATGGAAAAAGACTATTAGGCCCTTAATGTAAAATCCAACGATAGAGTGAGATAAACATGTCTCAGGAACCACAACTCAACTCAATACAAGAGTGTGAGTGGGTTGGCAGAGCCCCTAAAGGGTACCACATTTTAAAATATTAAATCCACAACAAAGTATATCTAGACACATATATAAATACAACCATATCATTACCAGAATATCAATATGCACCGTAACCATGCTATTGCAGAAATAACAGAATTCAAGAACTTCTGACAAAAGTAAACATGAAGTAACACAATGCCCCTGTCTACAATCCGGATGGCAATTTCCCCCTCTGTCTACAATAATAATGGGGGCTCCCCTCTGTCTACAATCAGAATGAGAAGTGGTCCCTGTCTACAATCAGGATGACCAGTACAAATAACTGCTCAGTTGGCCTACCGAGGGTTACATAGCGTGATGGTACATTGGTACGTTTTCAGTGTCATGCAACAACACAACACAATGATTCTCAATTATTTCACAATATCTCAATTATAGCAGTTTATACATCGCATATCAACTCAACCAAGAAACCAGCCAGGATACTACATACAATATAACAGTTTCATTGTATTAAAATAGTTATAATTCAAAAGAGGCACCCTATAGGCTCATTAATACGAAAGTAACTTTTAAAATTCCATTTATAAATTAAGAGATACATACATATATAAAAAGGGATTTAGAAAATCCCAACTAACATCACACACAATAATGTAGTGAGGTGAGAGCGGTTACCTGAACTAGCCCTAAAAACAAAAAGAAAATACCATAACGCAGAGTCCTCAAGCTTATATCGATCCGATAGTGTCTACAATCACTAGAGAACAAAATACACAAAGTCAATATACAATTCACGTCTATTTGGCTTGATTAAGTTGAATTAAACTTCTATCAAGTCTAAGATACTATCTATTCTCAATTATTTTCATTGCACAAAAATTCCCCAGTTGCGTTAATATTGCCACTGATGCTCCATGAAACGTCAACTCACTATCATACCTTGAAACACCTCAATGATTAACCAGAATTCTTTGAATCTATAATACTCTATTTAAACTCCTTCAACCACCCTTCATTCATCATCCACACATGAAATCCCAAAACATTGATAAGCCAATCATCATTACAATTACCAACTTCTCAACAATCTAACTCCTTAGAATATAATTAACTATCTCAATAAATCTCAAGACAATCATTACCTCACCCCATGATCATCATTCACTCAATCTCCCCAGTTGTCTCAAACCTTCCTAAACTTTGACCATCCAAATCCACATTAATACATATCTCCACAAACTTGATCGTTCAACATCATAATTAACATCATCAAACATCAATAAACCTAGCGAAGACATTAAACCACCCAGATCCATCATAATTAGACCATATACCATCCTAAACTACTCAAATCCATTTCTACTCTAGTCCTTTCCCCATTCCATCATTCTACAATTATTTATTAGCCTCAATTATCATTTTAATCACCAAATTAAGTATAATTAACATAAACCCCCAAAGAGGCATAAACCCGTTTCTTTCTTGCCTTACAACTTCCTATAACTATCCAAACTCTTCCACAATCCTTCTAGAACAAATTTCACCATTAACCTACTCAAATATAACCCAATATCCTCACATAACTCATTTAAATCATCTTCCCATATCCGACATAGAAAACATCAACATTTAAGCTTTTACATAGACACCCAAAGCTTCCAATTCCATCCAACACAACATCTAACCAAATAATTCCAACCAACATCATCGTTAAACTCCAATAACCCTCTATAAACCATAAACCAAGTTCAAAAGCTCAAATTCAAAGGATTTCTTTATTTAAACCTATCTTAATTCAACTCTAACAAGCAAAATCTCACATAGGGCCAAATCCAACCAAACCAACCATATTATTATTATCAAATATCCTAAATAAACTAGTAGGGACAATCGATTTGCTCAATTCAACCCAGATTTCAAAAGATCATTCAAACCCTAGAGATTTCTACTTGAGAAATCAAGAACAAGAGAGGAAGGAATCAAAGGAAAATTACCCAACATTATCAAGCTCTCCAAGGCTACCGAAACCTCGCCAGAAACGCCATGAACCATGCCCAAGATCGCCGGCCGAAATGACACACCACCGTCCTCTCTTAATCTCTCTCATTCGCGGCTGGACGAGGAAGGAAGGAATGGAGAAGATGGAGGGAGCCATGGCAGACGACGACATCGCCCCCCTAGCTGGTCGACGGAGAGGGAGAGTGAGGGTGAGCGATGAAGAGGTAGAGGGAGGGTCAGGGTTCGCAGGGGAAAGGGACAGGAGGAAAGGAAATAGGGAAAATAGAGGGAAAAATAAAAATAAATAAGATAGAGAATTACTACTAGGCCATTCTATTCTTAAATAAGATATTTTTCTTTTGAGATAAAATTCGCTTTTTAATTCCAAAAATTTATTTTAATTATCTCCTAAGAGTTTTCTCCTTCTATAATTTATTTTGAGTCCAAAGATAATTTCTCTAACTATAACTTCCTCAAATTAAGGGAGAAACTAGGTCTTTAAAAATATCCTAAAATACTTCGATTTCCTAAAGTTATTTATAGAACTCTCCCAAACTCCTTAATTAATCCCAAAATCAAATATTAAATAATCCCTAATCCTTAATTAAATTTTTGGGATGGTACACTTAAACCATCAATATAAGATATTTTCTTGAGGAAAAAGATCATCCTTTTGATTTCTAAATATTTTCTTCATAACAAACTAAAAATTCCCTCCCATTATAACCCCTTTTGGGTCCAAAAATAATTTCTCTAACTCTAAATTTATCAAATTAAGGGAGAAACTAGGCCTTTAAAAGTCTCCCAAATACTTCATTTTCATGAATTTATTTATAAAACTCTCAAAACTCCTTAATTAATCCCAAAATCAAATATTAAATTATCATTAATCCTTAATTAAAATTTTGGGATGTTACAGTACCCAATTGTTGTTCATGCATGACAAATCTCTTATTTGAAGTGTTTTTGCGTGTTTACATTAAGGCTTTTAACATATTTAAGATACAATTTTGGTCCATATGAGCTTATTGAACATCATAGGCATTTAGTGAAATTAGCATGAAAATGAGGTTAATTAGCCATAATTGGAGATTAGTTTATATTAATTGATTTCTAGGGCTTTTTTATCCTTGTTTATTGTAATTGTATTTGTAGGGTAGTCTAAGGACCAAAAGAGGAAGAAGTTTGCATGAAGAAATTGGCCGAATCGATGAGCGAGTTGCGAAAAAGGAAACGGACGAAGGCACAAAATTCAGCCCTGTAAACATCTTATTTTGTCCGGGCCCCGCAAAATAATAAAAATAAAAAAATACTATAAGAAAAATTATCCTTGTAGAATCTCCACTAATTTTGATTGAAAAATGGCACTTTAATTAAACCTACAAAAAATTAAAAAAAATCATTGATTTATTATGATTAGGTGTCATTAATACTGATTGTTGGGTCATAATTGAAGAAGTAAATTTTGAAATTTAAAATTGATTGTAATTATGAGCCATTAATGATGATTCGTGGTTGATTGATGTTTAAAAATTAATAAAAAAACGAAAATTATAAAAAAAATAGTGTCATTTAGGTGCAAGAATAGGAAATGTTGTTAAAAGAAAAATAAAAAAAATTAAAAACGAAAATTAAAAAAATATTAGTGCATTTATGATAAAAACCCTAGTAGTGCTTATATAAAGGAGAATTTGGAAGACAATGAGGGGGGAGATGATTGGAGAAGAATTTGGAGAGGCTAGGGTTTTTGGGAGGAGGCAGAAAAAGAATTTGGAGAATGAAGAGACAAGTGAGAAAAGAATAGAGCCGCTATTGCATTGATCCTTTAGATGTCTAAACGCTTATCATGCCGATGAACTTATCTATAAGATTGAGGCACATATGTAAAAGCTCTAGACACATCTATTTCTTTCATGATCTTATTTGAATTATCAAGTTCAGTCATGTTCATCCTCTAAATGTTTTCCTTAACTCCATTTTCTTTTCTTTCTTTCTTTTTGGTTGACAATTGTTTCCTCTTGTGATTGTTTAACCATTGGAATCATCGCATGCTTCCTTAAGTCTCTAGAATTTATTGATGATCCGTGCATCATTTCTACCTGAGCATCAAATCACATTCATTTCACCTCCTTTTATATTTGATTCTTAATCCATTTTCTGCAAACATGGCTATGTGTGGATTAGAGGATGGACATGTGTAGGTTTAGAGATACTTCTTGTCATCACAATCATTCAAAGGATCACCAAGTTTAAATGGTAATCTCTTTTGCTTCAATATGTGTCATGATCTAATTCTTTTGTATGAGAACATGATTTTGATACATATTTTTTAAATAAGATTGAAATAAAATGACTCTCCTTTTGTATAAAAATTAATAACAAGATTTCAAAATGATTATGTCATGCGAGGTTTTTTAGAACCTCCTCAGGCAAAATCGATTATTTTTCTGTGCGAGATTATGGGAATCTCCTCAAGAAGTTTGATCCAAAATTCTTTTGAAAGTCTTTTCCTAAATAAAAAATGAAGACATATTTTCCTAAATAAAAAATACAAACCAACAACAAATATTTTTTCTTTAAAAAATAAAATAAAATTTTTACTAAAAAAAAACAAACTCAGTGACACGGATTTCTATCCCGAATTACGTGAGCTTCGATCCTCTAAGGGTACGTAGGCCCTAGGTTAAATCCTAGGTCAAGTCCAACTATGTAAATACTTTTTTTTGTGAATATGTTTTTATATTACTTTTTGGGTGATTAAAAAAATTTCAAGGCCATATTTATTTTTAGATAATTAATTTAGGGTTACCGTTCTCATGAACGGGTGTTGTGGGGTGCCTAACACCTTCCCCACGCACAATTGACTCCCAAACCCTATTTGGTTTTAAAAGACCATTTATGATTTTCAACAGGTTTTCCAAAATTATCCTATTTTAAAAATTTTGGTGGCGATTCCATTTGACCTAATTTTAGGGCGTTACAAGCCCAGAATTCTGTCAAGCTGGCTGCAGCGAGTAAAAGTTCTCACTGCAGTAAGACAGACAGAGAGTTGGGGCCAAGCCTATGTGCTTCTCGCTGCAGCAAGCAAAAGTTCTTGCTGCAGCAAGAAAGTGCTGACAAATGTGCGATTTTACTGATCTTTTCAGGTTTTTAGGGTACCCAATGATACAACCCCACCCAAAATGACCGTGACCCGACTTCCTCAAATATATTTCAACCTAATATACCTCAATCCTCTCATTCTATCCATCCCAATTTCATCTCCTACCTAATTTTCTCTCAACCCTAGACCACCATCTCTTCCAACTTCCACCCAAATCACCCATGGCTTCCACTTCCATTTCTTTTGTCGGTGATTTCTCCATGAGAAACAGCAACTAAGGAGCCTTATTCTTGGCGATGGAGATGGCAACATGAGCTTGGAGCTTCACTAGGGGAGTTCTTGTTCTCCCACTCTCTCTTCCTCTTGTATTTGTATATTTCTAGGATTCTAGTATTTTATTTATGCAATTGGATATATTCTTCATGATTATCCTTTGTTAGAGAGTAGTAGAAACATTCTTAGCTATATTTTCATTGGTGTATGATTGGTATTGTTCTTTATTGACTTGGATATTGTTCAAATTTATAGATTCATCATTTTGAATGAATATTTAAGTTAAGATTTCGTGCTATTTGAGGATACTCATTTAGTGGATCATGGTATCATGTAATTGCATTTGGAAAATGGCTCTTGAACTTGTTAATTGCATTAGTAGCATTGGGCTTCAATCCTAGAGTTTTGATTCATTATGTAGGATTCTAATAATGAATTAAAACCCTAGGATTAATTAAGTGGCAATTAGAGATTCCGGTTGTTGGATTAGGATCCCCTTACAATTGACAAACTCCACTTGATTATTGGGTTTAATTAACTTGGAGTTGGAAGGATTAGTAAGCAGAATTCTGGTACTAATCCACTCAATCCAAGCCCAACTTAGAGGGATTCCTCTAGGGATCTTTTAATTAGTCAAAGAACTCCCTAATATTTATTGAAGCAATGATTGTTTAAGTCTCGTATCACTAAGAATATCCATTCCATTTAATCCAAATCTCCCACTTTAATCCAATCTCTCTTTAATTGTTTTTGAACATGCACACTTTTTTTACACCAATTTCTATACCAAAAATCTAAATGCAATGATTTTACCTGTTTTAATTAGTTTGCATCAGTTTTTAGGAATTAGTTGCATATAGGCTCCTTGAGACAGACACCTAGGGATAACTTCCTTTACCTCTTGGGTCTAAATTTCTTGGAAAGCGGATTCGAGGCAGCACTACAATGCAGTTGAATTCATTTGTTCATGAAGTTTTACATTCTTGCTCTTGCTATTTTACCCACTCGTTCACACAATTATACCTACTTGTTCATGTAGTGAAAGCCATTTTTCGTGAAGTTTACCTACTTGTTCATGCAATTATATCCACTTGTTCACGAATTTATACCCACTTGTTTATGAAATATTACCTACTTGTTTGTGCAATTATACACACCTATTCATGCATTAATACCCACTTATTCATGAAGTTTTATATTCTTGTTCTTGCTCTTTTACCAAATTGTTCACGGAGAAATTAAAAGACCATTTGTTTATGGATTTTTACCCACTTATAAATGATATTTTACTCACTTGTTGCAAAAAATAGTCCACTTATTCATGACGATTGACCCTCCTGTTCATGAAGAATTGTCCACTTGTTCATGATGTATAACGCACTTGTTCCTATAGAATAGTACACTTGTTCATGAACTGTGAACCATGTGCAAATGAGCACTCCTATTAAAATTTCTACACCTTTAAGTAAAATATCACTAATCCTCAACAAAACATACTATTGTAACGAGAGAAGAAGAAACCAAGCATATAAAATAAAAATATAGAGCTGCATTTTTAACTTTCAAGTCCAAGGGAAGAAGGAACGAAGCATAGGCATGGCAACAAACTTCAAGCCACCATTAGTGCAGTGAAAGCCATCTCTCTTTCCATAAGCAAAGTAATAAGACTGTCACCTCTTTAACAAATAATCTAATATGCTTCTTTTTGAATTCCGGCCAAATCAAAAACCCCCCAAATTATAAATTCCTCTTGTCCATAAACTTTCAAATAGAAAAATCTGGGATTGGAAGAAAAATTAGAGGGTTCACTTCAACTACCTAAACCACTAATTGCTTTTGAGTTCGACCCTTCCCTTTAACTCCCTCCGTTGATAGCTTACTTTCTGTATCTCGATCTCGGCAAATACGAACGATTGAGGAAGCATGACAAGAGAAAGGAATTTTCTACCTCCCAACCAAGCACAAAGACGGTGAGAAACCACTGGTGAAGGTCACTGAAAATCTCCCCACATAATTTCGAACACCACCTTTCCTTTCCCTTTCTGCCTTTTTTTTTTCTCATTCTATACAAGGTTATTTTGGTCTTTTGCCTTGCCAATTTATTTTCAGTTTCCTCCCAAAAGAATTAAATGATAATTCAGAATCTTTTTCTAAATAAGGTATCTACTGAGGTCCTAAAGTGAAACTATCCCTACTATTTTCTTACTTTTCTGCTGGGATTTGTAAGCTGATTTAGGCATTTACATGTTGGCTGGAAGCTTCATTTTACCTAAGCCCAATTCAAACTAAAACCCAACATCTTTTAAATCTTCTTGGGCCTGACACGAGATTGTGTTCAAGGTTTTGGTCTGGGAATCACAAAGTTTGTATCATGCAGAATAAATTATGTGCAGTCTATTATCAAAGAGTTAGCCCAAACGAAGAAATATAAATATGTCACTTTGTTACAATGTCAGGCCGAAACATTATACCACTGTGAAGCGGAACGGTAATAAATTCTGAATTTCTGACCACAGTTTCTAGTTTTTTTCCTATGTTGCTTCGAGCATGTCACTTTATTCATTATCCACTGCAAAGCCACTTAATCATAACATATGTAAATGCTATTAGTTATATATTGATTTATAAGTGAAATAAATTAATTTACAGAAAATACAAGAAAATTAATTCATAAATGGCTTATTTAACTTTTTAAGATTTCTTAAACAAGTCAATTAAGTCTTATATTAAGTACCAATGGAGTATTTTGCTACGAGTATAAGTTGATTTATTAATGTTAGTATACGCATGATGAAATATACTCCCTCCGGTCCTAAATATAAGATCACTTTGACTTTTTTGTGGAAGTTAAGGAAGCAAATTAGACCACTAAATTATAACATACGTCACATGTAATTAGATTGTAGGTTAGTTTATAAGTAGAATAAATTAGTTTTGATGAGAAAAAATAACTATAGTCAATTTAAAGTGATTAATTTTACATCCTTAATTTCTCCAAATAAAAAGTCAAAATGATCTTATAATTAGGACCAGAAGGAGTATATTGTACAAGCTAGTTGGACTGGTCACACGATTATTCATTATTGTCGCTCAACTCACCTTGTAATGTTCCATTTCATTGATCACAGAGAAAAGGATTTTTGGGTTGGTGGGAATTAATCCCTGACAAATATCACACTGATCAGTGAATTTCATATACGAGAAAATATATATGGCTTTTAAAAACTATTGTTATTTTGAAAAACGTTAATGCGCCCGGTGCGGCCAAGAGGAAAATTTCAAAATTGTTTCTTGAAAGTAATGAACTTTGTTACTATAGTCACTTAGTCAGACACATAAGGAAGTGGGAATGTATGTATAATTTTTTTAATAGAATGAACACAAGTGTAATAACTTTGATGATGAGAATGAGGAGAATAAACAAGTATATATGTGTCGATAGTGAGTGTCAATTTCATGAAATAAATAATGGAAAGGAGGGGGTGAGAGGGGGCGGGAGAAGAAGAGATCAAGAGAAAAATGCGGGTACTTCATTAAATTAACAAGTACTATCTGCAATAATAGAAAATCCTAAGACTATTTATAGAATCATAGCAGTATAAAAATAATAATTGTGAACACTAAATTTTAAAGATAGACATAACGAAGTCTCCTAGAATGACCTAGACATCTTATTTTATTAGAAATAAATAAAATCTACTACAACTATAAAAAAGACAACGATAAGAAAATAGACAGAACTTTTATTCCATCAGTTAAAAAAAAAAAAAAAGCATGCACTAAAAACTCTAGATTATGATTAAAAGGTAAATGAAAAATAAATTAATAAAAAAATCATATAGATATAGTTCCATCAAGAGGATATGTATATATAGGTATATACCAATTTTCGTTTGCTACTGTCCCTCTGTCATCGCTCAGAAAAAGACGAAATAGTTGATGCATGGGCTGACTTGAAGGCTTCAATCAAGCCTTAATCTTCTGTTTTATTTTATTTGATCTGATTAATTATTGATTAATAAATATAGTAACACTATCGTCACGGCATTGACAGAATGTGTCATTTACCTTAATTAAAAAATCTCTTTATATCAAAAAAAAAAATCTCTTATTTTTGTTGTTATGCTTTGAAGCTTTCCCAACTGTTTTCTCCGGCAAAGGGATCATTTGCATAATGATCCTAATTTCTGAGATAGCTGCAATAGTCCCCTTCTTTTTGTATAATGAAATTTAGGAAAGGAGTTGGGCTCACCCACAATTCAAGTTTATGGATCATAACTTATTATCTACTGAGGTATGTCCTTATGAGTTCTGGAGCATGACAAGCAAACATTTTTTTTCTATCCATACATGTAGGTTTCACCCAACTTTACTTAACTGTAGAGATGTCTCTTAAATGTCTAGTCTTTGTTTGGAGGCTACCCTACCTGTATCAATTTATTCCCCAAATATTTTGCCAAGATGATTATTATTCATTGATTTTTTTAACATTATTCACTAGTTATTCACTAGAAATCAATTAAAGAGGACATAGCCACAGGTCATCATGTTCCAATTTGTCTACTTGCTGCTTGTTCAGAATGTTCAAAACACACATATTCGATGACGTGCGCATTTTTGTAATATGAATTTCATTATTGAGAGACAGATTATACAATATGCTACAATAACTTGAATTGGTATTTCTTTAACCACCTTACTCTTTCACCATGAAGCTCATCTAATTATCCTGTTAATTGAAAAACATGAATTTGAATATAATTAGATTAAAATATTAATAATAACGAGAAGAAAACATGTCCATCATATATCAAATATGCCGATGTGAGATCAGTAAGCTAATGTGTAACGATCGAGAGGCCCCGTAAATAGTAGGAAATTCAAAATGTTTTAATTTTCAGTTTTGTTGATATAATAACGTGTGAAGATGAGCGGCACGCAACTAGAAATGAGGAGCAAGAGTAGCGTTTGATTTTTTTTTAGTTTTCCTTTCCTTTTCTTTTTTTTGTTATAATAACGGGTTGAAATTTGTAGGTAGGTGTGGAGCCCTGAAGTGCCTAATGTGGACAAATCAAGTATCAACGTCAAATCAACCTGGAGATTTAGGTTAGAAAAGTAAAAACACTAGTTTAGGATTAAAAACGGAGGCATTATAGCCTACAACCAAAAGAAGGGGTAGGAGAGGAAAGTCAAGATTAATATTGTTAAGCTGAATGATGTTGCAACTACTACTTTGTGATTGTTCCTCTTCCAACTTTCGACCTCTTCTGTCTCATCTCATGCCTTCACAATCACTGCTAAAGTAAATTCGGTCTTCTGCAGAGATGAATAATATTAATATCTAAATATAAAATCAATTTGATTTTTTTTTGTTGAAGTTAAGGAAACAAATTAGACCACTAAATTATAACATATATCATATGTAATTAGATTATATGTTAGTTTATAAGTAGAATATAGTAATTTTGAGAAAAAAAAAGATAATTATAGATAATTTAAAGTGATTAATTTTGTGTCCTTAATTTTTTTAAAAAAAAAATCGAAGTGATCTTATAATTAGGACCAAAAGTAATAATTATTTAGTGTCCTTCGTGTATATACATGTACATATAAATCAATTTAAGTTTAACGATATGTTAAGCACACGTAATTTTATGAACAGTTTTTTTTCCCTCAATTTTATGAACAGTTAATATCGCTGGATGGTGGAGAGATGCCAACTTTTTTAAGAATCGAAAGTATTATCAAGCTAATTCAGTAATTTGTACTTGAGATTGATATTTTCTTAGATTTACAACGATGTCACTCATCACATCACCCAACAACCTGTTTAAGAGATGATATATTAGTTAGCATAGTTAGAGATCGTCCTTTAATTTCTTCAAGAAAAAAACTTAGAAAATAAGAATTATTTAGGACGATCCTATCTCAAAATTATTTATTCGTACAGGCTAAATTTAAATATTCAATATACTTAAATTACAAGATTCTACAAATTTCCACTTAAGCATTGAGAAGTTAAAGTTTTAAATAACAACTAGCTCTTAAACATACAAGTGCACCCCCAAGAGGAAGAAGTGAATTATAAAATATTTTTTATTTTTTATTTCTGAATAGAAGGTACATTTATCTAATTTGATTATATTAATAATGTTAGGTAAATTGGTTGAAATCACATGATATTATCAAAACACGTTAATCAATATACTTAAATTACAAAATTCTACAAATTTCCACTTAAGCATTGAGAACTTAAAGTTTTAAGAGTTAATATAACTTTTGGTCTCTGAACTTTCACTCAATTTTGGTTTTGGTCCCTGAACTTTAAAATTTTTTGTTTTGGTCCCTGAACTTTCAGTCAATTTTGGTTTTGGTCCCTGAACTTTGAAATTTTTTGTTTTAGTCCCTAAACTTTGGGTTAATTTAGGTCTTGGTCCCTGAACTTTCAGTAATTTTGGTTTTGATCCCTCAGTTTAAAAAAAACTTCAAAAAAAGAAATTAAAGTTGATGGATCAAAACCAAAATTACTGAAAGTTCAGGGACAAAGACCAAAATTGACCCAAAGTTCAGGGACCAAAACCAAAAATTTCAAAGTTCAGGGACTAAAACAAAAATTGACCGAAAGTTCAGGGACTAAAACCAAAATTGAGTGAAAGTTCAGGGACCAAAAGTTATATTAACCCAAGTTTTAAATAATAACTAGCTCTTTAACATACAAATGCACCCCCAAGAGGAAGAAGAAGTGAATTATAAAATATTTTATATTTTTTGTTTCTGAATATAAGGTATATTTATCTAATTTGATTATATTAATAATGTTAGGTAAATTGGTAAAAATCACGTGATATTATCAAAACAGGCTAATCATCTACATTTATTCTCACCATCTATCTCTCGTTTATTTATTATTGAGGAGAATTAATGGGGATAATTTAGGGAAATTTTTTTTTAAAAAAAATTAGATAGAGATCTAGGGATCAAACCCACCTTCTCAAATAGGTCATATATTTAAGACTAGATGGAGTAATTTTTTTCTAGAAAATTCAAACCGCGGGGAAGATGGTTCATGGTATATATTCCGTAACTCTAATTTTTGTATATCAATTTTCTAGTTAATTATTGGGATAAAGACAAATAAAAACTACAGTAATGGTGCAAAAGGATTTACCTCCCAAAATGGAATATTGAATTCCAAAGAAAAAGACAAAATAAAAAGAAAAAGACTGATTAAAATGTTCCTTGACTATTTTTTTTAATAGTCACCAACCCTTTCAAAGGTTTCGTTAATGCATTTCCAAAATTACATATGGTTCGATTAACTTCCATTTACAAAATAATAAATATACGCCTTTAGTCATTTATAGGTTTTATTAATGCATTTCCAAAATTTCATTAGGCTTTACCAATTTTCGTTAATAAAGTAACAAATTCGCATTTTTATATTATTCAAATATTTTAAGGTTAAGGGTTTATTTTGTCTTGGAAATTTTAGCTTAGAACCAATTTTGTTTTGAAAGTATTTTTTAGTCTAGTTTACCTGAAAGTATTAAAATAGAGCAATTTTTCCTTTTACCGTTAAAATATTAATAGTCAATGTAAACTTTTTAACGGTCAACGTAGGTTTTTTAACAGAATATGGCGATATTGCTATGTTTTAAAACTTTCAAGGCAATTTTAAACCCAAAAAACTTCCCAGATAGAACTAGTCTTGAGTAAAAACTTTTGGAATAAAATTGACCCTTAACCCTATATTTTATTAAAAAAATTCTCAATTTCACTCGGTTTTATTAACTTTCATTCACCAAGTAGTAAATTCACACTTTCATATCATTCACAATTTTTGTCAAGACATTCCTCATTGATGAAGTTTATGTTCCATTGGGTATTGTCCAAAGGTTGTGTCTTGTGTGAGGGCATACAATTAATTTAATTTCAAAATAGTGTACTAAATTTAGTGAGAGATAGTTGATTCATTAACAATGTCTACAAATAAACCAAAATTTCAATTTTATTTCTGGTATTAAAGAGCATTGAAAACACTACATTGGACTGGTTAGAATACATTGCACTCAAGTTTTCACTTAGTAAATTATAATCGAGGTAATATTTAGAAAAAGATTTATTAATCACTGACACTAATTCTTTTAAAAAGCGACCTATACACACACATGCACATATCTGAGTGGGAGAATTTCACAAGTTGAGGGCCGCCATTTGCATGAATAATTATCTACCACTGGATAGATGTATGTGCGTATGTCACAAGTTACATATTGGAGATGTTTCCTTGGAAGAGGACTTAACCAGGTATTGGTTCCCTATCCCCAACAAGTAACTTTTGGGTTGTGGTTTTCCTAAAGTCTTGTGTATGTGTATGTGCCATGGCCATCTGTAACTTCCCTTTTCATTTATATGTTCGTCTCTCTCACTACCAAACTCGTAATAATGGTTTCCCTATTTCTTATATAGTTGGATCCCTACTCATAAAAAAGATGAGTAGAGAGAGTTAGAAGTATATAGACCATCTAGATCTTATTTGGTAGACCGTCCAAATGAGATTTACACGTTTAATAGAATCAAATTTAGACCATTCAAATGAGATTTAAAGAGTTTTGATGTATCTAACTCTCCCTACGTCTAAAGGTTCCAGAGTTTGCTTTCTTCATCAGCACCGGCGGATGTTACCTGATCACTTCCTTTTATTTATTTGTATGAACTATATCACAAGCTTATGCTTCTTTAACAAAATTATACTCATTTACATAGCTGTACGACTCTTAATTCATTAGTGAATCAGAAAAGGTCGCCAAAAAGGATAAAGGTTATGTTCCTTTTTTCTAAAAGTTATAAATGTACCCCATCAAGATTTAAAAATTAGAAGTTCAGTATAAATAATTAACAACACTGTACCTGGGATCTCTCCCTCGATCTATCCCTCCTAGTCACATATACACACAATGAAAATGTTTCATATATTACAAGAAAAGAAGAAAATTTTGGAACGCCTACGTACTACATAATTTACATTGACTTCGAAGGACGCTTTTAAGTCTTAATAATGGAACCGGGTTTCCTTATTTATTTAATGAGCAGTAAAAGTTAAGTATATTTAAGATTCATATGAGATTTAAATGGACTCGCTTTATTTAATTCTTTCTACTCATCTTCTTGATGAGTAGAGAAATCGGTTCTTTTAACAACTAAAAAAACTTTAAATTCTTTTTGTTTTTTTATTTTTTTGCCACAGACAAAAAACTTTAAATTCAATTTCCATATATACATATAAAGGGATGTATATATATATATATATATATAAAGGTAGGGAGGGAGGAGACAAGTCGCAGATGGATAAATGAACTCGTATGTTGATTCATTGTAAATTGGGTGCCGGGACTATCACACTTAAATGATTCATTGCTTCTGGTTGGAATCACATGAAAATGTGAGAAGGACTAATCTTCTTACATAGTTAATTCACATATATACAAGACACAAAGAAAACTTTAAGAGAAAGAAGCCACATATCTGATGCCTCCATCGCTAAAGCCGAGCAAGCCACAGCCAAAACGTCAAACCACCTCTCCAACTTACCACAGCCTTCTGTCCCCCTGGGTTTCACAACAACTTTCTGAAAGTCACACTCCATAACCCCATGCTTTTCAGCGATAAAATCTTAGTAATTAACGAGTTCCTATATCTAATTGCACTCTTCAAAGTTAGAAGAGGAAAGGAGACATTAAGATATATGTGTGTGTGTATAATTTATATGGGCTAGAATCCTGGGCAGAGGGACACTGATGTACTCTTCTAATCTTATTTATAAGACATAATTTCAATATGTTTCACACATAATCCAAAGAAAATATTAAACCTCGTTAACTTCATCTTAATATTTAACAAATTTTCAATTGTATCCCTATTTAATATCCACTATATCATGTGAGAATAAAGTCCTATAATAAATATAAATGAAGAGTGAAATAAAACTAATGAGATAAATTATAAATAAAACCAAATGATACCTTCTCTTGCTTCCCTTAAATAGGATCAAAGGAGTATGTGCATAATTGGATAAGTAAAAGAGTCTTATTAATGAAAGCATACACAGGGGCACAAGAAAATTAAAGGGAAATTAACCAGGGCGGTCAGGCCAAAAAAAAAAAAAACCAGGGCAGAACCAAGATGTTTTGTTTTCCAATTAATGAACCAAATAAGTACTCCAGAATGAAACTGTTGAAACAAAGGTAGAACTAGCTATAGAGAAGGAAAACAAACAAAACTCTGAGGGACGGAAAAAGCAGTGAACTCTAAACTGATATTTTATATTGGGGCACAAATTTACAGCACCCAATGCTATTGCACTCCAAAGTAGTTAGAATCCTGCTCGAAACAAGCAATATCATGATGAGGCATTATTCCTTTGTATCCAGAAAGCATAGGAGAGTAAACGTGGATGTGAGAGGTGGTATCACTCCAGCTAGTGCTTTCTGTTGAAGTTGATGCACAGCTGCTTATACCCATTCCACAGTAACCATTCAAAGTTTCATCTCCTTCTTGTTGTTGTTGAGGCCTCATACTACTCACCAACTCACTCCAATATTCGTCAGAGAAGTTTTCAAAGCCTTCGAAAATGTTCGATGATTCATAACTGCTATTGCTGCTATTATTCACCATTGGTGCTGTTGCGCATGCTGAATTTATGGAGGTTGAGTATGGTTGTTGTTCTAGTTGCACAAGTTGGTAGCCAGAATTCATGGTATGGGAAAGTGGTGTTTGTGAGTATGATGATTGTTGGTGATTATTGTGAGAGAGTAATAATGTTTCCTCTACTTTATTTGCCCAGTTTCTTTCATGGTTGAGATCAAGATATTGTTGGGCTGGCCAGGTGGGATTTTGGGTCGTAGGTGTCACCAAATTTTCAGTTTGGTTCTTCATAGCTAGCTTTGGGCGAGCTTGGGCATGCTGTTCCTTGCGGTTTTTTCCCAGGAGCTTCTTCCTCAGCCTGGTGTTCCAGTAGTTCTTTATATCATTATCTGTCCTCCCCGGTAATTGTGATGCTATTATTGACCACCTGCACATATATTATTATTGTAAGTGATGTTAAATGTGTTATAAAGTGGTGGAGCCTTGGATCCAATTATGATTGTGTCCATATAATTAATTACTCACCTGCTTCCAATAGTGGCATACAGACTGCATATTATGTTGTCTTCTTCCTCCGAGAAACCCCCATGCTTTATGTTTGGCCTCAGATAATTCAACCACCTTAGGCGACAACTTTTCCCACATCTCTTAAGCCCTATAATTACATAAGCGTTTGAATTTTTGATGATGGACAAGGCCTATATAAAGATATGTACATAAACATGAACAATCCATATATTTATACCTATCTTTTGGGGCAAGGCAATCCAGTTGCCACCGGTGCCGTTTTGCTCAATATAGGACTTGAGCTTGGCGTCTTCCTCAGGAGACCATGGCCCTTTCTTCACGTTGGCTTTGTCACAGCAAGGAGCCCTCCCCATGTTTATCCTCTACCTAGCTTCTTGGACTTCCTTGTGTAAAATACTAGTCTTGCTGTCCGACTTTCAATTCCAAAACTCTAAATCTCTGTTAGGATTTGAGGACAGATAATGATAAAGATAATAATGGGTGCTTTATATAAAGGGGAGAGAGAACCTGGAGAGGAAGAGACAGAGAAGGAAGGGTGTAGGGGAGGGGAGGTTTGAAAAAGTAAAGTCAGTAGTGAGGAAGAAGCTTTATGTATAATAAATAATGGCTGAAATTGCAAATGGCAGGGGGCTGTAGACCCATGTTGTTCTCATTGTCTCTCTTATTCAAGAATCTCTTTCATTTATTCTTTCCATCCACCTCTATATATCTATCCCATTCTCATATTTATTTTTTATAAAAATAGTGAAGAATTATTGGTGTGGAAGGATGAATGAGATGAATTATGATGAATGATGATGATAATCATATGCCATGCATGGAGGGTGGGACCGGTCAATGATAGTACAAAGTTAAATGCATCGCTGCTCACTTCAGTTTTTTTGTTGAACAGTACCCTTCCTTCATCAGACCACATCATTAATGCCTTTTTTAATTATTATTATTATTATTAGGATAATCATGATTTTCCTAATGGTAGATAGGTATATATATTTAGACCAAATAACCGCTTATTAGTTTTTACTGATGAGTGTGTGTGTGTGTGTGTGTGTGTGTTCTGTACGAGATATTGATCCCCAGTAAGAAACATGCATGGTTCTAGATTAATTTTGAAAATTAAGCAAAATAGATGAAAACAATATATTAGATATTTAAGTAGCTTTTGTACTGTAAACAGCGGATCAATATTTAATTTCATCAGGCCGAGAGATAGTGCAGTATGCAGAGTGATATATAATTTATGTACTATATAAATCACACATGCCACTAGGTGTCCTATCATTTCGGCCTTTTTTCGAACGCAAGAAGACAAGATCAAATTTATAATACAAATAAAAGAAAGACAGGCCTCACTATCACATCCATATTACGTTAGGGAATTATAATTTTTTTTTTTTGGAAGCGACTCCTTTTACGTAGAGTAAGTTTTAAGAAGGGGGAAAAAAAACAGACCTCACGCTCTCCCATCATCAGTTGTGGCTATATTATTGTATTCTAAACTTATCGAATTAATTCCCGTCCAAATTAGTCATCGAGACTATAATTAAGCCTTAAAAAATGATGATTAAAAGTAGAAATAATGTCTAAGGATTTAACATGTGTCTATGAATGTAAATACTTTGTCAATGATATGATAAAATCAGGAACACCATGTTTCTTAACCATAATGTTAAGATTATTTATGAAGCAAGGGGCTATCGAGTGTTATGAGATATCAACTTAATTAAAAAAATTAATAAATCTAAAAAATTATAACATCACCATAATCAAATATAATAATTATTTAAATAAGAACTAATTGATAAAATATATCCTATCAGTCGTGGAAAGTCAATATTTATATAAATATATATATACACACATGCGAAAAAATTACAATGGAATTTTCAAAATGTAGGGAAAGACCCACTATTTCAAGTATCAACTCGTCCACATATTCCTCAGCGAACAAAGGGAAATAGATTTGACTTGTGATGTTTTGTTGACCTGAGAGTTATATAAGATCGAGAGTCGATTGATTGCGAGTAAAAGTCTTGTTTATATAATTAAATAAAAGGAGGGCTATATCTATGTAAGTGGGCTTCTCGTAATGTGAGGGTTGGCTCCAACTAAAAAGCTACTTGTTGGAGAAAAAAGAGAAGAACGAGGATTGTTAATTAATTTCATATGACGACCATATACACAAGTTGCATTGTCCTCTAAGGAGCAATACATGGCTTTATAATTATACGCCATCTCTACTTTAAACTTCACTATTTTCCTTTCCCATAAATACATGTACATATCATAAACTCTGCCTGCTTCCTCCTCCATAACAATTATGGAATAATCATTTCGTTTCTTCATTTTAATCTCTTATGAGTAAATGAGGGCAGAGTTCAGTCCAAGAATTTAAAAATTCAAAATGAATAAAAAAACACAAATAAACATAAAGAGACAATGCGAAGATAGAAAGCTTATTAATTACCGTCAAGGTAGGCTACCGTCTCGTCTCACTATTTTCCACAAAGAATTAATGAGGGTTAATATTATTTGTCAGCAAAGAGAAATAAAAGGAAGTGAAGAAAATGACTTTCACTTTACTGGGTCTTTATTTCCAATTTTGTTCTTCCGCACGTAATTAATTTGTTTTATTGGTGGACCCATTACGTTTGAAACAATCTTTTTGACATGGTCGCCGGCACTTCTTTTACTAGAGATATGCCCACGTCTATTTGGCTTCCATCTTCTTTTTGGCTTTCTTTTTGAAATATTCAAACAGATGGAGGCCACAGCATCCTGCTCTCACACACTTGTTGCAACCCACAGAATCCGCGGACTTTGTCTCCAACATAAACAGCGCCAATAGTAAAGACCTATTAATAATCTGTTAACTGTGTAATGAATTGAATGTATATACTCTCTATGCAACGTATAAAGACGGATGAGTATATATAATAATGTCGTAGTCAACTAGTAATGAGAATGGTCATATCATAATTGTGAAAAAGATCCATATGAAATAAAACTTATACTTGCCCTCAAAGTCTGCGTTACAGTAATGATGTTAATAAATTAATTTACAACTCTGTATAGGATGTTAAGTGGGTGAATATATATATATATATATATATATATATAAGGATAATGAGCAATTTTATCCAAGAAGCAGGCGTGCAGTGGCAGTGACGGAGTTTATTTAGATCTTTTAATTATCAGGGCCAACTCAAATCACAAGTACTAATCATTTTATTTCCCTAACCGGATAATTTCAGCTCACCCACATAATTTAACGGACGAAGTTCTTACATGAATATGATCATTGAGGGTGATAGCAAGGTGGCTGCGGTCTTGCTTGGCTTGGTTGTAGTGAACGATGAAAGACCATGTCTTTGTTTATACTAGTCAACTATCACATCGCTTCCAAGCAACACAACTACGTCAACATTAATCTATTCCACAAGACCTCATGTGAATTTGACAAATAATAGTGTACAAAGTAGAAACTTGCTTATTGCGTATGTGTACTCCTACTGAGTCAATTAGTGCTTTATATAATCGTCAAATTAACTATTGAAAAAAATGCGTGGGCGTGGGTCGTTTCTCGAAGCGTAACAGGTAAAATTGAGGAGCCAGTAGGAATGTGGGAAGTCACGCATGAACAATTAACATATCAGATTGTTACTCCTTGGATGATAATTAATATTTTCTGCTTTGACTTTATAATATTTAACCAGCATCTTATGTGACAATATGACAGAGAAGAGTGTGTCAGCGACCCGGAATTTTGGCTTTTAATTGATTGAAACACAAGTACAAAATAGATGCTTTCTAAGAAGAAAGGCACAGAATCCGTTGTATGAAAGATCCGATTTCCTTTTGGCATGGAAGGGTCGGTAATCATGGACGCGCTTTCTTCCTTCTCATGGTTGCTTTTTCTCAAGCTTAAAAGCTAGCAATTTCTTTTAAGGGGGCACAAATGGAGGGCCACTCAGGTCAAAAGGGATATGGATATGATGGATAGGCTAGAACAAACATTAAGGTATCATATTTTGAAGTACAGAACAAAAGGCAAACATTGAATGATCAAAAAATTTCTATCCTCGTTGTTAGTGTTTATATGAACCTAATCATCAGTCTGTAGAAAGAAAAATGGAGACATGAGGGTGCGTTTTCTAGAACATAAGTATAGGTCAAGGAACTGGACCCAGCCCATTTTTATATTTGGTATCAGCACAAAATAACAGGTAGCAGTCAATTAAGGCCAATTCCGGTGACTGATAAAGTCAAACGTGGGCATCATATCCTTCCTATCTTGACACCTATGCCACCTTTTTATTATTAGCAGTCGCTGTTCTGCACAGAAAGCACAGGATGTTCAAGTCATGTCATGGGGACATGAAAGAGGTAGGGATGATGACCCGAGCAGTTCTTAGATTGGATGGAGAAGACGATGAGTGCAAGAAAAATATTACATACCATATGGGGTATCCAATTAATGACGGTAACATAGATGAATAGGTTTCTTCATCTTTTTTTATCTTGCAGGGGAACATTGAAATTGATGGAGAAATACAAGGGTGTATCCTATAAATACAACATTTTTGCAGAACAGTCCACTAACAGTATGTGAAGATATGACTATTTTTGGAGTGCCTATGAGACACTTTTGCTTCCAATGCCCTTCTTAGACTCCCGTTGCAGACCACAATGGGGGTCAAGGGCACGTGTTAGCCGTCACTTATTAAAATAATTGATTAATTTTGGCCAATAGCTGTCATATAATTTAAGTTGCTGCAAAACGAACTGTTACAAGTCAATGGATTTATCTGGATATCCCTAAACTATTGCACTCTCATTACCTGTCCTGCTATCATCATTCATCATCGGCATTACACGGCTGTTCTTTCTACTATAAATGATAAAATTGATAACGAAAATTCACCAACTTAATGATAAATTCTAAAGCAACCAAGACAACAAACAAAATAGAGTGATTCCCATGTGTTCAATGCAGTCATGCAACACCTCTAACTCTGATGGACTACCACAATCAGATCATTAGATATGAAACCAAAAGGTGAATGCTTCCAAAGATCCTACTTTGTGAACTTGACAACCATACATAACACTACAGGATAATGTTTGCCAGTGTGCACGCTTATCTCAGCTCAACAGTCCAATTCATCTTGTCCTCTATAAGGCCCATCTGCATTCTTGTAAGAACAGTGTAGAGTTGCTGTGACACCGCTCCAATTCCATTTTCTCCATAGGGTATCCTACAAAAAATTTAGTCAATCATTGCTTCTAATTCCTTTAATGAGGACACTTAACCTAGGCAATATCACAATTTTAGATTCGCCCCCTTCAGCAGCGTCTCTAAGCAAATTTTCCTACCAATGGTTAACTGTTACTATCATATAAACAAAAGTTTTAAGTTTGTATGGTGATGAGTTATTGAAATGGAGGTGAGAGTTGGTACGTGCGGCCCGTGTGACTGGCCAAATTAGTGTAGATTTGATTTTTCAGCTGAAGAAGAATGAAATTAAAAAATAATAACAATTTATTATTCAAATGGCCAAAGCATGTTTAATGAATAAGAACGTTTCTAGACTAACTATAACAATTGACCTCTTTGTCAATGCACTGATTACAAATTGATTTTCGCAATAAGCTCCTACCTCTTGCCAAGATAAGTAATACTTCCCACAGGTGATATAACAACAGCTGTCCCTGTGCAGAAGACCTCATCAGCATCAAGCAATTCATCCACCGATACCGATCGCTCCTCTACCTGCACATATTATAGATGAATGTAGGGGAATGATAAGCACATGCAAGCACTCATGGTCAGAGCCAATATTCATCAATAAACAATTCTGTGAGCCAAAATCCAAAATGTAGACCATCCACATTTTAAGTTTTTTTCTGAAACAATCCATACATTGTTAATGCAGTGTCGCTTGGAAGTTCAGAAATAATGCATTAACAATCTTGGAAACAAAAATATAAGAAGAAGACACCTTAACCACGAAGTAAGCCTAACGTATGTTAACCAAACTAAGACCCTCAGCTGTCCTTGGCATTGCCCTCTTGCCAAGAGAAAGGGCAAAGGTCAAGCCAAGGTAGGATTTCCTTACTATGCATTACCTTTCAAAATAGTCCTAATGTAGAGATAGTTTGAACTGCCGGAGAGTTGAAGAAATTGCAGAGTAAATGATTAAGTGACACTAAACATTAAAAAGAGGATGTATGAGGCAGGCAGGATTTGAATTTTCTCATCATGAATCTTTTTTTCCAGTCATATACCTAAAACACAATGCCTGAGTAGCTAAACCCAAGTATCACAGTATTACTAGTTCATTTAGCAAAGATTAGGGACAGGCTAGTAAGAAATAAAACAAGAAGTTATTTTTTCTTTGCCAACACCACGAGTATTATTGAGTGGATTTCATTCATCAATTATCTTCAAAACTGAAAATTCTATTACCTGGAACCCTTGGCTTCTAGCAACATCAATAATACTTTTTCGAGTTATGCCAGGTAGGATAGTCCCTTTAATAGCAGGAGTTGAAATAACTTTGCCCTGGAAGCACATCAAAGTAATGCCAGTTCAATATAGTGTCAGAGAAAATGTATTATGTCATCTTTCTGGGTTATAAAATAACAAAAAGGAATGTAAAGTGAAAAGAAGGAAAGACACTATTAGTTCTATACAAGTACATATAACAGTCACAACTCACAAGTCAACTAGGAGATAAAGACTGTTTAAGAAAAAGATGAAGTGCTAACGCCTTTGTTCAATATAATACCTTAACAACAAAAATGTTGCAGGAAGAAACCTCCTCCAAATATTTTTTATGCACACAGTCAAGATATAAAACATCAGAGTAGCCTTTAGCTTTTGCTGCAGATTGCGCCTTCAGAACCTTTAGAATATTAGCACGGACACACAGAAACAGTGGGGAAAGTTGTCAGTATGCTGATAGAAAGAATTGAGATATCAAAAGCTACCACACAAAGATGACTAAATCCAACAGAGTGTCATAAGCATCATGTCAGTTCTAACTACATAAGTAGGTGAACATTTTCTACCATTAAACACACAAATTGAAAGACAAGAAAATCTCAAGGTAAGAACTACTTGAATACCAAGACAAAAATGAGGGAAAACCCGTATACCAACTTTCAGTAAACAGTAAAAAAGGTAGGCATACAAATGTAGCTTACAGCAGCATAGTTGCCAATGGTCTTCACGCCTCCGGTACCCCCAGGAGTTGCTCGATGGAATTCATTCTCAACAACCAAATTTATTGGTGCCAAACCTTCCTGTCATGATATTTAAACTCTTGATAAATGTTAAGGCAGAAACAACAGATAAAAACAATAATGATAATTTACATATTTCATTGCTAATAATAGTATAACAGTATAATAACTGTTTTTATGCTATTAAAGCCGCAGATGTAGGAAATACAACAAGTGGAGACAATCCAACTTTTAAATGGAAAAAAAGTATCAACTAAGAACTCAAAAAGTGACCAGATGTACAAACTGAGATACAACTCAAAAGGAAGAAAAATAAAGAAAAGGAAGAACAAAGCAAGGTCAAAGGCCTTTCAACGTCCCCACCTCTAATCCAAGGTGGTTGTTGATCAGAAGGCCAAAAGGCATCATCAAAAAAATGAGAAAATTTTGATAAGCTATCAACACTAAAAGTTTTACTCTGTTAACCAGCTGAACATCAGAATACCAGGCTCTCGCCAAGAGCAATTTTGCTTCATTGATAATCTCTTGGTAAGGAAGATCAAAAACTTGATCTCATGTTAACATATTCAAAGCTTGAGCACTATACTCACACAATCTATCTTCATTCAAACCTTGCCAGCCCAAAGATTTGTAACGAGAATGAAAATGGTCAATCATTCATGAATATTAGGACTACTGAACTTCTTGATCTACTCAGAAGCCAAATTTCACCTATTCAATCACATCAATCGAGACATAAAAGTTCATATTTCGCTTCTATTAGATTCAATATGTTTTGCTTCATATTATCACAACTACCTAGGCCCAAACTTCTTCAGAGTGAATCCCGAAAACATATCTTTTCTCTGGTGCTTTAATTCAAAACTTAGTAAGGAAACAAACAAAATGGTTTATTTCATTATGTGCATACGAAAAGTAGATAATGATAAACTTATTCAAACTGAAGTAAAAAGAATCTATATGAATATAGAAATAAACTCTTAATATTCTGCAAACAATCATTCCTTACCTTGAAGTAGTTTCCAACGGGGGAAACATATATTAGAAAGGTGTACTCTGGAGCAGGAGCAAGACCAAGTACAGCTCCACTTCCCATCAGCAATGGTCTGATATACAATGAACCTTTACCTGGAGGGGGAATCTGAAACAAAATTTTCACCAATGAATCTAGTGTGTTGTAAACTGAAAGATGTGATATGGAGATAAAATTGTTATACATTACCCAACGTTTGTTCGCTAAAACAGTAGTCTTTACAGCTTCCACAAACTGTTCCACCGTTGGCGATGGCATGCACATTCTTTCTGCACCAATCTTCATCCGCAGAGCATTTTCCTCTGGACGAAAGAGGAGTATATTCCCGTCTTGCTTGCGGTATGCTTTTAAACCTTCAAATAGTCCCTACATTTGTGTTGGCAAAAAAAAAAAATGTGAACAGAATTATTCTTAAGAGGATATAAAACTTTTCAAACTATTAGGAGTTAAAATTGAAGAGGCAAGCTACACAATTTATGGTCCACTCAACCAGAATACTATGATTTATTCTCACCAATTATAATTCAAATAAGAGGGACATTTAACTTCACCATAATCGACCAATAAACACTAGTGACGATCTTAGAGAACAGAATATCAAAAAATTAAACATATATACCAGAAAGAAGTCCATCCCAACATAAGTAAACATTTAGCTCAATAACATAACTCAGTAATTCCTATCCAAATACTGTTGTCTTTCACCTGTACCTAACCTTGATGTCTTAAAGGCGACAAAGACTCGGTGCTACGGAACTTGTAATCTAACCTGCCCATAATTTAAGACGCCTGCTGAGGGGCTCAATTCAATGTTCCCAAAACGTTGCAGTTCACCATTAGCAAAGCTTCCACCGTGCGAGCATTTCATGATGTACATGAAGTCCGTAGGCTGTAAGCCAAATCCAAGGTTGTCCCAGTCTACGTCTGCTAACTCAATTGTTTCACTGTAGCATTCATGTTGGCATAGCAAGTTACAAAATTAGGCATCTGTGTGTGCAAGCATCAACTCAATAAAGATTTAATTATATCTGGAGAAAAACTTCAAGAGCTAAGTGGTCAGCAATCTGAAACAGAGCCACATGCAACTTTTTATCTATTAAGAAAATCTTACTTTACGCCATGTACCAATTTTTGGCCACTAATGGCCTTGACTCCTTCACCCGAATATATTCACTTCAATTTCTACGTGGAACAGCAACGAAAGAAGAAAGGACGAATGAACAAAGCTTATATGCACACCATGTAAAGCCAGGCCTTAAAATGACGTCAACAGTCTTATAAGACATTAGATTCTTACAGTTGAAATGAATAACATCTTTTTTGTATGATAAAGCTAGCATGCGAGATACAATCCTCAAGGCGATTGCAGAAAAAGATATGATCATATGAGTCGAAAGATGTGGTTTTGGCAGTCAAAAGCACAGAACAGTTCTTAATATCGAAAAATCAAGAGCAACCCAATGTATCAATATAACAGAATATTCAGGGTGTAACAAAATTGGAATCTATGCGTTGTCAGACATAATATGGTTCCATTCTGAAATAAAGGCACACCCTAGGAATAAAGCAGAAATAAAATAAGGGGGAAAACCTGTAGACGTCAGATAGAGTGGTATGTGGGCGGAGAAGCGAAGGGCCTTGTGGAAGACTCTGAGAAGCAGGAAGGAATCGCATTTGGAGCTGAAAACATGGAGCAGAACCACAAAATCCATAGAGAGTTAAGAAAAATTGAATCTTTGACCCGGAATAGGGAAAATGAAGGAGACCCAAAAGAGAAATTAATGGGAGAGAAAGAGGAGGAGGAAGTACATGCCTTAGGAGAGAGGAGGGAAGAAGGCCTGAAAATGGCGGCTGGAGGAGAATGACGGGAGGGGCAGATTGGGTAAATTTGTTGAATGCCAGGGACGACGGCGATGTTCTCCATCTCTGAGAAGAAGGAAGTTTAGTCTCAGATTCTCAATTCAACAATTTGCCTATTGATAATCACTCCCACCCCTCCTTCTTGTTTTCTTTGAACTGAGCAATGGTGCAGGAACTTCACTAATGGATTACTTTTAAAGTTAGGTACGCCAATGCCCCGCTCAGAAAATCGGAGTCTATCAACAAGTGAGATTGGTATTGGTACTTTTAAAAAGGTTAAAAATAATAATCACACAATTAGTTTAATTCATGTGCGTTGAACGGCGGAATTTCGTGGGATCATTTGATAAACCTGTGTGTGCGTGAGTGTGTGGAAGATATATGATCAAGAAATGGATGGATGGACCTGGGATAAAAAAATAAATAATAAATAGTAAATAAGAAGAATTCTCACGTGCCTCTGGAAAAAAAAAAAAAAAATTAACTAGCGCATAATAAAACAATTCTTTTATACATAAACATAAAACAATGTGTATATCATGTTGTCTATTTTTTTATTTTACAAGTTAAAAAAATATTTCTATCAGTTAGTTAAATTTTTAGAGTGCTAAGGCAGGTAACAAATTCTACGTCAAACCTATTATATTTACTTGTGATTAGTCATACGCAAACAGTTATTGTAATTGATAACTTGAGAATCTCAAAAAATAATACTCATTGTAATGGATAGGAATAATTTTTAAAAAAGTTATAAATTTGACACGCAAAATGAATTGAATTATTGTAATAGTTGTTGCGGAAACAAAATTCGTGGTATTTATAATTCTTTGGGTGGCTTGTTTGGCGGGGGTTGACAACACATGCTGAGTCATGGGGCGTCCCATAACAACGATGAGATGACAAATGAAATACGGAATCGGCTCATGCCGATCGTCATTAAGAATTAAGAATCAATATATAAGGATCATGACTCCCAAGTGAAAAATGTTTTATTCTATTTCCATGCCTGTGATTCCATTTCCTTTTTAAGTTTGCCACCTCCTTGGCAACATACATGTTTCATGTTTGGCTAGGAAATAAAATTTTTAACTACCCTCCACTGGGTCCTAAATATAATACCTATTTGAGAATGTGTGTTTGGTCCTAAATATAAGACATCTTTTTAATTTTTCTCAATTTTTTTTAAATTATCCATTTTAATACTCCTTAATAATAAATAAGAAAGAGAGTGAATGTGAAAGTATGGTTATGGTGTTTTAGTATCATTTGATTTTAACTAATTTAAGTAACATCATTAATATGATTAAATTAGATAATTATATTTTATATTTAGAACTATCTTTTTTGGTTCTTCAACATCCTTCAGAAATAAATCTGAACTATTGATGGTAGTAAAAAAACTTTTGTGAAAGCGGATATTCTAATGATTGTTGATGGATATATAATTTTAAAACGTTATATATATAGGGGGTCGTTTTTTTTTTACCATTCACATTAATTTGATGGAGATAATAGATGTTTTTTAAGAACACCAAGCAAAATGTTATAGAAACCAGACCGGTTTGGTTAACGTCTTCGGATCATTAATTTACAACACCAACCACATTTGACCACCCTCCTGTGGTGTCCCTGGACGCAAAAATACTACTATTTTAGATCATAATAGGATCTAAGAAAGTTAAATAGGTTGTTTAAAAATTTATTTTTCTGGATTTTTTCTCTAAACCAATGTATTTGACTTATAAGCTAACATATGATCTAATAATATACAAAATATAGGGTTAAATGTCATATTTACCCCTGAAATGCGCAAGGTATGTCATATCGGCCCGTAAAGTAGTTTTGGGTAATGTGCCCTCAAAGTGTGAAAATGAATCAATTTCTCCCTTCAACCGTTAAAATATTAACGGTTAACGTCCACTATTTATCAGTCAACATGAGTTTTTTAACAGTTTAAGGGCGAAATTGATCAATTTTCATACTTTGATGGCATATTTGGACCCAAAAATATTTTAGGGGCAGATATGATATACCTTACACACTTCAGGGGCAAATAGGACCTTTAACCCCAAAATATATTATGATTAAGTGGTTCATTTTACTTCCTTAATTTCTCCACACAAAAAAAAGGTCAACTGAATCTTATATTTAGGAACAGAGGAAGTAACGTCAGGAAAAGGGACTCCATAACAATATTACAGCCTCATCATACTTGGTATGTTCATACTCCTTCCAATCTTAATTATAAGATCAAGTTGACTTTTTTTTTTAGAAATTAAGAATGCGAAATAAATCAATTTTAATTGTTTATATTTATCATTTTTCCTCAAAACTAATTTATTTTATTTATAAACTAATATATAATCTAATTACATGTGACACAAGTTTTAATTTAGTGGTCTAATTTTTTTTCTTAACATCCATATAAAAGTCAACTTGATCTATAATATAATTAGGAAGGAGTATATTATTAATAATTAATACTTGCTGCACGTATCTATGACTATATCTATCTGTTTAGGTGTTGAAAGGCCCAGGCGAAAAATGAATCATTCATATCCAACACTCTTGGTGCAGCCCCTCCTAATTATATGAATATATAATTACATACACGATACATGTTAGTGTAATTTATATGAATATATAATTATTATTTTTATCAGCAAGCTTTTTTTTTCACACTGACACCGTTATTTTTACGTTCTTTTTTTTTTTTTTTTTGGATCGTATTTCTGGGTGCCCAAATAATTGACTAATATGAAACCATCCAATGGAAGTCCATTTGAAGGGTTGAATGTCTCAACAAAAATTTTCCTATATGCCAATGATTGAACTGGGTATTAGCCGGCCTAACAGCTAAAGTACCTATCAGTCTAACACCAAGTATGGTGGCCTTGTTGGTGTTTTATACTTTTATCATCAAACTTAACGGAAACGGCAAAAAGTATTTACATCGTTCCTAGGTGAAGGGGTGTTTGCTAATTGGGCCGGATGATTTCTGTTGGGCATGGAGAGGGAAAAGTCTCCTTGGTCCTGAATCAGCTTGAAGAAACAAGAGGATTAGGTTAGACTGGATGGTTGCTTCTTGGGTACAAACATACCTGGGCTTTGTTATACCAAGGTTACGTCAAGCAAGAAACCCAATTGGGTTTAGTGTTTTATTACAGAATGCCATAATCCAATAGTCTTATTTTTCTTCATTTTTGGCCAAAAATAAATATTCTTCTTCTGGACTTCTCAAGATAAATTCTGCATAATTCTTTTTTTTATTATTATTTCTAACGGTATCCCCAACCCGGTAGACCAAAGACTAATCTGCCGCGGATCTGAGCTCCATTTAAGGGTCTTCCGTTGGCCAATGGGTTGATACATACACAAGGCGGCGGACTCCTGATACTTGTTTAAACGGACGAGTGATCTGACCACTCACCAACCCAAGTTGGTTAAATTCTGCATAATTCTAAGTATGGATTAATCCTTCCTATTCATCACAATAAAATTATGGGAGAATTGTATTAAGGTCTCAAACAACTATTAAACAAGTGAAAATGAATTATCAATGAGTTTTTCATCTGTTAACAATAATAATTTTCTCTTGTCAATGTTATCATTAATAAGTATCGAGACTAATCGATATTAATTTTTTATTTGGGATCTCAAATGCAATTGTCCTGGAATTCTCTGTTTGTTATGTAACTATTTAATTTGTCCAGTTACCTGCATATTGATCATGGACGTGATGGATCTTTGCTCGACTGAGTGAAAATTTAATGCTCTCTTAGCCTACCACCCAAATACTCCTCTCTTTCTTAAAATGTCCACAGCCAAGAAACTTGTTCCATTATTTCATGATGTTGTCTAGGCACATAAGTAAATAATATTATAAGATAACTAATATTACCGGATGGATGCCCAATGTTAATCCATTAAGAATGCAAAAAAGGAACGTCATCCAGAGAGAATAATACAATTCCAACAAGGGATTTGGATGATCTCCTATGCCCTTCCGGTTCTTTATCCTCTACCCTAAAATTATATAGTTTTGGGGTCAAATTTTTTGTGTTTGCTTTTATCATTAGATTTTATATAAAATTAGTGACATTTTGATATCTTATGGACAAAAAATGGTTTAATTTTCAATTTTATATGATTTTTCAAAGATTTAACGTTTAAAATTCTCTATTTTTTTTTCCTAGTTAGAGTATTAAATATTTGAAAAATCATATAAAATTGAAAACTGAACCATTTTTCATCTATTAGATATCAAAATGTCACTAATTTTATGTAGAATTTAATTATGAAATCAAACACAAAAAATTTGACTCCAAACCTATATAATTTCAGGATAGCGAAGGGAAAAAAACCGGAAGGACAGACGGAGGATCCAAGTCCATAAGCCAACTTAGAAGCTTCTTATTCAGAATCTACATTTTTTTTTTCTCGTGTATCTTTGTGCGTGCGTGGTCCCTGTGAAATATAGGAATAAACATAATTATAGTCAACCCATCTTCATCTATTAAAAAGAAATCATGCACTCATCATCAGCTTGGGAATAATCGAGGATTATATTATGCTAGTATACTCGTTTCTTCTTTGTTTGTCTGTTTTTCTTTTTCTTTCTTTCTTTTTTTTTTTTTTTTTTTGTCTTTTTTGGGTTGGGAACTGAATGCATATGCCATTTGGACATTCGAAATTATGTCACTGAGCATCTTCCCCATGAAATTAATAAACAAAGACCTGGAGCAACAATTCGACCGGCCTCTTCGGGATCGTTGCTTTATTCCTTCATCTCTACAATTTGCATCCCATTTGGGGCACACATCTAACTCAATGTACCACATTATGTAATAACTTCTTTATAATAATCGTACACATAAATATACTGATTTGGCATAATTTACAGCATCAGCATATTAGATGCTTCATTCTGCATCGTTCGTGCAAGGATATATTCTCTTATCCAGTGCTACTACTTTCGTATTTTAAAAACCAAAACGGTAACTTTCTCTCGATTAGTTTCAAAATCCAATATTCATATTCCTTTCCTGGTTAAATAATGGAGATCTATCGAATCAGGACCAGAAACTTCAATAATATAATGTCACCAGTGACGTCCTGCCAAGAACCTTCTTGAAGTGATTCTCTCAATGCCACTATGGCTGAAAATGAAAAGGTTTTTAATTTCATTCCTTAACTTGACAGACATATATATACGAGGATAAAAAGGTTTTTTTTTTCTCGACAGGTGATAAAAGCGATGGTTTAATCATCTCACTTCATTGTATGGATTAGCATTAAATTCATTGGAGAGTTAATTAGGAAAAGTAGGTGAGGGCAGGTCTTATTGTGGTGGAGCTGAATTAGTGATGGTAGCACCTGAAGGAGACGAGAATTTAGAAAGCGTGATGTAGCGAAGTGGCCATACGTGGGACAGAATTATAAAGGGATAATTAGAATGTGTGTTTGACTTTTTATATTTAGGCTGCCGCCACGAAAATGACTATACGAACCCATAAGTCTGTGTCGTGTAACCTCAACCTAGTGGTTCCCGACTTCCCGCTAATAGCGTGCACTGGGTCAAAGCCTTCCCCAGCAATTCATATGATTTCTAATCGTTCGCATTCACATTGTATACCACTCGTCGGCCTCTACCCGAAAATTTTATTATTTTTTATAAAAAAAAATAATATAATATATTTTAAATAGTCACAATAAAAATAATAATTTTTAATTAGTTAATATTTACTATCCCATATAATTTCATTATTTTTTTCTAATCTTTTATTTAAAAAAAATATATTAATTAGTTAATATTACTGCACCATGCAAATTCTTTTTCCTTTTCTTTTCAGGATCAAAAGGCCAAAGGATCAATATGATATGTCTTGTGGCCTGGAAGATATGTTTTGCCCGATCTTAATTCGGGGCGGGGCATCAAACTAAAAAAGTTAACCTAAAGTTTTTTAGAACGGGATTTAAGGCTATCTAACCCGGTTCTACCCGATTTTTGTATATCCCTATCTATCTAATTCTCCACATAATCTCCCCTTTGAGATTACAAAAGCGACGAGACCATATGAAAAGATCCAATATTAACATTATCTCCCTTTGAGATTACAAAAGCGACGAGACTATATGAAAAGATCCAATATTAATGATGAGCTTCATAATTTGAGGATCGCTAGGGCAAGATTCTGTGCGCCATCCACTGCTGAAAAGAGCGGCAATAATCATCATGATGGGCTTTCATATGAGAACATTCAGATATCATATTGGAGGCTTGGTAGTCCTACCCATACACAAACACAGATACACTGCACAAATGGCTATGTATATTATATGCAGTATGCTATTCCATTATGTGATTAATATAAGACCCATTTTGATTTTTTTTTTTAAAAATATAAGACCCATTTCAATAAGAAAAATTGAACTAGAAGCCTATCATAACTACTCTAATGAGCATGGAATCCCAACTTACCTAAATTTTGGTATTAAAAGAAAAGTAGATCTTATAAAAGTAATGTTCAACTGTGTAAATGTTACAAGCTTAATATATTACCCTCTCCGTTCTTAAATATAAGATTTAGTTGACTTTTTTGAAAAATTCTAAAAAAGTTAAATAAGTTACTAATAAATTGATTTACCTAAATTTTTCTCTAAACTAATTTATTTAACTTATAATCTAACATAAAATCTAATACTCCCTCTGGTTCTGTTTATAAGAGCTCAAAATTTGAATTGATTTGATCCAAAATATAAGAGCTCACCTTGCATTCTCTCATTCTTTAATGCATCTTTTCCTTATGTTACCCCTAATTCTCTTTCATATTTATTAATGCTCATATATTTCTCTCTCTTAATAGACTCATTATACATAAGGGTAATATTGAAAAAAGATTTATATTTCAGACTTTCACATGTATTCTAAAGAAGCGTGTTTTAGCGGACGAGCTCTTATAAATAAGAATAGAAGGAGTAATACATAAAAATTGTTATAATTAAGTGACCCATTCAGATTAATTTCTTCAACAAAAAAAAAGTCTATTGGATCAAATATTTAGGAAGGAAGGAGATATATTGGGCAAACAATAAATGTGGATGGGTGGGAACGAATAATGGGCGGATGCTCATTAGGGTTAAATTTAGTGGGTGAAAGCTGGCACGTATGAAGAAACTTTAGTTTTTATTTATTTATTTATTTTGCTTGTTAGATTCAAAACTCGCCGATTTGTTTCAATTTTTGATATAATTTTAAATTTTGGATGAACAGCAGCTCAACTCTGATTCGAACGCATTCAACCATAAAAATTTTTTTGGTGGATATTAGGCCATTAATCATTGCTTATTACTCCTATGTTTAATATGTGTGTGAGTGGGGTCCACGTGCCTCTCCGATTTCATCCTTTTCATTTGAAAGAAAAGAAAAAGTAGTACTTTTTGAGTTGGCTTACGTTTCAATTTGGTCAAGACATACATCAAGATCTGAAGAACATTTATTGAAGTACTTGTATCATTAGAATCCTCACATTAATGAGATTTAAACTCACAATTTAATAATTACGAGTAAGTCTCTTTAGCAATTGATCGAATCAACTTTTATTAACCCGATTTTACTACTTTTGACGACAAAGAATGATGGTTTTGTAAGTTAAAAATCTCCACCCAAGGCGACCCCTCCAAGCCAAATCCAATCCCTCTTCCCCGCCTCTATTCAAAGTCGGTGCCTTTCATATGTTTTGGTTGCTCTCCTTCCTTCCTCTATTCTCTCTGCTTCTCATCTCCTTTTCCTCCAACTCTTTCATTCTCCCTTGGCTCCTTAATACTATAAGACATACTTTATATATAGTTTGAGTTTTTTTATTTAAAAAAAATAGATACTGTATTAAGGAACCAAACTAGTACTATAATTTAATTATACCCACTCCTTATAGCCAAGAATAATTGTGATGAGGATGCGTGGACGCAGGCACAGAAGCGTGGAAGGTGCCGAGGAGGCCCTAGCTTGTTTCCTTTGAATAGGACAAGTGGTACACAATGGCGCCACATTATTCAAAGGACGGTGAACATAATTAAAAAACTCATGTAAATTAATATAACAAAATAACACCATTAAAAGGAAACAACCTTGGTGGCCTAGCTTTAGAGCCCCCCCTCACATACGTCACATTAACCTTATCTCAACAATCTTTCTACTAACTCTTCCTTAGCTCCCTGTCTCCCTCTCTCTCTATATTTCCTATTAATTTATGTGTCCCACATGCAGACTTGATCAACCTCTCGCGAATCGAATGCCCATTATACCAAATCATTGGTGGGGCCCATATGTCTGGAACCACACCTTCCACGTGTCTCCTTTCCTGCTCGGCACGCTTCCAGGTCGTATCAATAAAAAGTGATTATTAATTCATTATTAGTAAATTGCTTTACAAGAGTGGCAAGGGTGGGCATGACATGAGAACCCCCACCTGGTTTGTTGGCTTCTGTGTGTGAACGTGATGTGGAGTCACGTTATTTTTAATTGCTTGATTAATTAAATTGATCGCAAGACGCCGGTTTCGTTAATCATATGAATATTATGATTATCCACAATCATCACCCTAAAGTGAAAGTTGGCACAACACACCACCCTCAGATATTTGTATTTAGCTTTTCCCTCATAACAAAAGCAATTCTTCGTGGATCACAGTGTCAATTGTCAAAGTCAAATTCCATCTACTTTGGGTCCCAAAAACCTTTTTTTTTTTTAATCCAGCCACACCGTGACAAAACCTCTGTATAACCTTCTCTTGTTTTATATATTATATTATGCATTCACTCGTTCAATAATTGCTTGTGTTTAACTTGTCAGACGTTCATAATTCTTTCAAGCCATGTAATTCAGTAATTGCCTTTGAAGAAGAGAACGAGGGTACTTTTTTTTTTATTTTCGAAAAAGATAAGGAATTTCATCTCCTAAGAGTGTATTGCGTCATAAATACCCACGCAAGTCGCAATAACTCTCCGTTCTTAATTAAATAGGCTTATATCAGTGAAAGAAAAAAAAAATGAAGGAAGGAAGCACAGAAATGGAGATTTGTTTTTTCACACGCAGAGATTGTGGGTGGAAATTGACCTTTGTGAAGAGAATGGAATTTGATTGAAACAGGGAAAGGAAAAGCAAAATTGGCTACATAATGTCAAATTGTCAATATAATAATTTCCCTCTATACACCTTTTTGTGTGACCATCATGATGCGTCCCATTACCCAAAAGAAGCGTGCCCTTGTCCCACATCATGTTCCGCATCATTAACCGATAAGCTTATACACTTAACTAAACTGGACCGTAGGTTTAACGTCAACACACAATAATACTAATAGTTGTTAATATTATTTCTAAGTGATGATGACTTGTATATGTTTTATCAAAATATTTAAAAACAACACCTCAAAGCTAATAAATTTAGCTAAAATTTAACAACTTCTTATGCTCATCTCTTTATAATAGGTCACCATATTTCTGAAAACAAAATTTACACTGTGATAAATAAAAGCTAAAATTATATATTCATATAAAATTTTTTATGATGTGATATATAAATATGACTAAAAATAGTTCTCCTTACTTTATAATTAGAGTAAAATACACTGACATCCCTTCTGTTTTGCCTTAATTACACAGATCTTCCTTCTATTTTGAAAACATACAGTTTAGTCCAATCATTTAACACCGTTAGGAATATTTTAAAAAAATTGTAAAAATATAATTTTCAACTTTAATTAATATTTTATTTTTCAGTCTAATAAATCCCTAAATTATAGGATTTTTAAAGTTTCTTTGGTTTCAAAAATTTCATTCCATAATGTAAAATTAAAAATTAATGCTTAACCAGTAATCACAAATTCAAATTTTTATTGTAAAAAATTTCATTCCATAATGTAAAATATTTATTTAAGAATTTTGAGTTATAATTTAAATTAATTACATAGTCTAACTTTTTTTATAACTTTAACTATAATACGAATTAAAACATAACTGAAATAAGATTTAGAAATTTTAAAAAATTAAAATAAATATTTTAAATGAATATTTTTTTAAATTTAAATTATGAAAGTTTATTATTTCAAAAAAAATTAATAAATTTATTATAAATTTTATGACTATATGTGTGACCTTAGGAAAAAATGAGTGTGCAAGAATTAATTTTTTTATAAAAATATTTTTTATAAATAGAAATGTTTAAATAATTACTCCTCCGGTCCTAAATATAAGATTACTTTGACTTTTTTGTGGAGATTAAAGAAGCTAAATAGACCACTTAATTTTAACGTATCTTACATATAATTATATTATACGACAGTTTATAAGTAATATAAATTATTTTTGAGAAGAAAATATAACAATAGACATTTTAAAGTGATAAATTTTGCATCTTTAATTTCTTTAAAGAAGTCAAAGTGATCTTATAATTAGGACCGGAGAGAGTATTATGTTAAAAAGGGGTAATTTTGGTCTAAAAAAGTTTAAAAGTCAAACTTAACTGTCAACTGACGGTTTGAGTGGATGGAAGTAAATTATCAAATATAGGAAAAATGTTTGTGTAACATATATCTTAATTTTGAAGGAGGTTTATATACGTTTTGAAAATAGAAGGGAGTTCATGTAATTAAGGTAAAATAGAGGGCATGTGAGTGTATTTTACTCGTTATAATTAATATTATACCAAATGCATTAAAAACAGTAAGACATGTATACGGATTGGGGAAATTATGGTGGAAAGTTAGTGGGAATAGATGCATCAATTACGTAGTCGAGGGGGAATATAAAGATAAGGAGACAAGGCTAATAATAGGGGAGAGGCGTGGTAAAAAAATATAGGAAGAGCATATAAGATGTGATAAAATGAGAATAATTGAGGGTCATCAATAAATTTAGGTTGATATGTGATCAATTATGTATGTGGGTGACCTAACTTTTGCGGAGCATCATATATCGCCGACAATGCATTATTGGGCAGTGCTTATTAGTAGTACTCATTCAGATAGGTAGGTCCCAAACACACTCTCCCATCAACTTTCTACTTAAGCAAGCAAACACCTCCCATTAATTCTTGTTGATGAATCACATTCCCTCCACACATTTCCATATTTTATTAACCTTCCTATCTACCTACTCTTTCTTTTTTCCCTCTTCCACCCGAAACAAACGACTCACAATCATAATTATTAGCAGCTGCTAATTAATCAAACCTTCCAAACCATCCCTCTTACTCATCCCATCTTTCAAAAGTACACGTACACATGTATGCCCTATTGTTAAGCAAGGTGACATGGCACCCATCCCTAACTGGTTCAATTTAATTAACCTCCTCATGTGTGGGCCACACTTCATGTGGCTCTCTTCCACCCACGCACCTACACCCAGCAAAAGCAGGAGGAGGTGGAGAACACGAGTAAAGGAAGAAGGCATCATAAAGGGGTCAAATAATTGATACATAAGTGAAGTAAATCTATACAAGGAAGGAAGCATGCATATAGTATAATAGGTAAAGAAAGTGGTCATAATAATAATACTAGTTATATTTGGTACGTGTGCAATCACCCTGTTGATGTGTCCCACACTGCCATGTGAACTGTTGGGGGGGGGGGAATTTTTGCATACGTCTGTCCGGTATTATTAGTATAATTGAGGGAACTGTAGTGGGACTTCGATGGTCAACCTATGTATAGAGAGAGGGAGAGAGAGGTGACTTTCATAATTTCCAACACACCCAGATTCGTTGCCCTACTCATTCCTTCATTTGATTATTAATAATCGTAGCCACCCACCCACCCACCGCACACATACAAGTCTTCCTCACCTTCTCTTTAAAACACCTTTTGCCCCTAACACATACATTCACTTTAAACCCATTACCATATAATCAACTCTCTCTTCCCCCTCACCTTCCTTCCTTACCATATACCATCTCACACAAAAATATGGGTTTTGGCGATGCTTCTAGTAGCCCAGGCCTGCACCTTGTTCTAGGGTTAGCCACGACTACTTCTCCATCCAAGCCTGACCATAAAAGCAAGCAAGCCAAGAATCCAACAACTAGTTGTGAGCCATCTTTAACCTTGGCTCTTTCTGCCGAGACTTACACACAAGTTCCTAAAAAGGTTGACTTGAAGAAAAGTTGTGAGGATCCTCTTGACTTTTCCCGCCAAACATCATCGCCACCACACAGCGCCGTCTCATCCTTCTCCGGCGGCGGCAGAGTGAAGAGGGAGAGAGATGTGAGCGGCGAAGAGGTGGAGGCGGCGGAGAGGGTTTCCTCAAGAGGCAGCGATGAAGACGAAGACGGAACCAATGCTAGAAAGAAGCTCCGACTCACCAAACAACAATCCGCCTTATTGGAGGAAAGCTTCAAACAGAACAGCACTCTTAATCCAGTACGTGTCTTCATCCTTACTTAATCATCAATCCCTCTCTTCCATACAGTTTGTTAGTTATTTTGCGATTTGTTATTTATTTGGCAACTAAACTTGAAATCTTGCCCTTTTTGAGTCACAGAAGCAGAAGCAAGCATTAGCCAGGGAACTAAATCTGAGGCCCCGACAAGTTGAAGTGTGGTTCCAAAACCGGAGAGCCAGGTAATTAATTAAAACCCCGTCTCTTAGAAGAGTAACATGATGATGTATACTACCATGTCTCTCCGTTATTTAACATAAGACCTAATTATTATTATTATTTAATTTAAAGACTAAGGAAGTTAATAAAAAAAGTCACTTAATGTTAACATATCTTGTGTATTATATTTGAAGAAAAAATTCAAACAAATCAATTTATAAACATCATATTTAGGTTTCTTAAACTTTTTGTTAACTGGGAGGGTGATAAAGAAGAAGGTGCATGGGGTGGTTACAGGACAAAGCTGAAGCAGACGGAGGTGGACTTCGAATTGTTAAAGAAATGTTGTGAGACACTGACGGATGAAAACAGGAGGCTGCAGAAGGAAGTGCAAGAGCTGAAGGCGTTGAAGGTAGCTCAGCCTCTTTACATGGCGGCCACTCTCACCATGTGCCCTTCCTGCGAGAGGCTGGCCGGTGACGGCGCTTCCAAACCTCATTTCTACATGCCCTTTCCTAATCCTTCCGCGGCATGCTGATTTCTGCTATAGGTTTTGAGGAACGAGCATGACGAAGTAAACCCCACGGCCACTTTATTTTTGGTTGAGGAATATCCGCGTAGGAAACTTGTAATTAATTAGTTTATACTTTGTAGAGTTATAGTAACACTAGTTCTGATCCTTTACTCTTTTTTTTTTTTTTTTTTAAATTGCTGAACCTTTTATATGTTGATAATCTTTATAAAATACATATAAGCAATGGCTATCTTCTTTTTCTTTCTTTTTTTTTTTTATGGAAATATTGCCATCATCTGGCTTTAATTTTTATTACATGAAAAAAAAAAAAGATAGTTCGGTGTGAACGCTGATGGTGAGGTTCCAAGATCCGTGAGGGCTTTAAATATGTGTATGTGTTCATATTTGGAATCACGAAGAATCCCATGACAATCCGATGATGAAGCAAATTAGCTGATAGATATATTTATTTTGTTAAGCACATATGTATAATTTAAAAATATCGGGTTATTGTTGAATGAAGATGATGAAATGAGAGAAGTAGGGAGGATAATACAGGCACAAGGATAATATACTCCAAACTTAATATAAGACATTTTTAAGAGATTATGGAGGTTAAATAAGGCAACTAATTAATATATCATAGTATATGTGATATATTCTTATATTGTATATTGATTTATCTGTAAAACAAATTTGGAAAAAAATTCAGGCAAATCAATTATTAATAGCTTAATTGGTTTTCTTGGAATTTTCTAAAAAAATCAATTATTTCTTATATTAAAAAACATAAATAATTATAGAGCATAAATGAGATGGGAAGAAGAGGTAATCAATCAAGGCCCAGAGAGTAATGAAGAGGATAAAGAAAGGGGAGAGAGAAGGAGATAAGTTGGATAACGATGGAAAGGGTGGGAGGTTTTGATTAAAGAAGGAGGTGGAAGAGGAAGTTAGGTCACCAGGCTTTTAAGGAACTTGCCGGGTAGAGCCCCACGTGATGCCCCCAGAGAGCCCATCTAAAGAAGGGCGGGTGTCCCTGCCTCTCAGTCTCAACTAGAGCCCTTTCTCTTCCTTTTTCCCTTTGTTTTATATGAAACACACACGCCATCATCATTGCCAATACCCTTGCCCTTCAATATTCAACACCACGTTATGTTTAAAAAGTAATGAAATGAAACTCATAAATTCGGGTGGACCTACCACACCTGATGCCTCACATATATACCCCACTTTCCCGGAAGCTTCTTACTATGTGCCTTTCTTCACCCTCAATCCTCTTTTTCTGTAACCCAATCACCACGCCCACGCCCACCCCCTTCTTCCTCATCCAAATCCCAACTTTGTTCTCATCGCTTACCTCATTAAATTTGGACATATATCACAACAACAACAAAAAGTACAAACTTGAGCCAATTACTACTTCGCAGGGCCTTTTCTGCTCGCTCGTGTGAAAGAGCCATCTTCGCTAAGGGAAAAGTCAGATAATTAATCAAAAGAGAGAGAGAAACACAGAGATGACGCGTAGGAGCGGAATCAAAAGTTGCTTAAGGCTTTATGAAAAGTCTTTTTGGATGTTTTGGCCGCATCTTTTGATTGATTCTATGTGGCTTTAATATGGAGCAGTTGGTGTGACTGTGCACACATACACTAGTACTAAACACTCCACGACACATGTCCTCCCTTCCTCAACGTGTCAAGTTGTTAGCCCAACACAAAACATGATATATTTTGTTTTTGGTTCAAAACACAACATTATGATATAACTGTGCTTCTTCCATTCCATGGACTTTCTTGTCAACGAGATGGACTCATTGTCTACGTTCGGCTTCTATTCCATTGGACCCAAGTTTGGGCCTCCAATGCTCCTGTTGGGTACTGACAGTGACAGCTATCAGCCCACCATGTTGAGCACCCCAGGGATCCACTCTCGTTTCACCCCGGTATTGGCAAGCCCAACTCAGGTATTGTAGGGAGGCCCAATGCTCTCTCGAGACCTTCATCCCCAGGCTGCAGCCCTGGTGGGATTCGAAGTCGAGACCTCCCACTTTATAGGCACCTTAAGTGCCTCGCTTATCACCACTTGAGCTGCAGCTCAAGTGGTGATAAGCGAGGCACTTAAGGTGCCTATAAAGTGGGAGGTCTCGACTTCGAATCCCACCAGGGCTGCAGCCTGGGGATGAAGGTCTCGAGAGAGCATTGGGCCTCCCTACAATACCTGAGTTGGGCTTGCCAATACCGGGGTGAAGCGAGAGTGGATCCCTGGGGTGCCCAACATGGTGGGCTGATAGCTGCCACTGTCAGTACCCAACAAAAAAGCTCAAGTGGTAAAGGCCATCCCCTTAGGGGGGTGATATCCCAGAGGTCTCGACTTCGAATCCCACTAGGGCTGCAGCCTGGGGAAGAAGCGCGAGAGCGCATTGGACCTCTGGGTAATGTGGGGCCCAGTACCGTGGCAGCGGGGGCCCATTTGGGGAGTATAGTATACTGCTGTGCTCTCCTCAAAAAGCGCCTTTTTGTTGAGTCCAGCATTGGCAGCTACTGAACCCACCATGTTGGGCACCCCAGGGGCCCCTCTCGAGGTCACCCCGGTATTGGCAAGCCCAACTCAGGTATTGTAGAGAAGTCCAGGGCCGCTCTCGCAGACCCGACCCAATGCTGCAGCATTTCAGGGAGGAGGCCGTGTCATTGGCGCACCCTTGGGTTCGATCTCTGGACCTCCCACTTCAGCTCAAGTGGTGATAAGCGAGGCATCTAGAATGCCTATAAAGTGGGAGGTCCAGAGATCGAACCCAAGGGTGCGCCAATGACACGGCCTCCTCCCTGAAATGCTGCAGCATTGGGTCGGGTCTGCGAGAGCGGCCCTGGACTTCTCTACAATACCTGAGTTGGGCTTGCCAATACCGGGGTGACCTCGAGAGGGGCCCCTGGGGTGCCCAACATGGTGGGTTCAGTAGCTGCCAATGCTGGACTCAACAGCTCCCAACCACCCTTTTCATGTGATCATATTCATAGATCATCATACCATTTTTTTTAATATCCATTCAATACAAAAATTGACTACATATACAATATTGTGAGTACCACCAGGGATCTATCTCTGACATGTGGTCCGGGTTGTGTTTGGAGGCTTTTGCTTCGACGTCCAATCGGCTGCTACGTGTAGTACATTTCTTTTTCATTTGGTCACTGAGAAATAATACAGCAAGATACTTTCACCATCTGTTGTTGCTTCTTCTCTACTCAGTCAATATTCCAGTCTTGTACACTATCCTCATATCCCTTTTGTGGAAGCCAGCTGATCTTTAAATCTAGAATTGGTTTGATTTGTCTTGTAGCTAAGCCGAGCATGATGAATCCTTCTGGCATGGATTACAGAGCTTGATCTAGCAAGGGGCATATGTGAGTGCAGCTTATATTTGTTGATAAGCCAAGCGACATGAGAGTTTTCTACGTGCTTCTAATTCTGTTGATGTTTTGCAATTTGGGGATGGCTGGTTCTGCCACTGGAATCTTCAATCTCACCGCCGATACTTCTTCGGTTAATGTCTCAGCTCAACAATATCAATTGGAAGGCAAGAGAGGCGTGCCCACAGGAGCTAATCCTCTGCATAATAGGTAGAGAACTCGAGAAAATTTGATGTCCAGCTTTAAAGTTCAAATGGAATCTGCAATTATGCCCGTGTTCATTATTTAAGTAATTGAGTGTTACGGTTCTGTTATTGGGAACAAAAGGGGATATATAGCCAGCATGTTAAATAAAGAGTAATTTTTTTATTGGTGGTTTCGGCAGCTGATCATATGTTTTGTGTGCGCGAATTGTCTGTCTCTGTTCATGAGCCCTGAATGGGTGTCTCTGCCACGCATGCCTATCGCCTTATTAAAGCTAGTTTTTATATATCATGCACATCTTAATTCTTCATTTGCTGATCACTGTGTGTGAGTGTGAGAGAGTGTGAGAAGCTCTTTCTTTTTTGAATGGAACAACGTAACTACATATTCACTAAAGAATGGCAACAACTGAAGACAACGAAATAGAAATTAAGCTGGGAAGTATGTGTGTTTGTTCATGAAAGTATTTGAGTTTGAGTTGATAGGTGTGGAAGTGTACCATTTACCGCCGGTAGGCCAAAAGATAAAAGCACAGGGCCACCCCTTTTGTGGGCTGTTGATTGTCTTGTTATATACTCCTTCCGGTGTTAAATATAAGACCACTTTGATTTTTTTTTGTGAACATTAAGGAAGCAAATTAGACCACTAAATTATAATATATGTCACATGTAATTAGATTATAGGTTAGTTTATAAGTAGAATAAATTAGTTTTAAGGAAAAAAGATAACTATAGACAATTTAAAGTGATTAATTTTGTATCCTAAATTTTTTTCAAAAAAGTCAAAGTGATCTTATAATTAAAACGGGAAGGAGTATCTATATAGCTCTTTGCTCAGTTTTGGAACAGTTGGGCCTTGGGAGTACCTTGGTACATGGGTCGCTTTCAAAGGAATTTTTGAACTTTTGGTTTATTTCTTATTTTAAAAAATTCGAAATAATATTAATTATTATTTTGTGGTTATATTCGTTTTTATAAAGGAGAAGAAAGAACGAGAAAGGAAATTGAAATAAATAGAAAGACGAAAATAAATTATTAAAAAAGATTGGCATTGATTATTAAAATAATCAGTGCCCAACTTATTACTCTTTTGTCCTTCAATAATCTATACAGTAGATATAATTTTAATTGTTATTGACAATATTAATTAACTAGCTCATACAGATTATAATTTTCGTCAGTATTTAAATCTGATTTTACATAATCAAGTTATTATTGTATGAAAAATCGTTTATATACCAATATATAATATAAAATATGTGAAAAGTTGTAATATGCATGAATAATAGAACACATAATAACATTATTCTCGATAAAGCATGGCTCGGTTGATTTTTCCAGAATCATAAAATATTTATAAATTTATTATTTAACTTGGTCATTTTCTATATGTTATAACTTTACGATTTTCAAAATTCATTCCAATGTTTTGCTAGCAAGCCCACATGACATGTCTTTATAGAACTTATATGTTAGTATAGGGCTCGGAACCTTTCCACTTAGGTGCTTGCTAATTTTAGGTTTATTGAAATAAAACTACATTGTATTATGGAGAGAAAAAACCCTGATCTAACAAATTTTCTGAAATTAATAATTTGTTTTTTAGAGGCAAAATGATTATCCCCGTAATTTTTTAATGAAATGATGTAGTTTTATCTCAATAAGTTTCAATAAACAGAAACTTTAATGGAAAGTTTCAAACAGCTTAGTATAAACGTGTTGAGTATTACGGCCAATTCAAACCTATCGGCTATCAATGTGTTTGGCTCGACTTTTTTCAAGAAAATAAGTGTTTATTTTGGGGCAAAAGTAACTTATTTTGTTAATAACTTATTTTACATGTTTGTCTCGGCTTATTGTCAATCTGACTTATAAGTAACTTATAGCTTATAAGTCAAAATAAGCATAAGCTATTTAAAACAGCTTATTTCTGATTTATAAGTCAATTATAAGGTGGGACCCACAAATTCTGACTTATTTTTCACATCTAATCACAACTTATCCAAACATACACAATCTGACTTATGAAAAATAAGTCACTTTTCACACAACCCATCCAAACATAAAAGTCATTACACAATTTGATTTATTTTCAATCGAACTTATTTTCAATCTGACTTATATATAAGTCACTTTTCCATAAGTCGATCCAAACACACCCTGTACGTATGACTAATGAGTAATGAGTAATGAGGCCTCCCCTGCTTCATTCTCACCTCCACCTTTGCCACTATACATATCTCAGGGACCACTGCAAGAGACTCACATTAATGCCTTAACAACACTCACCCTAATGCTACCCTCATATATCTATATATAGGCTTAGCTACCTAGCCACAGAGACCATTCCTCTTCCTCAATTACATAGCCACATACAAATTGATGGGTTTATCTTTATCCAACTTTTGAAAGTTGCATTGTGACATGATACAACTATATTTCATGAATGTTCACCACAACAATAATGCACATATAAACTTTACTAATGCGCACTGGCTAGACCGCTCGGAACATAGAGCCGGCAGCAACAAGTGAGCTTTGACTAAAGTGGGCTAGTCTCTTTTCACCAAAAAAAAAATAAAAAAGTGGGCTAGTCTCTAGTTAAGCAGCATCCCACCGGTACGGACACTAGTATGGAGAATAAAGACATACTTACATACTCCCGGTAGTATAACATCATTTGAACTCCAACAAATAGTTGATGACAAGCAATTCACATTTTCTTTGGCTTCCTTTGTTGAGAAAAACAAAATAAAATGTGAATTGTATAAGATAAGTCATCAGCCAATTATGACGAAAATCAGTCAAGTTGTTGCCTCTTGATTTGTTAGAGTGCACGTGACATGGCACTCTGGGAGTATGAAAGTATTTTTGCACATGTACGGTTAGCAGGCCGCTATATGGTCATCGGATTCAGATGCCAGCGAGGCACTCCGGCGGGGCCACAGGGAAGCGGGAATGATCGTTACAATAATCATAGATCATGTGGTTCATACGAACCCACCTGTACCTTCTAGCTTCAGCGGCATTCAGAGCCTGGTAAGCCCTCCCTTCCCACCAGTTTTTTGGGTCCGAGGAACACTGAGAAGGTCCTGGCACCTCACATCCTTCTATGTCGAAATCCTTGTAATAAGCATAAAATGGGGCTTTGGTCCAATCAATTTTCTCAAGCCCGCCTCTTGTGGCCCAATCATCCGCCTCCCACAACGTAGAATACACGCCCATGGGTTGCATCCTCGGGTACGGCACTCCCCTCCCTTCGTTGTTCTTGTACACTCTTATGGGAACATCCTCCACGTAGAAACTACATATATACACAAAGTTCCGATAATATAATTTTGGAGTACATATTAATTATGATACACTAAGACAGAGATGTGTTAAAGGTATATGATCGTTAAGACTAATTCTATCATCAAATTAGTTTTCGTCATTTTTGATAGAAACACAAACATAACATATATATTTATATATATATATATACAGATTGTTAATTCAAAGTTTAATAGCGTGAGTTATGTTGTGTTGGAATGGACATACACAATGTGGTGGTGATTCCAGATGATGGAGTAAGAGTGGAAATCAGCAGAAGGATCAAACCAGAGGTTGACACGTTGTTCTCTATTACCCTTTCCTTGTGCATAGATATTTGTTTGAACCGTGTAGGGTTGCCCGCTACGGTTCCCCAAGAACTCGAAATCCAGCTCGTCCCTGACTGAGTCAGTGTCCGAGTTCATCTGCCACCCAAATCGGACACATTCATTATTGTACTATATCGAAACTGAACAGAGTGATAACACATTATAACTCACATAGAAGGCAGTGACAGTCCCAGCCGAGTCTCCTGGTATGAGCTTGATCTTCATGCTCACACGACCAAACATATATTGCTTCTTAGAGGCGAACCCACATCCTGTAAATGATTTCAACTTACCCTTCTCAGTTGAAAAGACATGCTTGTATATATGGATCTATAGTCAGTATATGTATAATGCAAAAACAGAGTACTAATTAATGTTTGAGAAGTTACCGGAGTTTTGGTCGAGAATGAGTTGGATGGAATTGCCGCGATCGATTTGCCTAATGTGGGAATCAGACCAAGTGACTCGAAAGTCCTGCACAAAAGTGGCGGGTCGTGCCCAAGTGCTGCACGCAGCACATAGCATCAGAACCCAAAAAATTAGAAAAGGGTAGGACATATGGAGGAGTTTGATTAATTAATTATATTTTGGGCGAAATGAATAGTTAAAGAATAGAGAAGTGGATGGAAGGGAATTGAATGAGGTAGGTATATATATAGGCGAATGGAGGATGATTCATACAGATAATAGCAAAGAGTCAGAAGAAGATAGCTTTCCATCCAGCTAATGTGGCAGGCCCTCATGAGGTCCTACTCAACAGTAGAGTAACGTTTTTGCCTGGGCCTAATCATTTCGTGTATGAGCGTGCGTATTTCAATTACAAAGGAGAGGCATTTAATTTCTGGATGGTGTCATATCTGTCACACCCACATATAAATATATAATATATCGTCGATTTCTTCCTTTCTACTACAAATTTAATACCCAGGTATATATGATCCTCTTACCGATCAAAACAAATGAAAGTTTCGAGTACTCTAAAAAAACATGTCATAATAATTATTTCGTTCATTTTGATGCAACCACATACCCACAAGTATTCACGTGACATCAATACAAAAATTTTACCAGTTTTTAAATTTTTGAATGATTTGCACGTTTTCATTGGCTACTTTGGCCTGCAAGCTATGTTTGGATACCACATTTGCATTTAATTTATCTTATCGTATTTGGTATGAAAGTCGATCAAGACAGTGTTTGAAAGAAAGAGGCATCAGTAACTTGTGATGAATGTAAGTAAACGTAGGTCACTTTTTTCTCTCATGTTACTTGGTTCAATACTATTTAATATTATATGTTGATTTATATTAAAGTCATGGCTTGTTAGATAAGGTCATAATCGTGATCTAATTACAAAAATCACTGAATCTGTGTTTTTGACATGAGGACTGAGCAGACAGGAATTTCTTTGGAATTTCCACTCCATCATGATTGATTAACGAAAAAGGACGGATTACAAGAACCATCAATTGAGCCAATAACAAGATGACATGCATGCGGTGTTATAAGGCCAATGAAGATTAGCTAGGGGCTATATATAAAGGGTCTTATATATGTCAGCGTCATAGATCCGAATTGCTGTCTCCATTCAACTGTCGGCAGCGTCTTTAATTTGGAGTACCGCTTCAAGACCAAACACTCCATTATTGAAGGCTCTAATTTAGTTATTTTAAATGGTGTACATGATGGAACAGTAAAATTTTGGATTTCAAAACGTTGGTTTCAGAATAATTTTAGGAAGGTTTGGATCAATCACCACCCTATGTACGTGTGGAAAGGAGGTCAAATGTATATAGGGATCGGAGGAGAAGATATACGAGAAATATGTAAAATTGGTTTATTATAGCATATGTGACTCTTTCTTTCTTTTTTCTTTTTAAATTTAAGGCATACAGCTTAAAATTATATGTTGGATAGAACTTACAACCTTACAAATAGCTTTTATGTTAATGGATTATATGGGCTTCGACTGGCATGTTCTCTCTTAATATTTCTATATAATAACATTAGATCATATATTACTTTATATATAAGTCAAGCAAACTATTAATTTGAAGAAAAACCATAAATATAAAAGATAAAATGAAAAAAAGTCTTATATTTAGAGGTAAATTTCATTATTAAACTAGATTTTACATATAAGATTGGAAAGAATATTGGATTAAGGGTCGATTTTACCATAGAAGTTTTAACTTAAAATCAATTTTACCTTGGAAATATTTTTTTGTCCAATTTTAACCTGTAAGTATTAAAATTGAGTAATTTGTCTTTTACCTTTAAAAGATTAACAGTCAACATCAATTTTTTAACAGTCAACGTGAGCTTTTCAATGGAATAGCTAGGGTGACATTGCTATGTTTTAAAACTTTTAGGGCAATTTTAAACTTAAAAAAAACTTTTGGGGCAAAATTGGTCTTGAGCGAAAACGTCTGGGACAAAATATAATTGACCTTAACCCAAGAGTATTTGAGGATGGTTGGAGGATAAAATTAAAGTGGACAGTCTTGCATACCATATAGAAGCGTTTGTTGGAATTATATTACTCGTGAAACAATGACTACTGAAACAAAAAACATGGCTTTGAACCCAAAATCTAGGGCTCCAAAACCATCATTCACTACCCACTAGTCATTCCCAGCTGTTTCACACTCAAGTCTATTAATCTTTCCAAGTCATTCTCTTCTGGTTCATGCAACTATTTTAAAAATAGCACTAAGATTGTTGCTTATTGGAGAAGTGAATTACATATATTAGTATATCTGTCTAAACCTGTTAAGTCAATTTTTATGATTTTATATTACTCATTTGTATAAACCATCAATCCCATGTATACAAAAGGAAAGAGAAAGAGCGGAGACAGACAGGGTGACAGCGATCTCACTTGGCAATTGGCATATGCAAAAACCTGCAGGTCAGTAGACTTGGGTCGGTAATGCGTATATAATTGATATTTGCACTGTTGACATTCTTTTACAAATGCATGCTTAACTTTTTTGAGATTGCGATGGATCAATAATAATTCAGAATATCAAGTAATTAGTGCACATATTGCATCAAGTCCCATTCTTAAATCACTTCAATTGCCTTTTAAGTATAAATATGAATGATAGTCTTATAAATATCGCTATTATGTTTGTTAATATCTCTTATGGTGTTGTAAATACATTTACATAACACATCATGTTGGAAAGTAGGAGTTATGACACATTTGTTGTATTTGTTGTAAATATGGCTATTGTTGTTGTAAATATGGCTGATAGTCTCATAAATATAACCATTTTTGTCTTAAATATAGCTGTTTTTGTTGTAAATATGACTGATAGTATTGTAAATATGGCTATTTTTGTTGTGAATATCTCTTATAGTGTTATAAATGCATGTACATAACACATTATGTTGGTAAGCATGAGTTATGACATATTTATTGTAAATATGGATGATAGTCCTGTAAATATAGCTATTATGCTTGTAAATATCTCATATAGTGCTATAAACACATGTACATAACACATTATGTCATAAAACAGAGGTTATGGCACATTTGTTATAAATATGCCTGATAGTCTTGTAAATATGACTATTACGTTTGTAAATATCTCTTATAGTATGTTAAATACATGTACATAACACATTATGTTGGAAAGCAAGAGTTATGACATATTTGTTGTAAATATTGCTATTACGCTTGTAAATATCTCTTATAGTGACTTGTAGTTTTGTAAATATCGTTATTACTCTTGTAAATATCTCTTATACTGTTCTAAATACATGTCTTTTTTTTTTTGGACATAGTTCTAAATACATGTTAATAACACATTATGTTGGAAAGTAGGAGTTATGACAAATTTGTTCTATCAGCCATTTATTCTGATGCAAAAGCTTTGAAGATCGATCCTTCCTACATATTATCCTTTTAATTTACTTTGAAAAGGATATTAGGTAATAAATTACTGCATTTTTTACGTAATTCAATGTTATAGTTCAGGGTGGTTATTTCTCTTAAATTAACAGTAAATAATTGAGCCTACTTGAAAGCTACGTTTTCAAACTCTCACGACTTCAGTTAAAAAAAAAATCTCACGACTTTAATTTCCAATCAATTATCGAAATATAAAATTTTCACCTGCACATGAGGGAATGGGACTTAGGTTTGGTGAGATGTGATAGTTGGAATTCATGCATGCAGAAAGTGAAAGTACATTATTTATATTACTCATTTTGATGTATATATATAGTAATTCTACAATTGGATTGAATTATGTTGCGTGGTTCATATTAGAGTAGAATGTGTGTGGTTGTCGTTTTATTATGAAATGACTAAAAATAAACAGCGGGTAGATTCCTACATTTCCTTCTCCTTCTCCTATGATTCACCGAACTAAGAAAAGAACTTGTAAAGCGGAAGCTATAGAGCTGCATGATGCAGAAAACAATGGTGGGCCCACTATTAACAAAATTAAACTACAGTATATCTCTTGTTAGTATAGCTGTAGCCTAAGCCCTATATATGGACAGGGACTTCCACATGTGAATGGAGTTGATGCGTCTCACCATTTTGAATAATTGTATAGTACTCATCGTCCCTTTATAAAAGTTAGTTGATTTTGTTTTAGAAAAATTAAAGATGTAACTATAAATTATTTATATTTATCTTTTTTCCTCAAAATTAAGTTATTTTACTTATAAACTATCATATAATCTAATTACATTTCGCATTTATTAATATTTAAGGGTCTAATTTGCTTCTTTCATCTCTCCAAAAAAAAGTCAACTGGCTCTTATAATTAAGACCGAATGTAGTATTGCTTAATATTATCGTTACATCGTTGATTTTAGTCCTCCAGCAAGTGGGTAAGAAAGCTTTCGAATTTTGCAGTACAATATGTTACTCTACTAGGTACAGAATTATGAACCGTAGCCATTTTCTCTTGATTGATATACGTGCATATGATACATGCTTTAGAGATAATGTTTGATTTCTTAAGATTTCAATTACATGTTGTAAAGCAACTAGCTACCTTTTGTGATGTTGATCAAAATGTAGGTTTGAGACAGTCACTAGGTTACTTGGAGAGAATGGTGTTGTTCTTAGGTTATTCTCCCTGGCTTGATTAAAACTCAAACCATACAATCATTTTTTATCAGTTCTTAATTGTTTTGATAATGCCAAACAACAAACATGCAAGTCGTTCATTGCTATATCGTACCAAAACACTGAACAAATATATGCGACAAGGCAATGACATGTTTAAGGGGTTAATGATGACTACACTGTGTAGGTAGTTCTTGTTTCAGACTCTTGGTTTCGCGTTAGCAAGGACATGGACCACTCAGAAATAACCCAACCTGACTTATTGGAAAAGCAATTCAATTTATGATATGTAGATTTTGTTAAGATTATATTCTGATGATACTAATTATTGCCCAGCAGGCCACAAGTCATGTTTCACATATATGCTGCAGAAGCCTATGGTACTATGGTCTCAGCATTACAAAAAAAAAAATACTCTAATAGAAACACACCTAAATTGTATTCGATCATGAAAATTCTCAATAGTCACTGCGCAATACAATCAAAAGTGCAAATAACGAGAAACACACTAAATAAGAGATGGACCAGAGAGAAAACTAGAATATCAGGGAGAAAATTAACCAAATTCTTCACACCTACATTGTCCTATTTACTTAGCTTATATATATATATATGTGTGCGCGCGCGCAATCGCTAACAACTACTAGTATCACTACTACTATTTCAAAGCCTGTAGAAAAAAATTGGAAAAGTGTTTTTAGAGAATACATTTTAAGGATAACAGATTTTGTGAGAAAAGAATTTTTGATAAAATGTGAGTATTTGGATGATTATTGGGAGAATGGTTTTTTATGTGTAAATTACTCCCTCCATCCCTTATTATAAGAGCCAAATAGGTAAAATTGCACAGATTAAGGAAGTGTTTGAGAGAGATAAATATGTCTGAAATAATTTTGTTTTCTCAAGTTTACCCTTATTTATGACTGAGTATATAAGAGAGAGAAATGTGATAATAGTGTTATAAATGAATATGAAAGAGAATGTGAATAGAGAGAATAATGATGGGTAAAGTGGGAAAAAGCTCATTAAATGCTTTGACAAATTGATTCAGACTCTTATAAAAAGGGACAAAAACATTCAAATTTTTTGCTCTTATATATAGGGACGGAGGGAGTACTAAAAAGGAGATAAGGTTAATGTGTTGGAAAAGAAAGAGAATAAGGACATTTTTGGTAGATTATTATGACATGTGTAATAAGGGTATTTCTACCTAGTATTTCGCGTAAAAACATAAAATTTTTAAGCTTTCCACAAACCTAAGTTTTGGGGTTAAAACCTAGGTTTTGATTTTAAAAGTGTTTTTTCAATTTTTTGGAGTGTTTGACTATGGGTGAGCAAAGTACCCGCAACCTACGGGGCCCACCCGCTAAGCCCGTAATTTTATCCATGCTGGCCCGTCTATTTTGGGCACGTGAAATAAACAGGCGGGGCTCGCCCATTTATTGTATGCCGGTACAGGTACAGGTAGGGCCACGGGTAGCCCGTTACCCGCCCGTACCCGTATACACTAACAATAATTGAAAAAAACCCCTCAGAGTCACAACTTACACACTCTCACATTGTAACATTTCAAATTTTATAAAATAGAAAATAAGGAGTTATTTAAGGTTTTAGGTATATTATTAAAATATTAAAAAGCATTAAAAAATTTATGATGTTTAGGCATTTTTAATAATTTTTAAGACTTATTTTCTTTATTAATTGAGGAAAAATAGTTAGAGGATGAATTTAAATAAGGGTATATTTAGAATCTTGGGGTATTGTTTAGTATTTAAAAAAGTCTTATAAATAAACTTGGGAATTAAAGCATATCTAGATAAATTATTTTTGAATTAATATAAATCAATTTGTAAAGGAAATTGTAATTAAAATTTTTACAGAAGGGCATAAAGGGAAAGAGGAAAAATAGAAGAAAAAGACAATGACAATACCTGCCCCTAGTTGAAAATATCCTAAGTTATAATCAGATGAGAAAAATGGTAATTTAACATCTCAAAATATCTTTTCTCCTTTTTATTCTATTTCCTTCCACCTCCTTCATTTCATCTCCCTCTGTCTTCCCGATATCTCTCACTCTCCCTCGCCTTCTCTGATTCCTTCGAACGGCAGCAGTGAATGATGGCCAAATCGGCGGAGAACGTTGGCAAAAAGTAGCGGACATTCAAGGGAAGCTTGGGGTAATTTTAGATAAACCTCTTCTCTTCGTTTTCTCTTCCTTTTTGTCCGATTCTAAGCGAGTTGGGGAGGAATATTTCGAATTTTGGGGGTGTTTAATGTTTCTAAATTCATAGAAATGATGATTAGACTTTGATTTGGATGATTTGGGTTGTGATTTTGAGTAGGAAATCGAGTTTAGCTCAACTGCTTCAAGAACTCCAAAATTTGTCACTATTCACCGACGCTCTTCTTCAATTCTTCACCCAAAATGAAATCAATTGGTGTCTAAATGATGTAAGAAGTCGATTGGAGTTCATATTTGGACTTGTATGTTTAATTTCTGGAACTTTGGTATTTTGTTTCTTCTCCTCTGTTCCGCAGACTTTCTTGCTCCTTGAGGATTCTGTCTTTCTGTGATTTATGTTTCTGAATCTGAATTAGGAAGGATAAAATTGTTGTTTAATGGAGAGGGATTGAGGTTTGCTTGAATATATGAATTTGTGAGATTTTTTTATTATTTTTCTGCTCTACTGGCCGACGAGTTGCAGGGGAAGGAAAAGAGTAATAAAGTTGATATTTGGTTGCTTGTTATCTGAGTGTGAAGCTGAGTAATTTTTACTTTTTCCTGCCTGTTCTATTCAACAAATTTCATTGGCAGCTGGCAGGGGAGATGAATTTGTGTTGTTGATTGTTGCTTTGTAAGGGGGATTTTGAATCTAATCCCTTTGCTTTTAGTTTTATAATTAAGGAAGAGCATTGATGACTGCTCTGTTATAGCCAAAGTAGAAGCTGATTTTTTTAGAGCATATGAGGAGTTTTGGGTTCACTTGTTTTAAATTAAGGAGGGTCAATTATATTACTTCAAGTTCCTATATGTTTTTATTTTGTAATGTCTAAACCTAAAGATAACTAAATTTGGGTTCTTAATGAAGAAATTGGTAAAAAAGGGGGGTTTAAGAAGCTTAGGGGTTTCATATGTGTGGGTGAGTATTTTCAAGATAATTAAGAATTTCTTGTCCTTCTTTTGTGTATGGGTATTCGGGTATGTAGGAAGGAGAAGAAAAGAGGAATTTATGATCAAGGAAATTATTGGAAATATATTACATAATTGAGGTTCTATGATGATTGAAAGTTTCTCGTTGTTCTCTGTGTATCTAGTTTTTGTTGTGGTGTGATTTCTCTGTTCTCTGTAATGTTGTTGGAGATATATATGTGGAATTAGTAGGTGATTATAAATGTTGTATGATTAAGTTGAGAGGGGATGTAGATGTTGATTGTAATTTGTCGCTTGGGTGTGTGGTGTTGAAAGGAGGATTATGGAGAGCTAAGAGATGGTTTTGCTTCCTTTTCCGTCTGTTTAAGATGTGCTAGTAATAGGGAAGAATTAATGGTAATTTTTTTATTATGATAAGGGAACATTAAATTCAGGTTTGAAGAAAGGGAGAGTAATTATGTTAAGTTATAATTGAGTAATAAGAATTTTCTATGAAGGAATGTAAGGATTGTTAAGAGTAGGATAAGGTGACTAAATGTTGTTTAATATGATGATTGAAAGTTATAATTTGATTAAAAGTGAATGTAATGGTGGATCTAGGTTTTTTTTATTTCTAATTGGTGGTGTTCAATACCATATCAAGGACGAAGTAGAAGAGTTTGGGGGATTTAATGGTTGAGGTTTTATTAAGTTAAGTGAGTTCATGATTTGGAAATGGTGATATCATTAATTGTAGTAATATTGGATTAATTACTCTGTGTAGTGAATTAAAGATGGATGGGATTTTGAAAATGATGCAAGGGATGTAGAAAATGAAATTGGTGGAAATAAGTATAATTCAGATTCTTGTGGGAAATAAGATTGGTTAATTGGGTTGAGTAATGCAACGGATTCCGCATGAAGTATAGGGATTAATGTAATGGTTAGGAGTGAGTTGATTGGTGTACGGCTTGAGGATTAGAGTTATGAAGCATTGATTTTAGGATCAAGGAAAAGGAGTTGATTTATAAAGTTATGATTTAAATTATGATTATTGTTAAGGACTTTCGGGTGGTAGATTAAGATGATCGCAAGTTGTTTGATTTAGTGCTGGAAGTTGGGAGATTGGTTTTGTTTGATTAGGATAAATTATTAACAAATATTATGGAATTAGAAGGAAGATTTTGTTATTGAAGATTTAGTGGCGATGTTTTTGAGGTTGTAGGGAGGAAATCATTAATTGAAGAAACTGTTCTGGATAAGGGAAATCGATAAAGGTAAGTTGCTTAAAGGAAATTAAATGAATTGGTTTATGGGTGCTCCCTTGGATTTGTCTAAAAGGTGATATAAAGTAAATATAAATGTTTAGTTAGCGAGATTTGGGAGGTATTTATAGGGTACTCAGGTAAAAGAGACGAGGGTTGTGATAAAATATTTGTTTTGTTCTATTCTAGTTAGTTGATATTTAGGTAATGATTTTGGTTTGTTTGGCATTAAGGATTTGGATTGGAAGTTTAAAGATCTCTTTTGTTATGTTGAAGTTGATAAATTGTGAGCTTTTGTTCAAGAACATTATAAATATCTTAAGATGATAGCTTAAATAATTCAAATAAATAACTTACATATTGTTGATTGATTTATTCTTGAGATTTTGTACTAAATAGAAAGTAAATATATACATTGATGTGTGAATAACTAAGGCCTTTATAGAAAATTTTTACAGAAACTATTGGTCAAACATTGAGAATAAGAAGGTTAAATGTAAGTGAATTATTAAAATATCTTGGATGGTCATAATTCTAAATAAATATGGGCAAAACATAATTTACCTAGATAACAAGCTTTGGGTAGTATTAATTAAGTTATGATTTGAGAGAGACGTATCGATTAGTTTATAGTTCAGACTCTAACCCAAACCTATATATGTACATAGGCTTTGACTTGTGATTTGAGTTCATCAAGATGGTAGAAAGGAAAGGAGATGGTTCATGACTAAGTCATGGTGATAGGTAACAGTTTATCTCATTACACTCAAATTGCATGTATAATTTTGTAATACCTGTTGCATTTAAGTGGTATGTCTTTTATTCCTTTCATGTTGGAGTACTCCAGGCTTAGGCGGTTCGCTACCCCTTTGCCAGATCAGTTACGTTATGACTTTAAATGTTATAACAAGAAATCCTGCAGGTAGTTAACGAAGATACCGTTATCACTGGTTGGTAGGTGCATATCGCACCTAGATTAATAGGATAAATGTTATCATTATTTGTAAAAGTTTATAAAATGTATACATGACAATGCATACATGAAATTTACAGTTAATGACATAAACTGTGTTGAACTGCTGTTTTTAGATAAGAGAAGCTGGTAGATAGTAAGATGGTTGAGATAAGGCAGGAGTGCTGGTAGAAGAGTAGACGAAGAAAATAAGATTATATTTTGAAAAGCAAGAATATTCACGGAAGTGCTTTACAATAGTAGTTGAATATTTAAATAATGTTATCTGTATATGATACAAAATTAAATTGTTAAGTTAATAGCAGAAGGCATAGAAAATAGAAATATATATGTATAAAGGAATTTAAATTTCTAAAGTACTATAAATAAGGGATAGATATCCTAAGAGGGTTAATGTACTTTTAATGGTGTTATAAACCACTTTGTTTTAGTAAAGGTTTTAAATTGTCTAATTTGTCAGAAAAGCCCATTCCAACAGAAATGAAGTTGGAATGATATTTGAAAAGAAAATGTTTTAAATTTTTCGTATTTTTGGGCTTCTGACACTAAAATAGTGGTTATAATTCAACTAAAATGCTATAGTATAATAGAAAATTTTAGGTGTTACACAATACACATATCACACGGCCTCCCCCCTACTGCCTCACTCGTCTCAGATCCCATGGTGGCAGCTTCTGCATCAGCTCCACCACATGGCTCGGCTACTACCACTTCCTCTCTGATTTCTTAGCCGCCTCTCACTCCATCGTCCTCTCCATCGATTACCAAATAGCTCCAGAACATCGCCTCCCCACGGCTTACGAAGATTGCTACAGCTCTCTCAAATGGCTTCAAAATCAAGCATTCAAGCCGGATCTGAGCCTTGGCTTCATCAAGCAGATTTTTCTCGTGTTTTCCTCTCTAGAGACAGTGCCGGTGGAAACATCTCTCATCGCGTGGCCCTGAAGGTGATGTAAAATAGCCATCTCTCCGTTGTTCACTGCATTTCCTCTCTTTCTCTTTCTCGCTCCTTCAATACCAGCGCACAACTCTCCAATTACGATGATGACAACCGCAACATCAATATTGACCGACGTTCTGATTCCTCCCACCTTTTTCTCAGGTCACTGATTCTATTTTCGCTTTTTTCTTGATAGTTTTTCTTCACTCGAGAATTTCATGTTCTGGTAAGGTAGCGTTGATGGATGAGTTTTTCTTGAGTGTTTGTGGATGAGTGTTTTTCTTCACCCCAGTCATGAGTCGTTGTTCGCTGCACTCCCTCTATTTCATGTTCTGGTTTGTGGATTTGTGAATTTCTCAGGATGAGTGTTTTTCTCATGCAATTTTTATTGTAGGTTGGGAAGGGAGGCTAGTTTGGTGGGTTATGATTTGAGTGGGGATAGGATTGTTATGGTTATGGAAGAGCTTCGGTTCATGACTTCATGGTGCTAAGGATGCTGTGTGTTAAACTTGGGGAGGTTGGGTTTTTTTTTTAAATATATGGGTTAAACGGGCAAATAGACTACCCGCTCATTTAGCCTGTATATGTCTGACCCGTTTGATGACGGGCAAAACGGGCATGAACACAGGTACGGGTAAGCCCGTACTCGTGTATTAGAAACGGGCAGGTAAGGGGTACACCCACGGGCCACCCGTACCCGCCCGTTACTCTCCCCTATGTTTAGTCAAGAAAAGTGCTTTTCACAAACCTATTTTTTGGCCCAAAACCTAGGTTTTGATTAGGGGTGTTCAAAAATTTCCCGTCCCGTCCCGATCCCGCTTGTTCCCGTCCCAAAAATTTTCAAGACGAGACAAAGTTTTGGTTGCGGGACAGGAACGAGAAGGGATGTTGTCGTCCCATTCCCGTCCCGTCCGTTAGTATTATATATATATTTTTGTAAATTTTACATAGCCCAACATGTCCATACTTACGAGCAGTGAACAAAAAACCGGACCGGCCGGTTCAACCGGGAACCGGCCATTGGTCCGGTCGGCACAAAACCCGGAGCCCCTTGACCCGGTCAAGACCCGGGTCAACCCGCGAAAACCGGTCAACACGGCCGACCCGGTCAAGACCCGGGTTGAACCGGGCACCCTTTTCTTTTCTTTTTTTTTAATGAAAAAATAATTTTATTTTGTTATAATTCACCTAATTACTGACTTTCACTCCACTCAATTTTAGAAATTAGGAAACTATAATACTTTAAATGCTATTTTATTTCCATATACTTAATATTTAATTATTGTTACTCTTAATGTTTGTATTTTAATTTGTGAATTGTAGAATAGTATTTATTTTCATGTGTAATCAACTAATATTTTCTTTTTTCCCTATATAGAAACATTAAAATATTCATATTTGATGAATCATGCATACCTATCTACATTTACATTTTGATATTAGTGATTATTAATGTTAATATCAATAAAATTTTATTATTTTAATAAAACCGGTTTGACCCGGTCCGACCCCGGTTGGACCTTTAACCCTTGAACCAGTGCCTCGTCCGGTTCGAAACCCGGTCCGGTTTTTTGAACCTTGGTTACGAGTGTAACACAACAATTTTTTTTTGTTTACATCGGTACCCTCACCAAAAGCTAATTCCGAAATGTACATAGTCCAAAAAACTTGTGTGTCCATATTACATATCCCAACTTCATTTGCATCAAAATACTTGTTCTCTGTATATTCAAATTATCACGCCTTACATGTGAATAATAACATGCATTTTTTTTGTTTTGCATCATATTTGTGGCAAAGGAATGGGAGGAATCAGGAATGTGTGGTACAAAAAAACCTCATATGGAATGTGGATCTTATTAAAGTCTTAAAGACATGTTTTTAATTTAAAGTTTATGTATTAATATGAAAGTTTCTTTTAGACTTAATTTAGATGTGTTTTTGTTATTATATGTTTAATTTGATTATGGTTTATTATGTTGTCAAAACAAAACAAATTGTTAGAACAATAGTATTTTGTAAAAACCTGTAGTCAAATTTTTTGGTGCAATATTGGACTCATATATTTCCTGTGAAAATGGCCTTTTATTTTTATTTTAAAAAATACAAACGGGGAAATTCCCGTCCTGTATCCCGTCCCATCCCGAACTGGACGGGATAATTACGGGACGGGATGGGACATGGGACGAGAAATCCATCCCGTACGCCTTTTGACGGAACGGGACAGGATAGGGTCATCCTGTCCCATGAACACCATAGTTTTGATTTCAAAAGTGCTTTTTCCAATTTTTTAAAGAGTTTGACTGATTTTCTTTGAAACCTAGTTTGGTCAAGAAAAATAATTTTTTTATGGGTTGCCAAACAGGCGCTTAAAAACCCCAGTTTCATCTTTACTACGGTTTAAATAGTATTGTTCATCATATGTATTATTATAAGGCCCAGTCATTACCGTTACATATGCTACGCTCTTTCTACATTCAATTCAAACACGTATGGATCAGAAGCAGAGAGGTCATGGTTTAAGAAACAAATTTTGGATGAAGATATGCTATGATTGAGCACCAAACGAATTCCAAAATCAAAATTGTGCAACCCCAGATCAAGAAGCGCACATGTATCCCAAGTAAACGAACATAAAATCCTGCTAACAAAAAAAGTACGGTCACGTTCATGCATAGCACAGTCCACATCGAGGGCGACAGTCCTTCTAGTACACGTTGGGCTCAGTCGTAATGATGAAGGGAATCAATAAAAGAAGAAGTACATGTTATTTATTTTATAAAATATCATGTAAATGAGCTAAATAGAATTCTAACGTTCGTCCATCGTAAAAATGCATTAATAATCACTCTTCAGACGCACAATGGATGGATAAAAGAAGCTTTTATTTTTTGGTGACAAAAATCAATAACATGGCTATGGAAGTTACAGGTTTTGAATAGCAATGCACGTGCTTTTGGTTAAAGCTTGGATGAGTGGATGCATGAAAAAGGGACAAAATGACAAAGAGAAATACAGCAGAATGGGTAAAACTTAAAAGGTGTCATGTAAGCATCAATATGAGATAAAATTGTATGAAGAGGTGCATCTCTGAAATCAGAACCTGATTTTGCAATCAGATTTACAATCCAGAAAATGAAGTGTGATATATATAAGCCTGCGATTGCACAGTGAAGGATTCTAAAGTTATTGAGCGAAGGAAGCTCAATTGACATTTGTTATTTCTCTTTTTCAATGGGAAATAGGAATATGGCGTGGTAAGGTGTATATGACTGCTCTGACCACATGCTACAAGAAACCCAAACGGAGACATCCCATTCCTACTTTGTCTGTTTCCAACCCTGTCAACATCTCGTCTACCTCCCCAAACCAAAATAAACTTAACACCCAATATAAAAATCAACTAGATTTATGTATAAAAAAAAAATCAACTAGATTTTTCTTTTGAAGAAAATAAACCACAGCTGTAAAAACATGTCTGTTAGTGGAAACTTGTCCTTCAAATCTGGTGAAAATTATGGCATTTTGCTGTTTCTGGCTCCTAGCTGTCTTGTTTATATTACATATATTTGGGGTTCTCTCATATATATGTTTCTTCTCATTCTCAGCAATTATTAAATGATCTTAGCTTGTTGTTTTTAAGGGCCCGTCATCCCAAGTAGAAGTGTTTCCGTTTTCGGGCCTCCTACTTTTCCACCCACTCTGCATTTTTATCATTTGTCTTTCCATGTTCCATCACCTCATTTCAAATCTCAAGCAATATATATTTCTTGCTTTGGCTTGATTCATAATTCAGTTTCTGCCCTTTGCACTGTCCAACTTTTTTTCCTGTTTTAGAAACTCAATAGTAAATCCTCTTTGCTTGCTCTGTCCAGTCTCTTCCTCTCAGCTTCTCCTTTTTCCCTGAAATTGGAAGCCACCTTAGCTTCCAACATTTTTCTTGAGCTTCCCCAACTCCATCTACTTCATACTTACTTCTCACTTGAGGTCACCTTCTTCCTTATTCGAATTCTCCGAAATGGAACATGATAATCATGTTATATGTGGTCACAGGCTTAGCTGGATTGGCATCTCAGTGTTGATTCTGATAATTTCAAGCTGGATACAGCAGGGGTCTGTCACTGAAGGTAAAAATGAACACTTTTTTTTTTTTGTTGGATGCTGAGAAAACCTGTTTGAAATGAGGACTTAGCTTGTTAACAACTTGCGTTTTGTATGGTGAAACAGGTAGAAAAGATCTCAAAAGAAGTGGGTTTAACCAGGTATAATAGGACTCAACTCGGTTGAAACTGTTAATTGCGCCTATCATCATAAATAAGCATAATGAGACAATTTTGTGTAGGGTGGGGAGGATAAATCAATGGTGAGGGCACAGATAGGGTCAAGGCCACCAAGATGTGAGAGAAGATGCAGCTGGTGTGGACATTGTGAAGCTGTTCAGGTTCCTGCAAGCCCCCAGCTTCACAATCCCAACCTTAATTCGTCAACTGTATCCACAGTTGCTTATGCCAAGGGAGATGATTATTCCAACTATAAGCCCATGAGTTGGAAGTGTAAATGTGGGAACCTTATTTTAAACCCCTGATTTAGTTTTCTATAGTTATTCATGGCAAATGGAAGCCAACCATTTTGTCAACCTGCCATATATTAATATACCTTTTTCAAGTTCAACTTCTTCTCTGTAACTTTTTATCTCCCAATGTGAGCATCAAGCAGTTAAGTATATGTCTGTTGTAATTAATTACTTCATATCATATCCTCTAAATAAGTCCTCCATTTCTTTCATGGTGATCTCTGATTTGGTGATTCTGTTGGCCTAATGCTATGCTTAAGTTGGCGCCTACAAACTGTTTCCCTTTCTTTTGTTATGTGTTTGGTTCATCTTTAGGTCTGTCAAAAACTTATGCTTCTGATGACAACTTGATGATCCATTCTGTGAATTGTTTGTCACATTTTTGTAGTCCAAGGTGGCAATTTCCCGTTTTATGAGAACCAAAAACATTTTCTGGCGCGCGCGCGAGAGAGAGAGAGAGAGAGAGGGAGGGAGGGAGGGAGGGAGGGAGAACCAAAAAGATTTGATTAAAATAAGATCACTGATAAAGGGGAAAATGTCAGGTAAAACCGTTTATAAACCGCCAGTAATTTGTGAAAAGAAGAAATCCCAATGAGGTACGCCGTAGTTGTTCTTTTTCTTCTTTCTGGGCTATTCATTAAGACATTCTCTGCAGTCTGCAACATGCAGTTGTCGTAAGCTCCAAAAGAAATCAAGGGGCTAACATTGTTATGGTCCTCGTAAATTTCACATCTTCGGGAGTGCAATGTGCTTTGCTGGCTGGGAAATCATGAAAATAGCAAATAAATCATAACTACCATGTATTGTTGTCATGACTAATACATACCAGTCGAGTAACTAATGCAATATAGCTCAGATGGCCACTTGGCTAGTCACTGAAGTGAGGCAGTGATTTCCTCCAAGAAACCTAGGATCGCTGTTATTTACAGTTAAACTTTTCAAACCACAAAAAACTGGTAGCCGTTGCCCCTTTTCTTAAAATTCAAATGGACCAAAATTTCTCTTAGTAGGCAATATCATAAAGGGAAGTTCAAAATGACACTTGAATTAACAAACTCTTGTGATCTTTCATTTCAATGCGAATGGTGACTAGTGCAGAGTGCAGACTAGCTTCTGTTTGAGAATTATTTTACAAAGTGGGAAATAAGAGTGCTACAATAGGCTTGTATACGAATTAACGATTTGTGCTTTTTGGTAAAAGATTATGAACAGAAAGATTCGGTTACGGCTTCATATTCAATCACTCATAGCCATCGTTTCTGAGTGACAGCAGAGTGCACATGGATTGAGGAGAATGAGACGGAACGGAACTACCTACTAACCAATGTGTACAGCGATATAAGAAAAAATGTGTAAAAGCCGAGCCCTTTTATTAATTTTCAAAACAAAAGGCCAAAAAGAACAAAACTTGTATTATACACAGCTAGGACATTGTAGTATAAACTGAGGATAATGACATGATTTTTCTAGAATTCATTCGTCGATTTGAGGAGAAGATGGAAAGATGTTTTAAAATCAATAAAGAAATGTGAGATGATGATGCAGCAACAGTATTGAAATTCAAAGTAGCATTTGTCGGGTAGCAAATTAGAAGGCCATGGCATCGCTTCTTGAGAAAGCAGGACAGGCACCAACCTGATGTACATTTTAAAGTTGCTAGCAGACACAGTAGACACCAAGAACCACATTCAAATTCATAATGAACCTTTCATTGAAATTAACCGTGTAAAGTTGAGTAGAGAAAGAACAAAACTCTTTAAATGTAAAAGTGAAAGGGTTAAGCAGAACGAATGGTCAGTAAGTAGAGAGAAAAAAGGCCTAGGAGAAGAATAATAGTTGCAGCACTCACGTGAGAAGCGAGAAGAAGAGCATAAAGGTGCATCACAGACTCAAACAGATTAATAGATAGAAGAATGTTATAGCAAAGGTCAAGAGTGAAGACAGACACAGCTGAAAAGCTTAGGGACCACATGAAGATAAAAGGGATTCTGATTCCCATTCCGGACTAGCTTTTACTGAAATAGTTTGGTGTGCTGTAGATATCAGCAACAAGGCATTGAAGGTGCCATATCTCTGTGCCCACCATATTATACGGTACTTCACTAAATTACCAAATACACAACACCCAATACACTCTTACTCTTTTTTTGATACACTTTTACTCCACATCACCTTCCTTTTAAAGGCACAAGATAGATTTAAATTTATTTGTTCATTCCGCTACATATTAAAGAGCGCATGTTCCTTCTCTAAGGCCATTCTCTGCCTATTTTTACCACTCCACAGTTGGGTTGGGTGAGGATTCTCTCCTCTATTTTACCCTTCATTTACCCTAAAATTTAATAATTTTGGGGTCAAATTTTTTTGTTTGATTTTGTCATTAAATTCTACATAAAATTGGTGACATTTTGATATCTTATGGACTAAAATTGGTTCAGTTTTCAATTTTATATGATTTTTAAAAAAATTCAATGCTTTTAACTTGAAAAAAATACAGAATTTTAAGCATTAAATATTTTAAAAATCATATAAAATTGAAAACTAAACCACTTTTCGTCCATAAGATATCAGGATGTCACTAATTTTATGTAAAATCTAATTATACAATCAAACACACAAAATTTGACCCCAAAACTATGTAATTTTAGGGTAAAGGACGAAAGTGGACCAAGGGTAGAGAAGCTTAGTCCCTCCACAGTGCCCAAAATTGGGCTTCATCAACACCTGAGCTTCTAGGTACATCCATTTACCCTAAGGCTTGTTCTCCCTTCAAACTAAAGCTTGCCATTGTACCAACTAAGAAAAAAAGCCTGTCAGACTATTAGTGGTGTATGATTCAATAAATTCATCCAGCATCCTTTGATACCGATTTCTGTCAGTATCATTTGTTCCCTATCCAACGTTATTGCACATAAATTCATAGAGTAAGCTACATACAACACACTTTTCCAGGCTAGACTTCGTCATTATGCTATATAATACGTATGTGCTCATAGTAAGGCATTTACAGTGAACTTTAGAGGGCACAGGCCTCCGGAGATAATCAGATAATCACAAAACAAGAAAGCATCTAGAAGTTATGATTTAAAGACTTACCGCCTGTAAACTTCAGTGCTAAATAATATGGTAAGAAAATCTAATAGGAGCTGATGACATTTATTAATCTCTATCACGTAATCCCACAAGCTCCAACACATAAAAAGTTAATGGGAAAAATGCGTTGCATAGAAACTGATGTACTCCTTTTCTTCCTGCAGGATGGCTACAGATAATCCATTCCGGAGTCTACTTTGCCATGCTTCAAGATGTGGCTTAATTATCTGAGACCACATTCTACTGGGTGTACTTCTATTTTGGGGTGATAATCTATCGGGGGGGCATTTAGGAGTGTACATGCAATATCATACCAAACAAAATTAAGGCCCAATCCAGTTTATTTAGATACGATTAAGGTGTGGATTGATCCAAAGATTAGAATGTTATTTAAATTTGTTTTTTTTTTATTTTATTAATTGGAATTTAAATTTAAATTTTTTACCCACAACTCATTTTATCTTGAATTAGCCTTAAGTGGCTTTTAATTTTTTTATATTACATTTGAAATATTCAAATCCTTAACTTTTGGTTGTATGAGCGAGTTCTGAGTAGTTAAGAATTACACGTTAATTATTCTCTTTTTTATTTAAAGGCGAAGACGATATTTGAGGATAAATCTTGTTACATGTTACCTATTTAATAGCAAGTCATTTTTTCAAAGATTTGAGAAGAAAATAATCCAACTCCAATTTGCCTACGTCCATCATATCAAATCTCTCACCTCTTAAAAAAGAATTATGTTAAATGGCCACTCCTCTCATGCCATCAACAATTTTAAAGGAAAATGAGAGAGTCCTTATATCCATTGCAAAACAGCCAAATCTGCGTCGGCCAGCAGATCAAATCGCTTAGGGAAAATACATATAGGCACACATGTCAAATCGCCACATCCCACATTTAATGCCAATATATGAATGATCTCATAGGTCGTATCCACATTCTATTGCAAATGATGTAAAATCCGGAAGGTCAATAGATTACGGTTCGTATGTACGGACTAGTTAGATTTACAGTGAAACCGATGACGTAATAATTAATCGAAAATAATATTATATGTATATGTAAATAATAAAACCATATGAAATAAATGTGAGATTTTGATATAACTTAAAAATAAACATATTCAAGAAGTCTAATGCAACATTTTTCTCAAATACTAAGTTATAATATGTTGAAATTATTAAAGAATTTGATTAACACATTTGGGGATTAAGGAGTATTTATGGACATTAGGTGAGAGTTTGTTTTTTATGGCTGAATACGTGTCTTTATTTTTTATTTAACATTTTTTAGGTGAATTATTTGGGTCGGCCCGTTCTTTAAAAATCACTCTGATTCACAGCCGAACCTTGTTTTTCGATTCAATAGGTGTTCGAAGTAGTCCAACACGGTTCAAAGTTCAAAGTAGCTGAACCATTCAATACGAGCCGAAGGATGCTCCAGGTGACAGTCGGACTGGTTTCGACTGTCCGACCCAATCCGTGTTTTGCAACACTGGCCGATTGTATTGTATAGCCTTTTACCACTCAAAAATTGTTATCCCCGTCTTAACTCCCCCCTTATATTTCGCAGCTATTAGATCTCACATAATTTTTTGTGCCAAAAAAACTCAAAGCACATATCCCAGTTCTTCCATAATATTACCCATATTTCTCTAACATTCTCACAGCATTGAACCTCCAGCCACCGCCTCTAATTGCCGTCGTCTACTTTAATTCACAATTGCTCCATCCCCAATTGCCAAAAGAACCCAAAAGAGAAAAATACAATACTTGCTTTGTATTACTGCCATTTCCGGATCTGTGGAGCTGTTTCTTACGGGTACGTTTTAACGCCTTCATGATAATGATTTCCTATTTATATTGTTCCTAACAGGTTTCTTCAATTTTATGTGATTGCAATTCGGTCACTTCAGATCTTTATGGCTTTATGATTGATTATTTTTTAGCATGCCTTTATTGCACATGAGCATTTGATACGTAACTTTTGACTTTCTCTTATCCAACTGGTTGATGGTTTGTTCGGCCCCACAATCCTTGTCATGTGTATTAACTCGTATTCGCGGAGTTAATATTTGATGATTATATTAAAACTAATTTACCTCGTTTTTGTTCAATCTTCCAGCGTAGTTTTATATTCTTTACTGGTTAATGACGATGATGATGTCTAGCTTGCGTGTTACTAGTAATGTTGGTAAAAATGTGTTGTTTTTGTCGCATCATTAAGTCCATTGGTGGTCTTTGGTATTGTAAAATCTGGGACATGCACATTCTTGACATAACGTGATGTTAAGGTCTTGATTTTCATTAATAATTTCTTCTCAGTCATATAACGATCATAATGTGACCAGGTGCTTGGGAAAGTCAAGAAAGATTCAGTTTCAGAGATGTTAAGGTCATCTCCACGGAGGAGTCAGAGATCCAAAGGTTTCAAGGTGAAGCATGCTATACACCTCTGTCTCCTTCTTGCCGTTGGTCTCTGGATGGTTTTCCAAGTGAGAAACTATCATGGAAAGAAAGCATCATATAGTGAAAGCATAGAGGCTGACAGTGAAGTTTTAAAGTTGGGGAGGAAGGATCCCCATAATCCTGTAGAAGAAGAAATTTCTATTGTAGATGCAAGACACAAAGAGGACGAAGAAATAGAAGAGAGCAAGCATGAAGAACAAGACAAGCTCGATGGGATTAATGTTGTGGATGATGATGTGTTGTCTCAAAAGCATGGGCAAAACAATGAGGTGAAGTTTGAGCATGGACATGATTCTAATGATCAAGAAAGAAAGAATGAAGAGAATTCTGAAAATGCCACAACAGATAAGGAAAGTGAGGAGCAGAACGAGAAATCTAGTGAAGAAAATGACAGTAAGGACAAGGGGATTGAAGAAAACAAAGGTGAAGCGGAGGACAAAGAGATAGGAGAGAGCCATCAGGAGAATGAAGAGACAGAGAGAGAAGTTAAGGAGAACGAAGAGATCAAAGAAAAGGAACGTGAGGAGGATAGTCAACAGCAAGACAATGCAGAAGACAAGGAAGATAGCCATGAAACAGAAAAATATGAAGAGCACAATAATATCATGCAACAATTTTCATCTACAGATCAGGTTGAGGATGGGGAAATGAGCAGTGAGGAGGCTAGAGATAACGCCTCCAGTGCTGTAGATCATAAAATACAAGATATCTCAGATGAAATTGATAACAAGACAGAACAGTTTGAGAAGGAATCCATTTCAAATGTGACAGAATCAGAAACAACTGAAGATACTGATTCTACAGACTCAACCAACCAAGAGGATGTTAGTAAGAATCAGAATCAGACAGAGGATGATTCAAAGAACAGTTCCGAGGTAGAGTCAGATGTGCAACATAAGGAGCACAATAACCCCATCACAGATGACGAAGATCCTTTAACTTCACCATTGATGAATGGGTCAGATTCAACATCTAGTACGACTGTCACCAGTATGGAAACATCTGATGACACAATCTCCCAGGCAGAGGAGTCCAACTTGGATAATACCATGCTAAAAACACAGAATTCTGAACCAGACACCACAGAGGAGCAAGCTGATTCTAATTCAACATCTTCATCAGGAACCCATGATACAGATGTTGCTAGCGGAGAATTCAATGATAGCTCTAGTAAACCTGACAGTGTTTCTGCCAAAGAAGGAACAGAAGAGAATGCTTTGTTGTCCTCTACAAATGATACATTAGATTCCGACCAAGAGGTGCAACTCACTTCCTCTGATACTTCATCCAAACAGAAGAGAGACAGATCCTCGAAATCAGAATTTAATGGTGATTCTAGTCACAGTGATGATGAAAACACTGATGATCAGAGCAGGACAAGCAGTGATGAAAAGGGTAGTGACAATGTAGATACAAGCCAAGAACAAGTCAGTCCTTCTGACACTTCCTCCAAGCAGGACAAAGATGAATTCTTAGTCTCTGAATATAAAAGTGATGAAAAGGGTCGTTTGAGTAATGCTGACAAGGATAATAACAATAACAATGAAGAAGTTAACGACAAGGTGGATGCTAGTCAAGACGTGCCAATCACTACCTCCGAGTCTTCGAATCCTGAGGATAAAGAGGCTTCCTCCGAGGATACGGCTAATGAAGGAGAGATTGAAAGTAAGAGCTCTGATCAAAGGGAAACGAGTGACAATGAAGATGGAGGTGAAAACGTGTTGGTTGAATCTGAAAATGAGAAAGAGGAATCAGTAAACTCAAACGACAATAGCAATGCCGACTCTTCAATCCATGAGGATATTAAAGATGCTCGAATGGATTTGGGAACTTTGCCAGAGAGCAACACAGAAACCAATGATCACAGTGACGATAATGCCACGGAGAGATGATTGAAATAAATCAATTATTCACTGCAGCTAGAGCCTTCGTTATTTTATCATAAGATGTGTATGATTCATTGCATAGCCAATATGCCATGAAGATTTCAATTTTGTCAGTCTGATATGGATAACATTCTTCGGCTTTCTCACCATTTCCTGCAGAACAAGCCTTCAACCAAAGACATCAGAAATACGGCGCGGGGAATTCTTAAATTATTTTTCTATATGTACAATCCATTTGATGTCCTTCATCTCTGGACCAGATTATTTTGTGGAACCATTAGATTTCTTAGTTTTTGAGTAAAATGGCCTAGTGCGGGCATGAGCGTCGATTTTTACCTCGTTTGTGAATGCAATCTTTCTCTATTTTCCATTGAACAAAGCGAATGACGTGCGAAAAGGGTCAAGACGATTTAGTAATCAATATATTTCAGTAACAGTGGATGCTCGAAGGGGCAGAATAATCTCTCTCAGGTCATTTAACGCCTAAGTTCAGAGAAAATAATCAAGGGAGTGAGGGACCATATCCATGCTGCGAAAGTTTTCTTATTAAGCCATCGATTTCACTACTATAAGTGATATTTTGTTTTCAGACTTGTTAACAGCGGACTTTCATATCATGAAAGTGATAAGACCCAAAAAAAAAAAAAAAAGTGATAAGACCCGGCATAGCTAGAGAGTTATGCTTTGCCTTCAATTATACCGGGTTGCATTGCTGCCGTCTTTTGAATTATCCAACCTTTATTTTTCGTTGTTGAGCTAATTCTAGATCATTTTATTAGTTAAAAGCCATAATAAAATTTGCAGTTTATATTGGCTACTTCTTAAATCACGAGCATCCTATGGCATGTATCCATCATTCTTCATCAAAATTTAATGTCAAATCTTATGTTCCAATGCACAAGTCTCAAACCATTTAAACAACCACAAGAAACCAGGCCTGACCACTCGAACAACCACAGATTTTATCATTCCATACGTTTTTTCTGCATTCGATATATGGAAAAATTTGATGGGTAAAACACTGGCGCATGAAGATGGTACACCGGAGTAAGAATTTAAGAATTCAAATACTTTCTACCGAAAGATTAAAAGGAGATGAAGCATAAACATACAAATAAAAAATTCAACCGAACCCAGCGGGACTGATTTCACGTTTACCATTATAGATACTCCAAATCTCCAATATGAAGTGCATTACCTAAATGGGTCTCTCAAAAACCGTCAATCATGCCAAAAAAGAAAAATCAATCACTTTAGCCTTGTTTGTCTTCAAACAAATTCTTCAGAAGTTGTCAATAGGTTGATCAAGAACAGAAATAAACGATCAAATACAATTGCGATTTTATTATACTCAAATGCATTAGTCTGTTGACATGAACAGATAACATGTATCGCAAGATCTAGATCAAAGAATACGAAAATGCCATCATCAGCGTTGTCTTAAACATTGACAAGGGGAAATCGATGGTTTAAAGCATCAGTGCCGCAAAATAAGCTGAGCATGACACCAACACTAATGTTTCACTTCAAAAAGACCATCTGGACCTGGTTATCACAAAAGAACCGTGTTAAGCAATCTATTATTTTAAGATCAAATGACAATTTGAAGATAATCGCCTAAAGATAACCTAGCAATTTAAGATAGTCGCTAACTTGCCATAAATCAACCAAAAAAAGGGATTGCAATAGAAGAAACAATGCATGTGTGTATATGAAGCTTAAAGGACCACCATGTATCAAAACACTTGTCTCATGGTCGCCAACTTGCCATGAATCAACAAAAAAAGGGGTAGCGCCAGAAGATACAATACAGAAGAAACAATATGCGTGCGTACATTAAGTTTAAAGGACCACCATGTATCAAAAAACTAGTCTCAACTATTTTCCCCAGAACAAGCTAGGCTGAGAATTGAGATCATGGGAGGGATGGGCCATAACCACATGAAAGAGGATGACCAAAGAAATAAACAATCTTTGGATAAGGCGGAACATAACCTAACAATATTCATGGGAAAATGGTCTTGCATTTCACTAAGCTAATTTCAAGATCAAATTGAATGTTGCTATGTTGTATTTAGTCATGTATACAACCAGGTTTATAACAGCCATAACTCTCATAAAGTGTCAAAAGCATAAGAGTATATTTGAACAGAGATTTTCAGAAAGAAAAAATGGATAAAAGTGTGTGTTGACCATATGCTTCACTACTTAAATGTCATTCTTTTTTCAATTTACAATATACGTCTATTGTTTTGAATGTATATAACCAAATGTGGTTTTTTCTAATATACTAATGTTAAAACTTAAAATGCTGACTGTGAAAACTAACTGCTCAGGGTAACACCCACAATATTGAAAACAGAGCAAAATATTAGAGTAATGGATATTTCCAGCACGGAAGACAGCAGACAAACTCAGATTACCATATCTATTGAACCACAAAGAAAAGAAATGAAACAAACATACCCCATGGGAATTCCTTATTGCGGGTGTGTAAATATGGGTATGCCTGCACAACAAAGTAAAAGATAGAATGAAAAGGTGAATTGCATTATCATAAAGCATGTACAAACACAAGGCAGAAGAATCAGAAAGAGAGCACTTAACAATGATGCATGTCAAAGTAATAACAATAAAGGACTGCAAGAGTGTAGAGAGGAAAGCTCACAGGAGGCTCTTCATGGTGGGGATGACCCTTTGATAGATTATAAATGGATAAAACAGTGCAGGTAGCAATTCCCAGATAAGTAATCTTCTCCCACTTGGCTGTCTCGTCTGAAACAATTAAAATGAAAAATACAACAAAAGCATGACATTAAAAAAGGTAGTCGCGAAAAAAAAAAATAATAACACAATGGAAAATACAAGCCTAAATCAGTTCTACCAACTGCTTAACATGAAAACCAGCATTTGCACGTATAACAATGCGACAGCAAATATTTGAGGTTATTACAGCAATTCAAGTACATCGAAAAAACTAAAATCTTGGGAAAATTGGATATTAGGACATCTAACAATTTTAATCCGTTAATATAACAGTAGGAAAGTAATTGTTTAAGATTATTCCAGCAGCTCAAGTGCAAGCTGCATGTTGCCAAACAGCTGAAAACGAAAACGAAACACAAATCTGAATCCTCCGAATCATCACGCATTCACATCAAAGCTAGGCTTAACATTGTATTGGCTAAAACAAAAGGCTCAACTGTCAGACTGCAGGTATAAATTTCAGTCATACTCAGTTTCATCCATCAAGTCACAAGTTCAGAGACAGCAATTGAACCCAAAAAAAAAAAAAGAATTAATCATAATCAATGCCTCAGTTTTAAACATAAATGAGATTATACTACAGCAATTTCATAAATACATTGACCCTTCCCAAACATATTCACCAAAAGCAGCTAACATTAGCCCCCCCCCCCCAACCCCCAAAAAAAAAAAAAATAGTTTTGCGAACAAACCCTAATGCGAGAGAACTAATGAAACCACTTGCGGAATCCATTTCCCATTAATGGGAATGATCGTCATTAAAGCGAAATCGCATGAAGAAAAATAAAAAAGGTTACAATAGGATCGCCATGTATGATGAAAATGAAGGAAGAAATTGTAAAATAAGATAAATGAAAGGGTGAGTGTGATTGGTAGGAAAGGAAGGGGGACTAACAAGCATCGTCGTGATGAGCAGAGGAAGAGAAGTTCCGACGGGGAACAGCGGAGCCACGTCCGCCGCCTCGCAGAGCGGTTCGAAGAAGAGTAGATCGCACCAACGCCGTCGCCATTGCTTAGGTATTACAACTCTTGTTAGCAATTCCTGATATCTCTCTCTTCTAACTTCAGACCCCTTTATGTTTATCTATGATTTCTCGGTATCAGCTTCTTTTTTTTTTTTTTGATTAAAAGTAATAATACTTGGAGTTTTTTTCCGTTCTTTCCTTTTTCTTTTTTTTTTTATGAAATACAATTATCATTAAAAAGTTAAAATACTCACAAATAACTAAATTAAAATATGAAAAGGAAAAGCTGAAAAAAAAAAAAAGCTATTATGAACCTTCCAATTACAGACATTCGAATTTCTTTAAATGCTCGTCATTTGAATGCCAATAGATATGATGTCATTTATAACTCCTGGTGGAAGATTGAACATTAAGGATGATGAGCAAATAGATAAGGATACCTGAAAATGTATATAGATAATTGATTTATAAACAACTTAATACTAATCTCGATAAAGAAATATGTATATAGCCTGATTAGTAAAATAATACATCAATTGATATTTAAATTTAACGTTATAGGAATCTTCTAATTACTCTAAAAAAGTAGTTAAAAATAAGTGTGTTTGATTGAAAATCATATCAAAATAGTAGTTTAACTTTTTTTTCCATGTTATCATCCATTGAAAATCATCACATCTATAAACGAATATTAAACATATCAGAATTCAAAAATTAAATCATAACATTATTTTTTTAAAAAAAATCAAATCAAATTATTAATGTAACTCTATGAAATCTCTAATATCTAAATACTTATAAATATAGTAAAAAAACTAAAATAGAATAAAATATATAAACCCTAATTCCCAAACTTTTTGCCATATTCATCGTACTGGTCACAATGTTCAATCTTCATCTCTTTTCTCCCTTTATTAAAAAATAAGATGCATAATGAAACATATTCATACTGATGTATGGAACGCTGAACAGATGGTGAAAGAACCATACCAGGTAAGATCAATAGTGATCTTTCCCATAAGTAGTATGGTATTTAAGCAGCAAGATTGGGAAATAAGAAAAAGAAAAAAGAGAATAACCAATAGATAATTTATATAAATAATCATTGGGGTTTTAATGGGCCAATTAATAGGATTTTTTTTAAGGGCACTTTGGTTGATTTAAAAGTTATAATGGTAATATTGTCTTTTTACATTATTACAAGATGCATGTAATCCACATTCATCGGTCTTATCAATGTAATCCCCATTACATCTAAAGATGTAATTAGGATTACAACATGTAATCCTTATTACATTACGAAAGCCTAACCAAAAGTTGTAATTTATATATTACATCAGGATTATATGTAATCATCTCCCACGCAAACATGCTATTAGAGTACTTTTAAGAAAAAATAAACATTTTAATTTAATGAAAAGAAAAAAAAGTATCAACTAATATTTTTCTAGGGTTCTCATTCAAGGCTCATCCGCCTGATGAGAATTCACTTCCTTATCACCCAAAACGGTGCTGTATCAATTAATGAGCGAATCTGAGCCATCAATCAAAAACAAATCTTGGCCATTCAATTAGTTATATTTTCTTCCATATAAGTGTAAACCAAAAATCATCTTAGCCTCACAATAGTCTTCACTAGCGCCATTATTGATTGTATAGACTAACGGATTCCAAATACGATGAGACCTTGAGAACTAGGAAATATTTTGTAATTGGCTGAGGATTTTGAAGTAACGAAGATTTTGGAAAGAAAATGCAGCCGACGACCTTGAGAACACGGTTGAGGCAGATCTTGAGGGATTTATCTGGTTCGACGGCCTTGAGGCCATGGACGGTGCCCTTGGTGGATTCGAACGCACAGGACAAGTAGCCGACGCCGGTTAGTACTGGAGATTTTCTCTCCATGAGTGATGGACTCTGGCGGCTTCTTCAGGAAAGAGATGCTCTGGAGCGGTGGGGAGGTTGTACAGTTTCTGAATCGGAATGTTGAGGTCTTGATACAGATGGTAGACCCACGTCTTCTGCCCATTTGGTTTGCTTGAATCCATGGCAGGTCAAGCTTTTCATCTTATAATTCAACAAAGCAACAGTTTGAAGGGTGTGGAAGAAAACATAATTGAATGGCCAAGATTTGTTATTTATTGACGGCTCAAATTCGCTTATTAATTGATACGGCACCGTTTTGGGTGATGAGGAAGTAAATTCTCATCAAGCTGATGAGCCTAGAATGGAACCCCATTTTTCTATGACATGAAATTTGAATTATTTCAGATGAGTTATCATCCAATTATGATTAAAATATTCTGAGTTGTTATGTTTTCATTAGATAAAGTATAGGTGATGTGATACTCTTAAAATATGTAAGTATTTCTCATCTCGACATGGTAGTACATGGTATTACTGGCAAGTTAAAGCGAGCTTTCTTATTTATATATTTTCTGCCATCTATTTTTCCTTATTGATTGACAATATGATTTCTTATAAAAAAAAAAACTATTTTATGTTGACTGCTTGTTTCATTTATGAGTATTTGTAGGTATAAATATGGACCAAAAAAGTTTAAGCATCCCAGCTTAATCAAAAAGCATTCTATAATGAAAAGGTTCGGACTAGCTCATTTAAAGCAATTTTATATTACAAAAAATTAAAAGACCTAATTTTTTTTTGGAAAATGACAAAAAAATACATTTGACATTTCAATTCCTCAAATTTTGGAAATCCTATCGGACCCCTAAGGATGAACCTTGGATTTCCAAATGGTATTAAAAGATATTTTTAGGGGAAATTAATTACAGGTCCCGTGTAAAGGACTTAATTAAGATGAGATCCCATGAAATCACTTAATTAATCTAAGGTCCCTACTAGAAAGTTGTTATGGCAGGCAAAAAAGTTGTTATTGCAGGCCGAAAAGTTGTTAGTGACCTTCACTAACAACTTTTCGGCCTGCAATAACAAATTTTCGGCCTGCCATAATAACTTGTGGCCTGAAAATCACTCTTGGTCTGTAATAACTTATAACCTTCGATAACAACTTTTTGACCTGCAATAACAATTTCGTGGGACCTCATATTAATTAGGTGATTTCGTGGGACATCATCTTAATTAAGTCCCTTACACGGGACCTGTAATTAATTACACCATATTTTTAGCCTTAAATGCATGTAAAGAAAAGAGTAGGGTTTCATAGCTTTGACATGGGAATTTACAACTTTAACACATATTTGCAAGTTGAACCTAATAATTCTCGCGTAACTAACTTGTTTTTACAATGAACATTTGATAACGCCTTTAAGATAAAAATCAACTTATACTACTTTTCACAACTTTTATATAGGATTTACAAATTTACCACAATGATTTCCAAATTGATGATAAAAATTCACAACTAACTCTAATCAATTGCAAAAACAAGATAGCTAGTTGCGAGTCGTTATGATCAACTAAGAAATTGTTACAGTAAAGTTATAAATCTTTATGTAAAAGTTAGGAAGGCACCGGTTAATTTTCATCTTAAAGGCATTTGTTAAATTATCGTTGCAAAAATATGGTTGTTAGTTGTGAATTATTATACTCAACTCGTAAATTTATATGGTAAATTTGTAAATTCTTATATCAAAGTTGTAAAGCTTTGATCCTATGTATAGAGGTAAAAGTGTCTTTTAATAATATTTAGATATGAAAGTTATACTTATTGACTATTGTTGCTTTTCTTTTCAGAGTTATGTTTTTTTAATAAAATAAAAATGTCAAATAATAAGTAAGCAGCGTGCAAATAAAAAATATTGTTGGGGAAAAAACTCTGGTATTTAATATAGAATCAATTTGACTTTTTTGTGGAGATTAAAGAAGACAAATAAACCATTTAATTTTAACATATTTTACATGTGATTAAATTGTCTGTTACTTTATAAATAGATGAGTTATTTTTTAGAAATAAATTATAAGTGGTTTTGACATTGTTAATTTTTTTTAAAAAAAATCAATTGAATCTTATATTTAGGTTAAAGACAGTTAACTACCTAGCTTCCACATGAAGTGAGGCGTGTGACTGTTCAATCAGCTTAATTAACTTTTTTTTATTACCTTGATCAGCTTAACTTTTTTTTTTTTTTTGCAAGGAAACAATACTTCCATTACAAACTGAAACTAGCTTAAAAACTGTCTGAGAAATGAAAAGAAAAACTCAAGTCTGGAAACATAACATAAGAGAATCAAACAGGAAAAAATTAAAAGACAGAGAACATTGAACTAATGACTGAAGAAGAGCTCGAAAAGAAGATTCCTTCATCGCCTATCCCCCATTGTCATGATTTGCAGAGTCCAGGTCCTGTAGCAGTAGCAATTCTAGTGGTTGTGGAGGTCGTTGAACCCAATATAATCGACTGGGCATGACCTTTTCAGTGAAGCTTTTGATGTCCAATCAGCGACACCATTTGCTTCGCGAGAAATCAAGTTGAACTGATGGTTCCTTATGAGAGATCCAGAAGAGAGAGGATGTGATCCACGAAAAAAGCGCACCTCCAGTCTAGAGTATCACCATTGAAAGAGAGGCAATTGATCAGCTTAACTAACCTAAAGCTTATGTCGCATCTCCTTTTTTTTTCCTTGACATGTTGCTGAATCTAATGCCACGCGTACGTTTGGAAAATGTGGACTCGATGAAATTATGATCCTTCCAAAAATTCCAATAGAGGGGATGGATGGCACACTTGCTTAATTCCTCACACATTCACTACATGTAAAAATATAGACATTAATCCAAAGGCACTATAAATAAGCAGTAAATTAGCTTAGACTTCAAGGTAAAAGAACTGAGGTTTAAACTTTATTTTGCAAGATTCAAAAAACCGGACCAGATGTAGAACCAAATGAGGTACTGGCTCGAAGGTGAATAGTCAGACCGGTTATATTAAAATAATAAAATTTTATTGATATTAACATTAATGATCACTAATATCAAAATGTAAATATAGATATGTATGTATGTTTCATCAAATATGAATATTTTAATGTTTTTATAGAGAAAAAAGAGAAAATATTATTTGATTACACGTGAAAATAAATATTATTCTACAGTCCACAGACTAAAATACAAATATTAAGAACATCAACAATTAAATATTAAACATATGCAAGTAAAATAGCATTTAAAATATTATAGTTTCCTGGTTTCTAAATTTGAGTGAAGTGAAAGTTAGTAATTAGGTGAATTATAATAATAATAATAAAAAAAATCACATTTTGGGGAAAGTGAAACCAGTTCAACCTCCTGGTTTTGACCTGGTAACCCGGTTTTGGAAGAGTTGGCCAGCTCCTCCGCCGGTTCAACTTGTACACCGGTTCAAAGGGTCACTCAAACCGGTTTGCAGGGTGGTTTGCCGATCAGACTACCCAATCTAATCTGGTTTTTCCATCATTGGTATTTTGTTAAAAAGATAGTCATGAAAAGGGGCATTATAATTTATATTCCTGTCACAAAATCTCAATACATGTTATTCAGTTACATAAATACATGAGTGATGCTATCGAAATTTAAATAAACTCCGCAAGTGTTGGACTGAAGAAATAGTAATTTGGTGAAATGAAGATCGATCCCACAAAAACTCAAAATAATTTATTATTAGGCATTGAATATCCTCTTTTTGTTTAAATTGAGCAAAACGAAATTGTTTCATACTAGTGAAGAAAAATTAACTAAGATATAAAGAAACGCAAATTGTAACTCGGATTAAATTCAAACATTAAACGAACAACCTAAAGTCACTATTTCCTTGTTTGCTTATTAGCTTTTATTCTCACTAAATTAATTATACTTTAACTTGATTAGCTAATCTAAAGTTTTAGTGTCTATAGATGCATCATGTCGGTCAATTTATATCCTCACCTAGACTAATTATGCAATATCTCACACAAATTAACTAGATCCAGTTTATATTGGAAACACTTCAATTTGATTATACGAAGCTTCTAGTTATATATATCTATCATAAACGTAAATTAGATTAAAAATCAAAATTTCATATTATTTAATGTCATGGTATATTTAAAATTCCCTTTGTCAATTTCAATTCTAAATTCCCAAAACATGTTTAGTGGTGGCCAATCATTAAACAATAATAATTAAAAACAAAATTAAATGAATTGAATTTTTTTTTTTTTTTTGCCAACTAAATGAATTGAATTAAAATGAAGCAAAGCTAGTGAAAAGTGGAGAAAATTTTTAAATCACAAACAAGTTCATAGCTCCCATAGGTTGCAAAAGAAAACTAGCTACACGTAGTTTCCATTAAACTCATCACAGCAAATAAGAATTCAGAATCGCAAATCATCAGGAAAATAAGAAGATAGATCCACAGATATTTCCCAACGAAGAAGAGTGAACAGTTACAGTGCCACTTCTGAATGATGATGAATATCCTCCCACTCTGTGCCGCGTCTCTCCTTTCGTTTTTTTTTCTCTCGTGCGTCCAGCCTCCCCATTGAAGATGTCTATTTCTCTTTTATTTCTAGTGTGGTGTGCGCGTGTGGCTGCTAATGAAAACAAAGGAGGAAATGTCAATCAAATCAAAATAATAACACTAACAAGAACTGTAATAACAATAAACTAAAACGTATTCATTTCCTTTTTGACATATTCTTATTTTTCTTTATTTTGGCTTTAACTTTTATATTTTAATTTAAGATAAGATATTTTAAAAGAAATCCGCAAATAATACTTCAAATTGTTATATTTTCAAATCACAACAAAATATCTCAATTTTTGGATTAATGACTCCCCAAATACAATGAAACATTTCTAAAAATATACGGAGAGTCATAAATGATAATAAGATTTAAGAAAAAAAAATGTTGGCGTGGGTGGCCTAAATAATGAAGAGAAAAGATAGACATCCAAACAAATAATCCACATCTAGTCAACTTTGTCCCGGAATTTGCAATCCCCGTGTGCTCATGGTGCAATGGGGTGTAGTTGTTAACTGGTCCAGCTATATATATTAATTAAATTTGAAATTACATCAAGCTTATTATAAGAGTTGAGCGAAATTAATGTAATTGAGCTCACGTGCTTGCTTAGATTTTAAGCATCTATGAGCCGACTGTATTGCTCTGTAAACCCTCTTTTCGATCTTTAAAAACCGTTATCGTTGCATTTGCAAGTTAACTAAGCATCCAAACAACTAAGACAAAAAAGAAGTTATTCTAAAACACGGATGCGCTATTTTGTCACACATGAACTGCATTAGCCTTAGCTTTTTTTCTCAACATACATTCTTTCTTTCACCGAGACTTGGCTATAAAATCACTTAAATTACGATGAGCGCGTCTGTTAAATACAGTACTTAATTAAATCTCACTTGATGTGTTCATATTTTTAATTTTTAATTTTTTCCAAAATCTCAATATACGCAAAATTATACGAGAGAGAAAGGGAAAGAAAAAAGGCAAGTATGGAAGGGAATAGATGCGAACGATTATTTCAGGTGAGTACTTTTAAAGTTTTAATTGAATCACGGGCAGAGCTAATAAGTTGCAGTAAAATCTGATGAGAAGCTTTATTAAGGGTTTAATGTATGCGTGATTCATTGACCTATCGGTATTATATTTCCGCAGCCTCTCGCTGTACTTCTCAGACTTGTCACCAACCTTTCCCACTCTTGGACTTGGATTCTCTCTATTTTCTGATCTTCTTCCATTTTTTATCATGAAATTATATAGTTTTGAGGTGAAATTTTTTGTATTTGATTTCATCATTATATTCTACATAAAATTAGTGATATTTTTACATCTTATGGGTGAAAAATGATTCACTTTTCAATTTTATATGATTTTTCAAAGATTAAAACTCTAATTTATAAAAAAAAATACAGAATTGTAAGCATTAAATCTTTAAAAAATCATATAAAATTGAAAATTGAATCATTTTTCGTTCATAAAATATTAAAATGTTACTAATTTTATGTGGAATCTAATGATAGAATCAAACACAAAAAATTGGACTCCAAAATTAAGTAATTTCATGGTAGAAAATGGAAGAAGGCCAGAAAAACAGAGGAAATTAAAGAATCCAAATCCTTTTTTCTTTCTGTGCTTTTATTATTCTTTCCCTGTAACTTGAAATGGAATAAAAGTTATGTAGCATCTGAAAAGGAATAAAGGTCATGGGGATCGGTGATCCTACGATTAATCACTAATTCTCATAATCAGTATAATAAGTATTAAATTTAAATTTTGTATTAATAAAAGAGAAAGTGACACTAATTTTGTAACAATTACTCCCAAATACACTTTTAAGTACACTTAATCAACTTAACTCATAATATAAACACTAACTATGTTGGAAAAGGAATTAACTTAATAAAATAACTAACATAGTTAGAAAAAGATCTTTCCATAATATTTATATATATTTCAAACCTCAATTCCAATCTCTGTCATCACAATATAACTTCCTTCCTAGTACAATAACAGAGAATTTCATTATGCATGATTAAACTCCACACATCATTCTCAAAATACCATACCATAATAGGTATTATATAATAATTTTCCCCCAGAATAATAACAAGGTTCAGCGGAAGCATCATACAAAATATGATCCTAAATGTGGCAATACCTCCTGTCCTTCTGGTCCAGAATATCTCACGATATCAGTGAGAAGTTCCCGGATCCTTCCCTTGACCTCCTACTTCGCTCCTAGGACCTGCAAAAGTGAGATCAACGGGGGTAGCCCCAAACGCAACCACTGACTACTCATCTAAGTGCAGTGTGTGCTAGCAAGGTGTCCAGTGGAATACATACATATATATCAATTCAGAAGCATGCTCAGGTATTCACATATAATGCACGTCTTATTCCCGAAATCTCTTTTCATCGTTTATAATTGTGGAATAACCCATCACAATTCATCCTCAAGAATAGTATATATATCATTGATAATTACAGACAACCCAAACAAATCTTACTAGAAATGTTGGGAAAACATGTGGGACCAGTCGGGACCTTCCACCCGCCCCTGATCACCACGGTACAGCTCACGAGGGACTTTCTACCCTCCTTGAATAGTACCACAGATTAGAAGGATCTCTGTCCTTTCTGAATCTGTGAGGGGCGATCTCCCATCTTTCGTCTTTCTCCCCTTTTATTTCTCATAATATATCAATTAGTCCCTGTGGCGTAACAGGGTACCTCATCACATGATGGCACAATTTCCAATTCACCGGTGTCACATCCTCAAATAATTTCTCACAAACACATAGATATGCAACACCACAATCAGGCACCAGGCCTTCCAGTATTTTCATGATATACATATATATATGAAATAGTTTCCAAAATCATATATATTTCAGTTCCAAATATTTCAAATCACAAATTTATGCCATTTCAAAATAATATTCCACAGGACATTATATTATGAAAAATATTAATATTTCAAGATCTCATTTCCATATCTCATCAATCATCAATTGATAATCATATCTCAACTCTTATTCAAAACCTCATCTCCATATAACATCATAATTATCAAATAATTATATTTTAAATTACTTACTAACACCACACACACACATAAACAAGCAGAAAGCGGTTACCTGATAGCTGGCACCAGTCTCACAATAGTGCAGCTCCCCCGTGCTAACTTAGTGCAATTCAAGCACTACACAAACATACATACAATCACAATTAATTATTTATCCAACAATTTCACATGTTGGAAAATAAATTATTTACTACCATTTCTTTGCCCTTACTTATTTTAAATTTCTATTTAACATTTATTCTCCCTTTCCATCTCTAAAATTTATCTCTACTCCATTTATACATATATCCAAAATATTAATATTTCCAATACCCATTTATTTTAAACCTTAACATCTAATAATCCCCATAATTCATTACCAATTCCAATTTATAAAATTCAAGCCTAACATATCCCCTTTTCCAAATCAAGGCCTACACCAAATTTAATTTAATTAACCTCATTAATATTTTTGTTGGGCATAAACTATCCCCTTAAATTCATAATTACACATTTACCTACACAATATCCCACTTATCCAAAACTTTAATCCACCAATATTTTCTTGGGTCCAAATTCTAGTCAAACCAATCAATTAAATCTCCTCATATGACCTTAATAAACATCTAAAAATAATCAATTTAATTATTAGCACCTCAGATCATCAAAAGTCCTAATTTCTAAAATATCTACAAATCCAAAAATTCTCAATAATTAGAAAAACCTCCAATAATGAAAAATATATTAAAATGAACTTATAATCAAGGTCCAAGCTTCAATTTATTAAGCTTAGGACTCCCAGAAATACCAATTTAGACAAAGCCTAATTTTTCAAGTATAGCAAAACGAAAAACTAAAGACATAGGGATGTAGAGGAGACTTACGGGATTCTAAAAATGTGCTTATTTGGCCGAAAAACTTACTATTCCTATGCTGACGGACTCTGATAAGTCCAGTGATAGGAATATATATATGGTGGAAAGAGAGAGCAAGAGAGAGAGACGTGTGAGAGAGAGAGAGAGAGAGAGAGAGAACGTGAATGAAGAAGGAATGAGTGATGAAGGTGCGTGTGTGTATATAATAATTGATGAATAGTAAAATAATAATATAATATAATAATAATATAATAATAATAATATATTATATTAATAATATAATATAATATATATAAATAGTAGTTGAATGTGATTGGTTGAGGAAATAATAATTGATGCACAGCGACAAGTTACTGACGACGACGAGAGGAAATGAGTGTCGGTAGAGTGGAAAATATATTATTGGGCCCTAAAATTCTCAAATAAGATATTTCTTTTGAACAAAAAATTTTCTTTTCACTCTCAAAATTTTCCCATAATATCCTTTATTTATTTCCTCCTATAATATCCTCTTTTGAGTCTAAAAATAATCTCTCCCAAAATTATTATCGTCCAAATAAGGGAGAAACTAGGCCTTTAAAATCCTCAAAAATACCTCAAAATCCTTCAAATATTCTTATAATCCATCATTTATCATTAATCAATTCCTATTTACCCCCACAAATCCTTAATTAATTTTTAGAATGTTACAAATTTAATATTTATAATCTACATGTTAGTTCTGGCAAAAATAAATATCCTAAATGTTAGTCTCTCTCAATTAAACTAACTTTATGGAATCCATTATTATAAAAATTGAGAATTTCCCTGGACATATATTTACTTTCTTCTGAAGGTCGCAGTATGTTGAATTTTTCGACGATTTTTTCCCCAAAATTTACACTGTTTTTCTAATAGACTGAAGGTCATTCTAGAATCACGTTTTTTTTTTTCAAACCTTAAGTACACACGACGTCGCATGATTTGAATTGAAAATATATTTTGTCTGATAAAAAAAGTTCGAGGAAAAAAATTATCGTGTGTTTCACGCCCCGCAATCCATCTCTGTATACACGGATCCTATTTTAAATAAACACTGCTACATATCAGCACAAAGGATGAACTTATAACCTAACTTCAAGGTCAAAAAAAAAAAACTTAACGTAACTTTCTCTATGGCTAATAATTTATGCAGAGCGACGTAAAAGAATGTAGAGATATGTCATTCATCACATACGCACAAAAATAAGTGTCGGAAGTTGAAATATGGATTGGAAGAGTGATTAACTAATACTACCACCCAACGAAACGCTCTCTCACGATTCTTGAGGAAGCATTACCAGCTTACCATCGTCTACACTCTACAGACTAAGTTTGTTCCCTCTCTTCAAGCTGTTCCCATGCCTGATTTTATTTAAAAGAGAAGAGTGATTAGATTAATTAGGAAGATGAACAATGTCCATGGTGAGAAACTACACACAATAGTCAAGAGATGGGCTCTTTTCCTCTCAACGCAACATAAAAATCCTCCTCGTATATATATGAATGGTGATGTACTAAATGAAAAGTCAGAGAGAACACCAAGCAAAATATAAAATGAAGGAAATAAAATTAGTGTATTTAGTATTTCCAGATGAGACAACAGGCATATGAGACAACAGGCATATTCACCCCGGGCGTTGCCTTCCCCGATAATATCAATGGAGCACAAATATTATATACCCATCTCATTTATGTGGCTATTGACTTCCCCCTCCAGTGGACCCACTATTTCCTTGGTCACTCTTCTTCCTCCCTCCCTCCGAAACAACCAAAATAAGAAGCTTCATACAAATGAGAGATACTCCCTCCGGTCCTAATTATAAGACCACTTTGACTTTTTTGACTTTTTTTTTCAATTCAAAAAGAAAGTAGTTTCAATCCCAAAAAAAATCTTTTTTCCTCAAAACTAATTTATTTTATTAATAAACTAACCTATAATCTAATTTCATGTGACATATGTTATAATTTAGTGGTCTAATTTGCTTCCTTAACTTCCACAAAAAAAAGTCAAAGTGATCTTATATTTAAGACCGGAGGGAGTATTATATTGTATGAAGCCTCTTTTCTTATCCGCACTAAAATGGTTAACAAAAAAAAATTCCACCACACACATTCTCTCCCTAATTAAATTCCTACCCCTACCTTTCTATACAAAAAAAGCGCATAATTAACAATCAACAAGGTCAGTAATGAAAATGTAGCAGGTGAAGAAAAAAAAAGGGCCTAACAAATTGCTGATGCACCCAGAGAGTACACCACATCATCCCTGCTCCACCCCGCACGCAGCAACCTCTGCGCCAATAATCTCACGTGCAGGGCCACATCCTCCCGACCATCATGGGGCCCACCAATCGCCACGTCATCATAATCCCAGCCGTCCATCATGTCCCGAATCTCCTCCTCCCTCCAACCTCCCTCCCTCAACCTCCCACACGCGCCCTCCAAACAACCCCCAACCTCCGGCGCCGCCGTCCACCACCGCCCACGGCGGCCCTCCGCCACCTCGGACCAAAAATCCACCGTCCTGGGCGTCGCCGCCGCCCACACCGGCTCCTCCCACCCCCAATAATCCTCTCTCCAAACCTCCCTGAAGAACCCCGACACGTCATTGCTCAAAAGCCTAACCTCACCTTCGTCATGATCCACACAGAACACAGGGTTTCCCGCCAAATTGGGAGACGAAGCCATGTAACAATGCCTGTAAATCGGAACAAGAGTAGGCACTTGCTCCATGAATCGTCTCGCAGATTCAAGAGCCGTACCTCTGTCCCTAGGCCGATTCCCCCAAGAAGAGTGCCAGAATTTGTCCTTGGAGACGCGTCGTAGGAGAGAAAATACAGGTAGGTCACGCAGAAGCTGGAGCTGCTGGGTAGAGGAGGAACGCCAATTAGGGAATCCTGGAGATGTAGGGAGACCTAACTGGAGTATACAACGGAGGTCAGGTGGGAAACAGAGGTTGAGAGATTTCTCGAGGCGAGAGATCTCGGAATCGGAGAGACCTTGTTCTACGGATATGTTGGAGGATTTGAGGTGTTCTATGAGAGTTTTTGCGTATGCAGCGAATGAAAAGCATATTCGCTTTGGTCCAGGGGTTTTCGACTGGGGACCACGATGATCATTATTGAAGGTATTGCCGTCTGTTGTAGCTATTGCCGTCGCCATGAAAGAGGGATGATACCAAGGAGGTGAGATTAGAAGGGAAATTTGAGTACGCTGAGTTCCTGAATTCAGGGGATTCAATTTGAGTGGGTCTTCGCGTCACGTAGTCACAACTGTTTGTGAACGAACAAGTCGGTTTGGGTAGAGATTGAAATTTTAGAAATCTTCTCCGCAACCACAGTTGTGATGGGGGTTATATATACATACATACATACACATATAGATAGATATATATATATATAGAGAGAGAAGGATAACATGCTATTCACGTATCCTGAAGGATTGACCTATCAGGGCTTTACCATTCACGTCCTATTCTCCCACTGGGAAATAATAATAAAAAAAAAAAAATTATCCTCCTGTGGGCAACGAATACTACTTTCTTATAACCCAAATTTAATTTCTTCCTTAAATTTATTTAATGAAAACCATGCTAAAAAAACATTATTTAATGATTTGAGTACGTACACGAAGGAAGGATTCAACCCAACAACCAAATTCACAACAACAAAACATATCTTTATCATTTAAATATTATCTAAATATATAGTCTAGATAATATTTTGGACTCTATATCCATTAAAATATTTTTTAAAGATTGAAATATATAGTGATAAGATAATATCTAAATGATCTATATTTGTATAATTCTACCTACTCATCTTTTTGACCTAAACTGAGAGTCTAAATCTAAATCTGACCAAGCCAATATATACATGCAACGAATATGATTAATTAAGAGGAATAATGCAAGCTTTTGGGGGAAGGGAGGTGTTTAAAAAAGTCCAATTCCCATAATGTCAAGTTGCATAGACGTGATCAAAAATAAAAAGTTGCATAGACGTGACCTGTGATCACCCGTTTTCGCGGCCACGCTTTGAAAATTTTCTCATAATCAACGGTCCCCTCTGTCCATTTTGATCTGTTCATTTTTTTTTTTTTGTTTGGCCCACGATATGTTCAAGATCAATGTTAACTCACCTCCATACCCGGATAATGTGTGTGTGTGTGTGTGTATGGTATCTTCTGTAGTTAACGTTTTTAAATCCCTATTTCTTCTTTCCATATATTCCTCAACACCCATTAATTCATTTAATTTACTACTATTTGCTCCCCCTCCCCCCCAAAAAAAGAAAAAAAAAATTCATTCCCAATCTCCCATTTAATTGTTCCTAACTCGATATCTCATCTCTAAAGTCTAAGCTACTCACATGTTGAATTTAAGTGGGCTTATTATTAATTACATACTCGTTGGCCAACGCGTTAATTTTAATTAAATGGTGAGTTATTACGGCCACTTCACATAATGTAGGAAAAAAGAAATTTATCATAATCAAGTAATCAATTCGGGTTAAAAAAATCAATCATGCCGAACTTAAAACCGAATCGTTCTAGAAGGACCATTGCTTGCAATGATTTTGTTATTATTGTCAAGCGTGTTTATGGTGGCTGCCTGGTTGTAGTTACACATGCACGGAGATAATAAATATTTAATTTTCATTTTTATCTTTGCATATCAAATACAAAGAGTAGAGAGTATGAATGTATGATAAATGATACTTGTATGATTGTAAAAATGAAAAACCACATTAATTTTACTAATAATAAACGACTCTACTATATTTTCTGGGTTTATATAAAATAGTCAATTACTTCTTATAATGTGGAACTGAGGGAGTTCAATATACCTCTCCGCAGTATGTTAATTACTTATTTACCTAATTTGATTAAATTAAAAATGTTAATTAAGTTAGTTAAAATCATATGATATTAATAAAGCACCATAACAATACACTCCCTTTTTTGTTTGATTATTATATATTGATGAGTATTAATAGGGATAATTTAAAAAGATTGTAGAAAAATTGGAAATAAATCTTATATTTAAGACCAAACTCATACCTCAAATAGGTATTATATTTAGGACCGGAGAGAGTACTTTATTTATAACTGTCACGCTCTTTATCATTAGTGATATTCTTTTTATTATTTAAACTGAAAAACTGTAAACATGCGTTGTTGCCCTCCAATCGCTTTATACACCACTCCCTCCATTCCTAAATATAAAATATAATTGACTTTTTTGGAGAATTCTAAAAAAAACTAAATAAGTCACTTGTAAATTGATTTGCGTTTTTTCTTTAAACTAATTTATTTGACTTATAAATTAACATATAATCTAATAATACACAAAATACGTTATGATTAAGTAGCTCATTTAGTTTCTTTAACTTCTCCCAAAAGAAATCAACCGTGTCTTATATTTAGAAACTAATGAAGTATCAATTTAAAGTCATTATGAGAAATGTTACGCTGATACATTCTTCAACGAATGTCAAATTTTCTGCAAATTATTGAATTTAAAAGTAGCAAGGTCGAACATGATTTTTCTAGAGATACATTTGGACAGTCATGGTTGATATTATGATTTGATATTCCCATTCAGGTTGTTTTTGGTAGAGATGGAACAAGAAGAAGCTGCATTGCCTGTACGGTTTATGAACATCTGACACTGGTGATTTGAACTCACTTTACATTCTTTTTCATAATTAAGCATGATTGGACCCCCTTTAACCCGTGCGCAAAATAAATTTGGACAATACTCTGCTTTTCCAATTTCTATATCCAAAGTAGCTGGGACTGCCTCATAAATTCTGTTGAACACAACTTCTTTTTTGTAATTACTGTATACATGGAACTCCTACTCCACACAACAAATCGTGAGGCGTTAGTAATGAAATAGTTCAAGCTCCACACAGCATAACAGATAATAGGCCAATGACAGCAACTAAAGAGAGAAAACCAAGGAAAATACATGTATATATATCGGCAACTAGCAACATGGAAAAAGGGTAACATATAATGAATTTAGAATTTCGTGATCAATACTCGTCTCCCTCATCGCCATCTTCTCCTTCCGCAGCCTCCGCACCGACCTCCTCATAGTCCTTCTCGAGGGCAGCAAGGTCTTCACGAGCCTCAGAGAACTCACCTTCTTCCATGCCCTCGCCAACATACCAGTGTACAAATGCCCTCTTGGCATACATGAGATCAAACTTGTGATCAATGCGAGAGAAAACCTCAGCAACACTGGTTGAGTTCGAAATCATGCACACAGCTCTTTGAACCTTGGCAAGATCACCCCCTGGAACAACAGTAGGAGGCTGGTAATTGATACCACACTTGAATCCAGTGGGACACCAATCAACAAATTGAATAGTGCGCTTGGTCTTAATGGTTGCCACAGCTGCGTTCACATCTTTAGGGACCACATCTCCTCTGTACATCAGACAACAAGCCATGTATTTTCCATGGCGCGGGTCACATTTGGCCATCATAGACGACGGCTCAAATGCACTATTTGTGATCTCTGCAACTGACAATTGTTCATGGTATGCTTTCTCTGCAGAAATCACGGGAGCATATGAAGAGAGCATGAAGTGAATCCTGGGATAAGGAACCAGATTAGTCTGAAATTCTGTGACATCAACATTCAAGGCACCGTCAAACCTCAGGGAAGCCGTAAGTGAAGATATGACCTGTCGACACATCAATAAAGAATTTAATCGCATCATAGTGAAAACTGATGAAATATGGCAAAATTGGCTATAGATAGATCAATGACTCACCTGAGAAACCAAGCGGTTGAGGTTGGTGTATGTTGGTCGCTCAATGTCGAGTGAACGCCTGCAAATATCATATATGGCTTCATTGTCGAGTAGAACAGCAACATCAGTGTGTTCCAAAAGGGAATGAGTGGAGAGAACACTGTTATAGGGCTCAACAACAGAGGTTGAAACTTGTGGTGATGGATAGACTGTGAAACCGAGCTTGGACTTCTTGCCATAGTCCACAGAGAGACGTTCCAGCAGAAGGGAACCAAGACCAGAACCAGTGCCTCCACCCACAGCGTTGAAAACAAGGAAACCTTGCAGTCCAGTACAGTTGTCTGCAAGCTTTCTGATGCGATCTAAGCAGAGATCAACTATCTCTTTTCCAACTGAAACAGAACCAATGTAAGAATCTGATATTCTACAGAGTGAATTACTAAAGAGAAAAATGTTGAAATATGAATTAATTGTATATATATGTTAGGTGTCTTTCCATTACAAAAGTTTAAGCCAATGTGAGACTCAACACAACATTATATACCCTTAATTCATCTATCAATCTTTCAATCTTGTTTTCTTAATAAAAAAAAACTATTGAAATGGAAGGATTGGTACTGGTATAGTGGCCACGGGCAAAGTTGTTGGCTGCATCCTCTTTGCCACTAATGAGCTGCTCAGGGTGGAATAGTTGGCGATATGTGCCAGTCCTAACTTCATCAATGACGGTAGGCTCAAGATCTACAAAAACAGCACGAGGCACATGCTTTCCTGCTCCGGTTTCACTGAAGAAAGTGTTGAATGCGTCATCGCCTCCACCTATGGTCTTATCACTTGGCATCTGGCCATCAGCCTAATTTAAAAAGCACCCATAAAATGCAGTATGAGAAAATCAGGGAGTGACTAGAAGGGCTATCGAGCCATTCAAACATCACATTCACATGATCACATTAAGTGAGATGAACAAGAAAATCTAAAATCAAAGCAAGACCACAAAATCTCATGACTAAGAAATTCAGTCATCGTTGATGAAGATGTGTAATAGATTCTATATCAAAACTTGAAAGAGTATAAATTGTGAGGAACAATGCCATAATCTTGAAAGCATGTGTGTGTGTGTGTGTGTGTGTGTTGTGTATTGAGAGTGAAAAATGGTGATAAGAATGAAGAGGGAAAAGGAGGGGGAATACCTGAATGCCATGCTCGAGGCAATAAAGCTCCCAACAGGCGTTACCGACCTGAATGCCGGCTTGGCCGATGTGAATGGAAATGCACTCTCTCATCTTTGGCAAACGTTAACGAAGAAGAAGAAGAAGAAGAAGAAGAAAGGATTCAGAGAAGGCCGTTTATCAAGACGACTCTCCAGTTAAAATGTGCGAGTGTGAATGCGAGACTCTGGGCGGTTATATATAGAGGAACCGGTTGCGGATTTAAATCTTTCTCCTCTAACAACTAAACTTGTTACAAGTTAGTTTGTTATTACTACTATTTAAATCTTTCTTGCTGTATCATTATTATACTAATACACTTGCTGATTTTTTTTAATCACGTGCATGTTGTACAGTCTTATTCATTCATTTTTTGACCAACAACAGTCTTATTCATTCATGAATTTCAAATGAATGATTATATTAATCTTTTAATATTACATCTACCTTTGAATGCCAGCAGATCATCAGAGAAAACCCAATTTTCTTTTAGGACAACATCAACATAAATTTTATAAGTTTTGAAAGGATTAATAAAACTTTTATACATTGAACCTTCACTAGATTTTAGTTTTGATTTTTAGACTTTAAAATCGGTAGTTTTGAGGTCTTGGTTTTTAAACTTTAGATTAGTGATTTTATTCTACCAACTTTGTGCCATTTAAAACTATTAATCCCTGATTTATTGTTGCATTTCAACAATTTTCAACATTCATTTTTAAAAAAGTATCATCATTGAATATTGTAATTTTCAATAAGCTATATGATTACAGGTCAAAAAAAAAAAAGCTATATGATTCTATCTCCCACACCACCGGACGCTTAACATTGAAGCTACCATCATATAGCTGATAAAAATATAATGTTAATTTCCCAAAAATAATTAAAATTTTCACTTTTTTAATTTAAACTTATTTAGGGCGGCTTCATTAATTTTGGTTTGCCAGCGATTTGGCTGGGCCATTGCAATGTGATCACCAAAAACCCAAACGCCGGTCGTAGTTGGCAAGGTATGGATTTTCGTATTTATAAATCAGCAAATGTTGGATTAATTGCACATGTTATTAGAGAACAAAAGGGTTTGCCATCATTTTCTTTGCCGCGATGTATTCTACAGTCATATCCAGTCCAACATTACGCAGTAATTGCAGATTAATGGCCAGTTTCATCTTCTTTTTTCTTTTCCCTGCAAGAGAACATAACAGCAGCTTTTCCCAAAGGGGCGAGGAATCGCTTCCCTTGTAAGCCAAGCATCCATGAAAATGAATCAAAGATCAAAAGCAGATATAGGTTGCTCCATCTCCAAGCAATGGTTCCTTTGGGAAACAGATGGCGTTTGATTACGCAGAAAATGTCGTTTTCCCTTTGAGATGCGAGGGCAGATCAGATTGTGCTAGTAACTTTAGGTTCTAATGAAGCAAGAACTGTGATCTCATCTCTCTATCTAGTAGTCTAGTTGCTGTCTTGATGAAGTTCTTGCTGAGCTTGCGAGGTTCGTGCACTATATCACCAAAAAGCATAAGGAGAGACTACTAAAAAAGCAGACAGACATAACCTAACGATTGCTTTAATGTGCGGCATGCCACTATTATGGTATCCTCACTACTATTGAGGCCTATCATGACTTGAGAGTGCAACAAGATAAATTCTACAGCACACAAAGTATTTAGGTAGATGTAAGAAAGTTCATAAAAATGTGCATTTTCTGATGATGGAAGAGTTATTTCATGATTGGTGGAGCAGTTGAAATTTGATCAAATACACAATATAGGTCAAACAACTGAAGCAAGCTCCACTAGGGGCCTCAAAACCCAATAGAAAATTCTACCTACGATGTTCAGCCCGGCCTATGGGGTTTTTTGCAGGAATGCCATGACAACATACAATAACTCGATGTTCACTGGTATAAATTCTAGAGAATTGATAATATGATGACCTATGTTAACTTTTCTCCTAAAAATTCAACTACCTTCACAACTAGCTCAAGCAGGAACGGTCTATGACTCTATGGTAGGATCTTACAATTATGAACCAATTCACAGGTTAATATTTCCAACAACATAATTTTAAACTCAGAAAGAGAACATATCAAAGTGGCAGGATTCTTCTAATTTTCTGGTCTCGCCTCACTTCAAGATTTTAAGACTAAATAATTGATTTGGAGAAAACTTCAACCCATATGTAACTGTATCAAGAACAATGCTTGCCAGTGAATTGAGATTATTTTTATGAAAGAAATGGTGAATTGGGGATGGTGATCCCGATCCACGTGAAGGGCTTAGTAGATAAGATCGAGCGATCAAATTCCAATTTTCCACGCTTCCCGATCCCCGCCGCAGATGACGTCTTCGCCTAATCGTCTTGCTTTTTTATTTAATTTAAATAAAAAATCAAAACTTGAAAAAGAAGACGGAATGCGCAAGCTTGTTACAGAATATCAATACCAAAGCAATCTTCGACGGAGACTCATCACTGTTTCTGGATTTCCGAAATCACTATGCATCCAACAACTTCAGATTTCAACCGACGAATAGCCACGATCTCTGCGCATCTTCTCCCTCCCAATTTGCAGGTCCTCTTTTCTCTTTTTTCCAATCAAAATCCAAAGACCCTTTTTTTCTCCCCAAATTTGGAGATAGAATTGTTTTTCGTTGAAGTTGATTTTCGGATTTGAATTCTGTGTGTATGAAATTGAGGGACGATGCAGATGGAGGGGGAGGTTTCGTCGAATTTGTGTCGGGCGAAAGGTGGAGCTCATGGATTTAAAGTGGCCATTCTGGGAGCTGCAGGAGGAATTGGTCAACCCCTAGCTCTGTTGATGAAGATGAATCCTTTGGTTTCTGTTCTTCACCTCTATGATGTCGTTAATGCCCCTGGCGTCACCACTGATATCAGTCACATGGACACTGCTGCTGTCGTAAGTTCCTTCTTCCTTAATTTTTTGTAAATCATATCATTAATTAGGTAGATTTCACTAGTTCTGGCAAATTTGGTTAGGATGATTAACAAAGTTAAAATTCATATTCTAATTATAAAGTTGAAATTTTATTTCCAAGCTATGTCATTGGACTTGTTCTGATTAGATTGCTGGATATCCAAGGATTGAAGGAGATGGATGCTTTATATTTCTAGTGTATGATCCTTTTTTATTGAACCTGCTTGATAACTTGAAGCTTTGGTATGGTATATAGGTGAGAGGGTTTTTGGGGCAGGAGAAGTTGGAGGATGCCCTTATAGGCATGGACTTGGTAATCATTCCGGCTGGTGTTCCCCGCAAACCTGGGATGACAAGAGATGATCTTTTCACCATAAATGCTGGAATTGTTAAAACTCTGTGTGAAGCTATTGCTAAGTTTTGTCCTAAAGCGATCGTCAATGTCATAAGTAATCCTGTTAACTCCACGGTTCCAATTGCAGCCGAAGTTTTCAAAAGAGCGGGTACTTATGATCCCAAGAGACTTATGGGCGTCACAATGCTTGATGTTGTTAGAGCCAATACATTTGTGGTATGAATATGTCATAATGATCTTTCAGCAGTGATTTAGAGAATGGAGTCGTTTCTTAAAATGAAACTAAACTTTGCTCCTATTTACCGAAAAAAAAAAAAAAAAAACTTTGCTCCTATATGTTTGTCACTCTGATATTTTGTTTTTAGTTTGGTTTGCCATCATTAATCTACATTATAAACTTCACGTCCATCTGTTCCTCCTCTGGCTAAACTGCAGGCTGAAGTCTTGGGTGTTGATCCAAGGGATGTGGACGTCCCAGTTGTTGGGGGACATGCAGGGGTCACGATTTTACCTCTTCTTTCTCAGGTCTGCCACCAGTGGCAGTTTCAGTTGTGAAGTGTTGTTAACTCTTTATTCTTGTATAGTAAACTATGTTATTACCTAACAAGTTTGCATGACTTTCAGGTGAAACCTGCTAGCTCTTTCACCCAAAAAGAAACTGACTACTTGACTGATCGCATTCAAAATGGTGGAACAGAAGTTGTTGAGGTGAAAATAAAGATAATTTTAACTTGCAAATGTCTCTTTAATCCTGGTTGCAAACACTTTAAACTCAATTGCTCATGATGGTTTCAGGTCTATAGTAGATAACTATACTTCATTCTCCTGTTTATACTGTACCCACTGCACAGTGGAAGTTTGGCTTACACTTCTATTTTTCTTCAGGCTAAAGCCGGAGCTGGCTCTGCAACACTTTCAATGGTTTGTTTTAGTTTCCACTTAACATAATAAACGATGACGTCCCAAGTATTTTTGCCTTGAGGTAAATGTAACGCAATGTGCAATAAAATGCAGGCGTATGCTGCTGCTAAATTCGCAGATGCATGTCTTCGTGGCATGAGAGGAGAAGGTGGCATTATTCAATGTGCCTTTATTGATTCACAGGTACATATATAAAGGAATGTTGTTATGTCAAGAGTGTATCCGAGTTTTTCTTCTTCTTTCCTCCCTGAAGCTGGCCTTTTATGCGTTCACAACTTGGAGTGTTTATATTTGGCAATAAAATGCTGCTTTCAATTCATATTGTTCGTATGAACTGACAATGACCATTGTAGATAACTGAGCTCCCATTCTTCGCATCAAAAGTGAGACTAGGCCGTGGAGGAATCGAGGAAATCTTGTCCCTAGGTCCCTTGAATGAGTATGAAAGGTATGTTAACTGTTCATCCTATTCGCCAATGACTCATTTAGATTGAATTATGATTTATTTACGTTCATTTTGAACAGGGAGGGACTGGAAAAGGCGAAGAAGGAGTTGGGGGCGAGCATTGAGAAGGGATTATCCTTTATCAGAAAATAATGAGTTGATGAAGTCGTGTTTTAATATATATATGTGTGTGTGTAGGTTCTCTGTTAGGACCCAATCATAAAATGTCATCTTATTAAATTTCTCATAAAAAGGTATATTGAATTGAACGACGTTGTTTTTCTGGGGGACAAAAAACTAAAGAATTAAATAAGTCAAACAGGCAGAGTTTCTTCTAAATTTTTGTCCGTTCCCTCATGTTCAATAACAAACAAGTCCAGGGATAATATTTTTTCTGTGGCATTATATGTTCCCAAAATACAACTGCATATAGCATGCACGAATCCGTTGAATTTTGTTGTGGGAGAATACGCTAGGATAAGTACTATAGTTCATAAATAAGAAAACTAGAGGGGCCAGATGGAGTATTAGAGGAGACAATTGTAATTAAGAAGGAAAGTTACTAATCTAAAAATTGGATTAGTTGGTTGTTGGGATACCTTAAAATATGATTAAGAAAAGATGTCTGTTACCTGTTAATAGCATATAGGATTTAGTTTTTTTTTTTTTTTTGAAAATTATAAAATAACTAAATAAGTTATTTATAAATTGGTTTGACTAAATTTTTTCTTTAAACTAATTTATTTGATTTATGAACTAATTTGAAGTATAGTAATTTACAAAATACATTACGATCGAGTGACTCGTTTTGCTTTACTAATCACTTTAAAAAAATAAAAGTTAACTGAATTTTACGTTTAGGAATGGATGAAGTATATATTAAAAAAAACAAATATATGTTGGGTTTCTGCCCCATGAGAATGTACAGCTGGCTCTGGTAAAAAAATAAGTTGGAAAGTGAGTGAGCTTGGTCTACAGTATCCTGAGTAGATCTGGTAATACGTGCCGGAACCTGTGGGTCAACCCGAAACCCGTAAAAAAAAGGTTATGGGTTTGGAAAAATATGACCCATATTAAAATGGGTCTTTTGGGCCCGAATCCGTTAAACTCGAGCCTGTGACGGGCTAACCAGCCCGTGGGCCAACCAGAACATGTTTTCCTTTTTTAAAAAAAAAATATATAATAAATATAACAGAGGTGGTTAAAAAAGTAAAAATATAATAATATTTAAATAATAAAAATATAATATTTTCTTTTCTTTTTATTAGTGTTATTTTATTTGCTTTAGGGTCCTCATTTGGGTGAACGTCAAAGACAGTCCTCACTTTGCTAATTACTCCATCTCGTCCTAAATATAAGATCACTTTGAATTTTTTTTATGGAAGTTAAGGAAGCAAATTAGACCACTAAATTATAATATATGTCACATGTAATTAGATTATAGGTTAGTTTATAAGTAGAATAAATTAGTTTTGAAGAAAAAAATAAATATAGACAATTTAAAGTGATTAATTTTGCATCTTTAGTTTCTCAAAAAAGTCAAAGTGATCTTATAATTAAGATTGGAGGAAGTATATAGTAAAATTGGGGTTTATTCGAAAAAATGGAAAAAATTGATAAAAAAGGGGGCTTAAAACGGGCTTTTTTGGGGCCCAAACCAAAACATGAACAATATGGTCCGGGCTGAAAAATCTAGCTCATATTCAAAATGGATTTTTTGGGCCCGGTCCATTTTTTCACGGTTTTTTGGGCCCAACCCGAACCCATCGAGCCCGCCCATATTACCAGTAGAGCTGGTAATTTGGACCGAGCCCATCGGGCCGGCCCTTTTAGGCCCTGGCCCTTGGAAGGCCGGGCTTTGATTTTGGAGGCTTCAAAAGGGAATCAGGCTTAACGAGCTGGCCCTGTAGGGCCGGCCCTTTAAACCTTTCAAATATATATTTTTTTAAAAAAATTAACAATTACAAAATAAAACAATTAATTAAAGGTAAAAAATCATAATACCTAATTCCCAATATTTATCATTGTTTGATGATTTATTAGTGAGTGATTTATTTATAAATATGGACAATATTTATTAAAATAATTAATTATAGATAAACATATATTTTGTGTAACTTATTTAAAAATATGGATAATAGTTATCATTACTTCATAATTTCTTAGTGTTTGTTGCTTGTTGGTGTTTGTATTGTAAATTAAATTTAATATTTATTTTGGCGATAATGATTTTTTTGCTTTAATTTTTTCTATATAAAAATATTTAAAAGTAGTGTATAAACGTTAGTCGGGCCGGGCCGGCCCTGAGCCAGACTATTCAAGGGCCGGGTTTTGAAAAACATGGATATTTGTACTACCCGGGCTTTTTGGGCCGACCCTTTTAAGGCCTTGGCCATTAAAGGGCCAGCCCTGTAGGGCCAGGCTGACCCTGATACACATCTTTAATTACCAACTCTAATCCTGACCTGTAACAGCCGTCGTGTATAGGTTCGTGCTCGGAACTAGACGAATCACTAGTTTAAGGGTTAATGGTCGGACCGGGGTCCAACCGGTTATATTAAAATAATAAAATTTTATTAATATTAACATTAATAATCACTAATATCAAAATGTAAATATAGATAAGTATGCATGATTCATCAAATATGAATATTTTAATGTTTCTATCAAGGAAAAAAGAGAAAATATTAGTTGATTACACGTGAAAATAAATATTATTCTACAATCCACCGACTAAAATACAAATATTAAGAACAACAACAATTAAATACTAAACATATGCAAGTAAATAGCATTTAAAGTATTATAGTTTCCTAATTTCTAAAATTGAGTGAAGTGAAAGTTAGTAATTAGGTGAATTATAATAAATTAAAAAAACCATATTTTTTTAAAAAAAAGGCCAACCCGATTCAACCTCCCGGTTTTGGCTAGGTTGACTCGATCCTCCACCGGGTCAACTGTCATCCCGATTTAAAATGGTGAATCGGACCGGGCCATTGAGCGGTTTGCGGTTGAACCGTCCGGTTCGATCCTTTTTTGAACACTGCTTAGAAGCCCATTTCTTTTAGGGTTTCTAATTTCCTTTGTGTAGAAAATGATAATAGATCTTTACAGAGCAGTTATCATTGAGTCTTTTTTATGATCCAAAGTTTGCCCACAATTAGTCGATACAAGGAGGTGAAATTTAATTTCGCCCACGAAAAGTGTTATGATCAATATAAAATACTTTGGGCTTGTTTGGCTGGACTTATTCCAGCCAAATAAGTCCTTATTTTAAAAGATAAGTACTTATTTTTAAAAAAGTTGTTTTGAGTATGTTTGTCTCGACTTATAAAAATAAGTAACTTATAACTTATAAGTCAAAATAGGTATAAGTTCTTTTTTTCAACTTATGACTTATGACTTATAAGTCACTTTTTTGGTGGACCCCACAATTCTAACTTATTTTACACATCAAATCACAACTAACCCAAACATAAATCACTTTTTCAAAAGTCCATCCAAACATACATCTCATTACACAATATGACTTATGACTTATAAGTCACTTTTTTTAACAGCTCATCCAAACATAAATCTCATTACACAATCTGACTTATTTCTAGTTTGACTTATTTTCAGTTTAACTTATCTATAAGTCAATTTTTCAGAAGTTCATCCAAACACACCCTTTTTCTATTTTCATTGCAAGTAATTTTCTATTTTTAATTAAATGATTTTTTACAAGTTTTTAATCCTATTTATAACTCATTTGACAAATCTATAGAGCAATTACTATTTCTTTTTATTGTACACTTAATATGAATATTGTTAAGTGATTATGGTAGAGAGGGATTTCAACAAATGTATTTGAATCGACTTATGGAAAAGTGACTTATATATAAGTCAGATTGAAAATAAATCAGATTGAAATTAAGTCAGATTGTGTAATGACTTTTATGTTTGGATGGGCTGTGTGAAAAGTGACTTATTTTTTTTAAGCCAGATTGTGTATGTTTGGATAAGTTGTGATTAAATGTGAAAAATAAGTCAGAATTTTTGGACCCCACCTTATAAGTGACTTATAAGTCAGAAATAAGCTGTTTTAAACAACTTATACTTATCTTGACTTATAAGGTATAAGTTACTTAGAAGTCAGATTGACAGTAAGTCGAGACAAACATGTAAAATAAGCTACCAACAAAATAAATTATTTTTACCCCAAAATAAGCATTTATTTCTCATAAATAAGTCGAGCCAAATATAGCCTACGAAACTTTGAGTTAGAATTCGTTGCACTTAATCAAGTACACCTTTTTTTCATAAGTCGGAATTATCAAGTACACCTTTTAGAACATGGTGAAAAGCTAAGAATATTAACTAATTTTAACTGGCATTTTTTGTTTGTTTAGATTAGTTAACAGTAGTTTATTAATAAAGATGAAGGGAGTAAACAATTATAATAATCTGCACTGTTGATGAGTCATTGGCAAGACTTTCAAACAAAGTGGAGTCAATAATTGATTGGAGTTAGTAAGTGCATGTTACAAAAGGTAGTGAGAGGATGAAATGAACATGCTTTCAACTGGATATCGAAATTATGCTCAATTATCCAACTTGAGACGTTTATTTTATCTTTTTCTCCAGTTTGAGGAACTCCATAAAAGTGATTGTATTTAGAAAAAAATGTAAAGGGAATTTTTTTTTTTGGAGTTTTTTTTTTTTTGGGGGGGGGGTGTTTTGAGGCAGCTAAATGCGTCTAATTGAGGAGGTGATGATGTGACACCAAATAAGACACAAAAAGCAACGTCGCAGCTGACAGAATTCGTGGCGGACGATATGAGCAACCAATATCCTGCACCAATTAGGCCTTAAACCAAAAAAAAAAAAAAAATTGCTGCTGTTGTTTGGTAGGTAGGTGAAACTTAAGTTCAAACGGAACACAACCATACAAATATGTTCACTCACACATCGTGGGCTAGTACTCTCCATTCATTCAGACATTAAAAAAAAATTATTTTATATAAAAAATGAAGATATTTGTGTGATTTCCTGTAGGCACAAAAATATGCAACATCTATTAAAAAATTTTGCTATCTTTACGTTGGTTCATTGGAAATAATTTCTTCTGCATGTGTTTATATGCTGCAATGCAAAATGATTGACACAGGCATGAACACCACCCCCTGCATCATCTCCATGATTTATGGCTTTTTCTTTTTATTCCTCAATCTCTTGTGTACTATTATGTTCATACCTTCATCTTTGCTTCCTACAAGATATTTATCCTATTCCTCTCCACATGACAATAGGCCCAAAGAATTATTTCTTCTTTATATACACTGCGTAGATAAGTCGTGATGATGGGCCTACTAAATGCTTTGATATTCACATATGTTGCCATTCAGATTTCAAGTATTCATGTCAGAGACCTTGTAGCTAATATGGCATCTCTCTTATAAGTGTGAGGTTGTGGGTTCGGTCTTGCTTGTAACTTCAAATATTACTTATAACTTGAAGCTATTAGTGTTTACTCCTTTAAGTCATTAGTGTTTACTCCTTTAGTTCAAAAAAGATTTCAGGCATTCACGCCATAATATTCATTTACTCCTGTTGCTCTTATTCTGCCACAGCCTCTACGATCTGCTTACAAACTTCCTGTCCCACCCCCGACTCCCTCTTTTATTTCAACAACACACAACCTTGATACATTATAAAATCTGAAATAACAATGCGAATTGATATTTGTCGTGTTGAAATATGAATTAATTGTATATATATATATATATGTTATGTTTCGTCTCTCCATAATCCACATCTTAATTTTTTAATGTGGGACTAATTATCTAATATTCTCTCCACTACCTTTTGTTTTGTTTCTTTTTTTCCTCTCTTTTTTCCTGGGCTTGTACATTTTTTTTAGTTTCAAAGGCCTCAGATTTATAAATATATTATTTTTTTCTTTTTTTTTATAAATATTATTTTTTCTTTTTCTTCCATCCCATTTAATTTAAAGTTTGTCTTTCAATCACAAAAGTTTAAACCAATATAATGAGAATTAACCTAATATTATATGTCCTTAATCTACATCGCAATCCTTTGATGTAGGACTAATTATCTAATACGCGGGACATATTACATTATTAGTACAACCAAGCACAAAATAACTAAATGATCTGACTAAAGTGCGGAAAAATGTTCAAATTCAAACTCCCATTGAAACAAGCATCTTTTTTCTCCCCCTTGTTGATTGGATTCTACCTGTATAGTGTGAATGGGGTAAGGTATAGTAAGAATGAATGAAAGGGTAGTATATTTAAAGAAGTGGTGAAGAGAATTGAGGGTGCAGGGGAAGTGAGGAGCAGAGTGGGGTAAGGGGATCTGAGTGGTGGGAGCAGATAGAAGGGCAAAGGGCTGTATTTATATTGACTCTACATCCGCAGCAATAAATGAAGTCAAAGCAGGGTCGTCACATAATCCAATCCAATCCTTTCAACTCATTTTTTCTCATGTGCCCTGCTACGTCAAGTAATCGATGCCTTTGCTCAAAGGGGGGAAAAATCTCTCCCTGTAGTTGCAGGCATTGGAGCTACCACTGCCCAAATTTGAAAAGTGGCATCCACCACCGGCGAGCAAATCATTGGTAAACGATGGCTATAGTAGAATTCAAGCATAGAACCTTTTGAATTAAAAAAAAAAAAAACAATACTAGATCACTAAATTCATTTTTGATAAATACATGTAAATTGTTTTGTGTGTGTGAGAGAGAAACTATAAAAAAAGTTAGTGGACTTACTAGCCTTGAGGTTGCTTAGGCTCCCTCTACTGGAACTTGTGGGATCCAAGAAATCGCAAGCTCTTCAATCACGAATACATTGGCTCACAGTCTTGTAAATGAAGTGCTGGCACTTAGCCAACACATCATTCATGCCAAAGATTTCTATAGGCCTATGATAGCTTGAATGATGTAGATCTTACAGTTTCTTGCCCTGCTTGTAATTAATCAGTACACTCCCCTGTACGTATTAACAGTTTATTAATACATTCCATTTTCACGCGCGAAAAAAAAGAAAAGAAAAGAAAAAGTTAGTGATTTAAGTGGTCATATTGTAACTTATAGGGATGTATACGATGATACTGTGTGTTGTGTGTTCAAAACTTAATTAATACGGGGCTGTTTGGATTTACTTCTGAAAAAGGGATTTATATATAAGAAATATTGAAAATAAGTCAGATTGTGTAATGAAATTTATGTTTTGATTAGCTGTGTAAAAAATGACTTATAAGTGACTTATTTTCCATAAGTCATATGTTTGGATTAGTTATGATTAGATGTGAAAAATAAATCAGAATTTGTGGGCCCTACCTCCATAAGTTCTTATTTTTTAAAATAAGTTACTTTAAACAACTTATACTTATTTTAATTCATAAATCATAAGTCTTTAATTTTAGAAAGCCCAACCAAACATTTCATTTTAAGTTTTTTTTTACTTTAAGTTCTTTTTTCTCAAATAAGAATTTATTTTGAGAAAATAAGTTTACCAAACATGCTCATAATTTAGTTGTTCGTGTACGAGCTCCAGTGGCCAGCCTACAACACAAGTGATGGTCCAACATATTTATAGATATAGTGGATGAAGCTAGACGATTAGTCCAACACTAAGACAAGTCATCTCTCAAGCTCACCAGCTAGCGAAACACTCTCCACGATTGAAGGGAATTCTTACATCTATGATCACTATCCATGTTTTAATGCACAACATGGAAAGAAATGAAGGAAGCTCATCCTCGTGTATATACACCTCTTGCTGTTTCTTTCATGTTGGTTAATGGAATACAGTTTCCACTTTCCATTGAGAAAAAAGGATCTCATTATAGGTTTTTCTTATTTCTTTGGATTACAGACTCCTGCCTCTACCTTAATTAGTTGCCTTCTTTTTGGTTTATATTGAGATTTATACGTTATTACTGCATAATAGTGAGAATATTTTTTTTGAGGCCGGTGACGCCTAGCTAAGGCCCTATGAACAGCAAATCAATGGGACGAATCATACAGGCAGGGCTTAGCGTCTTCAACAATCCTATAGTGCCCTGTCCTGTCATAAAAAATGATCCTTCACAAACGCACATAGTAAAAGCAACATCTCCCTATCTAATTCTCAACAAAAATTTCAAAAACAGGAAAAGCAGAAGAGAACAGATCTCCCTGTTTGCACATGAGACAAAAAATGGCAAGTATTTCAACATCCTACCCTTTAACTTTTCTTATATCTACGTAAAGTTATTTGTTTTTTTGGAACTAAATCACTCTTTCCTCGTCCCGCCTTTCCCTTTCTTTTTCCCTTTCCCCTTTCCTCTTTCATACTTTTCTTTGTTTTTGTGGTGGTTGCATCTTTAATTTCTTCTAATCAAAGACAGAAAGCTAAATTTAGCGTGATAATTGAATGTATTTTATATTTATTTATCCACACTGCGTCATGTGTCGTTGTTTGAATGGAATGCAAAAGGGGAAATATATAAATTAATTAATGGAAAAATTTCAATATAGGACTGTGGTAGCCTATTAATTTTAAAATGGGACCAAAAGATTTTGAAATATCACTTGAGTCTTGTGGGGGCAAACTGAAATTAAATTGAGAGGAGAAAAGACAATATTGACTCCAAGTGTCAGATGAAAGAGAGTGTCAGAGAAGAGAGGGGGTGAAAGGAATATTTTGTTTTTTATTGATGTTTGTACATATGAGATTTTCCTTATGCATATGAGTTTTTCCTTGTTCGTGTGAAAATGAGTGGGGTGTGTGAGAGAGAGAAAAGCGTGTCAGAGAGAGAGGGGTTGTCAGAAGAGAGAGAGGGTGAGAGAAATATTTTGTTTTTTATTGAGGCTTGTGTATATGAGATTTTCCTTTTGCATATGAGCTTTTCTTTGTGCATGTGAAAATGAGTGGGGTGTGTGTGTGAGAGAGAAAAACGTATCAGAGAGAGAGAGAGAGATGGTGTCATAGGAGAGAGAGGGTGAGAGGAATATTTTGTTTTTTATTGAGGCTTGTGCATATGAGATTTTCCTTGTGCATATATGAGATTTTCCTTGTTCTTGTAAAAATAAGTGGAAGGTGTGTGTGAGAGAGAGAAAAGCGTGTCAGAGAGAGAGGGTGTCAGAGGAGAGAAAATGTGATAGGAATATTTTGTTTTTTATTGACGCTTGTGCATATGAGCTTTTCCTTGTTCATATAAGCTTTTCCTTATTCAAGTGAAAATGAGTGGGGTCTGTGTGTGAGAGAGAGAGTGTCAGATCTGTCATGTGGGGTGAGTCCTTTTTTGTCTTTTTCCATATTAATTTAATTTCACTTAAAGACCCTAAACTTAAAGTGATATTTTAGAATCTTTTAGTCCTACTTTTTAATTAATTCTCTGCGCAGTCCTATATTAAAATTCTCCCAAAATTAAAAATTAATTCGGCACAGCAACGTTTAGTATCATTGAATTGGATTCCATTTTCATTCCCAAGAGAAGCGACACGATTGGATTGATGGAACGTTGATGTCTACTGAAATTAATGTAGAATTCCAATTTTGTCCAAGTTCTTTACATGAGTAATTTTATTATTAAGGGCAACTTAGTAAACTGCTGTTATGTTCCCTATGGCACATTCCCATCATATTTTTACTCTACCAAACTTGACAATGGAATCCTACATCAATCTCATTCCTTTATATTATAATTTATTCTAGTTAACCAAACAACCACGTGGAGTTTAAGATCTAACTCTTTTTCAAGAAGAACAGTGTCCAAGCAACGACTAAGCCACTGGGAAAGAGTGTGTTGTGTTTTCTCCTTTTCTAGTGAAATTTGTTGTCTTTAACTTGCTCCACAGGTAAGAGTTTTTCTAAATACGAGATCTGTGTTCTGTGTCTGGTGTCTAGTTTCGAGAGGTTCTCTGGAGAATCCTACGTTCAAACATTGAATTAATGAATGGGATAGAGCCAGAAACTCTACAGTACTTTGGAAATCTCAGTATGATGGTTTAATGGGCCATATGCTGCTAAGGAAAACTGAAAAAAAAAAACATACTACTGTTATTTGTAAATATAAGACATATTTACTTAATTTGATTAGATTAACGATGTTAGTTAAGTTAATTAAAATCACATAATATTACCAAAATGCCCTAACAACCTACCTAAATTCATATCCTCATTCATTCTCTTGCTTTTTTATTATTGAGGAGTATCAATAGCGATAATTTAAAGAAAATATGAAAAAAATAGAAAGCAGTCTTATATTTAGGAACAAACCCACCTTTCGAAATAAATCATATATAAACGCATTTGAGTCCTTGCTAATTCTTTGATTGCTCTGCTGATAGTCCTTGCTAATTCTGATGTTGATACAGAGCATTTTAACACTCCCTTCATCCTATATTATAATGTCTTTTATTTAAATGTACTCCATCCGTCCTATATTATAATGTCTTTTTTTTTTAAAATGACATTGTCTTAAAATATAAAGTCCTATTTGACTTTGTTTGAATAATTAATGTTTTTTTCCTCATTTTATGCATGCATTTTTCTCACACATCCTCTTTTATAATCTTTTCATAATAACCATCTCTTACTTATTTATAAATAATGGTACTTTTAAAAAAATGGTATACTTCTTATATATTTATTATTTTTAACTAACTTTAAATTATTTTTTAAGAAATCATAAGGGAAAATTAATTAGAGATCCCTGGGAGGACACATAATATAAGAAAAGTCTCACTAAATGCCCAAATTAAAGTAGGGTCCCAAGGGACCTCATTTTTATTATGTTCCAAACCCAAAAGACAATTTTACCCTCCCCTTATAATTGTCTAAATGAAACACTGATTTTCATTCATTGTCACTCTCCCTCCAGCAGCATCAGCGAGTTCTTGAGGGCCAGGGAAGAGCACTCACCAACACTCCTTCATCCATCATCCATCATCCATCATCCATCTTCCATCTTCATCCAACTAAGATCATGGACTCTTGGATTTGTCTTTTCAACTAGTGGTATGTTGAGAAAATCAATTTGCCATGTTTGTTAGGAATCTGATTTGGGATAAATGGTTTAAAACAAAGGTCAAAACTTTCCATATAAATTTAATTTTGGTTGAATGTTTGAACATAGAACATGCTTATACCCCTGTCTTAGTGATTTTTTGTTGCATTTATTTTGTAAGTTGGTTTCTCATTAGTTGTTGATAAGGGATTGGGTTGGTGCTATATTTAGGGGTGTATAAGTTCTGTTTTTTTGTCCAAAAACAGGGGAAATCAGAAAAGACTGTAGCCTTTTCGGTTTCCACATCAGTTAAAATTTCTATTGTCGTCAGAGCTCAAATAGTTGTTATTGCAGGTCATTCAGTTGTAAATAACAACTTTCTGGAAGACAGTTGAAATTTTGAATGAATTTTATTGGGGATGGGTTTTATGCTCTGTTATGTTGTTCTAAGACAGGGGTGAAGTAAAAGGTTGAAGCTTTGTTGGGTTAACACCAATGTGTTGGTATTTTAATAAGGTGTTTTCATTACTTTAATATAAAGTTGTCACAGATGCTCATTAAGTCGTTATATCTGGTCATTTACTTGTGAATAACAATGTTTCTATGCAGGATGAATGAGAAGATGGCGGGGACATCAGGGAAGCATGTAATATGTTTGTTGCATACGGGTGGACGATTTATAAATGGTGAAGAAGGTGAGATGCAATATGTGGGGCAGTACCATATCAAGAACCATAAAGGAAGGCACTACTTATGGAGAATTGAGAACAATTGTAGTATCAAACATTGTTTTGTACAAGGTTCAAAAAACCGGACCGGGCATCGAACCGGATGAGGCACTGGTTCAAGGGTTAATGGTCGGATCGGGGTCGGACCGGGTCAAACCGGATTATATTAAAATAATAAAATTTTATTGATATTAACATTAATAATCACTAATATCAAAATGTAAATGTAGATAGGTATGCATGATTCATCAAATATGAATATTTTAATGTTTTTATAAAGGAAAAAAGAGAAAATATTAGTTGATTACACGTGAAAATAAATATTATTCTACAATCCACAGACTAAAATACAAATATTAAGAGTAACAATAATAAAATATTAAGTATATGCAAGTAAAATAGTATTTAAAGTATTATAGTTTTCTAATTTCTAAAATTGAGTGAAATGAAAGTTAGTAATTAGGTGAATTATAATAAAATAATTTTTTTTTAAAAAAAAATGGCCAACCCGGTTGAACCCCAGGGTTGATCGGGTCAACCCGCCCCTTGGCCGGTTCAATGACGCCTCCGGTTTTCCAGCTCACTCGAACCGGACCAGTGGCCGGTTCACGGTTGAACCGGCCGGTCCAGGTATTCTTTCCTTGGTTTTGTATATGTTTACCACTTTTTGTAAATGCATATGTCATTGTTTTGTAAATGACACACACAACCCTCAAGCTTGTTTTGGAGAGGATGTAAAACTAGTGTATAATGGCTAATTTTTTGTTGGACTACTTGTCCATGAATTGTAACTGGTGCTGAATGGCAAGTAAGTTGTCTATGAATGGTAAGTTGTCTTTAATGACAAATGTGAAATGATTCTGTCTTGAAACTTGTTATGATTACCCAAAACATTGTTATACATGCCCAGAAGGTTGTTATAGACAGGCCAAACATTGTTATAATGATAAGGTTGTGTTGTATATGTGTATTAGTCATAATCTTGCTACAGATGACAAAGTCAATCCCATTTTCTGTTATCCTTGTGCTAAAAGTGCGACATTAAAGAAATTAAATTGACTTGTGACAGGTGCCCATAAGTTGTTACACATGATCAGAAGGTTGTTAAAGACAGCCCAGAAGTTATTAGTACAAAATTTTTTTACACAATATCAGTGGTGCCCAATAACTTGTTATGCGTTGCCTAAAAGTTGTGACGATTGAAACCCACTTTCAGTTATCCCTGTGCTAAAAGGCAACTTTCAAGAAATTAAATGACTTGTGACAGATGCCCAATAAGTTGTTACACATGGTCAGAAGGTTGTTAAAGACAGCCCAGAAGTTGTTAGTACTAAAAACGTTTACAAATTGTCAGTTGTGCCCAATAAATTGTTACTAATGCCCAATAACTTGTTACGCGTTGGCCAAAAGTTGTGACGAAGCAAACCCACTTTTAGTTATCCCTGTTCTAAAATGCAACTTTCAAGAAATTAAATGACTTGTGACAGGTGCCCAATAAGTTGTTACACATGGTCAGAAGGTTGTTAAAAACAGCCTAGAAGTTGTTAGGGCAAAAAACTTTTACACATTGTTAGTTGTGCCAATAACTTGTTACTAAAAGCCAATAACTTGTTATGCATTGGCCAAAAGTTGTGACGATGGAAACCCACTTTCAGTTATCCCTGTGCTAAAATGCAACTTTCAAGAAATTAAATGATTTGTGACAGGTGCCCAATAAGTTGTTACACATGGTCAGAAGGTTGTTAAAGACAGCCCAGAAGTTGTTAGGGCTAAAAACTTTTACACATTGTCAGTTGTACCCAATAACTTGTTACTAAATGCCAATAACTTGTTATACATGGTCACAACGTTTTTACAAACAGCCCGCCCAAAAGTTGTTACAACCTAAAATCTTGACACCTAATAACAACTTACACAATCACTAAAAATTGCTACACAAAGTTAAAATGCTGTTAAAATTCACATAATTTATACAACTTGTCTTCCACCCTAAAACTTGTTAATAAAAGTTACTACACAAGGCCTAAAAATTGCTACATAAGGTCAACATCTATTTCTTCCTCTTCCTTGAGATGTCTTCCACCTTAGAAAGGACATTCTGTCCATGCAAGTTGTTCTCGTGTGTGATGAGCTACCACAGGCATTCAACCTTGAGCAAGATTATGACTAATACACATATACAACACAACCTTATCATTATAACAATATTTGGCCTGTCCATAACAACCTTCTGGGCATGTATAACAATGTTTTAGGCAATCATAACAAGTTTCATAACAGATTCATTTCAAATTTGTCATTAAAGACAACTTACCATTCATAGACAACTTACTTGCCATTCAGCACCAGTTACAATTTATGGATAAGTAGTCCAACAAAAAATTAGCCATTATACATTAGTTTCACACCCTCTCCAAAACAAGCTTGAGGGTTGTGTGTGTCATTTACAAAACAATGACATATGCATTTACAAAAAGTGGTAAACATATACAAAACAATGTTTGATACTACAATTGTTCTCAATTCTCCATAAGTAGTGCCTTCCTTTATGGTTCTTGATATGGTACTGCCCCCACATATTGCATCTCACCTTCTTCACCATTTATAAATCGTCCACCCGTATGCAACAAACATATTACATGCTTCCCTGATGTCCCCGCCATCTTTTCATTCATCCTGCATAGGAACATTGTTATTCACAAGTAAATGACCAGATATAACGACTTAATGAGCATCTGTGACAACTTTATATTAAAGTAATGAAAACACCTTATTAAAATACCAACACATTGGTGTTAACCCAACAAAGCTTCAACCTTTTACTTCACCCCTGTCTTAGAACAACATAACAGAGCACAAAACCCATCCCCAATAAAATTCATTCAAAATTTCAACTGTCTTCCAGAAAGTTGTTATTTACAACTGAATGACCTGCAATAACAACTATTTGAGCTCTGACGACAATAGAAATTTTAACTAATGTGGAAACTGAAAAAGCTACAGTCTTTTCGGATTTCCCCTATTTTTGGACGAAAAAATAGAGCTTATACACCCCTAAACATAGCACCAACCCAATCCCTCATCAACAACTAATGAGAAACCAACTTACAAAATAAATGCAACAAAAAATCACTAAGACAGGGGTATAAGCATGTTCTATGTTCAAACATTCAATCAAAATTAAATTTATATGGAAAGTTTTGACCTTTGTTTTAAACCATTTATCCCAAATCAGATTCCTAACAAACATGGCAAATTGATTTTCTCAACATACCACTAGTTGAAAAGACAAATCCAAGAGTCCATGATCTTAGTTGGATGAAGATGGAAGATGGATGATGGATGAAGGAGTGTTGGTGAGTGCTCTTCCCTGGCCCTCAAGAACTCGCTGATGCTGCTGGAGGGAGAGTGACAATGAATGAAAATCAGAGTTTCATTTAGACAATTATAAGGGGAGGGTAAAATTGTCTTTTGGGTTTGGAACATAATAAAAATGAGGTCCCTTGGGACCCTACTTTAATTTAGGCATTTAGTGGGACTTTTCTTATATTATATGTCATCCCAGGAACCTCTAATTAATTTTCCCAAATCATAATTTAATTTAAAAAACCTTGTATTTTATATCTTACTGCTCCACCTACTGATGAATAGTGCTAGATAGTTTTATATCTCTTTAAAAGGGAGTCTGAGTAAAACGAAAATCTATGGAACTTTTGTACGACATCTGAAAAGAGAACCTGAAAAGAAAAGAAGCCAATCACCCAACAATCTTCTAATAATAAAGTGATTGAAATTTTTCAAAAAATTAAATAGTATCAAAAGTAGACGAGACGCAAAGGAGATTCCCTTTTAATCCATACGAGACAGGACTAAATTATTTGTCCATGTCTGGATCTAATTTAACAAAAAGAAACCGATCAGTGGTATGAACCCTTTTTTTCCACGACCTATGGCCCAGTAGATTCCATTAACAGACCATCCGTATGGTGGCAAAGCAAAATCAGGTTCTCAGCTTGACTTATTCTTGATCTACCCATTTAAAATTAAAAGCAGCTTTAAGTGAGGTGAGTCTAAAAGAATCAACTTTCAAACAGAGATTAGGAACTCATCAATCGAAAAGCTAAGCATATCTGAAAAGGGCTCAAAGCTGCTTGATTTTTAATCCACAGACGTCTTTTTCTAGTAGTTAATATGCACCAACCCACTATCATAATCCCATTGTCATATCAGCCATACTGCTAGGTATCCAAATCCATGTCAAGTTGCGCAGAATTTCAACGACCCCAAGACCCAATCTCACTAACCCTTTAACAACCCAGAAATTTTGTAGCCATTTGTTTAGTGGTAATCACGTGCTTAGCTTCATCTTTGGCCCTTAATTTGTAAATGTTACTGTAGTACGTAAATTACAGCCATTTATGAATTCATTTTTTTTATAACAAAATTTTAGGAAAGGGGTTTGGCTCACCCACGATCCAAGGCAGTCTACGTGATCAAATGTTCAAATACAACAACAATAATAAAACCTTATCCCACTAAATAGGGTTGGCTACATGGATCATACGGCGCCATTGTGCTCTATCAAAAGCCATGTTTCGTGTTAAATTATTAATCAAAAGATCTCGTTGGATAACTTCGTTCAGTGTTCTCTTCGGTCTCCCTCTCCCTCTTTTAAGAGGGCTCCACATTATTTGATCAACTCTAGTTCCCATCAAATGTTCAAATATAATTTAAAAATTCGAGGCGCTTTATAAGTTCCTGTTCTTGTCAATCCATTGGAGAAGTTAATGCTCAATTGCTCATCACGAGCCTATCCCACTCAGACCCGACGTAATGTCATTGCCATGAAAGACATATTTTTCATGCCAGCCTATCCGTACCATTGTGTTTTCCCCTGTCACCCTCTCCGCATTGATAGCCTTTACCCTTTACACTGTTTCACGGGGCAGGAGTTACAGAAGCAACAGCTCGGATATAAAAACCAGTACACTAATGATGAAGACAATGACTGTAAGAAAATACCCCACCAATCTTACTGTACATAACAGAAGAAAATTCCTCACATTTAAAGACTTAAAAGAAGTTAAGAGAAAACCCCACCCCATAGAGAAAAAACTGAAGCAAACACATCAAATGATTAAGCCATAGAAAACTCGTTGAGAATCCCAATTTCAAATGCCGAGGAGATCAGCGCGTGGAGATTGAGTAGTTTCATCCTTCAATTCTTTAGATTGAGTGGTTGAAGCCTCTGAAGTGTTTGTCGATGACATAGGAGATTCTGTGATTGCAAGGTCTGCCTGTTTAGAGCCTGGAGGCTTCGGAAGTTCGGTTAGGATTTGAACAACTTCGCGCATAGTTGGTCTCTCCACTGCCTGCTCTTCCACACAAAGCATGGCTACATAAAACACATGCACCACCTCTGGAAGGGGTACAGATGAGAGTCTAGGATCAAGAACTTTAACGACTTCTTCCTTCTTTGAGTCCGTCATTTTTCTGACCCATTGCACAATGTCCACCCCATCACCAAATTCTCCAACTGGTTTCCTGCCTGTTATAAGCTCCAAAAGCACCACTCCAAAGCTGTACACATCGCTCTTCTCATCAACTTTTAGTGTGTAGGCATACTCTGCAATCAACAGTTTAACTTGAATTACACCAATGACATTGAAATCATTTGGTAAAATTAAAAAAAAAAAAAAAGTGATTTGCCGTTTAATTTGACGTTCTTTTCTAATCATTATCACTGTTTTCGGTTGTGAACATCTCAATAATTCCATCATTTATTCAACTTTGGAAGGCTACTGTCAAGCATCAAATGAGGCATCCAACTGCAACGCTACCTAACACTTTACTTTCAAAGCCAAATTTAGTGGACTAATCACGAATCAAGAGGTCCTATCATAAAACTTCAAGACAGACAACATAACCCTTCCTATGACGGTCAGTCAAAGACTCATACCGAATGTTAAGGATTATGGATGAAAGAATCGAACAATGAAGTTGAGGTTGTACAAAATAATCAAAAAGTAATTCATTAATTATTATTCTAATCCTGAACAGTGAACAGTACCTGGAGCTATGTATCCATATGATCCAGCAATAGCCGACATGCATTCAGAAGTTCCTGAATCTTGAAGAAACTTGGCAAGCCCGAAATCAGCAACATGTGCTTCAAAGTTGGAGTCAAGGAGGATATTGTTCGATTTTACATCTCTATGGACTATAAGTGGCGAACAGTCATGATGAAGGTAGCAAAGTCCCTTTGCAGCCTCCACAGCAATTTTATACCTGGTGTCCCAAAGCAAATGACCCCCTTTCTTACCATGAAGAACTTCACCTAGACTCCCATTCGGCATGAATTCATAGACCAAAAGATTTGTTTCATTGTTTGAACAGAAACCTAGTAATCTCACAATGTGTCTATGTCGGATTCTCCCTAATGTCTGGATCTCCGCATTGAACCCATGATCATGAGAAGAACTTCTGCTCATAGCTGGTAATCTTTTCACAGCAACCTGATCCCCATTGGGCATTGTCCCTTTGTATACAATGCCTGCACCTCCTTTCCCTATGATGTTGTCCTCTTTCAGGCTATCTAAAACATCATCAACGGAGAAGTCCAAGCGTTGGAATGTAGTCAACTTAAATGCACGAGCTTCGCTGGCCTTCTTCAGTGACCGAGCTTTTATTATTGCCGCAACTGCAAATGCAATGGAACATACAAGCAACCCAAGCACCAGTAAGAGCTTCATAGAAGCAGACAGAGGACCTTTAACATGAGGCTGGTGAGTGCCATTTACAACCCCATCTTTGCAAGGACCCAGATATGGACCACAAAGATCAGAGTTACCCAGGAATGATGTGTAGTTGAAATAGCTAAACTGGCCAGTACCAGGAACCAAACCAGAGAGATTGTTGTATGAAAAATCAACAGAAGTCAAGCTTTGCATGGAGGCTACTGATGAAGGAATGCTGCCAACTAGGTGGTTCCTTGAAAGATTCAAGTAATTCAATATTCTCATACCAGTGATCTCATTTGGAATCTCACCAGAAAGTTCGTTGCGGCTAAGATCAACAAACGTCAACAACTTGCAATGACTTATTTCCGGAGCAATAGGGCCTGAGAATTTGTTATGACTAAAATCTACCTTTGAGAGCTGCTGCAACCTCCCAATCTCAGGGGGGATTTGACCTGAGAACTTGTTGCCATCAAGAAGAAGCTTCTGCATACCAGAAAAGTTCCCAATCGTTGGGGGCAACTCCCCAGAAAGCTGATTGTTGGATAGAATGATCTGACCAAGATCCACAGAAATACTTGCATGAGGAAACTGCCCAGAGATGAGATTATCCTGCAGCTCAACCTGAGTGAGTTTTGGAAGCCCAAAAAGTCCCTTCGGTATTGACCCATTTAGAAAGTTTTCTCCCATACGAATCCTGGTCAATGACTCACATCTCCCAAGCGATTCAGGGATAGGACCAAACAGAAAATTCTCCAGAATAATCAAAGTCTGAAGATGATTGCCAAAGCACATATCAGGAGGCAAAGTCCCAGTCAATTTGTTAGACGATAGATCAACAAACACAAGCCTCCCATTCTTTCCCAAACCCTGAGGAATACTCCCAGTGAAGTTATTCTCCCAAAGCTGAAGCACCTCAAGCGAAGGCAAATCCTCAATAAACTCAGGAATATCCCCATGAAGCTTATTCCTAAACAAGTTCAAAAGCGTCAGATTCTTCAGCTCACTAAAGCTCTCCGGAATCTCACCAGTAAGCGCATTATTAGACAAGTCCATAGACTTCAAGCTCTTCAATCTCCCAAGCTCAGGCGTCAAAGACCCTGAAAGACCATTCACCTGAAGAAACAGAGTATCGAGATTCTGAAGCTTCCCAAGTTCAGGAGGAATCTCACCAGTCAATCCACAGTTCGCCGCATCAAATCTAACAAGACTTGTTAAATTCCCAATCTCAGGTGGTATACCAAGTGTATAAGCATTGAAGTATCCGATATACAGTTCCCGAAGACTGGTCAAATTTCCAATCTCCGGCGGAATAGTACCATTAAGCTCATTACCAGAAACAGCCAAATACTCCAAATGTTCCCAAAGTCCGTACTCCTTTGGGATCTGACCGGAGAAAAAGTTACCCCCAAGATGTAAATGACGGAGCTTTGTCATCTGGGTAACCATGTTTGGAAGAGATCCACTCATATTATTGTTATACAAGTCGAGAACTTGAAGGTTCTTGAGGTTGGAATATTCGTTAGGGAAAGTGCCATTGAAGGCATTGTTTGAGAGGTTGAGGAAGCGGAGGTTAGGAATGGCTGAGATCCCTGAGGGGAGGGGACCAGAGAACTGGTTACCAGCGAGGGAGAGGTTAGAGAGGAATGGAAGGTGAGCGAGGTCGTTGGAGAGTGTGCCGGAGAGGCTGAGGCCGGTGAGGTTGAGAGAGGACACGTGGCGGAGGGAGTCGCAGGTGACGCCGGACCATGTGCAGTAGTCAGAGGAGGAGTTCCAGGAGGAGAGAGAAGAGTGAGGGTCGTTGGAAATGGAGGACTTGAAGGAGAGAAGGGCGTGGTACTCAGAGATGGGTGAAGAAAGGGAGTGGTTGAAGTGGAGAAGAAGAAGGAGCAAGAGAAGGAGGCGCATTTTTGGGCTTGGCAATGTTGGAATGGTTAGTGGAGATGGAAGGAGGATAGAAGAAGAAGAAGAAGGGGTGAGTGTAGGTACAGAGTGTGGGGTGAATGAGAGAGAGTAAAGGAGGAGACAGTCATGTTGTTATTTCTTATCATCTGAATATAAAAGAAAAGGCAGAGGGAAATTTGTCAATATGAATTATTTTGACTTTTCCCCAAATTCACTGTTCTATCAATATGTTGGCATAGGGCGGCATTAGGCACACCACCACACTCTAGTTAATGGAAATCCATGACTATGCTTTTATCCTTTTTTGCATCAATATGTGTATATATATACCCTCATCTCCTAAATATAAAATATATTTGAGGATACGATTTTATTCTTAAATATAAAATATTTATTTATTTTTTTCAATATTTTTTGAAATTATCCCTATTAATACCCATAAACAATAAACAAACAAGAGAATAAGGGGGGAATAAAAGTAAATGGTAAGGATGTTGTGGTAATATCATGTGATTTGAACTAACTTAACTAATATCATCAATCTAATCAAATTAGGTAAATATGTCTTATATTTAGGAATGGGGGGAGTAAATATATAATTTGAGTGTGGAGTATTTTTATTTATTTTTTTGTATTTTGGTAAATCTAGGAGGGCAAAATGGCACAAAAATACATTGAGATTTTTAAAATCTTGCAATTGTTAATATAATGCCTTAATAGTGAATAATGTTACTCAACTAGTTAAAATATTTTATATGAGATTTTGAAGATATTTATGTCATTTTCATATTAAGAATTGTTACTCAACGCTATTGTTTAGGTTATGTTCTCTCTGTACTTTATTATAAGCTTTGAATATTAATTTGTGTTTGTAAATAAAACTAGGTTAAAAATAATAATAATAATTATCTTATAAATATAAATTGTTTTTCAATTATACCCTTATGAATAAATATGAAACAGAATGTAAGGGGAAAAGAAAACGAGAGAATGTGACAATATATTGCAAATGAAAGAGAACATATAAAGAAAAGATAAACAATGGTAGAATGATGAAAAAATTGCAATTAATGTGAATACAAATCTAAAATAAAGTTTATATTTTAGGATACACATATTTACCAATTTAAAGTTTTTAATAAGCTATATAATTGGGAATAAAATTTAATATATTCTTGTTACATATTTATATCATATTAGTGGAATTATTTAAAATATCTTCATATATTTTGTAGAATGATGTATAAATGGGAAGGCAAAAAACTTGAAAGTACTAGTAGCTTAGAAATAGGGAAGAAGAGAGTAATTTTTTGTTGAGTAGATAGATAGATAGATAGATAGATAGATTGGTGGGCTTTGGAGAGAGCCAATCAAACATGGGTGACTGATTTACAAGTCATAATAGAGGATGGAAGGCGTGGCCTTTTGGGTAAATGCCAATAGCTGTCTCTTTCACTCACTCTCCCCATTTTCTGTTTATATCTTCCCAAGTGATCCCCACAATCCCCATTCTTTCAAATCTCAATGTCACATTTTCATCCCATTTTTTCCCCCATTGCTAATAGCTCTCCTCTCCTCCAACACAAATGAAGAAACCCACCCACACATGTTCTCAATATAATCACGTGTGTGTGTATAATATAGACTTTCACTTTCAAATGTAATAAGTAGGGGATTATGGCATTTCCATACCCAAATCACATTTGCCCAGCTAGCAAACCACTTTTAAAAATCACAAGCTTCAATGCTCTGTTCTCCTTGGGCAGTGTTCCCTCCCCACTTGTATCTTAGAGGAAAACGACGAAGCAACCATTTTAATGAATCATCTGTGACCGTAGAAAGAGGGTGTGCTTTCCTTTTGTAGTACTAGTTCATTTGATTTCAATTATAACGTAGAAGATCATAAGCTCACCCAGCTCGGCGTCCTGTTTGGACCGTGATCACTGATAAAGCTCAGGTCTTGAAATGATGTAACTATCCCTTTTTTTTTTTTTTTGCCATCTGAAAAATGATGTAACAATACAGACCTTAAAGTAGTGCTACATAATTTGCTTTATTAAAGTTTAATAGCTTGCGGGTTTTGAGGTGTCCGAGATGTATGCATGTGGTCAAGATTACACTCAGAACAAGATTTTGCTAGAGCTGAAACTGGGAAATCCCCAAGGCCCAACTTCATATCCATGCCGCAAAACACGTGCCCTTGCCCTAAAAAATGTCACTGTTTTACCATTATATGATTCTCTCTATGGGGATGCTATTCCCTTTTGTCTTCTCTTACCTCTGGATCCTCTCGCCCTTCAAGCTTCCTCCTCGACTACTTCACTTTCATCCTCCTTGCTACCTATTTCCCCACCTTTTCTTCAACACTTTCCAACCTCAGCCTCGATATTGTACACACTTTCAGACACACAAGACAGTCCTGTACACTCAAGAAAAATAATTAACGTATAAAGTTATTACATTAGCATTAGCTGCTAGCTAGCTTGGTTAATAGCCAATATTTGAATTTGATATCGGCAAGTCCCATTATGGATGCATGTTTTTGTCCTCTGCGACGTTGGCTAGATTGTAATATGTGAGTATGAAAAGCTTTCACAAAGAAGGATAAATGACAGATTTATTCATACTTTTCTTGTGCCTATAATTTATATATGGGTCCACCGGCTGGAAGAATAACATTAATGCGGTGAAAATTGAATATTTCATGGAGGCTGCATACAGATCCAAAGGACCAAAAGTGGCATCTTGTTTCTTTTGTATTAGGCCTACCTATGCGTTAAAAATAGTTTATGAACAGCCATGAACCTCAAGTACAAATTAATTAAAGAATTTGTTGTTAGTAACTCAAGATGAAACCCGTTATATCTCTCCACAAATGCATAACACAAACGAAAATTGAATATAAGGTATAGCCTAGGCTTAGCCTAAACTTCCTAGAGCACTAGAACCAGATAGATTTTAAAATATAAGACAGAGGCTGCCATACAAACACGAAAATTGAATCCTTCGTGACAAGTTTCTATTCGATATACAGGGTAACAATAAAAGCCAAAAACCGTGAGAGTTCCAACCAAGGCCAAGTGAAATGTTGCAATATGAACCTGTAAGAAACTTTTAAGAAAATACTACTCGTATACACACTTTAGTTTTTAAGCTGCTGACCTGTTCGAAACTGCCAAATTAAATAAAGGCCGGGTTCTTCCACGAATTCAACGACATTATACGAATGAGCAGCAGCAACTCTCTGTAAAGTTACTTTATCAGGCAGGTCAGAAGCTGCCACTTCTGGGTGCTCTTGCCGTTGTCTTTTGAGTTTTGAATATACTTTCTCCCTTTGTGGATGACTGATAAGTGATAACCACCCTTCCGCCCTAAAGAATAGGGGTGGGTATCGGTTCAGTTTTTCGGTTCAAAAACCGAAAACCAAAATTGGGATAAAAACAAAACCGAAACCGAAACCGAAAACTGAAAAAAAGAATTGTTAACGGTTCGGTTTTTCGGTTATTTCGGTTTTTGGGCTTTTTTTTCTTCAGATTTGGCCCATACAAAAATTCAACAAAAAAATGAAAAAAAAATAGATTTAATGTATCTAAATAGTTATACAAATTCTACATCTTACCCAAACAACTAAACTATTAATTCAACATGTCCAAAAACAAAGAAATTCTTAAAATTATACATTATATATCTTGTCCAAAGTAACTAAACTATTAATTCAACATGTCCAAAATAAAGAAAAGTTTAAAACATTCACATGTTTAAAAAGTTGTTTTTTTCTTCTTAGAAATCATATTTTATTTGTTTGGATTTTGAGATTTTTTTATACTTATTAATTGTTATCCTATTTTTAAATAAAAATTTTATATTTTTTTTAAATAAAATTATTTTTTTTCGGTTTTAAACCGAAACCGATAACCGAAAATGGAAAAAAATGGAAACCGAAACCGAAACCGAAAACCGAAAAACCGATACCGAAAAACCGAAATGCATTCGGTTCGGTTCGGTTTTTCGGATCGGTCCGGTTTTTGCTCACCCCTACTAAAGAAGTCCAAAAGTTCTTCAAAGCCAATAACAATACTTCATGTTCTGTGAAAACAAAAACAGAGTTGCTGATACCTTCGCAAATAAGGGTAATTAACAGGGAATGTACGTACGGTTTGTGGCTAATCTATTCCAAGACCCTTGATCACAAAATACACATATTTGAGGAAGAGAAAACATGTCACCCTTGCAATAATGTAAAGATTAAATGAGATGAGTTTGAGATCATATTTGACACTACCATATCACGTATGTCACATGCCACTTATATTTCAGAGAAGATGTGAAGATGTAATAATTTTAATGAATCCTGTAGCCTTAATTAGAAAGGGGGTGCGCTTTTGTTTGTGCCACTTCATTTGATTTGAATTAAGTGTATAAAGTTCATGATCAAGCTTACCCACTCGGGGTTCTGTTTGGGCGGTGGTCAATGATAAAGTTCCAATATTGTGATCGCTTGTCTCAAGAGATGATACATATGCTTGAGAAACAGTTTAGTGCTCCTAAAAAGATGAGCAAGCGGCATTCTTCCATTCCGAACCATCCATATTTAATATTTTTTAAAATTTATAATTTTTAAATTAAACCTATATTTTTTAACAAATTGATAAATAAAATATTATCTTTATTTTAGATTTTGCACCGTTAAAATAATTATCATTTAAAAATCATAAACTTAAAATAATTAAACTGGATCACGATCTGGAACGAGGAGTGGTTTTGCTCATCTTTTTGACGCATTGAAACTGTTTCCATCTGTTAGCTTGAAAGCAGTGGCCATACAGACATCATAAATCAGTCCTATACCTATCATCCAGCCTTTTCTAATTTTTCATCATCAATAAGACAAACAACATCCCTTAATAGAATCTTAAAGCACAAATTAGTAGAAGCAAAGCATTTGCCATCAATAACTCAAGACAGAAATCATTATATCTATCCCCAGGCACCAAAACACAGATTAGCAAGCCACCACTAGTTGCCTGCGAAGGCAAAGAAAGGGAACAGTATATATATATATATCATTCTCTATTATCATCTTCATGTACATCAAATTAAATCTGAGAGACATAGTTTGACCTACAAGGTGCAAGTAAGAGCAGCGGGAGGATTATTGGCGAAGCGATTGTGTCTTTACGGGGGTATGTGTGGGAAGTTGGATTGAAGAAGTCTATAGAGAGGGGAATTGAGAGAGACGTATGAGTTAGGGCGGCCTAGTGGGGGAAGCAAAGGGACGATTAATTGTCTCATAATATGAATGCAAATGAAGAAGATCGAATAAGCAGTGAAATTGAGTTGTTATTATCAGAAACGTGGCCGATTGTTTTGTTTGTGTGGAGGAGTGCTCATGAGGAGATTGAAGAGACAAAAATGGCAGCGTCCCATTTTCTGGCGGATTTGCTGTTTCTTTAAGACCTCACGTCCTTCTCTATTTTGTCTCCCTTCTTGTTTTTATGTTTGTTTCGCATCTTCCCAAGTCTGCTTTGACTATGACTCGCTGCCCAACGCCATTTTAATTAGTCCCCTTTGTCCATCTCCTTATCTTAGTTTTCTAACAAGTTATCCTCGAATTATTTTGGATTTAAGACTAATCTGTTTTTTAACATATAGTGCAAAGTGTTTTCATATCCCCTATAATTAGGCTTCCCATAATTTAAACTTATATTTTTTTTTCTTATAGGATGGAGTCGCTTCCCATACCAACCAACATGTAGTTAGTATCTTATCTGGGTCTTTCATGAATAGAGATTGGTGTTTGAACTGCCCACAGCGTTCACACAGGTGGAGGGCTAAATCACAACATAAGGTCAAACTAAAATTTGTTTTCTTGGGTTTGCGAGTTCTCTTCCCTTCAAAGAAGATAAGATGTGGATAATTCAGAAGAAAACAAAGCTCCAGATGACTTCTGGCTTCGTAAGACCTAAAATATTGTATTTGGACCCAGGAAAAAGTTGGAGTGCAAGAAAAGGCTTGCAGCCACCCAAGAGATATAGAATGCCGTTTTCTAAATTCAGGCCCACAGATATTGAAAAGTTTCTTTGGACCCAAAAAATTTGGCCCAAATAACTTTTCAAGAACACGGGGAACATTGACCAGTGGTCTTTTGGTGTTCCTCCATGGTGGAGGTTCATGAGAAACCATAAACTAATGAACATTACTGGTGTTAACGTGTCCGCCTCAAATCTTTTCCTGCTGGGAACTATGAAAACGTTGTTAATTATAACGCTCCCTTTATTTTATGATCTAATAGTACTTTCCTACATAAAATTTAGAACCAGAAGACGTCAAACGGAACGAAATACTGCAGCTTTATTCTTTGGGATGTAAAGTCAAGCTTATTAGCCATTTCATTAATTTTAAAAGGTGCCCACGTCCCGCCCACGGCGTTGGCTGCTCTGTTTTTACTACTATACTTGAACATTAAATGATGAACAAATGGGGTAAACGTCAGCACAGAAAAAGACGATATGGAAACAGAATGTGAAAAAAAATTAAACAACCCCGAATAAAGAACGTGCCATTAAAAAGTATTGACATATTATGTTATTGAAAACTTGCATTTCGGGTCTCTTGGATTCGAGCAAGAAGACAAGTTCGGGGATCATTCAACTTTAATTCGATGGAGTAATATTAACGACGGCGCAGGACCATCAAAAAGTAAAAGCCGGACTCGCCTACAATCCCTTTCCAATTAAAAAAATAACATCTGCAATGTTCTATCAACTAACTTGCTCTCAATGAAGTGACACTTGCACTAAATTACTTCAATTATTGTTGGAATGTCCCTATCCGCCCCTTATCACTTACATGTAAAAATGTCCAATTAATCGCATATATGTTGGTGTCCGTTACCATTAAAAAAAAAATTGATGAATATCTTACATAAAGCCAAACCTATAATATAAGCAGGTCAGAGAACCTACATAGAAAACTTATACAATCTTGTAAACTCATATTAGCAACTTTTGATAAGGAGATTGTACCATTTAATATCCTCCTTATTTTTGAATCTTTAGAACTAAAAGTAAGAAAATAATCAGAAGGGTTGGTGATACGCTGCTGATTATACACAAACATTAAGATCTGTCTCAGACTAGATAATATAAAAATCCACCGATCTTGCCGTCTCTGCTTTTTGAAAGAGAAATTGTGAAAAGTCTCCCCCTAAAAATGAAGTGAAACAACCAGAACTTCATGTCTCCTCTCCTGACCTCTTTGTTGAAACTTATAGAACGAGTACATATTAATTAACCACCCACAATTCAGCTGATTCTGGCAATAATAGTTAATCACAGTCTCATCTGCCAAAGAAAGTGTCGTATGCCCATGAGAAGATGTAATCATGGTTTGAGCATGAATTTGTCAGAAGGTTGCATGAATTACCTGTTGAGGATGCATAGAAACATTATTGGCCAATCTTTTATTTCTGAAGAACCAAATAAAATAAAGGATCCAATCAATCATATGCCCAATTGATTCTAAACTATTGGTGAAGGAATCCAGTAACCAATTCCTTAATTATGATTAAGGAACCTTATCAGACAATAAGGAAGTAGGGCATCCAAATCAAATAGCACGAATCCAAGGACATTGGAAAAACAAATGATAAAGGGTCTCATTATCACAAGAACAAAACAAACATTGATTCGACCGGTAATGAATCCCAGAGAAATCTTCACAAAAATAGAACTACACGAGGTAGAAATTTTAGTTTTTCATTTGTTTCCAAAAAGAATGAAAGTTAAGAGGTTCCTCCTGGGTATATTGAGTTAATAATTTATAACCATATTTACCAATAAAATTTCCTTTCCAACAAAGAGAATCTTTTGAACCACCTAGAGAAAATGGTGTAGAAATGATCTTCGCTGCCACCTGGTCAGAATATAAGGATTGGACCAAGGAAACATTCCAACATCCTCTATGATGTAGTAATAAATCGTTTACAGTAGTAATTGACGGTGGACGATTACACTGCAATGGCCACCACACTGCAATGACCAAGCGAGGTGATCAGTTATTATCCCCTGAATTGCAACACTTTTATTATTCCACAACGAAGATTGCACAGATCTTTTGATAATAAGACCATCAATTTGATTAGAAATAAATTATTACAAATAAACAATGATGTGAGTTATATTATACACCGCCCTCCGAAAGTTTGACTGTGCTCTATGTGTAATTGACTAGTGTATAATTATGTTAAGATCCGGTCGCTAGAGCCACTAAGCAAATATTTCCCCTGGTTTTTGTTACAGGGAAGTTCCTTCTCCATGATTCTATTATGAATTCTTTTATAAGGTGCCCCTAAAAGCTTTTTTTGTGCGGCCTTAATTGCTTAATATTTTCTAACTTAGCAAACGATCTCGTAACTAACTCGTTTTGCCTCGATTCAATGAATTAGTTTTATTGAGGAGAATTTGAAAAATGTATAAGCATTAGCTAATGTCGGTTAATTTAAGTCTTTATTTTATATATTAACAAGTCCTTTATAATAAAAAGCAGAGCGATTATATAATACTCCCTTCGGTCCTAATTATAAAATTAAGATGACATTTTTGGAGAAATTAGCATGCAAAATAAACCACATTTATTTGTTTATATTTATCTTTTATTCTCAAAACTAATTTATTTTACTTATAAACTAACGTATAATCTAATTACATATAACATACACTCCCTCCGTCCCTTATCATAAGAGCGAATGAGGTAAAATCACATAAATTAAGGAAGTAGTTAAGAGAGATAAATATGTATGAAATAATCATGTTTTCTTAAGTTTACCCTTATTTATGATTGAGTATATAAGAGAGACAAATGTGATAATAGTGTTATAAATGAATATGAAAGAAAATGTGAATAGAGAGAATAATGATGGATACAGTGGGAAAATGCTCGTTAAATGTTTTGACAAATTTAGCCAGACCCTCATAAAAAGGGATAAAACCATTCAAATTTTTTGCTCTTATATATAGGAACGAGGGAGTATTAACAATTATTGGTTTATTTTACTTCCTTAATCTATCTCTACAAAAAAAGTCAACTTGATCTTATAATTAGGACAAAAGGGAGTATAATTAAGGACACAAGTACCCAAAACACACATTTAGAAATACATGCTTTATACCAAGTACCAATACTTGGTATATTTTTACATATAAATTTTGTGTCATATATATATAGAGAAATATATGTTCAGGTCCAAGTATTTTGGGTATAATTTCATCAATTTTCAAAAACTCAACCAATACCTCCAGAAAATTCGGATAAATAGGCTTTCACAACTCACAATGCTATATACTCCCTCCGATCCTAAATATAAGATCACTTTGACTTTTTTTTATGGAAGTTAAGGAAGCAAATTAGACCACTAAATTATAACTTATGTCATATGTAATTAGATTATATGTTAGTTTATAAGTAGAATTGAGTAGTTTTGAGGAAAAAAAGATAACTACTCCCTCCGGTCCTAATTATAAGAGTCAGTTGACTTTTTTGGAAAAATTAAGGATGCAAAATACACCACTATAAATTCTTTATAATTATCTTTTTTCCTCGAAACTAAGTTATTCTACTTATAAACTATCATATAATCTAATTACATTTCACATATATTAAGATTTATGGGTCTAACTTGTTTCCTTAATCTCCCCAAAAAAAGTCAACTGGCTCTTATAATTAGGACCGGAGGTAGTATTAGACAATTTAAAGTGATTAATTTTGAATTTTTTTAAAAGAATTAAAATAATCTTATAATTAAGACCGGAAAGAATAGCAAAGTAATAAACGAGGCTCGAATGAGCGATTATTCGTCGTTATATTCATCATCTTCAAAGTTGGTGGACCTGCAATTAAGTCGAACTTTGCTATAAAGGGGGTGGGAAAACGATGGAATAGGAGGAAAGTTGTTTGAATTAATTTGAAACAAAATTATAATCAATCACCGACCATTGTATACACGGATTAGTAATTAGTCAAGGGGTATAATTGAGTCTAAAATGGTCGATGCAAAGGTATGAACATCAACAAATGAAACTATCTGAGATAATATGAATGAATCATAAAGTCCATCGCACATGTACCAGAAGATAATTTCATATGTTTCCCCAGCTGTTTTAGGTTAGTCACCTCGTTACGTGTGTGTGTTTGTGTCACGTTCTAAGTTCTATAGTACTATCATTTATATGTGTGTCAGCGTGTGTGGCAAAGACATCGAATATTAATTATCACTGCTATGATGACCACGAACACCCCCAAAAGTAGCATTTCGTTACACTTTTAACAACTTTGAGGCACGTGTTCACGAATTTTTCGCAGTCTTGCCAGGCGCGATGCCCCCCGTAACCAAAGTTTCGTGCATATCTGAATGTGTCATCAGATTGTAAGCCAATAATTTACGTATACTTTAATATGTTCTGGATACATAAAATTAATTAATCATATCCACAATGCATCCTAATTGAATTATTTCACTATTAAGCACATGAAATATAAGATTTTAAAAAAAGATTAAAGATTAAGAAGCCTGCTCTAGAAGAACCGATCGAAGCTTTTGTTTTTTAATGGATTATTACAAGCTTGGCGAGCAGATCGTAATCTGTGGTGGGGGCAAAGTGGTTTCCAATATTTAAATTGAAGCCGTATAAACAAATATAAGAACCTGCACATGGGTCCATGCCATACATATACAGTACTATACTACTATTACATCCTGCGATGTTAAAAATGGAGTTAATTCAAATTATTCCGTTGACTCACGCTGGCTTGATGCTAATAAAGACCCCACTTTGTCAAATTATTCCGTTGACTTACGCTTGTATATATGGGCAGGTCGTGGATCCGGGATATCTTCAAACAGAATTGAATAAAAGATAATTAAGTTGGTGAACCGTAACAGCCAAAACTCACGACCAGATATATGCAGTTCATATATTTTTTTCTTGGGAAAACAACAAAATATCATCGATCATTAGAAACACAAGTATACTAGACTAAGGAATATTGTAATTGGTAATAGAAATAAAGAAATGAAGTGATGAAGTATGTGAGATATCGTCTTTAAAACTAGACCCTTTTCACAACGGGGAAGAGGAAAGAAAGAAATGAAATTATTGAATATTAAACGTCCTCTCAATCAGTGAGATGATTAACAAATACAAATTGAAGCGATGATGACGAGCCATTTAGGGCAGGTTAACGTAGCGAAATAGTGAGCTACGCAAAAACAAGAATGAAAAACCCTTTGTGGCATCACCATTCAAACTTGGATCTAGAAAGACGAAAAAAGAAAGTGCGACGGTTAAAATTAAAATTAACAACAGTTATTCCTGATAACCATATTGTCCAATATTACTGTACAACAAAACACAAAGACATCTCGAACGGATCATTAATTTAATTGCCTCAGGCCCTGCCTTAGGCTTCTCACTATATTCTTTGCAGTCAAGCACTCTTCCTGGTTCATCTGCAACAAATTAAAGCAACTTTTAAATTAAAGAGAACTAACAAATGTTATGAAATGCATAAATGTTGTACCAAAGGACTTAAAAAATTAAATTTACCTTAGCAACAATAGTAATATCAACAGTGTTATCCCCAAAGGGTAAGAAGCTGCTACTTTGGACAATGAGATTGAGATGTTGCAAATGGGAGAGTATGGTGGCACAACATCCATTGTGTTTGTCACAGTGGATTCTGATTAGCACCTCCTTACCTGACACTCTTGCTTCGATCTCCGGCAGTGGCCGGTCGGATTTGTCATCGGAGGAGGAGCCATCATCGTCGGAGCAAAGAACAGACCTGTTCATAAACACTGCGGTTTCAACTGCTTTCTTGTTAACCTCTTCCTCAAGAGTCTTCACTCTCTCCTGAAGTTGTTTCACATAGTTGATTGCATCTCCAAGGACCGAAGCCTTATCCATCTGCACATATTTTGAAGAGGAAGTTAATTGATTAGTTTCCAGACAAAGTACATGAGTAGAAGATATATGGTGAGTAATTAGTAATAAACTGGCATAGAGTTAAAGTGTCGTACCTTTTTGAGGCCAGGAAGGATGGCGGAGAGAGCAATAAACCTCTGGCTGAGCTTTTCCCTTCGTTTTCTTTCGGCCATGACGTGATCTTGAGCCTGAATGGGATTTCTGGCAATGGAGGCAGTTTTTTTCTCATGCTGGAGAAAAAAGGAATCATGTTTGTGGTCATAGGCAGAGGGTTGATGAGAGATGGAGAAAGGAGCACTGAAGTCCAAGTTCTCGGTTTTAGGCTTGACAACAGCACCAGAATCCAGGCTGTGAAATTTCTGGTGAGAAGCGACATCTGGGGAGGAATTAGAGCTGTCAAAGGAAATGATTTGGGAAGTTGAATTAGAAGCTGAATTGTTGGAAGGGGCTTTTGGATCGCCCATTATCGTTGGGGTGGTGGAAGATGTCCAACTAGAGCTAGTGTTGTTGTTGATACTCTTGAGTTGTTTGGTTTCTCTTTGTTGGGAGACATAAGATTCAGGACTCTCCTCTGGGAACCACTCCTCACGCCTTCTTTTGGAGCCCAAACATGAGTAACTGTCGCCACATCCTGACAAATCTTGAAAGGTCTCATCGTCGAACGCCAAACAATCCAATTGTGGGTAGTGCTCGAACAGTCTCATATCCTCCATGTCCTGTCATGTTTCATATATTGATTAGTTTAAGATCCTTCCGCATATTCCTAAATTAATTTCACAAGTTCAGTGCCTTGTATGCTTACTAGCTCAGCGAAGTATTTGGATGAAATCTCCATCTAATCTCCTTTACTTTTCCTGAGAGAGAGTCGGGATAAGCAGCTTAATTAACACTGAAAAGGTACCTGCAAAAACTGATATTATCATACTGCTTCCAAAGTAACCTCCACATAACAACTTTCTATCAAATTTCAACACACACACACACACACTTATTGTAATGGCTTTTTATTCACCGGAGGTCCTCCATTATTACATTATTTATTTTCATGAGGAAGGCGTATCTTAGAATTTTCATATGGATCCGGGGTAAGATAGGTTATTATGTTTGAAAACTCAGTTAGAGCTCAGAGAGAAGTTTGAACTTTGAAGAGAAATTAAAACAGTGAAGTGAAAGGGAATAAAACAGAAATACGCGCTTACCCTGAGGGAAGATAGAAGAGGAACAAGATAGGATATGAAGACTATAATCTGTGTTCCCGTTATTTCTTCAGATGGGAAAGACTTGAAGTTGGCAAATGGCTTATATAGGGATGCTGTACACGCTTCATACGCAGCTATGGTATAAACCACGTGTGAAAATGGTCTCCTAATTGTTATATGTCTCTTCCAATAATTCGTTCCCTCTTTCACTCTCCTCAATTCACTTCTTTGGTTTAGACTGATCAGTCAAATTGTGGGTTCTTCCTTTGTTTTCTTTCCCTCTCTTTGATTTGTCTGTATTTCTTTTGGCACCCAAACGACTAATCCAGGCAAAACTCATGACGAAGCTATTTTTGGGGCTAAAATGTCAACGTAGCTGTCTGTACAGTCCAATTCAACCAATATTATATTGTGGACCCAAAGCAATTCCGTAAAAGTAAGTATGGTTGATATAATCGGGCTAGTAAAATTTAATTATTCAATCATGCTTTTTTTGGGGTTTTTTTTGTTTTATTTAAAAGGTACGTTGGTATTGTTTAATAACACGTGAAAAAGGTGTGATGGTGGGGAAGCAGGGTTCAGGGTTCAGAGTGAGGGAAGTGGGAATAGAATTTGGTGAGACGAGTTGACCGAATATGGCTCTTTGGGAACACATAGACTGACTCGTTTTAACGCCTCTATTCCGCCTTATTTTTTGATCAATATTAGTATTTTATAAAAGTATTATTCATTTATCATTGCTTAATCTGCAATTCAACGTAGTTTGACTAAAACACGGAGGGGACGATTGGAAAGGTTAGAGCTTCGAACAATGTGGATGTGCCATTATTCACACCCTCCCATTAAACGGGAATTCATAAAAGATGCGTGACCCCATTCCGACCACCCCCCTCTATATATGGGAAAATTAATTACAAGTCAGTCATATGTAAGAAACTTAATTAAAATAAAGGTCCCACGAAATCATATAACTAATCTCAAGTCCCACGAAATTGTTATCACCTGCTCATTAAGTTGTTATCAGCAACTCAAAAATTGTTACTGAATAAGAGTTAAATAGTTGTTATCGGCTGGTCAAAAATTGTTATCGTCTGGCTAAAAAGTTGTTACCACATAGTCAAAAGTTGTTAGTGAATGAGAATTTAATTATGAGTTAGTAATAACTTTTGATCAGATGATAATAACTATTTAACCTGCTGATATCAACTTAATGAGCATGCAATAATAACTTTCTGATAGAGACGTGAGATTAATTACTTAATTCCGTTGGACCTCATCTTTATTAACTTCCTTACATGAAATCTGTAATTACCGTGATATGTTTTCCTACCTTCCGTCCTTTTTCTTGATTCTTACCAAGAAGGCCAGTTCATTGTAAAACAGTGGTACGATGCTCATTCTGTATGTACAAAAAATAAGTTGCACTTGGAAGTTGAAAGGAAAAGATGGTTGAAAACACACTTGGTCGAAATTAAACTTTCATTAATTGTACAATCTCTTACCACAATTAATGAAAGTTATTATTATTCAAAATCAACCTCAAATTGACATTGTTAGATTATCAACTATGTTTCAATGTTACTAACAAACCATCCATTTAAACCATAAACTTCAAGTTTAATATGATTTCATCCAAATTCTAAAACAAAATATACTTTCTTTCTTTCTTTTTCTGAACTAAAAACAAAATACACTTTCTCAGGCCATATTTCATTTAATAGATCAAGCACTTATATAGAAGAGAGCAAGATGAAAATCCACACAGAATTTCATTCATAGCATTAAAAGAGCGAATTACACAGTTCAATCCATAAAATGGTTTAAAGTAACCCAAAAAGGGTTTTAGCTACACATAACAAAATTAACAGCTATAAAGGAGTTCATGACAGAAAATGAGAAGAAAAACATGGAAAAATGATAACTGATGTAACAATTTCTCCAATCCCACTATTAACCACTCACAATTAAACATTAAAACGTTTATATAGCTAACTATGTTAGGAAAAGGAACTTGCTGAGTAAAACAGCTAACATAGTTAGAAAAAGAATTTTCATAATATTTAGATATTATCTTTTTAATTCAAACCTCAACTCCAATCTCCGTCATCACAATATAATTTTCTCTCCGGTACAATCACAGAAATTTTCATTATCCATGATTAATCTCCACACATCATCCACAAAATACCATACCATAATAGGTATTATTCAATAATTTTTCCCCAGAATAATAGCAAGGTTCAGCGGAAGCATTATACAAAATATGATCCTAAATGTGGCAATACCTCCTGTCCTTCTGGTCCAGAATATCTCACGATATCAGTGAGAAGTTCCCGGATCCTTCCCTTGACCGTCTATACCGTACCGCTCCTAGGACCTGCAAAAGTGAGATCAACGGGGGTAGCCCCAAAACGCAACCACTGACTACTCATCTACGTGTGGTGTGTGCTAGCAAGGTGTCCAGTGGAATACATACATATATATATATCAATTCAGAAGCATGCTCAGGTATTCACATATAATGCACATCCTATTCCCAAAATCTCTTTTCATCATTTATAATTGTGGAATAACCCATCACAGTTCATCCTTAAGAATAATATATATATCATTGATAATTACAATCAACCCAAACGAATCTTACTAGAAACGTTGGGAAAACATGTGGGACCAGTCGGGACCTTCCACCCGTCCCTGATCACCACGGTACAGTTCACGAGGGACTCTCTACCCTCCCTGAATAGTACCACAGATTAGAAGGATCTCTGTCCTTTCTGAATCCGTAAGGGGCGATATCCCCTCTTTCGTCTTTCTCTCCTTTATTTCTCATAATATATCAATTAGTCCCTGTGGCGCAACAGGGTACCTCATCACGTGATGGCACAATTTCCAATTCACCGGTGTCACATACCCAAATAATTTCTCACATACAGCACATAGATATGCAACACCACAATCAGGCACCAGGCCTTCCAGTATTTTCATAATATACATATATTAAATAATTTCCAAAACCACATATATTTCCGTTTCAAATATTTCACATCACAAATTTATGCCATTTCAAAATAATACTCCACAGGACATTTATTATAAAAATATTAATATTCCAAGATCTCATTTCCATATCTCATCAATCATCAATTGATAATCAAATCTCAATTTGTGATTCAAAATCTTATCTCCATATAACATCATAATTTTCAAATAATAATATTTCAAATTTCTTACTAACACTACACACACACATAAACAAGCAGAAAGCGGTTACCTGATAGCTGGCACCAATCTCACAATAGTGCAGCTCCCCCGTACAGACTCAAGACAGCTCAAACACTACATAGAATATTATAATTAATCGCCTACCAAAACAAATTCATACATAGGAATTAAATTACTAATTACCCTTTCCATGCCCTCAGTTAATTTAATTTCTACTCAACATTTATTCTCCCTCCTTATCCCCAAAATTCATCTCTAATCCACTTGTACATATATCCCAGCCTAAATATTAATCTTTTCAATACCCATTTATTTTAAACCTTAACATCCAATAATCCCCATAATTCATCACCAATACCAATTTAAAAAATTCAAGCCTAAATGAAATTTTCTAAACATCCTCCAATTATTTCTTTACCTCAAAAATTCATTCCTTAATCCACAATTTATTTTCAAAACCTTAATAGCTCAACAAAGTCAAATTCAAGCCTAAAAATATTCCCTTTTCCAAATCAAAGCCTACACCAAATCTAATTTAATTAACCTCATTAATATTTTTGTTGGGCATAAACTATCCCCTTAAATTCATAATTACACAATTACCTATACAATATCCCACTTATCCAAAACTTAAATCCACCAATATTTTCTTGGGTCCAAATTCTAGTCAAACCAATCAATTAAATCTCCTCATATGACATTAATAAACATATAAAAATAATCAATTTAATTATTAGCACCTCAGATCATCAATAGCCCTATTTTTTATATATCTAAAAATCCAAAAATTCCTAATAATTAAGGAAACCTCCAACAATGAAAAATCTACTTAGAAAAACTCATAATCGAGGCCTAAGCTTCAATTTATTAATTTTAGGACTCCCAAAAATTACCAATTTAGACAAGGTCTAATTTTTCAAGTATAACAAATCGAAAAACTAATGACATAGAAAGGTAGAGGAGACTTACGGGATTCCAAAAATGTGCTTAGTTGGCCGAAAAACTTACTATTCCTATACTAATAGACTCTAATAAGTCTAGTGATAGGAATATATATGGTGGAAAGAGAGAGCAAGAGAGAGAAACGGAGAGAGAGAGAGAGTGAGACGAGAGAGAGGACGGGGAGGGAGTATATATATAATTGGTGCACAGTAACTCAATAGTAATGAATAGTAACTCAATAGTAATGAATAGTAACTCAATAGTAATAATAATAATATAATTGATGAATAGTAAAAGTTGAAAAATCACGGGTGAGGAACGGAAGGTCACGGATTCAATAGTAAAAAGACTGGGAATAATACACTACTCGGTCCTAAAATCCTCAATTAAATATTTAGGATGTTACAACTGAAATGATGAACAAATCTCTCTAAACTTCTCTACTTCAAGCCTTTAATGTTCAAGACTCTCTAAGCCTTCTCAATATGATACTATCTCTTAGAAAACTACCCCCAAGTGAGTTATGATCCTTGTGACTCAAAAACCTAAGTTATATGTTTGAGAAGTTGCCCAATTAATCAAAACGCATAGCAGAATGGATGTTCGTCATGAGTTTGTTGTGGCGAACCCATGCCGAACAAGTGAGGCAGAGAGTGATTTCGAGAGTTCATCGTAGGTTCGCTGTGGCGAACCAATTAGGCTTCTTCTTCGCCATGGCTTTGCTGTGGGAGGCTACGACGAATTCATGCTTCCTGATTTCCTTTGATCTTTTTGTTGTTTGAATCCCAGTCATTTGCTTCTCCTACACTAGTTGGGGTTCTTTCTAACTCTGTACACTTTACACTGGTCCACCTCCTCTTATACAAAATAGAGAGGGTTGATAAGTTTTCAAGATAATTCAATTATAAATGCATTAAACTCCAAATTTGAAACAAGTGTAAATTTCTCTTTAATTAGTTCACATTTTTCTTTAAGTGGCTATAAATTTGCAAAAATGTACCCTATAATTAATGTACAAGTATGAGAAAACTGTTATGAAATGTATGAAATTTTGGAACTTATTAACAATATAATAGCATGGAATCAAACTTATCACCTTTATCCTTAAGAGCACGCATTTAAAGTGAAATTATTGCTTCTTCTTATTGTGGTCTTGACTTGAGCATTAAAAGTGCAATCCATATTAAATGTCATCATATATATCATGCGAGAAATACATTGGTCTGCCCAACTTACGCACAATAATAGATATCCATCCCCGCCAGCAGTTCTCACCTCCTGTGAGTAGTGACTTTTGACATATAGCCGGTAAGCCACCTCAATAATTCCCATATATAATATTGGAGAATTAACCTCAAATTTCCTCAAAAACAATTATTACGTGAAAATTCTTCATATGTGTCTTGAAAATTCTTCATATGTGTCTTGAAAATTCTTCATATGTATTTTAAAAATATAGTGAAATTTTGGACGATTAAATGTTGGATTCCATAGTTTTTTAGATTTGAAAATATTCGTATTGATGTTGAAAATAAGCACAAATGTCTTTCATAATTGTCTTGAAAATTCTCTATATGTGTCTTGAAAATTTTATTGTGAAATTTTGGATGTTTTAGTGTTCGATTCTATAATTTTTGAGATTTAGAAGTACTCACATTGATGTTGGAAATAAGTACAAAAGTCTTAGAAATTCTTCATATATATCTTGAAAATCTAATACAAAATTCAATAAAGACATTTTGATCATTTAGTTGAAAAATTTAATTTTATTTTGACCCCTTGGAGGTGCAGTGAAATTTCATATTGTTTTTTGGGGAATCTGAAATTAATTCCCTATTATTGGGGTAAAGTGAAACTTTACCAATAATATAATCATCTTGCTCGACTAAAATTCTTACCTTCTGCACTGCTATTATACATATGATCCTTATGCTTTGCTTAAAAAAATTAATATTACCACCTGTTTTTTTTTGGACTGATTACCGCCTATGTTTAATAGTATAATATTTAATTTATATTGTAAATTATAATAAAAATTAACTCTTATACCAAAGATTTGAGCTAGTATATTATATAGTAGGCAAGTGTATCATCGTATTATTGTGGCATTGTTCGGTGCCCTTTCGGCCGGAAAAGCTGCTCATGACGGGGAGGGGAACCGATCTGTAATTTAATCAATGGAACTCCATAGACACCATCTTGACATGGCGCTTGAAGGTGGGAGAAAAGAGAAAGGAGGGTTTAATTTTCAATGAAAAAGTCAAAGGCTGCAGGGAGGGATGTTGATGTAGTACGGTACCAAAACGACAACATAGATTATCACGTGATAATTGTTGTTCCTAGATCTGTCCACCACCAATGCTGTTCTGCATTTAAATTGGATTTATATTCCTTTTGATATACATGGACGATTTTTTTCAAAAGAAAAGAGAAAAAGTTTCTACTTTTTAAGGGATAAGTGTGTATTTTACTTCGGAAGCTTTTTTTTTATTCAAAATTACCTTATTTAAAACGTAATAATATTGTCCAATATTCCTTCCGTTGAAAAATTCATGTTGACTATTAAAAAATTGACATTGATCATTAATATCTTAACGGTAAATGTTAAAGTTGCTATTTTTTAAAACTTTCATGGTAAGATTAGACCAAAAATTATTTCTGGAGTAAATTTGTTCTTGAGTGAAAGCTTTCGGAGTAAAATAAATCCTTAAATGTATTTTCAATGTTTTATATATATATATATAGATATATCATTCTTAAATTTCTGGATGAGTGGATTAGGGTTTTCTCATTCTCATTTGGCAATGAAACTACTGTCATGACCATTTATTTTTGATATATTCTCTTATTCCCTTACTCCATGTTCCCAACCTAATAATTAAAAAAATTATGATAAATAATCAAGACAATGTCTTTTTGTATATTTTAATAATACAGATTTAGATTACATGCGTTACTTATATAGTTTTAAATACTATTTTTCTCTTTTTATTTGGTCGAAGAAACGAGTTGTTATATTGTTCTGTTCAGAGTTTTGTATTATAGAGTATCAAAATAATGTCTGTCTAAATCTCATTATTGTATATTATATCTTGAATCTGAATGACGGGAACTATATTTAAAGCATTTTGTTAAACTGTTGGGAGGTGTTTTTGTCCTCGTTCATTTTAACTAAAATATTTAAGAAATTAAGATTTTCCTGTATCATCACAAGCTAACAACAAAGAGGAACAAGCCTTTTAATTTCTTATTGGTGAGATCTAATACATTGACAACATGCCATTGTACGCCAACAAAATATTTAGTATATTGTCAATCAAATGTTTCTGTTCAATAATTTCATTAAATACTTTAATTTGGTTAATTTTTTGAATTATTTTAATTATCTAAAGATGTGTGTTCCTCCCACCCAATAACGCTTCCAACAACCTTCTTTACATATGATCAAACCACCATAAACTATATATTTTCTAAATATATATCCTATGCCAGTAGTTCTTTTACTCGCATATCTATTGAAGCATTTTAATTTCACATTAGCTACTACCACCTTATGTTTGAGGTAGTTGATGATAAGGGTTGTTCTATATTATATATTGTTGGCGGTTTGTTTTATTGTTTTGATTTGGAATGACTTCTATCAATTCATATCAGTTTCTTCTGAGAAAACTAAAAATAGTGGAATAAAGGAAGCTTGGCAGACGCAGCGTATTCCAAAAGTGGGTAGTAAGAGATGACAGAAAAGACAAAAGTGGCCACTAAACAGAAAAAGACAAAAAAAGAGGGACCTAACTACCTAAGCCTCTACGTCAGGACAAAACCCAGGGGCTTTATCCTCATCAAAGGTAAGGTGGGCCCTTCCATCAAGAATCACGTGTTTTGCCACCGTGTCTGCGTCAATTCCCTTCTTTTGACTTTTTATTCCCGTCCCCTCCCACTCAATTCTTAGAATGTTTATTATAAGAGTATTGTATTTGAATTGTTTTGATTTAAAATATAAGAGTCTGTCTTATGTCATTATTGAATATACTTTTTTTTTTATTTTATTCTTACTTATTAGCACTTTCTTTTGTTGTACTCATTAATAGTCCGCCTTATATTTATCTCTATAATCTCATTATAAATAAGGGTAATATTAAAAAAAAATTACATTTTAAATATATTTATATCTATAAACTGACTTTTAAGTGTTTTCTTTAAAAACATAATTTGGCAGCCAAAATCTTATAATAAGAATACAAAGGAGTATTTTTTTTTTAAATTGTCCTTCTCTTTTTTTTTCTTAAACAAATATTTATAGATCTCCCCTCCCCTTCTTTAATATCAAACTCAGTTAACTTTTTTTAAAATATTAAAGAAATTAAATGAATTACTTAATTATAAAATGATGATATGTATTGTTGTATTATATATAAGTCAAACAAATTAATTTAATTAGAAATTTAACTAAATTAATTTGTAAGTAACTTATTTAACATTTCTAAGATTTTTTAAGAAAATGAACTGAGTAATTGTTGTGTATGGAGTTAAAAGGCACTTTCAACTTTAGAGGAACATGAATTCGTTGTTTGGAGGCTGGACTGGACTCTTTGCTCTGCTTCCTTCCGCTTTCCTCCATTCATCATGTGTAATTGAGCTTTTTTTTTTTTTTTGACAATGTAATATCATTCCCCCGTTTCATTTTTATTTTAATTAATACTGCCCACTTACCTTTATTCCATTGCGTATACATATGCTTTTACTTGTATACGTTGACATCCACTATTTTCGGAGCCACCCCAAGCTCCCTTCCCAATATTTCACGTATACAGCCTGCCATCAATCTCATTTCCAATTAAATGGCAAGATTTAGGTTCTGCTTGATCTGTTCTGGAGGATATATATATATATAAACACATATATATGGTAGTTTTAGGACGTGCCAAAAGAATCTTTTTAAATTCATACTCTCATTGCCCCAGCCCCAAAAAAAGAAATTAAAGTCCACTTCCTTTTGGTGGTTTTTTTTTTGGGTCCGATGTTTGGGTTGTTAAGATAACTGCATATATTTCATCAGATCTCTCTCTTTTGCCAGGTATTTCATCATATCTCACTACATAACATTATATTTATAGAATTAGAAATAACTTGTATAAACGCAACCATCGCTGATTCTTAAGCAGCTTTCAACTTCAACCACGAATTCGTTGGCACGACACATCCAAAGTAATAGATTTTGCCTGATTCTCTGGAACGTCATGCTTATAAATTTGCAAGTGGCCTCGCGGAAAACTGCATATATAAAAGAGTATATCTTCTAGTAAAAAAAAAAAAGAATATATCTTGAAAGAAATGATTATAAAACTGCATGACTCAGATGCTGACATTGACACCTTTTGCCTCTCATTTTACAATTCACTCTAATTTATGGACAATTCTAGAGTGCCCTTTTGAATCTGGATGCTGACACTGAGGCCTATCTAATATCTATTGCGAGGATTTGTCGCCAACGGCTGATTTGTACAGAATCAAGGAGAGTGTTTTTTTTTTTTTTTATCAAGAAATTTTAGAAAGGAGTTTGACTCATCCATAATCTAAGGGCATGGCCCTTAACTCATGATCCATTGGGGCCTATCCCTATGGGTTCCTGATTGGCAATCGCCCAATTCACACAGGTAGGTTACGCCCAACTTCACTAAACTAAGTTGTGGAGATGCCTCTCCAAGTGCCGCGATTGGAGACACAATAAAGTGACCTGTTCCAGGAATCGAACCCTCGTCAAGATGGTCGAAGTCCAACTCCCTTCACCAGTTGAACCAACGGACGATGGGTAAGGAGAGTGTTTTCTTCAAAACGGAAATTTATACGACGGAGGGTGTGTCTAATTGTCTTTTTTTTTTGGGTCGCAATAAAAAGTTACGTGTTCCTAAATATTAAATATATTTAATTCATTAGATTAGATTAAAAATGTTAGTTAAATTAATTATTAAAATCACATTATATTACCAAAATACTCTACCACCTGTTCACATTGCAAGTGCACGGGGTCGCGCCAAGTAATAAAGTGATAAGTAGAGTATCGTTCCCATGAAGATTTGGTTCCAAAACCCGGTCAAACAATGATTGTCACACTCTCGCCCAATTTGAGTGATTCAAATATTGAGATTTAAGATTAACTATGAAAATAAACATATGCTAAATGAAAACAAAATTATAAACAAGTGATTCTCCAACTTCAAGTATAAAACGGGCTCTAAGATTATGTATCCCCCTTGTACTTCTTAAAGCTCAATTAACCTCCTCTCAAAGATGTTCTCAATGAAACCATGTGCTAATCTAGGATTCATAGAGTACTTGTAAAAGCTCTTTCAAGTCAAGAACAAGTGTTTGATCTCATTAATTGCACAATCTCTTGTTTTAATTAATGAAACCCAATTTTCAAGCTCCAATCCTAATGTGACTATGCAAGGTTAGCAAGTATATCTCTATCTTACCAACAAAACCATCCATTCATCAAGCAAACTTCAAGTTCTGACACTATTTTACCCAAGTTCTACACTCAATTTAGCCCTTTCAAGCATCAATCAAGTGAACCCAACATCTAAATGGTGATCAATCACTTGGAAGCATTAGGAGAAAAGTAAAATAAACACATACATCTCATTAATCACAAAATAAGAGGAGGAATCACTACTACAAAAAACCCATTTCTTGTCCTTAATTCACGTCACTAATTTATAAAACTGACATTGAAAAAAGCTCGGTGGCATTTTTGTAATTAAATTTCAGGCTGAGGAAGAAACCACGTCACAATAATGGGAGAAATATGACGTGGTTTAAATTTGTGAGAAACCACGTCACATATTTTTAATATGTGACGTGGTTTGCTTCAGGTTTAATCAGGTTTTTTTTTACTTTTTTATTTTATACGAAACCACGTCACATATTTCCAATATGTGACGTGGTTTCACTACTACAAAAGACCATTTTAACGTCACCAATCAATGTCTGTTAATTAATAATCTGACATTGAAAAAAATACGATGGCAATTTTATAATTAACTGGTAAAAGGAAGAAAGAAATAACGTCACTAATTTTAAACATAAGTGACATTGTAGGAAACGACGTCAGTTATTTAAAATTAGTGACATAGTTTTGAAGAAATAACGTCACTAATTTATAAAATTAGTGACGTTGTATGAAACCACGTCTCTTATTTAAAGTAAGTGACGTGGTTTCTCTTCTCCTTTGCCCCTCGTGCAGCCGTGCTCTCAGTCATTCCCAACCCCTTTCACTCCCTTGAAACCCTAGCCTCTCTGTTCTCCATCTCTCAAATTCATCGACAAAAATCTCCTTCGCGTTGCCCTCATTCTCCTCCCTCTTCCCTGTCATCGCTCCAAAATCTCATCACCTTCAAGAACCGTGAGATTCAATCCCTCCTCCTCGATAACCAACGCATGGCAGCCACACATGTTATGTTCTGAAGTAAGAACTCACCGCCTCTCAATAAGATTCCTGGTTCGATTTTCTTGTTCTTTATTTTTTTTAAAACCCTTCTATGGTCCAAGTCAGTCCATGAGTTGAAGAAGTTGCTGGGATTTTTGATTCTGTGAAGAATAGCAGATCTGCTAGGCTTTGTGAGTGCAAGAGCGAGAAGAAGGAACTTGGTTTGCTTGAAAAAGAGAGAGAGGTTGTGATTGGGCGTGGAAGTGGATGACTGTGTACGGAAGAGGCGGTTGGAGTTGTTTATGATGACCGGAGCTCCAGCCAACGATTGCAGAGGGTGGCGGCATTTTCATCAATTTCTCACATGGAATGATAGATCTTGCTAAGTACAGGAATGCTGATCGTGATAGCGAACAAGTGACTTTGTATTTGTGTTACAAATTTATTGCGAAACAACTTGTATTTGAGTTACACTGCTTTAATTTTTTGTTGCTTTGTTTTATTTTCTGTTTTCGAATTTTCTCACAGGATACAAGAATTAGGTTTCTTCTTCTGGGCATCTTTGATCGATATGAGTTATGCAGCTGTGCAGTTTATTATTTTGGCATCTTCAGAAATTTGAGGTTTCTTCTGACTCTTCTGGAATCACCAAGAAAGGGGAAAACAAAATATGAAGGCCAAAAAATACATTTATTTGGTCTATTTTGTATTTGGTAAATAATTTGGTAGTTTTCGACCATTTTGGACAAAGGTAGATTACATTATTTAATGCTTGTACTTGGGGTAAGTTTGTTTGATTGTGTGTGTGTTGGGGCAGGGGAGGGGGTTTGTCTTCGAGTGCAAATATAGGTATTTCCTGCTTGTATTTTAATGGAATGCACTGAGAGGTAGAATAGATAAATTGATTCTAATATTAACACTTTAAGTGGTTTTCTGTGAGTTTGCCAACCGATTCTTTTTTCCGATTATAGAATGTGGATTGTGCAGCACCTTGTAGCTTTTCTTGTGTTGTTTGAGATAAATGTCAGCCTTACATTGATTTTTTCCATATTTCTTTAGTATCTTAAACCAAAATAAAAGGTTTTCATTCATCTGAAGAATAGATTGCAGTAGCTTAAGTGTCTGAGCCTTTCTTGATCTAGTTTGAATTGTGAGCGTGCAGAATAGTACTTCATGTGGTGAATTATGCTGTTGGTAGTTGTTTTATCCTTGCATTACAAAATCAAATGTCTAACTTTATCTAATGAAAATTTGAATAAGTATGAGTTGAGGGCTTATAGTCGTAGAGACATTGATAGATGACTGAGAAGCAAAAGTTACTGACATGGATACATGATATGATAAGAATTTGGTGGAAAGAAAAATTCTAGTGTCAGTATTATTTGAAGTGTTACGTAACATTTGATTGAGGGTTCAGCACTTACAAGGTTCAATGGTGGCTACCTTTCAGAAGCCTCCTGGCTTCATATCCGGATACAATGGGTAAGGCCTTCAATATTGATGCAATTACTAAAATTGAAGACTGAGAAGGAAAGTTGGGTGCTTTAAAAGTATACTTCACTTTGTAAAGCCGTCCTCCCTTCTTTATGAAACTTAATAATATTTTCTGTATAAGATGGCTTAGGTTATCTTATTAGTTGTCATTCAATTCACTTTATGTGTTGAATTTTATGTGTTATCTTTTAACTCTTTCATCTTCCCAATTAGTTTGTGATTTTCAATTTTAATTTCTGCAGGCATTGATAGCTTTTGAAAAAGGGTGCTCAACTTCTCAAATATGGTCGGAAGGGAAAGCCCAAGTTTTGTCCATTTCAACTTTCCAATTTAAGTTAGAGGAAGGCTATGTGTATTTTGATTCTATACTTGATTGATTCACTGCCTGATTGGATAGTACATAACTGTAATTGTTGTTGAAATGATTTGTTATTTTACATGCCACATCTGAAATATATGTCCTTTGTTTATTTCCTATGCTTTTGTGCTTTTAGCAGTATAGAACTTTTGAAGCATTATTTGTTCATTTGCTTATTTATCTTTGTTGAGAGAAGGTTTGAGGAGCAATGTGCAGTGTGGTGATTAAATAATTCTTTTGAGACTATCCAAATAACTTTTTGGCTGCATACTCTGCTCCTTTGCTGTTTATGCTCATTTTCTTTCCTTTTTCTTTGGATAGGAAGTGACTACACCTTGATTTAGTTCCATTTTGCTCATATTCCAGATTCACCTTACAGCTTTAGACTAACATTTGGACTTCGTTGATCTTGAACTGTGGTTTTTTCTGGGTTTATAATTACACCATAAGATATGTTAGTTATCTTGATTCAAATATTCAAATATTTAAATAAGATATGTTAGTTATTTTGTTTATTTTATCCTAATTTCAATATTTTATAAGGGCATTTTTTTTGGATTGGGGGGTGATTCCAATCCAAAAAATGCCCCTATTTTTTTTTCCAAAAAATTGGACTTTCAATGTCCCTTATTAGCTAATAAGAGACATTAAAAGTGAGAAACAATGTCACTTATTTTATAACAAGTAAAGTTGTTTCTTGTGGGAGAGAAACAACGTCACATATTATGTAATAAGTGACATTGTTTCTTAGAAACAACGTCACATATTATCTAATATGTGACGTTGTTTCTCTGAAAACAAAAATAAAAACCAAAACTCTTCTTCTCTATATATTCACGTCACATATTATGTAACAAGTGACATTGTTCCCAGAAACAATGTTACTTATTAGGGGTAATAAGTGACGTGGTTTCTCTGGAGAAACCATGTCACTCATTATGAAACCTGTGACGTGGAAAATCTAACTTTTCACGTCCGTTATTTTTAGTGACATGAAAAGTCATTTTTTCCACGTCACTTGTTTTAACGTCACATAAAAAAGTGACGTGAAAACCCCAAAATAACGGACTTAGAAACCTCTTTTTGCAGTAGTGAATCAAGAGTTAATCCATATAAGGGTTCAAAGTAATCTTATAATAAAAGTATTTAGCCCCTCATGTTCAACAACTCCATGAGAGCATACATATACATTATCACAAACATAGAACAAGAGTAAAGAATGAAGATGGAGAAGATAAACCAAGAGGAGAAGCTCAAATCTCTTCAAAGCTCCAAGCCCCAGCTCAATCCCCACCAAGCTCCAAGCCCTAGCAGAGCAAAACACTCCCAAAATGCCCTAGAAGTCGAAGAATGCCCGCTGAAGTCGAAATCCTAGTTTTTATTTCAGTTCAGTCCGCCTTTTTTTGTTAAAACGCGCAGCATCGTAGGCCGTTCGCCGTGACGAGCCCACAGCGAACCATAAAAAATCTCAGAAATAAGTGCTGCTCACCGTGGCTTTTGCCGCAGCGAGCTAACAACGAGCAAGCAAAAAATGAGGGCAGAGACAAATGCTATTGGCTGTGGCGAGGCCACAGCGGAGTCAAGTCTTCTCTGGTCCTTTTGTTCCTTGGGCTGCTCTGGTTTCCTCTTAGCTTTGTTCACTTGTCAGCTTGGTGGAGGGGCTATAATCACTTGGTTATTGCATCAAAATATTTCTACAAGAGTTACATAAAACAACATAAGAAACTAACTAAGAAAATGATCAAAATCTACACAAATAAACAATGATGTGCAACCAAAAATCAAATGAGCATTTTCCTATTTGACTATCCACAATTTATCAATGAGTGAATAAAACATCAAGGAAAATTATTGAAATTACATGAATTTCTGGAAGTTATCACCACCTACCTTTCTTCATATCATCAATATCTTGCTTGTTTATTATCGATTAGCATCAATAGGGATAATTTTAGGAAAATGTGAGAAAAATATAAAGATGTCCTCTATTTAAGAACAAACTCATCTCCCCAAATTGATAATATATTTAGCAAAGGAGGGAGTGCATTTTTTTATTTATGTGACATGATAACGTTAATCGATTCATACTTAAATTTAAATTGCATAATTTATTAAATTTCACTCTCATTCTAACGTGATAATATGTGCATAAAACTAATATAGTAATATTTTTTTAGATAATATTAATATAATTATAATTTTTAATAATTCTTGTTTAAGATAACGATTCTAATTAAAAATTAACAAAAAAATCATTATTGATGATTACTTTTTGCCACATGATTGATGTAACATCATAGAAACTATGAGGGTAAATTAATCAAAACTTGAGAAAAATTAAATATCTTGAAAAGATTTGTGTATTGAGAGAGAGGAGTATGAGGATCGCATCCTCACCGTCACCGAGGAGATGCAAGAGTGTTGGATAGGGGGCTAAAATATTGTAGGGAAAATTTCACTTTACTCATATAATATATAATAAAGAATTAATTTCAGATTCCCCCCAACATTCTGAAATTTCACTGCACCCCAAGGGATTAAAGTGAAATTAAATGTTTCAACTAAAAGATCAAAATGTCTTTATTGAATTTTGTACTGTATTTCTAAGACACATATGAAGAATTTCTAAGACACATATGGAGAATTTCTAAGATATTTATGGGAAATTTCCAAGACACATATGGGGGAACTCTCAAAACATTTGTGCTTATCTTCAACATCAATGGGAGTATTTTCAATTCTAAAAAATCATGGAATCCAACACTAAAATGTCTAAAATTTCACAACTATATTTCCAAGACACATATGAAAAATTTTCAAGACACATGGAGAATTTCCAAGACACATATGAGAAATTTCCAAGACGTTTGTACTTCTTTCAATAAGGACATTTTGGTCTTTTAGTTAAAACATTTAATTCCACTTTAGTCTCTTGGGGGTGCAGTGAAATTTCAGAATGTTTTGGGGGAATATGAAATTAATTCCTTATTATGGGGGTAAAGTGAAATTTTCTCAATATTGTATTTGGAATTGGAGCTACCAATATACCACTCTATTCTTTATTATAATCTATTTTAACTAATTCTTCTCACATACTAATTACAGTTAGTTAGTTTATTATAATCCATTTTAACTAATTCTCACATACTAATTATAGTTAGTTAGTTGATTGAATTTGTCTTATATCGATAAAATTTTCTAAGATTAACCTTATTCAAAATTTGTCTCTCTTTACATTTATAAATTATTCTCATATCTCTTTCATCTTTCTCTCTTTTCAGCAAGAATTAAATAAGGTTAAAGATATTGTATAAAAGAAAATAAAGGTTAAAAATGGAAAACACCCATTATTAACCTTTAAGTGGACTTATATTTAGGAACACAATTTTTTTTGATAATTAAACGTATAATAAGGAATATAGTGATAAAAAAAATATAGAGGATTCGAATAAGTTTTCTCTCCCCTTTTCACTTAACATAAAAAGAGTGTCTTTTTTAACGGTGGCAAGCTCCTTCAAGATATTTTTTGTCAACAAGCTCCTGCAATATATGAAAAAAAACTACTTTTTTATTCCCTTTTTGTGCATAAAAAAAGTAAATGATTTTTTGGAGCCATAATATTAGGTCCAAGCCAAACTTTTCTAAAGCACTGGAACGGTTACCTCTTATTTTACTCTATTAAATTTAGGTAAATATATCTTATACTCCCTCTGTCTCTATATATAAAAGTAAAAAATTTGAATGGTTTTATCCTTTTTTATAAGAGTCTAACCAAATTTGTCAAAGTATTTAATGAACTTTTCCCCACTTTACCCATCATTATTCTCTCAATTCACATTCTCTTTCATATATAACACGATTATCTCATTTCTCTCTCTTATATACTCAATTATAAATAAGGGCAAACTTGAGAAAACAAAATTATTTCAAACATATTTATCTCTCTCAATCACTTCCTTATTAATATGTGTGATTTTACCTCTTTGACTCTTATAATAAGGGACGGAGGGAGTATTTAGGAAAGTACGGACAGGAACAAGAGAGATAACGGCCCACCAGAATATTGTTACTGTGTCAACCTCAAATCTTTCTTCGTATGAACCCGTAGCGCTCTTTACGACTGGGGAGGACAAAACATCGTTACAGCAGATATTTGGACAATGACTTTGGTGATTGTTGTTACTAGTCATGGGAGCCAACTAAGTCAAATTATTCGTGTTCCTCAACCTCAACAGCTGTGGATGCCCCTAAATCAACAGTGATTAAATGAAGATTATTGCATGACATTGAGCTCACTGCACCCAAAAGCACTAATTAAAATTCAATTCATGCAATTACTCCTCATGAATTAGGGTAGTCCCTCTATGCCTGTATATAAGAGCTTAACTAGTTAAATTACGCAGATTAAGAAAGTAGTTGAAAATGATAAATACGTCTGAAACAATTTTGTTTTCTCAAATTTGTCTTTATTTATAATTGAGTATATATGGGAGAAAAATGTGATAATAATGTTATAAATGAGTATGAAAAAGAATATGAATAGAAAAAATAATGATGGGAAAGTGGGAAAAAACTCATTAAATTCTTTGATAAATTTAGCCAAACTCTTATAAAATGGGACAAACCATTTAAATTTAAGGCTCTTATATACTTCCTCCAGTCCAAAATATAAGAGGTAACATGGCAATTTTTTGGTCCAAAATATAAGAAGTAACATGCAAAAATCATAATAATAAATAATGATTGTTTTTCATTTATGCCTTAATATATTAAATGATGAAAGAGGGGAAGAGAAAGTGTGTATAATAAATGTGTGAGGGTAAAAATGAAAAATTTTATTTAATCTACCTATAATAAATGATTCAAACATGTTTATATTGGTATGTGCAAAAAATTTGACTACCTCTTATTATGGGGACCGGAGGGAATAATCTTTATTATAAGAGTCCAATAACCAAATTGCACATTTTAAGAAAACTGTGAAAAGTCATTTAAAACCATAATTATGTTTGCAATAGAACTTTCTTTCCAATAATGTTACTTTTATTTATGTTTTGCTATCCTCTATTTCAAAACATTGTTTCCCTCCTCTCTCTTCTCTTAAATATAAGCATCATCCATCATTTATTTAATATAATATTTTAAATTAGTTAGAGATAAAATAGAAAAAAAATGCAATATATGATGGTATATTCAAGGTGGGCTCTTATAATTTAAACCAAACCATTTTAAAACTCAGATTCTTCTAATTATAATAAGGTCAGGATGTGCATCCTTAAAATTTTCAAATGGAAAAAAAGACTAAGGGTGTGTTTAGATCAACTTATGGAAAAGTGACTTATATATAAGTCAGATTGAAATTACGTCAGAATGTGTAATGACTTTTATGTTTGGATGGGCTGTGTGAAAAGTGACTTATAAGTGACTTATTTTCCATAAATCAGATTGTGTATGTTTGGATAAGTTGTGATTTGATGTGAAAAATAAGTTAGAATTTGTGGGCCCCACCTTATAAGTGACTTATAAGTCAGAAATAAGCTGTTTTAAACAGTTTAAACTTATTTTGACTTATAAGCTATAAGTTATTTATAAGTCAAATTAACAAGCCAAAACAAACATGCAAAATAAGCCACCAACAAAATAAGTTACTTTTACCCCCACAATAAACACTTACTTACATTTATTTTTTATTTTTAAACCGAACCAAACATAGCCTAAATCGACAGAGTTGGAGAAGCAACCTAGCTAGCTTCGTCGTTCGAGCATTATCCTATGCCCTTCATTGTCTATCGGCAAGGGATGACAGCAACCTCCAGCGATGTTCTATCAATCAACTATCATTGGTTGGCCCAAAAAAAAAAACTATCATTGGAGTGACACTCGCACTGTATGCTTAAATTATTGTTGAAGTGTCACTATCTGTCTCTTGTCATATGTAAAATGTCCAAAAAAACAAATGCATTTGTCAATTTATCTAGAACATGTTAATTAGCTCGTTGGGGGCAATTTTTTTCACAAAGCTGAAGAAAATTACACATTGTAACCCTAAAATTTTCCATCTTTAAAATGTTTCATCTATCCCCTAAAATTGTGTTTGAATCCCTCTTAAAAGCGTCACTCATTTAAAGGTTGCTTTAGAATCGGACTCCACGTGCGCTATTGACTTACTGGAAGCGAACCTGGACGTGAATCATCAAAAGTATCATTTATTAAGGGAGATAAAGGATTTATGGAATAGAGAATGGGAGGTTACGATATCGTATGTTGATCGAGAGGCGAATGGCGCTGCTGATTTCCTTGCCAAACGTGGCCTGACTGTAATGCATGGTTTTCACTTTGTGGGTCAACCTCCTGAGGAATTAGAGCATGTGATTAAGAATGAGTGTATTGGGTGTGATTCAACCATAGGAGTTAGTTGAGGTTTCTGTCCTGTTATCAAAAAAAAAAAAAAAAAAAAAAGCGTCACTCATTTCCAAGCCTTTAAAACAACTATGTGGCCTGATATTCTATCCATGTATCATATGCATGTAGGATTTTATAAATTGCCCAAAAAAATTTTGAATGCTCGTTACTCTAATATTCCTCAACTAACTGAACAGTTTTCTTGATTAATTAACTATATTTCTAACTCATTGTCCTCTAATGTTGAATCATTAGCGTTAACTATAAAAAAATTTAAAAGTGTTGAAGAATTTTAATTGAATTTATTACTTTATATAGAATTATATTAATAAAACTTTATATAATGAGGAGCAGAGTGAGTTTGTATAAATAAAGAGGAACAAACACACATGGAAAAAAAACACATTTTGAATTGAAGTTTGATACTCTGAAATACATAAATTATTTTATACCAAAAGTACTAATGCCAGGTATTATATATATTGTGTCTTATACATATAAAGAAATACTCCATCCGCTACATTATATAATTAAGATGTAATATAATAACTTTTGTACCCACATTATAAAATGTAACATGTAAAAGTCAAGATAACAAATGTTTTATTTCCCTTTTTACTTTTGCATATTAAAGAAATAAAGGAGAGAGAGTGTGAGTAAATGATAGGTAAAATTGAAAAACCAATTTAATTTTATCCAAAATAAATGATCTTACTATGTTTCCTTGGTTTTTGTAAAATGATTGACTACCTGTTATACTGTGAATTAAATGGAGTACATAGGCCGTGTACAATTATTTTGCATATAATTTCATGAATTTTAAAAATTTTACCACCTTTTAGAAAATCTAGATACTTGAGCTTTTCACTCAAAAGAGTATTTTACACGATAGAGAGTCATGGTCAAAATTCGAGATCGTACTACAAAAAATAGTAAATTAGTCACAGAATCCGTCTTACAATAAATTGTTGCTAATTAATTAGCCATAAAATTCTTCATTTAACGATGAAACTTTGTCTTTTACAATCTAAGGTCAGTGTTCTTAACTCATGATCCACTAGAGCATGTCCTTGTGAGCTTTGAGTATGACAAGTAAGCCATATTTTCTGTCTACAACTTCACTTAACTGTGGAGATGCCTTTCTTAGCGCCTTAATTAAAGCCACAATTAAATGGTACTCCTCAAGAATCGAACACTCGTCAAGAAGGTATAATATCTAATACCTTCGTTAGTTGAGGTGTGTTAGAAAAATTATGTCATATTAATTAACTAATTTAAATATATCATACTGAAGCTAATCAAATTAAGTAAATGTGACATATATTCGGGACTTGAGGAAGCACAACACTTACCTGAGTGGGGCTATTCATATGCTATAGCCGGTCCTTCATATTATATCTGATTGCTTAACTTAAAGAGATTAAAAAAAGTTAAATAAATTACATATAATTATATATAATATACATTATATTACCTCTATATAATATATACTATATATTAATTTTATAAGTCAAACAAATTATTTTAAGAAAAAACGAGAAATAGAATTACTTAAAATTAATTTATTTAACTTGTTTTAATCTCTTTAACTTTATATTAAGAACTGAATGTAATATTAAATACTTAGAAGTCAGTTGATAAGGTAATTAGCACGAGTTGAGTTGAGGAGAGAGAACAACGATTTAAATATGCATTATTGCCTATCGCAAAAGTTTCGCGTATATCTGAAAATTTACGTGCATCTTACTATCTTAACGCTGGACACATACATAGATTAATAATTTTCGAGATTGATCCTAATTAATTATTACTGTATATTTCATTACTTAAGAACATAAAGATACATCTTGAATAAATAAATAACGAAAAAGCTTGTTGTTAGAAGAACGAAAGCTTGTATTTATTTATTTTAATGGATCGCATAAGCTTGGCGAACATATCGTAATCTGTGGTGGGGACAAAGTGGTTTCTCAATATTAAACTGAAGTAGGCAACAAATTAAAGAACCTGCACATGGGCCCATGCCACGTATACTAATAACTACACTCTTACATCCAGCTATGTAAAAAATGAAGTTAATTCGACTTTTTCCATATACTCATGCTGGCTTGATGCTAATTCAGAACCCTCCTCTTCTTTATTCCAACCTTAAATTAAAATTTCAGCGGTCCTGATTTAATAGATTCAATCCTGAGGTCCACCCTCGTCCATTAATTGCATCCTCTGGCTCAACCATCTCTCCTTTCCTTCCTCACCGCCGGATGTTGCCCTCATCGCCGCTGCAGCAGCCAGCTTCGCCTATCTCGTCTGGCTAGGGAAGGTGGTGAGAGTGCGAGGGCAGATTTCCAGCTTCAGAGCCATTGTGCACTGAGAGCAATGGGGGAGGAAATCTTGATGTAAGAGTGGAGATTGTACCACTAAGATAAAGTCCCACGAAATTATGTAATTAATTTAAGGTTTCACGAAGTTGTTATTGTAGGTCAAACAGTTGTTATCGTAAGGTCACAAGTTGTTACAGATCAAGAGTGATTTTTAGGCCATAAATTGTTATGACAGGGCAAAAAGTTGTTATTGCAGGCCAAAAAGTTGTTAGCGAAGTCTTAGTCACTAACAACTTTTGAAAGCACGATAATAACTTTTTGGCTTGCAATAACAACTTTTTGGCCTACCTTAACAACTTTCTAGTAGGGACCTCATATTAATTACGTGATTTCGTGGGACCTCATCTTAATTAAATCCATTACAAGGGACCTGAATTTAATTTTCCCTATATCATATCATACCTATTGAGAACAAAGTCAACAATACATAATACTGTATAAGTTCCCTAATATAATACCTTGTTGACTTTTTATATAAGATTAAGGAAAGTTAAATGAGCCGCTTAGTTATGATATATGTTGTGTATGAGTATTAGATTTGTTAGTTTATAATTCAAATAAATTAGTTTGATATAAAAAAACCGGACAAACCAATTTATTAATAACTTATTTAATTTTTTTGTAATTTTTTCAGAAAAAATAAACTAAATATTATATTAAAAAACTGAGGGAGTAATAAAATCTGGGTAAAATTGTAGATCCATGTTAGAAAAAGTTTAATGATAAAATTTATGGATAGGGTAAAAAATCTCTTCTCTCTTTGCGATGAAAATAGGACTGGAAGAGTATTCAACATTTTAAACTCATTTAGCTAGGCTGGTACATCTCGGGAAGTCGTCGATCCGGGATATCTTCAAATAGTATTGAATAACAGATACTCATTTAAAGTTGGTGCACTATAGATGTCAAAACTCGCGACCAGATATATCCAGTTCATAATTTTCATGGGAAAACAACAAAATGTCATTGATCAGAAACACAAGCATACAACAATTAATTGAGGAATATTGTATTGATACATTGGACAATATTAGAAATAAAGAAATACAGTGAAGTGCATGCTATATCATCCACCAAACTTGACCCTTTTCACAACGGCCGGGAAGGAGAGAAGAAAGAGGTGTAAATGAATATGAACACTCACACACACATATATATTCACTTCCCCTCAAAAACCCCATCCCTAAAAAACCACTGAAAAATGAAATGACTAGCCATCTTGGGTAGGTCAACGTAGCAAATCAGTGATCAGCTACGCAAAAACAAGCTAAAAAGTAAAAACCCTTTCTGGCGTTGTTATCATCAAACAGGCCTCTAATTCCTTCACAATAATCCAGAGATGGACCAAAAAAAAAAAAGGAAAGTAGAAAGCGCCGCGATAAAAAATTCTTATTAACAGCTGTTATTCCACTACTATACTTCTAGGACGAAGCACAAACACGTCTCCAACTGATGATCATCAAATCAAATTAATTGACCCAGGCCCTGCCTCAGACTTCTTACTATATCTTTTGCTGTCACACATTCTTCCTTGTTCATCTGCAACAAATCAACGCACCTTGTAAATTGAAGATACCAAGTATTGATGATGAAATGCATAGATTTTGAAGCAAAGGACTTGAAAAATGATCATACCTGAGCAACAATAGTAATATCAATAGTGGCATCCCCAAAGGGTAAGAAGCTGCTACTTTGGACAGTGAGATTGAGATGTTTCAAATGGGAGAGTATGGTGGCACAACATCCATTGTGTTTATCACAGTGGATTCTGATTAGCACCTCCTTCCCTGACACTCTTGCTTCGATCTCCGGCAGAGGCTGGTCGGAGCAGCCGGTGGAATTATCATCGGAGGAGGAGCCACCATCATCGGAATAGAGAACAGACCTGTTCACAAACACGGCGGTTTCAACTGCTTTCTTGTTAGCCTCTTCCTCAAGTGTTTTCACTCTCTCCTGAAGTTGTTTCACATAGTTGATTGCATCTCCTAGCACCGAAGCCTTATCCATCTGCACATATTTTGAAGAGGATGCTGTTTAATTAGATTCTAGACAAAGTACATGAATACAACATAGTGAGTAACTAATTAACCTGACATACATTTAGTTAAAGTAATGTAAAGTACCTTTTTGAGGCCAGGAAGGATGGCGGAAAGGGCAATAAACCTCTGGCTAAGTTTTTCCCTTCGTTTTCTTTCGGCCATGACATGATCTTGAGCCTGAATGGGATTTCTGGCAATGGGGGCAGTTTTTTCCTCTTGTGGGAGCCAATAGGAATCAGGTTTGTGGTCAAAGGTGGGTTGGGAAATATAGAATGGAGAGCTGAAATCCAAGTTCTCGGTTTTAGGCTTGACAACAACACTAGAATCCAAGCTGTGAAATTTCTGGTGAGAAGCCACGTCTGGGGAAGAATTAGAGTTTTCAAATGAAATGATATGCGAGGAGGAATTAGAAGCTGAATTGTTGGAAGGGACGATGGGATCAGCCATTTTTGTTGGGGTGGTAGAAGATGTCCAACTAGAGCTAGTGTTGTTGTTGATGCTCTTGGGTTGTTTGGTTTCTCTTTGTTGGGAGACATAAGATTCAGGACTCTCCTCTGGGAACCACTCCTCACGCCTTCTTTTGGAGCCTAAACATGAATAACTGTCGCCACATCCTGACAAATCTTGAAAGATCTCATCGTCGAACGCCAAACAATCCAATTGTGGGTAGTGCTCGAACAGGCTCATATCCTCCATGTCCTGTAATTTTAGAAAATTTGATCAGTATAAGATCGAATCACATATTCCTAAATTAACTGCACAAGTTCAGTGCTTGTATATGCTTACTAGCTCAGTAAAGTACTTAGATGAAATCTCCATTTTAATCTCCTTTAATTTTCCTCCTAGAGAGCCGGGATAAGCAACACTGAAAAAGCACCTGCATAAACTTATCTTAGCATATAGTAGCTTCTAAATGAACCTCACATAACTGCTTTCTTTCAAGTTGAAGAAAACAATTAAGTGAAGGGAGACAGAACATACAAGAAGCTTGTGCTTACCTTCGAGGAAGAGAGAGGAGGAAGGAGAGATGGAATGAAGATTTTGTTCCAATATTTCTTCATATGGGGAAGTTGGAAGGGCTTATATAGGGATACCGTACACGCTTCAAACGCATATATTGTATCAACCACGTGTGAAAATGGCCTCCCCTAATTATTATATGTCTCCGCTGGCCTTGTCGTTCTTCCAATAATTCGGTCCCTTTTGCTCTCTTCTCAGTTCACGTCTTTACTTTATTAGTCAAATTGTGGGTTCTTTCTTTGTTTTCTTTCCCTCTTGGTTTGTTTTTCTTTATTTTCGCAACCAAATGAACAATCCATGAAAAAATCATGACAAAACTAATATTGGGGATAACATGTCAACATACCTGTTTATACGGTCTAATTCAACCAATATAATTGTTTTGCCCCAACGTACAATTCATCCAAATATTGTTGACTCAGAGCAAGTCCGTAAAAATGAGAATGGTTGATACAACATACAAGAGAGCTATTAAATTTTAATCATTCAATTTAAAAAAAAAGAAAGTAATATGTGTTATGTTGGCGTTGTGGTGCTTATGTGCGGTCCGGAATCCTTGCATTTTTTATGGAAATTTTTTTTATACTTTTCCTTAATTCTAGCCATCAATCAAATCTGATAGTTAAAAAAATTATAAAATATTGGTCTACAAATCTCTCCTAGTATCTCTCCCATCTCTATTTTCTATCTTACACTATCTTTATATTTTTATCTATTTTTTTCCTTATATATTTTTAACCATAAGATTTAATGGATGGCTAAGATTAGGGAAAAGTAATATAAAAACACCATAAAAAAATGCAGAGGTTCCACAACGTGAAAACTAACACTCCAAAGACATGTGATGGCTTCAGGCATCAAACTGGCCGGGGAGTAAGAATAGGATTTGGAGAGGCGAGTTGACCGTATATATAGAGCTTTGGGAAAACCTGAACTGACTCGTTCTCCCTTTTTTTTATTATTTTTTTTATAATTAATAATCAATGTGTTCATTGCCCAATAATCTGCGATATACACAAGATAGTAGTTTGACTTAGATGACCTAGTGTAAGATTGGGAAGGGGTAGAAAACTACGAATATTCCCTCCCCCTCCTATCAAACGGGAATACAATCCTATCCCATCTCAATCTCTCTTGATCTAATATGATGACAGGGGGTTATAATAGATTGCGTTTTTTTTTACCAAGCACAAAATTTTATTTGGGGGAGATAATCAGATCTGAACCATCCACATCTAATTTTAATGGTTTGGATTTGATTCAAACTTTTCAAATTTCCTACTCATTGATGAAGAAAGATAGATAGAAAATGAAAACAATTAAGAATTGAATGACGCATTCCAAAATGGACCTACTAGATAATCAAATAATAAAATGTCAAAACATAATATTTTTTTCAGTTAAAAAAACAATATTTTTTTTTAAAAATGAATTATATATTTTAAGTTGAGCAAGAATTTGGTTTTTGGTGTTTAGTTTAATTAGACAATGAAACAAATAAATAAAAGAGAGGAGAAAAGCCGGCGCAAGGGTGAGCAAAAAGTCAGGCACCGGCAGGCCCCACCCGCAGCCCATCATTTTATGCCTTTCATAGCCCTCTCGTTTTGAGCCTGTATTGTAAACGGGAGGGCCTTGCCCCGTTTATGTGTAAGCTGGTACAGGGTATGGCCATGGGTGGCCCGTTACCCGCCCGTATATACTTTTTTTAAAAAAAGTTTGAGGTTTTTTACTATAAAGACATAAGTTTGTATCAATTAATATATACATCACAATTGGCACAATAGTTTGGGCGCTTGCACATATGCTTCGTTTGAGGGGTTTGATTCTCCTATCTTGCATCTTTTTATCCTTAATTAAATTAACAACTTAAAAACCCATCCACTCTTCTTTTTCTAACTTGCGCAGCCTCCAACCCTCTTTTCCTTCTTCTTCATTTTTTTTAAAACTAGCCCCTCTTCTCCTCCTTCTTCTTTTTTTAAAACCAGTAGCCACTAGCACTCTTCTCCTTCTTCCTTTTTTAAAACCAACCACCAACCCTCTCCTCCTCATTCTTCTTTTTTTAAAAACAAATCAATGCTCGATCTGTTCAAAGATCAAACCCCACCCCTCCAAACTCAAAGCTTCAAAGTTCATTCATGGCGCTGTCTTTTCTTCTTCTTCTTCTTCTATAAATCTGAGTTTTTTTTTGTAGTGCTTTACTTCTTTTTGCCTCTAGATCTGATTTTTTTTGTGGTTCGCTAGAGAGTTTCACTGATTGCATCTGGTGGAAGTATCTAGATTATGTTGCTCTCAAAAAATCCTTCTTCTTCACTGATTTTTTTATATAAAAAATAGGAGTATATTATACGGGTTCCCCGAGAACTCGCCCGTATACCCCTATACTGGTTCAACCCATAGTGTTAAGCCCGTTTAACTATGGACTAGACGGTGTAAGATAAACGGGCAGGTAATGGGTGCACCCACGGGCCACCCTTACTCACCCGTTACTCACCCCTAGCGGGCACAACTAAGGAGGGTTTAGGTTGGATTGTATTTAGGAACTTGGGAGAGCGTCGGTTAAGGGCCTTTCCATTGCATAATCTCTCAACTTCCTCTCTATTTAGTATATCTACCATTGGATTTGCTTTCTGTGGTTTAAATCTAATACAATTTGGAAAATATTTTAAAGGAAAATTTAGCTGACAGTCTGACACAATTTTTTAGGGAAAATGAGTAATGATATTTATTAGTTGAGTAATGATATTCACAACTACAAAAATTTATTTATGATTGACATTCAAAAGGAATTTACACCATTTTTCTTTTTCTATTTTTAATGTTAGGGAAAGCATTTGTTGTAATATATTTAGTAAGTTGTTAAAACAAGAGTTAAATTACAATTGAAGCAGCTTTGAGGAGTTGAAAAGTTTACTCTACCGTCACGTCACCGATCGTAGTCCTCACCTTATGGCGCAATAATTTTCACAAATTTTTGTCTCCTCCCTCCATTCTTAAATATAATATAGGATTCGATAGATTTTTTTTAAGAATATCAAGAAAGCTAGCTACTTATAAATTGATTTGTCTAAATTTTTTCTCTCATCTTCTAGTTTATTTAACATATAAACTAACATATAATATAATAATACACAAAATACGTTATGATTAAGTGGCTCATTTAGCTTCCTTAATTTCTCCAAAAAAAGTCAACTATGTCTTATATTTAAAAATGGAGGAAGTATATTATATATAATATACACTACACTATAAAAAAACACGGAATTACCGATGGAATTTTTTTACGAAATTACCATCAGAACTTCCGTCCTTAGCTAATTACTCACAGAATTTTTGACAGAAATCCGTCGATAAAAGTTTTTTAAACTTTTTTAAAATTATATGCCACGTGGCATATCGCAGGAGGCCGGAGGCAACCCGCTGGCGGTCCTCCGTTGGGTGCTAGCCACATGCCCCTCCTTGTGACCACCGCGTGTCATCTCTCAAACGCCGCCACATGTCGCCTCTGCAAATTGTCTGAAATTGTGACCGAGTGGAGACTCGAATCCTCAACCGGTTAAGCTATATGATTACCTTGTGATATTATTTGTAAACTATTATATTTATAATATTTAAACTCCCACTATTATAATTATATTTGATCTTATATATACTTTTCATTATATTTAACTTAATATATTTTGAAATATTTTTTAATTATTAATATGTAATTTACATATTAGTAATTCTATTATTTTTATATAAATAATCTTTTATATTCATATACATTACATTATATTTAGTATTTTCATTTTATATTTATAATAAATATTATTTTTGTGAATTTCTTTTATTATTTGAACTTTTTTAATTATTATTTTTGTATATATATTATTAAATTATAATTATTTTTCATTTTTTGTACTAATATTTATTAATAAATAACATATTATTTAATATAAAATTTAAAATTAAATTTGTAATAAATTTATATCTATATATATATTAATTTTTATTAATATTTATAACATATTATTTATCAATTAATTTACTTATAAAATATTTTTTAAAATGAATTAAAATAATATTTTATTTTAAAAATAATTAATAAAATAGAGACAAAAATTTCTTGGCTAATTACCCACGGATTTGCGACAAAAATTCCGTCAGTAAAATTTCCGTCGATAATCCGTGGATAATTATCGAGGGATTTGCGACGAAAATTCCATTGGAAATTTTACCGATAGATTTTACGTCGTAAATCTGTTGGTAATTAGCCACAGAAAATTTTCCGTCAGAATTACCGACAAAAATATACTCTGTCGGAAATTCCATAAGTAATTCCATGTTTTTTGTAGTGTTATACTTCCTCCGTTCAAAATATAAGATCTATTTATCTAATTTGATTATATTAAGATGTTATTTAAGGTAGTTAAAATCACATGACATTACCAAAGCATCATAATCAAATTTCTTTATTCCTACTCTCCCTATTGTACTTGTTTATTATTGAGAAGTATTAATAGAGATAATTTAAGGAAAATGTGAGAAAAAATAGAAAGAGATCTTATATTTAGGAACAAACTCACCTGCCCAAATAGGTTATATATATACGGAGGGAGTATATATTTTGTTGGCAATATATATATATTTATAGTATACATATTACACACATATATTACTCCCTCCGTTCCTAAATATTAGACCTATTTACCTAATTTGATTATATTACGGATGATAGTTAAGTTAGTTAAGATCACACGTTGTTATCAAAGCATCCTAACCATCTACCTTTATTATCACCCTCACTCTCTTGTTTGTTTATTATTGAAGAGTATTAATAGGGATAATATGGAGAAATGTGGAGAAAAATTAGGTATTACATTAAGGAACAAAGGGAGTATAAAATTTATGTCCTATTCAATAATTTTATATCTAAATATATTTTTTAATATGTCATTAAACTAGATTCTACTTATCAAATAGGCATTTTATACAAAAATTTATCTAAATATAAGTTATATTATTCTAAGCTGAATTTTGCTTCTAATTTTGAAAAAATTAGTGAGGATAGTAGTTATTTTTGCCAAACCCTAATTCAAATAAATCCTTAATTCTCAATGAAAACTGAAAAGTCAAAAGGCGGAAGGAGGGAAGTGATGTTACAAACAAAAGTTATAAAAACATGTGAATAGAGCAGATAAATAAATAACATCACAAGCGAATGAGCCTTGACTCAAAATGGCACCAACCCAACCCTCTTATAGAGGGGGTTGGGAGATCGATTTTGAGGTTGGGAAAAATGTGTGTGTGGTATTCGGGTGTGTGAGTGGGCCCTCCTATGAGCAGGGTTAGGATATGGGTGTAAAAGAAAAAAAATAACATCATGTGATAAGCGTGGTTTCATCTGTCCCCCATAAAAGCAGAAATACCAATTTTTCTAAATAAACTATTTTGATGTGCTTAAATATATAATAAAAATAATCTCTAAACTGTCTTTTCTTTTAAAAAATAGATTTTTACCACAAAAATCATTCATTCAAACAATCAAATCTAAATTGTTCAAATTATATCTAAAGGGTTCAGTTCTTCTGATTAACTTTTTCTACTAAACACATATACTCAATAGGAAAATTGGTTCCACACAAGAGCTTATTCCCAACCTGTGTGGTTAATTCTCATTTTACACCCAAATTACCGTCATTACCATTAATTAATATTGTCGTTTTCTTCTGGCAAAAAAAAAAATATATATATATACATATTGTCGTTTTCTCTTATTACCTTGCCCAAATTCCAATAATTCCAAAACTCGGATACATCATTAACCCACTCTGTTTTTGTATTTTGTTTGGACAACCATTGTATTTTAATGTATTTAAATCATATAGATTTCATACGTTATATAATTTCATGAGTTAAATCTAATTTAAGATAGCAGTTCTTTTTCTTTTTCTGCCAAATTAAAAGAAATGAGGAGTTGTTCTGGTTTAGAGTTTGAAGAGCTCAACTCTTTCGAGTGTGTGCGTGTAGCGTGCCCTTGGGTCCGCCCTTCAAGAAAATAAGAACTAAGGGGATAGTGGAAGCTAACCCCCGAGTGTCGTTCGCTTAAGGAACCTAACGTAAAATATGACATAGTAACTAAGATGCAAACTAACAAAAGCGGGTAAAAATATTGTATTTGGTTTTTGAATAGAATAGATGCAAAATGTGTGATATGTTCAAAAGTAAAATAAAAATAAGATAAAAATGAGATTTGGAGGGAATGAAGATGGAATCATTCTTGATGAATGAAAACCTTGGGATTCATTGTTTCAAAAGATTTTCAAGGAGTTAATTGTTGATTTTCAAAAGAACCCTAGAGGAACCCCTCTAGGCTAGGCTTAGATTAACTTAATCAATGCCGGAACCCCGCACATTACTTAATTTAACCTAAGTTGATTAAGCTCAAAATCAAAGTGAATTCGCTAATAGCAAGGGGCTCCTAATCCAACAACCGGAACCCCGAATTGCCACTTAATTAATCCTAGAGTTTAATCGATTATTGGAACCCCACATAATAAATCAAGACTCTAGGATTGAAGTCCAATGCCACTCATGCAATTTGACAAATTCAAGAACCAATTAATTATGCAAGACTTATGATCCACAATTTGGGCCTCCCCACAATTGCACTTAATTTCTCAATTAACCCTAACTCATTGATGGCCACCCAAACAAAGATTAAGGTTGAAAAGAGTGATTACCCAATGTCTAAACATAATTAATTAATTCCTATGCCATTTCATTCATGTAAAACCACTTAACATTTTTAATCCACTAACCAAGCCACCTTGCATTAGCACATAATTTTCACAAAGAGAATAACAAAATCATGAACCCATAAATTTCATCAAACTCAAAGTTAATGTAGCACAATGTCAAGTATTCAACAAGAAAGAAACAACACAAAATAGTTTCCAACCCTTATACAACATGTAGAAATGAAGAACACAACCAAATGTCATAAATATACTCCTAGAACCCTAGAAAAGCATAAATACAACAAGAGGAAGAAGGATTAGAATTGAAACTCCCCTATTCAAGCTTCAAACTCATCCCTTGGCTCCCACCACCAAGAATGGTGGAGCCTAGCTGCTACTCTCCATGGGAAGAACAACAACCAAGGTGGGAAGGAAAGAGGCCATGGATTTGGGTGGAAGGAAGTGAGGAAGATGAAGATGGAGATGGAGATGGAGAAAGGAGAGAACTAGGGTTAGGAAGTGAGTGGTGGCTCCAAATCTGCCCTAATGGGGTCTAAGTTTCGAGTTTTATGTCCCCCAGGTCGGGTCAAGTGAGTGAGTATTGGGTTGGATCCGGATTGGATTTTTCGCAGCTGAAATTCTGCAGAATCGTAGGCTCGCCGTGGCGAGGCCACGGCGAGCTGCAGTCTTCTTTGCCAATATGAGGAGTTTTTCGCCGTCTGCTCGCCGCGGCGAGGAGCCTTCATTTCTGCCTCTTTTGCTTGGCCTTCTTCTTCGTCTTGGGTCCAATCTTTTGGTCCTGAGCAACCCTGCAATTGGAAACAAGACAAAACCAAGATCAAATAGCCCTATAAATTAATCAATGCAATTAATCTACAATTATGGCTAATTACCCCTAATTTTACACTCATTTCCCTTGAGAGTTTTGGAACATTCAATTAGACATTATTAAACCAAACTTGCATCTTAATCATGTTAATTTCCTCAAATTAGGCATATAAAAACCATACAAATCAGAGATTTGTCAGAGTTTTATATTAAACTCTCATCACTAGTAAGAACTAATTTAGAAGTAAATTTTGGTAATTAATATAACATATTTTTTATCTTTTAAAACAATTTTGTCTTACTTATTAAGTGATATATAACTTAATATGACACAAAAGTATTTAATATAGATAATATCATTTATCTTATAATTTATTTATTTATTTTATTTCCTAGATTTCTCCGACTAAATAATTAAGTCTTATATTTATATGTACGATAGAAAGTTTAATTAAAATAATGCCCATCTCTTGTCCATAGAGATTGGCGAAAGAAGGACCATTCGCGGCACTGAATTGGATTATCGTCCCATAGCTTTCAACGTTTTCCTTGTCCTCATTCCTTACTGTACGTGCTTGCTTAGAGGTAATTTCCCTCGCGTTATTGTCATTAGCCTGTGATTTTCTTGTTACGATTATTAAAATCTTTCTGGCCCTATGATTGTTAAATTGCTTTTTATTATTACTGCTCTTGAGTAAAGTTATATTCATAATTGCTGACCTCTTGTGAATATGGATTTTTCTAATTCAACCGGTGTTACTTTTTCTACCGGATGTTTCCCCCCATCTTTCTAAGTATTGGAATTTGGTCTTTGACATTGTAATAGTTCGTGGGGGATTTGATGAGTTTCCCTGTATTTTATAGGTGCTTTAGCATGGTATGGCATCACATGCATACAGTATGTATTGCTCTTTATCTCCATTGTTCTGGTTGTTATTGTCCTCATGGCTTGTATTTTGAAATTTGAATCTTGTGGTGTGTTTGTTCCCTTTCAATTGCTTTCCTATTTCTCCTCCTTCCGTGATGGAAATATGGTCTATATTTTGAAATTGTGTATGTGATCATCTATCTATATAATTCTCTAAATCTTCAAGCAATGCTCTTATTGATCCATATGTCCTTTTATGTCACCTTTAATTGCTTATGATATTGATCTACATATCTGATTAAACCACATAGAGATTGGCGAATATTGATTAACTATATGTATGGAAGTGTGGGCGTGTGGCACTGTGTTGAGCACACTAAGCTAATGTTTTTGATAGGTTTTGGAAAATTTTTATATTCTTGATGACACCCTCCTTTTTTTGGTAAGAGGTGAAAGTTGATGAGAGACTTTTTGTTTGTTATTGTTACATTCTTTCTTTCTTTTTTCGATACATTGTTCTTGTTGCTTTCTTTTCATGAGTTATTGGCCGGATTTCAGTTTCTATTAAAAAAAATAATGTCTGTCCAAATCTCTTTCCAATTATATATTTTTTTAATACAACTTTCCAATTATATTTTGAACATAAATGACGGGATCATTATATTAAAAGTATATTTTCTAAACTGTTGAGAGGCGATTTCATTGTTGTTTTCAACTAAGGTATCACTGAAATAAGAAATTATTGCAACAAAAACAAGACATATCCCATAAATTGGGATCTATTGTCCACTGTGTTAATTATAAGATAATGTGTTGTATCAACAACTAAATATTTAGATCACTAAATATTATTATTGGCTATTGAGTGCTTTCATTGAATATTAATCCTTTTTGTATTTTTTTTTGATAAATTTCTTTTTAGTATTTCTTCAGTCTTTTTCATTAGACTCACAGATGTGCATTCAACCCTCTTCATCGATGCTCTTAACCTTTATTTTTTACTATTTTTTCCAATTATATATCCCATGTCAACTTCTCGGTGTGTCTATATATCATGAATCTTAATTTTTTTATACCCAAAAATTCATTACAACGTTTTCATTTTCCCTACTCCTACTTTAGTTGCTTGTTTTATTATCGAAATTTCGACTGATTGATTTCTACCAGTGCATCAGTTTCTTATTTAAAAAAAAAGTGGAAAGACAAGGAAGCTTTCAAAGACGCACTATATTCCAAAAGTTGGTGGTAAGGGAAAGGGACTACAGAAAAGACAAAAATGGGCCCCAATACAGAAAAGACAAGTTTAAAAGAACTGTATCATCAGTCCCTCGCTCTCTCGAAATTATCCACAATTCCACATCAAACCCATCAACTTTATAGGGCTCGTTTGGTACATTGGAATTGATTTTGATGGATATGGAAATGGAAATAGATATGGAAATGAATATGGATATGAAAATGGAAATGGGATGAAAAAGTATGTTTGATATGTCATAGAAATGAGATATAATTTTTATATAAAATGACTTAAATATCCTCCTATTTTTTATTTTAAAAAAAATACTTCAGCTTCCATAACTCCCTCTTTGACCAAAAAAAAAGGGCTTTCCTTCCTCCTTCTTCGAACCTCCTGCCAAACCTGCAACTTTCATTCACCATCAAAATCTGAACAAAATATCAAAGCACAAACCTCCATTTTTTCAGATAAGATTGTAGATGGTCAAGCAAAAACCACTGCAAGATTCCATTGATTTTAGGGCAGCTTCACCTCCATCCTCCTTACTCCTTCGATTGTACACAGTCACGCTCAACTCGTCAGCGACCACCACCACGACGGCGTCGGCGACTACCACCACCACCACTGAGGCGTCGGTGACTAGCTGCTCTTCCATCAACTCGTCGCTGGTCGTACAGCCGTGCATCTCATCGTCGCCGAAGAAGGCCGTCGGGGGTGGGTTTCGTGGTCACAGGAGGTGGGGAAGAAGGTCTAGGCTGTCGGCGATGGGGAAGACGATTGATGATGGTGGGAAGAAGGTCACTGGGCAAAAGGGTAGGATGGAGAAATGAGGAGATGGAATTTGAAAACTGAGCTTCTGACGTGGAAGCTGAACGATGGAATTGACCTCACTTTGATTCCACATAGAGTCCAATTCTAAGCCCTTGGAACTGTACCAAACAGCCCAAGCACATGGAGTCCAATTCAATTTCCATCTCCATGGCCTCATTTCCATGGTACCAAACAGGGCCTATATGTTTTGAAAACCATTGAAAAATTATGGAAAAGAAAGAAAGAGAGAAAACCATTGAAAATAGGAGGTATCCGGACCCTTTAAATTCAAAGCCTCTATCGGTATCAATGCTTGGGCCTTCGATTCAAAATCGCATCCATTCCCAAGTTTTGACTTTTTAGTCCCCTCTACATTCGCTCTATCTTTTAAATTTTGATATAGCGTTTTTAAAAAAACTATCTCGCCTTATTTTTTTTGTTTAAAGCCCCCGGTATCCGGCCTCTTTGAGAACCGACTAATCCGGAGTCGTCCCCCGGGATTAAGGGACTTCCCAGATTCAAACTCGGGCCCTTTGACGAATGGCTGGGAGGTGCCTTACCATCCCACTTCTGACCATCCGAGCATTGCCCTTGGGTTATCTCGCTTTATTTTTCTTAGAAATGCTGGCACTAATATCATGAGATTATATATAACCAAAATTGAGTTTATAATCTCTCACATTTTAAATAACTTTTATAGCACACATACTAGACTTGACTACCACTCCATTCTTCTTCATGTTACGAAAGTCATGTATGGAGCAGACTAAGTTATACATAATAGGGCTTGCATTTTCATACTCTCTACATTTTATTTTATTGAGTGTTATTGCGTTGGTTAAATTCTACTCATACTGTCTACATAATTACATATACGACGATAAACTTTGCGGTTAGACACAGCATAAATAGCTGGTTATTTGGTGTCCATTATCACTTAATTAATTAATTAACCATTTAACCTTTCCAGCACTTGCTTTTTGCATGAAGGAAAAAGGCACTTTCAACTTTAGGGGACTGAATATTGAATTCCTTGTTTGGGCGCTGGACTTGGACACTCTGTTCTGTTTCCTTCCCCTTTCCTCCATTCACCACGTGGTAATTGAGTTCATTTTTATAATAATGAACATTGCCCACTCTTGACTCTGACCTTATTATAATTCGTGTATATACTTTTAATATAATATATATATATATAGATATAAACGTTGACACACCCACTCTTTTCGGAAGCATTAGCCCAAGCTTCCTTCCTAATATTTGATATACAGCCTGTAAATAATCTGATTTGCAATCAACTGGCATCAACTTGATCTGTTCGGGAGATATTTATGCTATATAGTTTTAGGTCGTGCCAAAGAATCTTTTTGGTTCATACATCATTGCTCCACGTACTCCAAAAAAAAGTCCACTTACTGTGTTTGGCTTAAGATAACAGCGAATCTTTCATCAGATCTCATCCTACAGATCATTATATTTATAAAATTACAAACAACTTGTATAAACACAACCATCTCTTATTCTTGAATGATTTTCAACTTCGACCATGAATTCGTTGGCACGACACATCCAAAGTAATAGATTTTGCCTGTTTCTTTGGAACGTCATGCTCATAAATTTGCAAGTGGCCCGGACAACATAAATGAATATATATTGGAAGTAATGATTGTAGAACTCCTTGAATAATATGACTCAACAGATGCTGCCAAAACATTTGAAAGTCATACGAAATGATAAAGAATGTATGATTTTATAAAATATTAACATTATATTGTGGAAATCTTGCATTTCTGGTCACTTGGATTATATTCGAGGTAGAAGACAAGGTGGGAGATAAATCAACTTCAATTTGGTGGAGAAGTAAAACCACAACAGGAAAAGAAGAAATCACCTACGATATTATATCAATTATTTAATTTGATATCATTGGAGGTGACACTTTCACTGTATTACTTAAATTATTGTTGGAGTGTCTCTATGATCCGTCCCTGGTTATATGTAAAATTGTCCAAAAAACATACGCATTTGTCAAATGATCAGGAGGAACCTGTTTGTTAGGTTGTGAGGGAAAAGTCTTTGGCATAAAGGTGGTGGGAAAATGTGAAGAGAACGCAAAAATACAACGAAACAGCATTAAAATTCAATCACCAACCATAGCACATGATCAGTTGGATGTCGAGGGTTATAATTCACTGTATCAAATAAGAATGAGATCAGGTAATAATATAAAGTCACTTGAAACTTGATCATGTAATAATAAGAACGAGGTGAGGGTGGAGATCAATAATTCAAATACGTATAGAAACAAATGTACATAATACTTTTTCTGTTCCTAAAATATGAGACCTAATTGACTTATTTTTTAAGGAAATTAAAGAAACGAAATAAGCCATATAATCATAACGTATTTTGTGTATTGTTAGAATGTTAGTTTGTAAGTTAAATGAACTAGTTTAGAGAAAAAATTCAATCAAATCAATTTATAATTAACTTATTTAGCTTTCTTAAGATTTTTCAAAAAAATCAACTAGATCTTATATTTAGGAATTAAGGGAGTAATACTAATAAACATATATTTTTTTAAAATTTCTATCCTTCCAATGGCATGGTTCAGGATGGCTTAGGTTACAGTGAACTTCAACAATGTACGTCTTTTTTTTTTCCAGCGAAGACAATTATCATTGCTATATCGTGATCCCAAACAACATCAGCAAGCTGGCAAAAACAAACAAAAGAAATAGAACATCAGCAAACATGGAACTTAGTTATCTAGTGTTTAAAAAATAAACACAATATTTCATTATGCTTTTAAGTTTATACAATTTTGAGCCACATGTCCTGAATTTTTGCATTGTTGCCTCTCCCACAAATGTTTCGCGTATATCTGAACGCGGCATCAGACTTTAACTCCAACGTTGTTGGCAAAAAGAAAACTCCAATGATTTACATGTATCAATACGCTGGATACATTGATAAATTAGTAATATCCATGTACGAAATGGATCCTAATTATATTATTTAATTACTAAGAACATGAACATGAAAGATACATCTTGAATAAATTAACAGTAAAAAAGCTTGCTCTGGAAGAACGAAAGCTTTTGTTTTTTAAATAATAGATCATAATCTGTAGTGTGGACCAAAGTCCCATTATTAAGTTAAAGTAGCAATAAATAACCCGCACATGGGCCCATGCCATACACTACGTACTGTTACATCCAGCGATGTTAAAGAATGGAGTTAATTCAACTTATTCCGTTGACTCACGCTGGCTTCATGCTATTTAAGACCCAACTTGTCACACTCATTCAAATGAAGCCGAATTAATTTGTATCTATATATATATTTGTACAAACCATTTCATTTCTTAAACTCGCTCACGTACGCTTGTATATATCGGGAAATCGTGGATCCGGGATATCTTCAAATAGAATTGAATAATAGATAAAGTATTTAGTTGGCGCACTATAACAGCCAAAACTCACGACCAGATATGAAGTTCATAAATTTCATGGGAAAACAACAAAATGGCATATATCAGAAACACAAGCACATAACTTGACTGAGGAATATTGTATTGATAGTTGATACATATATAAAAAGACGTTGAAAATATATAAATACAGTGAAGTACGTCTGTTTATCAAACTCTACGGGAAAGAGGGAAGGAAGAGGAGTAATTGAATATTCATATTCTCTCAAAAACCTCTAAAAAAATGAAGGGACTATCCATATTGGGTAGGTTAACGTAGCGAATCAGTGATGAGCTACGCAAAAACTAGAAGGAAAAAAACCCTATGTGGCGTCACCCTTCAAACTAGCTTGTCATCAAAACAAACCCACATTGTCACGCAGGCCTCTAGCTAATTCCTTCACAATAATCCAAAAATGGACACCAAAAAAAGGAAAGTAAAAAAGGCCGCGGTAAAAATTATTATCAACAATTGTTATTCTTAATCCACAAATGGTACGTCCAATACTACTTTACGAGGGAGTAGCACAAACAAGTCTCGAACTGATGAACATCAAATTAATTGCCCCAGGCCCTGCCTCAGGCTTCTTACTATATCCTTCGCTGTCACACATTCTTCCTGGTTCATCTGCAACTAATTAAAGCAACTCATAAATTAAAGATACCAAGTGTTAATGAAATACAGAAATATTGAACCAAAGGACTAAAAAATAAATGTACCTTAGCTACAATAGTAATATCAACAGTGGAATCCCCAAAGGGCAAGAAGCTACTACTCTGGACAATGAGATTGAGATGTTCCAAGTGGGAAAGTATGGTGGCACAACATCCATTGTGTTTGTCACAGTGGATTCTGATTAGCACCTCCTTACCTGACACTCTTGCTTCGATCTCCGGCAGTAGCTGGTCGGAGTTACCATCGGATGAGGAGCCGTCATCGTCGGAGGAGAGAACAGACCTGTTCACAAACACGGCGGTTTCAACTGCTTTCTTGTTAACCTCTTCCTCAAGTGTCTTCACTCTCTCCTGAAGTTGTTTCACATAGTTGATTGCGTCTCCCAGCACTGAAGCCTTATCCATCTGCACATATACGCATGTATTCATCAATGTAAGAAGATTTTCCAGATTCTAAACATAGGGCAAGATCAAAAGATAAAGTGAGTGATTAATTAACATGATAGTTAATTAAAGTACCTTTTTGAGACCAGGAAGGATGGCGGAAAGGGCAATAAACCTCTGGCTGAGCTTTTCCCTTCGTTTTCTTTCGGCCATGACGTGATCTTGAGCCTGGATGGGATTTCTGGCAATGGGGGCAGTTTCCTTTTCACGTGGGAGCCAAAAGGAATCAGGTTTGTGGTCGTAGGAAGTGGGTTGAGAAATGGAGAAAGGAGCACTAAAATCCAAGCTCTCGGTTTTAGGCTTAACAACGGCACTAGAATCCAAGCTGTGAAATTGGGGGTGAGAAGCCACGTCGGGGGAGGAATTAGAATTCTCAAAAGATATGATATGGGAGGAGGAATTAGAAGCTGAATTGTTAGAAGGGACTACGGGATCTGCCATAGTTGGAGTAGTGGAAGATGTCCAGCTAGAGCTTGCGTTCTTGTAGATACTCTTGAGTTGCTTGGTTGGTGTTTGTTGCGAGATATAAGATTCAGGACTCTCTTCTGGGAACCACGCATCACGCCTTCTTTTTGAGCTTAAACATGAATAACTGTCTCCACATCCTGACAAATTCTGAAAGTTGTCAACCTCGTACGCCGTAGAATCCACAGGGTACTGCTCGAATATGCTAGGAACCTGTCAATCATGTTTCAAAACTTTGATTAATTAGTTACACATAGACCCACACATATTCCTAAACTATAACTCCACAATTTCAATGCCTTGTACGCTTACCAGCTCGTCCAACAAGTACTTGGATGAAATCTCCATTTTAATCTCCTTTAACTTCTCCTCCGAGAGAGTAAGGATAAGCAATAATACTGAAAAAGCACCTGCAAAATCTGATCTTAGCTTATACTCCCTCCGGTCCTAATTATAAGAGCCAGTTGACTTTTTTGAAAAAATTAAAGATGTAAAATACACCACGATGAAATGTTTATATTTATCTTTTTCCCTCCAAACTAAGTTATTTTACTTATAAACTATCATATAATCTAATTACATTTCGCATATATTAGGATTTAGGGGTCTAATTTGTTTCCTTAATCTCCGCAAAAAAAGTCAACCGGCTCTTATAATTAGGACCGGAGGTAGTAGCTTCTAAAGTAACCTCACATAAACTTCCTTTCGATGGCCAAAAAAAAAAACAACTTCCTTTCAAGTTGAATAAAGAACAAGCTTAAGCTTACCTTCGAGGAAGAGAGAAGAGGGACGAGAGATCGAGTGAAGATTTTGTTCCAATATTTCTTCAGATGGAGAAGATTAGAGTTTGGCGAAGGGGTTATATATAGGGATAACGTACACGCTTCATACACATATATTGTATCAACCACGTGTGAAAATGGCCTCTCCTAATTGTTTCTATGTTGGCCGTCGCTCTTCCCATTCGGTCCCTCTTACACTCTTCCATTGTTTAGTCAAATTGTGGGTTCGTTCTTCCTTTTCTTTTCCTCTTATATATTTGCGCATCCAAATGAATAATCCAAACATAAATCATATCGAAACAATTTTCGGGGCTAAAATGTCAACTCGACAGTCTATATTATGTACCACATGATCATAATAATACTATATATATACAGTCTAATTCAACCAATCTTGTTGACCCAAAGCGATTCCGTAAAAGTAAGTATGATTGATTACAGAGACAGTAAGTCTTAATTATTCAATCCGTCCAGGCGATGCTTTATTGAAGTTTTTGTCCAATTTTTGGCACCGACTAAAATGTTCTTGGGAATTACTCTATATAATTTTTAATGCATAAGGGTTTTTATGCTCTATCTTAATATGTAAATCATTGTCCACTCTACACTTTCTCATATATATAATCAGTGTGCGAATCATTCACTCAACTCTTTAGATCTCTTGATGATATAATTCTTATTGTTGAAGCGGTGATAACTACATTGAAAATTGTAATTTTTTATATAGTTAGACTATTAATAATATTTTCAAAATAAATCAATAATTTCTTAGACTATCAAGTATTTTGAAAAATGAATTTGAATTTCGAAAAAGTACATTAAATCATTTAAATACTACTATGTTCCTTATTATAAGTCCAAGTACCACAAATTTTTTGTTCTTATATAAAAGTCCAGCTTGGGATCAATTAATGTTATTGTAACTATTTTACCCCTATATTGGAAATAGGAAAGATGGCAGAGAATGTTTATAATGCATAAAATATTATTTTAACACATTCTTAAATAAGGGTAAAGTTAGAAAAACTTTTAAAAACATAACATATTTAATGCTATAACTTCTATTTCTTGGTATGTGAGAAGTAGATAAGGTGAATTTATAATAAGGAATCGATAAAAAAGTAAAAGTATTATGTGGTTACTGATTACACATGGCATGCTCATCTCCTTCCTAGTAAGATTTTAATACTCGGCTTAATGTTGTATGGCGCTCCATAATTACTGCCTCGCACTATTTTGTTAGATCTAATATGGGTTGCTTAAATAATTGGTCATAAAGCAAGCAATTATATAGTGGGACTGGGACGGGATATTAATAAGGCCCACAAGAGAAAACAGAGGAGGAGGAGGATGCTGACGTGGGGTATTTGGTAGGAGCTGATGTGAAAAGGTAACACGTGAAAAACGAGTGATGCTGAGGCGAGTGGGAAACGGATAGTAGAGACTAGGGGCGTCCATACTATCCCGGTCCCGGTGATCCCGTCCCGGTCCCGGCCTTCCGGGACCGGGAATTTCCCGTCCCGGGAAATCCGGAAAAAAAATCCCGGGACCGGGACCGGGAAGTGGCCGGGACCGGGACCGGGATCCGGGATAGCCCCCGGGATCCCGGTCCCGGTCCCGGTCCCGGCCCTGGGACCGGGATCCGGGATAGCCCCCGGGATCCCGGTCCCGGCCCTATATTTAAAAAAAAAAAAAGAGTGGGGCTTACCTTCAGCCCACTAACACATAAGTTTTTCTTAAAAAAAAAAAGAAATTAACAAGCCCAAGCCCAAACACTAACTAAAAAAAAAGCCACCTCATTTATCCAAAAAATGCCACCTCATTTATCATATACACCTTACTGCACAAAGATCCAATCATCTTTACATCTCCTCTGCTCTCTTTCTTCTTCCAGCGACGCCGACGCTCAAGCATTTCAAACCCTTTTTTTTTTTGAATGGATCATTTCAAGCTCTTTTATTCTTCACCGTCACCAACTAGAAACCATTTATGGGTGTGATCAGCGAATGATGGAAGCCATTTATACCTCAAACCCCAGCCTTCCATTTTCACTCTTCCACCGCCGAAAATCCCAACTTCCATCCTTTGCATCGTCGCAGATCAAAAAGAGGGCTTTTGACAGATCTGTAACCAGAAATCAGAAACCAGATTTTCGGATCTGTAAGGTGAGGTATTTTTTATTTTGCCCACATCATCAACTGATGCTTTTGTAACCAGAAACCATTCATGGGTGTGATCTAGGTTCATTTTTGTGCTTCACTGCTTCTGACAGATCAGAACCATGTCTTCTTTTTCCTGCAAATGATCTCTGTAATTTTCATCTTCATGTAGTTGTGAAAGGTTTCTTAGATGTTGTGTTGCTGATGCATTTTAATAATAGTAGTTGAAAGGCGTGAATTCATATGTTTATTTTGAGGAGAAATTTAAGGGAAGGCATGTTTGAAGAGTCATAAAAAAATTCTACTTTTCTTTGTTTCCTACCCTCTTCACACAGATTTATTTTATCCGGGAAATCCCGGTCCCGACGGGACCGGGAAATCCCGGGAACGGGACCGGGACCGGGAACGAATTCCAGTCCCGGCCTCCTTCCGGGACGGGAACCGGGAATGGGTAATCTCAGTCCCGGTCCCGGATTTGGACACCCCTAGTAGAGACGAGTTGACCGAATATATTGCCCCCCTTTTGGACTGACTCATCTCAATCATATGCCTCAATTCCTCCCTATTTTAACTTTTTTTTTTTTATTTATACACTGATATATCTGACATTACTAAGATCACTCTGATTCGTGTGAGAAATGTAACCCTTCAATCAATGGGGGATGGTTTCAAAATCAAGTCCATTAATTAAATTAGAATAACTCATAGTGGATTGATCCAAATGTTTGATGGTCTAATTTCTATATATAAAAAAACAATTCTCTTCGTAGTTTATGTAATGCTTTTACTGGTCTATGTATTATTTAATGAAAGCTTCAATTAGATGGGTTGACCGGCTGGACACCGAGTAGAGACAAATGTGAAGGTGGATGCGCTTCATCCTCCCATTTAACCGGAATTCATAAAGATTTGTTCCCCCATTACGACCACCCCAACTTTCTCTCCCTTTCATCACACGCTTATACTTTCCAATAATTTCGAAAATGAAATAAATAAAAATGGCTTAACAAACCCCTCAAACTGCAAAAATTATTATGCAAAAAATATACCTAATGACCTGGATTTATAAAGAGGATGCAACATATTCAATTTCAGTGGATTATGCAAATTTTTCTCCAACTAGCTAGCTTGAAGAGTGTGAAAATTAATTAAGAAATATTAACCTAATTTTTTAATTTCTTTTCTCTCATATACCCAAATCCCTCGTACCATTTATGAATGGGTGATTGATATAGGGAGATGTCAAAGACTTGCGAGCGTGGTCCTATAAGAAGGTCACATGCATATACCTACACCCAAACGAGTACGAGGATGATGCATCTTACCTTCTAATCTAAACTAGATTTTTGTCACCGTAAAATATATTGAAGCTACAAAATAAAAATAAAATAAATTAAATGACATATAAGAACATAATTTTTTGAGTAACTATTCTATGATTAAAAATGTTACTCCTTCCGGTCCTAAATATAATACCACTTTGACTTTTTTTGTGGAAGTTAAGGAAGCAAATTAGACTACTAAATTATAACATATGTCACATGAAATTAGATTATAGGTTAATTTATATGTAGAATAAATTAGTTTTGAGGAAAAAAAAATTTTGGGATCGAAACTACATTTTTTTTACTGAAAAAAAAGTCAAAGTGATCTTATAATTAGGACTAGAGGGAGTACTTGAAGACAACAAAAGTTGATTACATATTGATGCTACCAAAATTTAAATAAAGCTCCGCAAGTGTACGGGCCGTAGAAACAGTAAAATAACAAATCAAGGTCGGTTCCACGGAGACTCAAAATAATTGATAACTAGTCATTAAATCTCCTATTTTTGTTCTAGTTGAGAAAGACAGAATTTGATTCAAAGAAGTAAAAGAAAATTGACTAAGGCCTAATTAGAAAAACAGAAACTTTAACACGAATTAAATTCAAGAGTTAAACGAACAACCTAAAGTTACGAATTCCTTGTTTGTTTCTTAAATTTTATTCCCACTAAATTAATCATGCCTTAACTTAATCAGCTAATCTAGAGTACTAGTGTTTATAAATGCCTGTCGGTCCATTTATATCCTTACCTAAGTTAATTATGTGAAATTAACCAGGAACAAATTATATTGGTAACACTCTAATGTGATTATACCGAACTTCTAGGTATATGTCTATCCTAGACGCAAATTAGATTTAAATCTATCTTAGATTAAAAATCTAATTCCACATTATTTAATCTCACGGTCTATTTAGAATTCCCTTCGTCAAGTTCAACCCTAAATTCCCTAAACATGTTCAATGGTGATCAGTCACTAAATAATAATCAATAATAACAAGATTAAATAAATTAAATTAAGATTAAACTTAATTAATAAGTGGGAAAAATATCTAAGTCACAAACAAGTTCATAGTTCCCCTAGGTTGTAAAAGAAAAGTAGCCACACATGGGTTCCAAATCAATCACAACAAATATCAAAACTGAATAAGAAATCATGATGACAAGGAAGAGAAACAAAGTTCAACAACAATGGCTACCAAGCTGAAATTTCTCACAGCCTTTCCTTTCAGACTGATTCGAACACGAATAAACAATATCGCCTCCCTCTCACTCGGACTCGCGCGATCAGCAAGGTCGAATAGTGGCGGCTCTCCCTTCTAATTTCTCCCCTTGCGTTGTGCAATGTATTACCCAAAGTGTGCTATTCCTCTCCTTCCAAGCGGCGGCTTAATGATGAATCCCTCCAGCGGCGTGAATGAATCCCCTTTTTTTGTGTTGTGTGTCCCACCCAATCAGGGGATTGTTTAAATTAGCTTTTAGAGTATAGCTTATGAGAAAAAAGTTGAAAAAGTGTTTTTAAAGAATAGATTCTGAAGAATAGCTTCTGAGATTGTAGAAAAAAATAGTTTCTAACAAAACCTAGGTTTTCTATCCCAAACCTAGGTTTTCAGGTTAAAAAGCTATTTTAGAAAAGTTGTGAGTGTTTGTCTGATTTAACTTAAACCTAGATTTTGACAGTTAAAAGCCATTTTGAAAAAACTGAGAGTGTTTGTCTGTCTGATTCTAAAACCTAAGTTTGGGTGAAAAAAACACTTTTTTTAAGTCATCCAAACAGACACTAAGTCTCCCCTGTGCTTATTCAAAACACTGCGTCTTAGCTTCCCTTTTTGTTTTAATCTCCAATTCAAAAAAAAAATGAATAATAATTGGAGATGGCCAAATCTGATTCTATCTAATATCTATAACTATATAATAATAATAAAATGAAACTGAAACCTTTTTTATTTTCAATTATTCTTTTTTTTTATTTCACTTTCCTATTCTAATTAAAGATAAGCTATTTTAAACAAAAATCCCCAAATAATATCTCAAGTCAGTACTTTTCAAATCACATCAAAATCTCTTAATTTTTAAATTAATGACTCCTCAAATACAATAAAATATATCTTAAAATCCACTAAATACGGGGAGTCATCACATATGGATATAAATAATCTAAATCATTGATTGCAATTTTTTTTAATAAAAGAGAAAATATGAATTATTTTTAAAAGGCTTATTGCAAAATTGTGAGTTATCAAATACATATTTATATTCAATAAAAGAAATACATATTCATATGTTCATTAGATATCTGAAGACAACAAAAGTTGATTTCATATGAGCATAAATGATCAGGTTAAATATCATTTTCACCAATGAACAATGACGCAAGTATGACTTTAGCTAATAATCAATAAAAAGTATCATGTATGCCTATAACCATTTAAAATGTATCATTTTGGCCAATAACGTCAAAAAATGCCTAACGGCTATTGAATTAGCCAATGACTTGTCTACACTTGTCTAAAATCTAACAGCCGTTAGGCATTTTTTGACGGTATTGGCCAAAATGATACCATTTAAATGATTATAGGTATACATGATACTTTCTATTGATTATTGGTTAAAGTCATACTTGCGCCATTGTTTATTGGCCAAAATGATATGTAATCCTAAATAATCTAAATCATTGATTGCACTCATTTTGAATCAAAGAGAAAATATGAATTTATTTTATATGGCTTGATTACAAAATTGTGTGGGTTATTAATTTGGAATTTTCAATATGATATACTTTTCCTTAAATTGGATTCTTTCCTTAGGTAATATTACATATTGTAAATCAAATATATATATATTGATTTTCGCCTAAAATATCGCGATATATTTAAACGTATCCTAAACTTCAAAACCTGAATATGGGAGATAAAAAACAAATATATATGATTTGAATTTTTTATAAACAATAATAAATTAATAAGAATGTACGTGATCAAATATTCAAATAAGTGCAACCTTTTTCCTAGAGTTTCCAACACTTTTTAGCTCCTTTTGTTTAAGGGAAATATATGTATATATGCTTATACCCCTAATTAAACTTTTTTTTTTACCATGCCCTAATTAAACGTTTAAAGTTCTCATGTTTTTTTTATTTGCAATTCGGGTATGGCATATTATAAATGAAATATATATATATCTATATGTTTGGATTGTTACCTAAACTAATGACCTATTTGAACAAAGCTATCAATTCATAAATTTCAAAAGCCAAATACTGTAGATCAAAAAACAAAAGTTATATGGTTTGTTTTTTTAAAAAAAAAAACGATAATAAATTAAGATATATGTACATGAGAATTTATTTTCATCGGTGCAGCTTTTTAGCAACCGATTTATTTTTGACAATGGAAATAAAAATTCAAAAGACAAATTTTTCAAATAGAAAAATAATTAATACCCTGTTGTCTAATTTACTGAGTTATTTAAATACATTAATTATTTTGTAAATTTTAAAGCAAAATTAATAGTGTTGATTGTACATCATATATATATGTATGTTTTTAATTTTTGCTAAAATAGTGACTTATTTGAAGACAATAATTAATTTGTATATCTAAGAAGTCAAATATTGCAGATTAAAAACAAATATATAGATTGATTTTTTCTATAAACAATATTACATTAAGAGGTATGTAAGTGATAAAAAAAGAGAATTAATATATAATACCTTTTTAAAAGTAGATATGTATGTATTTATCATTGCTCTATACTAAATTGATTTATGTATTTAATCACTGCTTTGCTTAATTTTAAATAACTTTTAAAATTAAAAAAATACATTCCCAAAAGTAGAAATATATGATAAGTAATGATTAATTATTGGCAATGAAATTTGAAATTAAGAATAAAACCTTCAATTATGACTTTGATTATGTGAACATGTGGACCAATTAATTGAGTTACGTGAAGATGATGTCATTGAATATGTGAACTAATGGGATTAGTGTTAAGAGCTTTCAAGAAATATATAGATTCTTTGTCTATTTATCACACCTTCCCAATATTGAGTATTAATTTAATGATCATATCATTGTATCTAGTGGGTAATGCAGGTTACAAAGTACGTTTTTTTTTTTTTTTTTGCCTTTAATTAGTGTAAGTATATTTATATAGCACTATACAACTTAATGAGATTTGACAAGAATACAAAAAACTAAATACTGTGGGTGGGTGCGCCCTTTTGACCCGATGAAATCATATCACGTGGGCAGGGGATCCGGTTTATGTAGTTTAATCCATGGGATCCATGCATGACACAATCATGACATGCCCTTTACATCATCAATCCACCCCCCCGGAAAAAAAAAATTGCTCACAATCATGTATATAACTAACAACATGTGTGTTAATACACAATATCCGATACTCACACATCATCATATCCATTTTTTACTGGTCCACTCCAAAAAGGGTCTGATGTTGAGAGACTATCCTTATCAAAAGATATGCTTATATGCATACATAAATAACTACAGAATGTGGTTACTGTGATGACAATATAGGTGCTTGTACGTCAATCATTTCGTTCAAATTAACTGTTCAAATAATTTCACACTTGCTATAAAGAAATGAATTGAATAACGTTTTTCAAAATTAATTTAATGACCATATAATCAAATCATGTAGTGTTAAAAAATAATTATTTTGACAAGCTGAAATTAGGTTTTATGTATAAGATAAGGAAACAATACAAATAAATTGATAGTTAGAGGCAAAAGAGGAGGGGTTTTCAACGAAAAGTCAGGGAATATAAGGGTGAGGGAAGGAAAAAGACAAAAGTCACAAAACATAAGAAGGGAGGGGGCACACCAATAATTTACCAGCGTGATAAGCGTTGTTCGTCCATCATTTTGAATTTATATAGATTGCTTCTCAATTTCATACATGACAAAGTTTCTCTTCTCAATAAATCGTAGTGATCCTACACCACACACACACACACGAATATAGCTGAAAAAACGGGCCAACCCGCGGGTTGCGGGTTGGCCCGTGAAGGGCTGCGGGTTAACTGGTGTGGGCCTATGCGGCCCGCACCTTAATGGGTTGGGAAAACCCCAACCCTAACCCTTTATGGTGGGTTGGCCCGCCAACCCGCCAGTTTTTTTTTTTTTTTAATAATTTTTGTTTTAAAAATACTATAATAAAAAAATAAAAATTCTAAATCAAAAAAAATATATCATAATTAGCTCAAGTAAAATATAATACCCCAAGTTGTATACAAATATGGACTCCACAATTATATATATTTTTTTGTATAAACATCTTTCTAATTTTATTGTATTAATAATATTATTAAAAAAGTTTATATTATACTATACAAACACCACAATTTGTTATGTGAACCACAATTTATATTAGTGAAGTGTCTAAAATATGCCTTAATGAATTAAATAGAGTTTTTTTTTTTAATTAAAAAACATATTTGGCGGGCCAACCCGCCAACCCGTGGGCTAACCCGCCTTAGCCCGCGGGCTAAATGGTGCGGGCCGCACGGGTTGGGATTTTCCCAACCCTAACCCTGCTCAACCCGCGGGCCCGCGGGTTGAGCCCGTTTTCCCAGCTCTACACACGAACTAATTCGTATATTACGATAGAGAGAGCTTTCACATTCTCATTTTATATCCAAACTATTGTCGTCACAATTAATTTTATGCTATATTCTCTTATTCCCTTGCACCCGCCCAATAAACCAAAAATTCAAATAAATATTCAAACCATTGTGTTATCTTAATATTGAAATAATAATAATACGGATTTCATGTGTTGCTCATAATTTAAGAAACAAGTTGTTCTGTTTAGAGTTTTATATATTTATGTTAAAATAGTGTCAGTTTAGTAATTGTCATCACAATTATATATCTTTTCAATCTGAATTAGGTAAAATTTTAATAGTATTTTGTTAAACATACAATAGGTAGGTGTTTTTGTTCTTGTTAACAAAAAATATCACTGAAATTAAGACATACTTAAATTAAACAAAATAAATTTAAATATTTTATAGGGTTCAAACCTAAAACAACATCTATAATTTTGCGGAAGTTGATACTCATTCAGAGTCATCCAATAAAAAAAGTTGATACTCACAATCTTGTAAGTTGGAAAAAAGGAAGCTTCATGGACCATATTCAAAAGGGTGGTTAACAAAAAAAAAAAAAAAACAAACAAACAAAGAGGACGGCTCTTGCGTCGGAGGTTTGTGTGAGCAACAATAGGCGGGTGCATTCATGAGGATAATCACGTCTTTTTCTTTTGCTCCGCGTCTGCTGCTCTCTCTATTCTTTTCCAACTAAATTAAGTAGCAAGAAGCTTGGAAATCACATTACATGCTAATCACAAAGATGAACAATGTATTTTTTATTTTAATCTGGACCATTCAGATTTATTTTAATGGTCAAGATTTATTTTAATATTTTAATAAATTTTTTTATTTTAATGGATTCAAAATAAAAAAAAAGTTAATTTTATGACTGTCATTTGCTAAAAAATTAAATTTATCTGTGAAAAATGATCATTTAAAGATATAAAATATAGACCATCTATATCAAATTTTGGATGGCTCATATTTTGTTTAAGTATGAGAAAGCATTTCTCATCATGATGATGAGTCTGAATGGAAACACTGACGTCTGAGTATTCTCTGATCCTAAAAGTTGTATGTAATTGGATGTTGAGTCCAGCATTGGCAGCTACTGAACCCACCATGTTGGGCACCCCAGGGGCCCATCTCTGGGACACCCCGGTATTGGCAAGCCCAAACAGTAAAAAATGAGTAGCATTTTCAAACTCTGCTTGTCATTTTTTCTTGGATGAAATGATGCTCAGCAAGTAAAATACGTACATCTACCATAGAGTCATAGTCGCTCCCTCCTCTCCTTCATATAAGATTTATTTAGAGAGTTAATTTTACTCTTAAATATATGATTTATTCCTAATTTGTGTTAAACTTTTTCTAAATTACTTCCATGGTCGTTCGCTCAACAATAATCAAATAGTAGATGAAGTGAGGAAATTAAAGAAGATTATTAGAGTGTTTTAGAAAAAACATATGTTAATTTATTGGGTTAATACTTTTATTTTTTGTTAAATTTTCACTCAATTTTGTTTTTGTTCCTAAACTTTAAAATAAGTGATTTTGGTTTTTGAACTTTCACTCAGTTTTAGTTTTGATCTCTGAACTTTAAGACAAGTGATTTTAGCCCCTGAACTTTCACTCAAGTGGCTTTGATCCTTAAAATTTCACTCAATTTTGGCTGTGGTCTCTAAGTTTAAAAAAAATTGAATTATTAGGAACTAATGGTTATAAACGGCATAAAGTTGATAGACCAAAACCAGAATTAAGTAAAAGTTAAACAACTAAAAGGAGTATTAACCTTAATTAATTTAATTAACATCATTAATATAATCATATTACTTACTTAAAATGTATAATATACTTTGCTTTAAGCACAACACAAAAATAGCTGGTCCCTGCTATCATAAATTAATATTTGACTTGTGCTTGCAGGTAAATACAGTTTCAATTCAACATTAGGGAAACAAATTTGTTGTTTTGGTGCTGCACAGTTCTATATATGTTCTGTTTCCTCCCCTTTCCTCCAATCATCACTTGCTCATTGGGTTGATGCCATTCTCCCATTTCATTTTTATAATAAAAAATACTGCCCACTCTTCACCTTTATATAAAGGTTGGCGTCCACTATATTCGGAAGTTGTATGCCCACTTTCCTTTCAACTATTCCAGCTACAGCCTGTACTTAACTAATAAACATTTAGTTACAAAAAAACTACTAATAAACATTCAAGGGAAAATTAATTAGCTGAGTTCGAAGCCACCACTACAACTTATAATGGTGTCTAAGTGCCACATGGGATTGTTTATTGATCACTCAAAATAAGTTATACATAATAAGGATTAAATTATTAAATGAAAAAGGATAAAAAAACTGAGTTTTATGTGAGTGAAAAGTTTATGGACCTTTTCCCACTAAATTTTGGAGAAAGAGAAGAAAAACAGTTATCAAATTTGTAAGTTTTTTATTAAATTTTTTTTTGTAAGTTTTAATTTAGGACCTAAAATTGACCTGATTATTGTAAGAATTTTTGTGGATTAGGTTAAGATTTCTAACACTTTCTTGCTAAACACGATGACATCAGCAACTTAATAAGTAATAACGTTAATTTATCAAATGACTAAAACTAATTTTACTGTGGGTAATTAGGTCATTTTAAAAAAAATTAACTACTGAATAGTTTTAAAAAACTCATTAGGTCATTTCAAACGATGTTTTCATATTTTCATACTTTGATGGTCTATATGTCTCTTAAAATTATGATGTATTTTCTCAAGATTTATTATGAGCTTTATTCATTCAAACTTCAAAGCCCAACTTGATTAACACTTCAAAATGTAAACTGTTAGGAACTTATGATGAGCTTGTGTGTTGGTAGTTGGTATATTGGTATGGAGGGAATCATGGCAAAAACAAAAAAAAAATTGGTACGATGACAAAACTGTTTTTTATTTGTGTGACAATGTTACAACCTTTATTATTCACAAGTATATTTAATGCACAAGAATAAATATGCATTTCCAACGTGCAGGTGAAAGAGTCAATTTGAAGAAAGCCGCCAACTTAAGGTTCAGTACTAAAGCATAATCTTTCTAGTTTTATTACAACATACTGATTCGTTCTTAAGGTTTGGTATCAGACACGGGTTCACTATTCTCTTTCGACTTTGTGTTTCGTTCCTAAGGTTTGGTATCTGACATGGGTCCACCAAACTTCTTCAACTTTGTGTTTTGTTCCTAAGTTTTGGTATCAGACACGGGTCCACCAGCCTTCCTCAACATTGTGGGCACCTGAACGAACTCAATTCACACCTATTATGGTTCATACAATCTAGATTCTTTTAGATTTTGCTTGATTCTTCTTAACCGTGCAAAGTTCGCCAAGCAATTGGCACATTCATTGCCCTCCCTATAGACATGTAACACAATTGCATTTGGCAGATGATTTCACCATCTTTGTCAACTTATAATTAACACTCTAGATGAATATGTAAGGTTGAGAAGCCCCTTGTGAAAACTTGGCCGAGCCAAACCAATACATTTCGTTTGCTCATGATCAGAGACATAAATCACATTTGAAACAAAGCATGCTAAGACATATTTGAACGTTTGAACATAAACAGAGCAGAGACAGACATCAATAACAGAGTAAAGTAATTTACTACGTACCTCGATGCTTCTACTCTCTGTTCTTCTTTCTCTACTTCTCACTCTGTTTTTCTTCTCCCTCACCAATGCCAACGGAAATGAGTCTGTGTCTCTGACTTAGGCGGCTGGGTGTGTGAGGGAAGAGAAGAATGCAGTGGGTGTACAAGCCGGAATAAGAGAATGCACAGGTTTAGTAATGCTCTTTGTTACTCTATATTGGGAAAAGAATAATGCGCGGGCTTGGTGTTGGTTATACTGCCCCCAATATGCTGAGGTCTTGTGTTGTGATTGTACGATATTCTTAGGCTTCAATTTTGTTCTAATAATAGATTTGCCATTGCTTCTTTTAGCTCTAGACTTCACTACCTTGGGGGCAATACTGTCTTCTCATGAAAATAAGCCAATCCTTTTTTGAACTGGAGAAAATAAGCAAATCAAACTTCACATTTAACAACATTTTTTATTCTCTTAAACAAATTATGATCCAACTGAGTTGTGTTAAGTAAGCCAATCTCCACTATAGATAAAATTAGTCACAAAAAATGAATGTGTGAACACACAATATTTTCAGGCCCAAAAAACACACAATATATATAGTTACACTTCATCATATCCATTTTTTCACTGGTCCACTCCAAAAAGGGTTTGATGTTGTAAGAGCATCCCTATCAAAAGATATTCTTGTATGCATAGATAAATAACTACAGAATATAGTTGCCGCGATGACAATATGGGCATTTGCCAATCATTTCGTTCAAATTAACTGTTAAAATAATTTCACACTTGCTATAAAGAAATGAATTGAATTACGTTTTTCAAAATTAATGTAATGACCATATAATCAAATCATGTAGCGTTGAAAAATAATTATTTCGATAAGCTGAAATTAGGTTTTATGTGTAAGATAACGAGACAATACAACTAAATAGGGGAGAGGAACCCCTCCTATTATTTTCCCTCCTCTTCCCCCCTTCCCTCTTTATAACCATTATATCAACAATTAAATAATTAAATGATCTAGATTTATCTTTATATTAAATACTTGATTGTATATTCTTTATTATAATACTAAGTAATTCATATCAAAATTTATGAACTTACATATGATTAATTATTTTTATTTTTATAATTTATTGTTTTGATCCCAAATTAATAAAATGTCAAATCTGAACCATTCTAATATTGATCTAATGGCTATAAAAAATAAAGAGTAGGGAAAGGAATAGGACAAGTTCCTCCCTCAATATAAAGATAGCTAGAAGCAAATCCAGTTAAGAAAAAAAAAAGGCAAGAGAGGAGGGGTTTTCAACGAAAAGTCAAAGGGAGACCAAAGTCATAAAACATAAGAAGGGATGGGCATACAAATAAACAACCAACGTGATAAGCGTTGTTCGTCCATCCTTTTGAATTTAGGGAAAAAGATAAATAAATACCTTTCAATTTGCAAAATCCCATTAACAACTTCATGATAGGTATTAACAATTTCATGATAGGTTGTTGTGTTGTTAATACCTATAATGAAGTTGTTAATGGGATTTTACAAATTGGAGGGTATTTATTTGTCTTTTTCCCTTGAATTTATATTGCTTTTCAATTTCATACGTGACAAAGTTTCTCTTCTTAATTAATAAATCATCAAGTGACTATATATATATTAACTAGTTCTTATATTTAAGAGAGAGAGCTTTCACATACACATTTTATATCCAAATTATTGTTGTCACCATTAATTTTATGCTATATTCTCTTATTCCCTTGCCCCCACCCAATAAACCAAAATTTCAGATAAAAATTCAACCCATTATGTTATCTTAAAATTGAAATTTTAGTATGGATTTCATGTGTCGCATATAATTTAAGAAACAAGTTGTTCTGTCTAGAGTTATATATATATATATAAATGTTAAAATACTATCAGTTAATGTAATTGTCATCACAATTATATATCTTTTGAATCTGAATTAGCGGAATTATTAATAGTATTTTGTTAAACAATCGGTATGTTTTCGTTCTTTTTAACAAAAATATCGCTGAAACTAAGACATTACCAAAATTAAACGAAATAAATATGAATAATACTGTTCAAACCTAAAACAACGTCTATAATTTTGCGGAAGTTGATACTTATTCGGAGTCATCCAATCAAAAAAAGTTGATACTCACAATCTTGTAAGTTGGAAAAAGGAAGCTTCATGGATCATATTCAAAAGTGGGTGGTTAACAGAAAAGACCAAAAGAAAAGAGGATGGCTTTTACGTCGGGCCAAAAATCCTTTGTCAGCAACAAAAGGTGGGTGCATTATTTCATGAGGATCACGTCTTTTGCTCTTGCACCGCGTCTGCTGCGCTCTCTACTATATTCTTTTCCAACTAAACTAAGTGCAAGATTATGTCTGAGCATTCTTTGACCCCTGAAAGTGGTATGTACTTGGAGTTTGGAGAATGTGGGGTGGAATGTGACAATCTGTAGGGATTTGAGTACTCCATCCGGTCCTAAATATAAGATCACTTTGACTTTTTTTTTTTAAGTTAAAGGAAGCAAATTAGACCACTAAATTATAACATATATAACATGTAATTAGATTATAGGTTAGTTTATAAGTAAAATAAATTATTTTTGAGGAAAAAAATAAATACAGATAGTTTAAAGTGAATAATTTTGCATCCTTAATTTCTCCAAAAAAGTCAAAGTGATGTTATAATTAGGACCGGAGGGAGTATGATTGTAGATGTACTAGCGAAGTTTCTCCATATTATGGGCACAAATTTGTTGATATTATTTGTGAACTTACTTCAATACCATAACAAAATGAACAAGTGGGCGACTTTGAGTAGATAGTTTGCTATTTTGACTCTATTATAAAAAAGATAACTTTTACTATGCTTTGTAAAAAATAAATTCTAACTCACTTTTTAAAATTTATACATTTATTTCAATTTACTTTTCATTATATTCCATAAATTAAAAGCAAAGTCTATATAATAAAAAATAAACAGTAAAAGTGTACATTTGCAAAAAAAGAAAAAGAGAGTTGAATTATAAATAGCTTTTTCTGTCTTATAAATAGTAAAAAATGTGCTGCATTTTCATACTCTGCATGCCTTTTGTTTTTTTTTTCTTGGATAAAATGATGCTCTACAATAATCAAAATATGCACATCTACCATATAGATTTGAGGTTGGTTTTATTCATATAAGATTAGAGTCATACACCCTCCCTCTTCTCTTTAATATAAGATATATTTTCGGAGTTGATTTTATTCCTAAATATACGATGTATTTATAATTTGTGTCAAACATTTCCTAAACCATTTCTATTGGAATTCTCTCAATAATAATCAAGTAAGAAATGAATTGAGGTAATTAAGGAAGATAATTATGATAATTTAAAAAAACATGTGATGTTAATTAATTTAATTAATATTCTTAATATAATCAAATTATATATACCAGAAGTATATAACAAACTTTAGCCACAACACAAAAAAAGCTGGTTCGCCCATCGTCATAAATTGTATGTGCTTTGTGCTTGCAGGTAAAGGCAGTTTCAATTCAACTTAAGAGGAACCAATTCGTTGTTTTGGTGCTGCCACTACTTTGTCTCCTCCTCCTTTCCTCCATTCATCACGTGCTTATTAGGTTGATGTCATTCTCCCATTTTATTTTTATAATAATAAATACCGCCAACTCTCTTCACCTTTAATTGCTATTGCCTTCATATATATTATTACTATATATATTATATACAAATATTTATATAAAAATATATATTATACAAAAGCTGACATCCACTGTATTCGGAAGTTTAGTTTAATCCCCAGTTTCCTTTCTCCCATTCCAACTACAGCCTGCACTTAACTAATAAGCATTTAGTTACAAAAAACCACTAAACATTCGAGGGAAAATTAGCTGAGTTCGAAGCCACGGCTGCAACTTATAATGGTGTCTAAGTGCCACATGGGATAGTTAATTGATCACTCAAAATAAGTTATAGTAAGGATTAAATTATTCAATGAAAAAAGATTAAAAAACTGAGTTTTATATGAGTAAAAAATTTATGGACTTTATTGGTAAAAAAAAAATTATGGACTTTATTCCACTGAATCATAAGTGAGATATAGAATTAAAACTTAAAGGACTAAATTATTAATTTTCTCATAATTCAAGTAAAATTTTCAAGAAACACAAGAAAAATATTTATCAAAATTGTAAGTTTTAATTCAGGACCTTAAAATGACCTAATTAGTGTGAAAATTTTTAAGGATAAGATTAAGATTTCTAACATTTTCTAGATAAATACAATGACATCAGCACCTTAATAAGTAATAACGTGAACTTATAAAATGACAAAAACTAATTTCACTATGGGTAATTAGGCCACTTAAAAGAATCAACCACCGTATAGTTTAAAAAGCGAAATTTATTAGGTCATTTCAAGATATGTTTTCATATTGTCACATTATATCATACTTCCATGGTCTATATGTCCCATCAAAAATTACAATGCATTTTGTCAAGGTTTACTGTAGGCTTTACCATTCAAACTTCAAGATCCAACTTGATTAACACCTCTAAAATGTAAACCGTTAAAACTTACGATGTGCTTGCGCGTTGATAGCTGGTATGATGAGAAGGATGGAAAAAAATTGGTATGATGGGAAAACCATATTTTTATTTGGCTGACAATGTTCCAACCTTATTATTCAAATTTTCCCCAAACATATCTTGTAAATAATAGGGACAATTGCACATAGGCGCAAAGCAAGAGAATTAATTTCAGAGAGATCCCAAGGAGTTGTTAATGACAACTATTAACAACTGCAATAGCATTGGTTAATAAGTGAAGAAGTTGTCAATGGACCTGTCCAAAATTAATTCTCTTATTTGGGACCTATATGCAATTCTCCCGTAATAAGAAATAACCTGTATTCTTTTGCCATACCACTATTCAATCCCTAAAGCTCTAAATGAAACAGATGCATGTATGACTTGATGGTGGGTTCAAACCAAACTAAATCAAGAACCAAGCCCAGTTAATTGGTTTAGAATAACAAACAACCGAGACAAAGTTTTGTTTCTTGTGTTTGTTTTGATCAGTCCCACAAACAGTCATCTTTGGAAGCAGTGATCCGTAGAGAAACTCGATTATATATCTATCTTCCTAAATTGAATTCCTAGAAGTTCATAAAAACGAAGAAGCTTCAGCTTCTTGCATATGCCTCAACCTGTATTGAGCGTATTCCAAACCAATAGTCATTTACATTTTTATATCACGAGAAAAATTTGAGATCCCCAAAGATCTCCTCTAAAATACTACAATTTCTATGCGCCTATGCCTATCGGGGAAGCCCTCTTTGTACAAAATGGGACCGGTTTCTTCACTGCCCAGATAATCTTCTTCACCCCCGAAACCATCAAGCATTTTCTACCGCAAGAACAAGATCATTCTTACTGCTGAGTCCAGAACTTCACAGTTATCATTGTCAAGAGCACCAGAAGCAATCATGTTTTTTGCAGGGTGACATGAAACAGATATAACAGTATCCAAGTGACCTTCCAATTTTTGTACTATTTTCCCTGTCTGTAGTTCCCACAAGTATATACAACTATCCTCGGAACCACCTACCACATACTTGCCATTTGTCACTGAAAAGGAGGACGAAATGCAATACTTTGATTTAACATGACCTGTATACTTCTTCGGACGAGTAGCAGTCGAACAGTCCCAAAGACTTTGCATATTATGAAAAGATTACAACAACATAAGCCCATATCATGAGAAGTTCAAAACTACCCAGTAGATTTTGAAGCATCCGAGCCAATTAAGCACTCAAATTTCGCTACTCAAGGAAACAGATTAAAAAATATCCAATTGGTTGTATATAGTTACAGCAGCAGAGCCCATTGGAAGAACTCAACATGAGAATCAATTCGTAATGTTTTTATGTGTTTGAGTACTTGCTATATTGAGCTAGAAGAATCCAAAATCTTCACTGAAGTTCACAAGTTCATTTAGTGCTCAAGAACAGATATACATTTCCAACATAGGTAATAGAATCAGTGTGAAGAAAGCCGCCTACCTAAGGTTATGCACTACATCTGAGTCTTTTTAGTTTTATTACAACATAACAAGATGGAACTCCCGTACGTTGCACGGGTGATTATTTCATTGATCACTAACCATAAAAGAGTTTGATACCTAAATGAACATTCACATATGATATTCATTCAAATAAAGATTACAAAATTGATTTGAATTAAGAGATATGATTTAGAAAAAAAAAATATATAATTTGTTAAATTATGAGAATTTATTTTTGTTTAAATATGAGGATTTATCTATATTGTATAAGATAAGGAATACGATTCTTGAGTTGTATTTCTTATTTCTTATTGTCCAGCTATTTTCATGAATTGGGTACATCATAAGGAATATATGATATTCCCTCATATTCTATATTTAGACTTGAGTTTGAAATATTGAACTATTTTTCTTATTTTTAAGGGTTAGGGCTGTTGAATTATTTCAAATTATTTTCAAGAATTTCTAATTCAAATCTTTTCATCTTCCTGCAACTGATAAACTATCCACAATTTGTCAGTAATTAGTTCCAAAAATAATATCTAGTAATACCTGGATTAAAGACATCCTAAAAATAGAGTTAGCATCATCTTTTTTTAGTGAGGATGGATGATAAAAATTAATGAGGGTCACCTTCATTAAAATGATCATATTATATATTAAAATATATATGCAATGATATTACCATCTCTAGCATCACATAAACAGCTGTTCCCAAAGTAGGGTCTCATGAAAAGATTCTCGGCCAAATGCAAATGCTGCCTCATTTCTCTTATCATGCCTTCTTCTTCAAGGGCCTTCAACCGGAACAAACTAAAAGAGGACAGAGCCAAGTCATTACAAACCATGAAATCTACAATCAAAGTTGCCCTTTATTATGACAAAAGGAAACTTTTAAGACACTTCAACGTCTAATAACATCATAATAAGATATATTTCAACTATGTTCCCTTATGCAAGTTCTTTTTATTTTTGCCTTTTTTGTGTGGAGAAAAGCTATGATTGTAAAAAAAAAAAAGAGAACAAATTGAGTACGATGTTAACACATAAAAGGACTACAGAAAATTTAAACTTTGGTAATTAGACTACTATACACTTTGTCACCTCTAATTCATCCCGAAATATATTTATAGTATTCACCAAATCAATGACCTTTAATAATTAATATCAGTATTATAGTACTATATCATGCAGATATGTTAAATTTTTTTGTGGGCTACGAAGTATTAAATTACATTTGATGTGTGATGCTGCCATATATGTTGTAGCTTTTCGAAAAGACCACCTCAAGGATGAAACATGTCAAAAAAACATTTTTCAGGCATTTGAAATGTAACATGGACCATATTACATACTACTTTGAAGAAAATTAATTATATCAACATATACCAGACAATATTAAGAGGCACAGAACATAGGAATCATAAAGAAATGAGAGTGAACTTGGTTTGGTTGATATATATTATAAGTGAGTGCTTGACTGGTAAAAGAAAAGAGAGTGCTTGGACCTTTGACAGGTCGGTCCATTGCATGTTCCAATAATGAGAACCGTGTCACACTGATAAACAGAAAATGTAAAACGTAGTTTGATAGGCTTTCACATGGCAACATGCAAATAGATTCATAGACAAAAGAGGAATGCAAGTTGAAGTAGGTCAAATACAACAAAGTCTTGATAAGTCAAAGTATACTTCTGCACAGTAACCCCACACAAGGAATATTTCTATTGAGGCGCCAGCCTCTACTTTTGTTCAATGGTAATTTCATTCGGTGGTTTTTTTTGCACTGAATTTCATTCGGTCGTTGTGGAAAGTATATGGTAAAAGCTATACATAGCCATCCAAATCGTCTGTCAGGTAAATGGATGCTAACCAAAGAAACCATCATCTTGGATCATTCCCCAAGCTATCTCAGATACCATTTTTGGCTTGTACTGGGCAGGTGGGACGACCACGGTGGAATCCCTTAATTGAGTTTGTTGAACAGGAGATGGAAGCGCTCATGTACACCTTCACCATCTATCTCAATGAAAGGTCCAAATACCTCATACACAGCTTCTGGATCCACAAAAAATGATCCCTGGCTTATTGGGACCGCAATTTAGCAATAATCCTAGTTCCCTGCATCGTTAGAAATGCAAGATAAAAATATAGCATCCATGCGAAAACATCTCCAGGAAAACGTCAGAAATGCAAGACTAATGATATAGTTTGGGAAAACATCTCCATTCCCAAGATATTAATTACATCCATTTCACCCGGATTGATTTGGGGCTCGAACTCAGCTATTGCAGATCTGGAAGCTGCATATGATTCAAAAGATTCATAAATTTGATATCAAAACAGTAGCACGAAAGAATATTAAATATCTTCCAGTAGTATACTGAGCCTACCTTCCTTTCGAGTTCACTTGAGAGACCTGTGGTTCTGGTGGTAGTGCTATGCTTCTATGAAAAAACCCAGAAGAACGATAAGGCTAAGACCTTTGAAATGAAACAAAATCGCCATTGAAAAAATTATACTAAGGTCTTAGCATTATAGGGTCAATCATCAGATTCTATTCCTCTGAAAGTTTCCAGGAGAAACTGAAATCATAATTTAAATTTTAACCATCCTCGACAATACACTTTACAATTTCTGAGATAATCAATTGCAAATACCAAAACAAATAGATGAGATTATACCTTTGACCTTTGACAGGTCGGCCCATTGCATGTTCCATCTATGCGGCAACTGAAAAAAAAAACAGGGGCAAACAGAGGAACAATGGATCACAAAGTATGCCAGAAGGACCATAAGAAAGTGGTTTCTATAAAGCAAAAAGGGAAGACTTGACAGCATTTATTACGGTCGAGAACCATTTAAGAGGAGGCAGTAGATTTAACATGAAGCTGAAGATGGTAATCCTCATTAACAACTTCTCCTACCTCAACAGCTAGATTGTACACCTCGTATACTACGTCCGGATGAATTATCCACATGAAACAATCCCTTGCTTCCTCGGACAGCAGCCTAACAACCATCTTCGTCCCCTGTTTGCATACGTAGAATATGTATATGAACATGGAATTGATTGAAGAAAACGTAGGAACAGAGGAGTGGAATTTGCAGATTTCATACGAGGAACAATTCACTCCAACAGATTCACCTCTGACTCCCCGTATTAGTAAACTTTTAAAAATATTTTGTTATATTTGAGGAGTCATCTATTTAAAAATTAAGAGATTTTGTTGTGATTTAAAAAGATACTATTTGAGACATTATTTGGGGATTTTCTTTTAAAATATCTTATCTTTAATCAAAATAGGAAAGTTAAATTTTGTTGGGAAAGGGGAAAAAAGGAATATTTAAAAAGCCAAAAAAAGGAAAAGGTTTCAGTTTTTATTATTAATAATGTTTTTTTGTTTGTTTCATTTTAATTAGTTTTATTTTAATTTGTTTTTTTAGTGGGCCTGATGCGCACAGTTTTGGGGGATAGCCACTTGAAGACCTAATTGGATTGATACATTCACATACACACGCTGAACAAGAGGAAGGTGGGCCGCCAATTGGGGAGAGGATATCATCATCGCACGCAAGAAGGGAGTGAACACCACTGAATTCTTCTTCAGCGCGAAATCAAAGCAAGCCACCACTGTTCGTCTTCTTCATCTGTGATTTTAGGCTTCGGACAAGTGGGAGCATTTTATGGGTTCTGAATTCCATTTTTCTTTATGATTTTGGACATTGAATCTGGTTTTGTTGTGATGAATTATTTGGAACCCATGTGTGGCTAATTTCCTTTTACAATCTAGAGTACTATGAACTTGTTTGTGAATTAGAAATTTTTTCCACTTATTAGATATACTTAATTTTAATTCAGTTTATTTAATCTTGTTGTTACCGATATAAATTGTTCCTAGTTAATTTCACACAATTAACTTAGGTAAGGATATAAATGAACCGACAGGTATTTATAGACACTAATACTCTAGATTAGCTGATTAAATTAAGACATAATTAATTTAGTGGGAATAAAATCTAAGAAACAAATAAGGGATTAGTGGCTCTAGGTTGTTCATTTAATTCTTGAATTTAATCCGTAAGAATGTTTTTGTTTTTATTAGATATTAGTTAATTCTTTTTTCACTCATTTGAATTAATTTTTTGTCTCGCTCAACTTAAACAAAAATAGGAGATTTAATGCCTAATAATCAATTATTTTGAGTCTTTATGGGATCGACCTTGATTTGCCATTTTACTATTTCTACGGCCCGTACACTTGCGGAGCTTTATTTAAATTTTGATGGCATCAATGATTCATCATCTCACTCGTGACTGAAGAAAACTGAGGCAAACAGGGGGAAATAGAAATGTATAAAGGAAGCACATATCACCTTACAAAAGACCAATGTGGCTGAAAACGAAGATAAGGAAATCTCAGCAGAGCCCTTTGTAGAAACAAAATGCATTTCACTATATGAGACTCCAGCTAAGTAACCCCACGTGGGCGGGAAAACAAAAATTTGAATATCAAATTCAAATTTCATTACTTCCATTGGGGGGAAACAAAGATGAGAGGAGACTTCAATGAAAGTGTGTTTTCAGATTCAAAATGTAAGTTTGGCGGGATAAGATTTGAACAACATGAATTTAAAATTTCATTACCCCCTTGGAGGGAACCGAAGATGGGAGAAGATGGCTATTAGATTTGACATAAACAACTCACACGAAGTTCTAGAACAAATTAGACGACTTATGAATAGTGTTTAGAATCAGGAGCCATCCACAAATGATCAGCTCCTAGACTGAGATATGGAATTGCATGGCGAAACAGATTGATTCAATATATTGATGCTTTATTCATATCAAAAAACCGAATGGTACAAAAACAAGTCATGCGAGTTCATGAATATAGAAAACAAGAGCATTCAGCATTTTTAGTGTTATCAGGATTATACACTTCACCACTAATCTTTGCAGTGTAACGTTGCGAGCAAATCGCTCAGAAACGAAACATAAACTCAAAATCTTGATTCAACTAACCTTTCAGAGCTACTTTCTTGGACTACAAGTTTCAAGACACAACGAAACAAACATCCAAGCCTAAGTGCTATGAGTTCATAAAACTTGTTCTGTATGATCCAAATTCCAAAAGCTAATAATAACACACCGAAAAGGGCCATATGTGACCCAAAAAAGAAGCAAATAACTTTAAACCAAAAAACAAAGTATCAAGCCAATAGGGAAACGACAAAGAAGCAAGTGAATTAAACTAAATTACCAAATTATCTTTCAACGTGCCAACGAGGATAAATTTGCCATTAGGGGAGAACTTAACAAACGAAGTAGGAGAACAATCTTGATAATCGACCAAAAGTCTTCACACAATTCCCAGTCTTGACCTCCCAAATCCTACAGAGCCCATTTAAGCTACATGAAACAATACGAGAACCATCCCGATTAAAATCCACACCAACAATGGGCTCGGCATGAGATGGAATTACCCTCAAACACTCCCCATACCTAACATCCCAAATTCGAACAGTATCATAGAAAGAACCAGAGACAATCATATTAGATCGAGGATTGAAATTAACACAAAAGACGTAATTTTTATGGCCATTGAGGGTTTTGATAACAGAACCAGTAGGAACATCACAAAAAGGAAGGGTCTTGTTGTCGCAGGCGGAGACAAGAAATTGGGAGTCAGAAGAGAAGGACAAATCAGAGACACCCAAATCGTGGCCATGATATTCCTGCAAAGGTGACATAATGGGGGCTTTCGAAATCGGAGTCAAAATTGGTGAAACCATAAGTACGGAGGGTTTTGTCGCCGGAGGAAGAAGTAAGAAGACGGCCGTTGGAGGAGGGTGTAGGGCGTGGAGGGTTTTGAAGATTCCGGCGACATTCCCTTATTTACAGAGTTGCCGGCGATCAGGGAGAGGAGCTTTGGCGACAGATTCTGCCAATTTCTTCAGTGCTTTTTTGAATTATTGGGTCAAAAATGGTCACAATCAGACCTCCAGAGGAACAGTGATAACCAAGGTTGAAAAAATCAGACCGGGTATCGAACCGGACGAGGCACTGGTTTAAGGGTCAATGGTCGGACCGCTTATATTAAAATAATAAAATTTTATTAATATTAACATTAATAATCACTAATATTAAAATGTAAATGTAGGTAGGTATGCATGATTCATCAAATATGAATATTTTAATGTTTCTATAGAGGAAAAAAAGAAAATATTAGTTGATTACACGTGAAAATAAATATTATTCTACAATCCACAGACTAAAATATAAATATTAAGAGCAGCAACAATTAAATATTAAGTATATGCAAATAAAATAGCATTTAAAGTATTATAGTTTCCTAATTTCTAAAATTGAGTTAAGTGAAAGTTAGTAATTAGTTAAATTATAATAAAATAAAAAAAGAGATTTTTTTAAAAAAAGGCCAACCCGGTTCAACCCCGGTTTTGACCGGGTTGACCCGATCCTTCACCGGGTCAAAGGCCCTCCCGGTTTTGATGCCCAACCAAACCGGACCATTGGCCGGTTCGCGGTTGAACCGTCTGGTCCGGTTTTTTTCCCTTGGTGATAACTGATGATAACGGTTTCTAGCTAGTTTCTTTCCTTCATTTCTTTCTTTTTCTTCTTGTTTTCCTTTTTTTTTTCTTATGCACCATCTGACAATACGCAGATATTAATAAATATGGTTAGAATATTGTTCTACTAACTATATTAAACTAAAATATTATATTAATATTATTCTCTCACACTGATAAAAAAATTTTAATGCCTTTTGGAAATTAATAAATGCCTTGAGAAAATAATGAAGAACACTTATTAATTTATGCCTTATAATTAGGATGGGAGAGTATATTGTGTACCTTCGGATTCTTTTTACAAAACACTTCTGAAAAGAATTTTTTAATCATAAAGGAACTTTGACAGAATTTAGTAAAATATAAGTTTATGCATGATTTTAACAAATGTTCTTGATAATTCTAACTATCTCTCATTAATAATTACATTTAGAGGAGAAAACATAGGATAATGATTAGCTTTTGACTAAAGATATTTTTGAAATATTACAATGAATTCTAATTAATTTTGACTAATAAAACATTATAGTACAATTTTCACAAATGTTTTTTTATAAATTTCAATTATCTCTCATTAATTATTATGTTTAGAAGTTAAAATAAATAGATGATAATTATTAGCTTTTTCGAAATATAGTAGAACATTTATGTAAATTTTCACAAATGTTCATAATTTTAACTATCTCATTAATAATTCTATCTGGAAGAGTCAGAAAATAGAGGATGATAATCAACTTTTATGAAAGAAATTTTTGTAAATATTACAATGACTAATAAAAATTTCTAATTAATTTTGACTAATAATAAGAAGCACCGAAGGCCAAGTGAGTAGTTAGGAAGTGGCATTGCCTTCTACCAAAAATTCATGTCCTAGTACTACCATTGGACTGAAACAGAGGACACCAAGGCATAGTTGTGAGAGGCCCAAAAAAAGGGCTTGCTTACTCTGAAAGTCATAAACAGGATGCGAAGCTTTATTTCATGTACATTCAAAGATCTAAAGGGAGTGTTGTAAGTATAACTATTGGTTTTTATGAAGCTTAACGATGATATTCTGTAGCTGTATACATAAGTCATTGTATATTAAGTAAGGTTAAATGTCATATTTACCCCGAAAATGTGTAAGGTGTATCATATCTGCTCCGAAAGTTTTTTTGGGTTCAAAATTGCCCTGAAAGTATCAAAACATAGCAAAAACCCCCTATTCCGTTAAAAAACTCACGTTGACTGTTAAATAGTTGGCGTTGACCGTTAATATTTTAATGGTAAAGGGCGAAATTGCTCCATTTTAATACTTCTACGACAACATATACTTAGCTATTTAACAGTCAACGTAAGTTTTTTAACGGAATATGGCACTTTTGCTATGTTTTGATACTTCCAGGATAATTTTGAACCTAAAAAAACTTTCGAAGCAGCTATGATACACCTTGCATACTTCCAGGGTAAATATGACCTTTAACCCTGCAATTACCGCTGTACTCACCGGTTCCCTATATTTCATGGCTGCCTCTCCCAAAGGTTAATCTTTCAACTCTTAACTATATTTTTCCTTTTTTGCATCATTTGTTTGTACTTTTTTGCTCCCATCTTCCTAAGAGGCTTTCTCAGTTATATTCACTACCTTTCTTTCATATCCCAATTCGGTGTCTTTGGATTAATGACAGGAAAAATGATTTATTTCTAATTTGACTTATATATAAGAAAGATTGGATATAAGTCAAATTGTGTAATGAGATTTATATTTGTATTGACAGTGATCGAAATGACTTTTTACAAACTAAAACTTGTTTGGATTAGCGGTTGTAAAAGTAGCTTTTATAAGAGTATATTGTAACAATTTTAAGTAAAATATTAAAATTAAAATCATTGAAAAAATATTTTATTATTAAAAAATTCAAAATGTTTTTTTATCTTATTTATAAGTTACTTTATCATGTTAATACAATACAAGAAAATAATTCTTCTAACATGATTATTTTAGAGAGATACGTAATATATATACTATAATTTAATATTTTATTTAAATTTTTAATCTCTACAAATTAGTCAACTAGCACTCATATTAAGGTCAAATGTAATATTTTTTTCTCTATCCTTCATAGCCAAAAAGTATAAGTCATAAGCCATAAGTTGTTTTTGGCTTATGCTTATTAGTTGCTTGTACTCCATAAGTACAATTAGAAAAAAGCTATCTCAAACACACACAAAATTAAAAACCCATTTGAAGTGTTTTTTCACAAAATAAGCACTTAATTCCCTAAAATAAGCCATCCCAAACACACCTATCAGTTTACAATCTCGCTCCAACCGTCAGGACCTGAAAAAGATTTTTGAAGGTTCAATTCTTGCCTCCTCTTGACAAAAACTTAAATTTGGTCCTTCTCACTTTCTTGGCGATTGAATATTATCTTCATGACTGTTTAGTAGTAGGCACAGAGGGTCCTTACAGTATGTGTTTGTGGCGTTGCAGCTTGGTATAAGAAAAGGCAAATGAGGAAGATCGATTCCCCGGCCACTTTTTGAAGGATTCTTGGATCTCTACCTTGGTTTGGAATGGATCTAGGTAAATCATAACAACCTTTAGCGCTTGGTTAGATCAAGCTTATTTTAAGTGATTTTATGCTATATAAGATAACTAGTGATACCCCGTGTGATACACGGATTGTGTTATCCCAAAATTGAATTATCAAAAAAGAGAAATTGTTTATTGTTTGTAACAAACAAAAGTATAATGCTATCAAAATAAATCTTCCGGGGTTCCGGGGTTCAAACTCCAACAAAGACTCTTGACTTTGGTGGAAAGGGAAGAAGCTTGAAATTTGTGAAAAAGTCTCGCTTGCTCCAGGTGTGTCGCTAAGTCTAAAAAATACAATCGTAAGGATGTCAACGTTTAGTGAAAAAATTCAAAATATTTATAACTATTATTTTTGTCGATCGTTTTACAAACCTGTGTAACATATGTGATGCTTCAGGTATATTGGGATTAAGCATGACTTCAGTAGCCTCAAACACATTAGTAATGTAGGTGTTGCTTGAAAAAAAGAATTAAAAAATAACATGAGAGGTGTAGGTAAGTTTGACAACACTGTAACTAATGTTTTAAACGCACGGAAATTGTATTATGATTATTACCTTTGAACTTGCTAATCCTCACATGACGTACCAGTGCAACAATTGGAGCCTCCATATCATCTCTAGTTTGTTTTGCCATGTTTTTTGCACACTCACCAAATAGTGTGACATTAATTGACTGACCACTGTAAGTTAAAAAAATACATAAAATATCAAATGAGCGTGAACATGTGTGGATAACAACGTGCTTATATTTGTAAAATAAATAGTCTAATGTCAACATTACTTTGCATCAGAAATGCTGAAGACTAATTTTTTTGTTACTCCAGAATCACATTTATGGTCCTATGACATCTTATTATCAAATGATAATAAGATGAGTACCAAATGCTTGAAGGAAACCTATGACATCTTATTATCAAAAAAACTGGAGTTAGTTTTTTGGATATAAGGAATGCCTCAAAAAAATTATCATTATTGTAGTGTAATTTTACTCACCAATTATTTCTGCATTAGTTGCTGAGCCATTTACAATCTCATTGAGAGGAACAAAGTTGAAAGCATGAATAGGGGTGAATAAAGGAGCTTCATCAAAAATAGTCATGGAATGGAAGCTGAGTCTCCATGGATGGTTAGTGATCTTGTATTGATCATTGTTTGGTAAGACTTCAAATTTCTCAACATGATATACTTTTCCCTCTGTTGGTTCTGATTGGTAAGTGCGTAGCAACGACTACTGAGTGACATACCCCTCAATCCTAGTTCCCTGAAAGTGATGAAAACATTATATTTAGATTCTGAATAGATGGTATATATAAGTATGCAAGTAATTTGAAGAGATACCTGCTCATCAACCAACAGCATCACAACCTTCTAAACAGGAAAGGGATGAGTATTTTTTTGTACAACCCACTTCCGCAACACGAGTGCAGCAATTTGCCATGTGTCTTTACTTTCGTCGAGCATCCTTATTGGAATTCTATCATCACCCATCTTAGACTGGAATGCAAAAGAAGTGACCTTCGAGGAAGAACACGATGTGGAGGAAACCTTCAGAGTTATATGTATATAGCCAAAGGAGCATGAAAGGCAAATTGCTGATTGATTTTATTTATTCCTTTTCCATTTGATGTATTTGTATAATATAATATTGTCTATTGAGTTCGCATTTGGAATTAGAATTTCATTGTTGATTGATTTGTCATAATTAATGCTATTTCATGTATTTATATAATATAATATTGTTTATTGACTTCACATTCCAATCACAACCATTCACATCACATATTAAAACTTTCTGCTTTTAATTTCAGTATATTTCAGTTTTAATCAAAAGTTATTTTTAATAATCAAACACCCGAGTATCCTTCAAACAAAAATTAAATAAAAAAAAACAAATTCAGTTAGGTTGTTTTTTGTGTAATTAGTTTTAATCGATGCGTTGCAATAAATAGTTTTGAAAGCAAATAACTGATTGATTTTATTTATTCCTTTTCCATTTCATTTATTTATATAATATAATATTGTCTATTGAGTTCACATTTAGAATTAAAATTTCATCATTGATTGATTTGTGGTAATTGATGCTATTTCATGTATTTATATAATATAATATTATTTATTGACTTCGCATGTGTAACATCCCAATCACAAGTTCACAACCATTCCTCTGTGCTCTCTAATTTTTAAAATTCAAACTTCTTTCTATTTTTACTTCATATAGAATTAAAGGTGTGCATAATGTTGATTGGAAAAACATGTTTTTTTGCCTAATTAGTTTTGATCAATGCGTTGCAATAAATAGTTTTGAAAGCAAATAACTGATTGATTTTATTTAGAGACAATTGCACATAAGTCCCAAGTAAGAGAATTAATTTCAGAGAGGTCCCAAGGAGTTGTTAATGATAGCTATTAACAACTGCAATAGCCTTGGTTAACAAGTGAAGGAGTTGTTAATGGACCTGTCTGAAATTAATTCTCTTGCTTGGGACTTATTTGCAATTCTCCCTTTTATTTATTCCTTTTTCATTTCATATATTTATATAATATAATATTGTCTATTGAGTTCACATTTGGAATTAAAATTTCATCATTGATTGATTTGTGGTAATTGATGCTATTTCATGTATTTATATAATATAATATTGTTTACTGACTTCACATGTGTAACATCCCAATCACAACAATTCTACTGGGCGCTCTAATTTTTAAAATTCAAACTTCTTTCTATTTTTGCTTCATATGGAATTAAAGGTGTGCATAATGTTGATTGGAAAAACATGTTTTTTGCCTAATTAGTTTTGATCAATGGGTCGCAATAATTAGTTTTAAAAGCAAATATATGGTTGATTTTATTTATTCCTTTTCCATTTCATGCATAATAATGTTGGGGCTGTCAATTTATGAGGCATAGTGCTCATTCAATCCTTGTCATACATGTGGACCAATTGCGGAGTCTAGGCAAGATGATCTGCGCACACGTGGACCAATGAGGTTTGTAACATCCTAAAAATTAATTGAGGATTTAGTGGGGGTAAATAGGTATTGATTAATGATAAATAATGGATTATGAGAATATTTGAAGGATTTTGAGGTATCTTTGAGGATTTTAAAGGCCTAGTTTTTCCCTTATTTGGACAATAATAATTTTGGGAGAGATTATTTTTAGACTCAAAAGAGGATATTATAGGAGGAAATAAATAAAGAATACTATGGGAAAATTTTGAGAGTGAAAAGAAAATTTTTTGTTCAAAAGAAATATCTTATTTGAGAATTTTAAGGCCTAGTAGTATATTTTCTCTCTTCCTACTCACAAAATATTTCCTGCCGACAGTCTCTTTTCTTCCTGTGCACTTTTACTATTTCAATTATTAATTCTTCAACCAATCACACTCAACTACTATTTATATATTATATTATATTAATATTATATTATTTAAATATTATATTATTATAATATTATATTATTATTATTATTAATTATATATATACACTCACCCTCCGTCCCTCACCCTCACTTTCATTTTCTCTCTCTCTCTCTCCCACTCTCACGTCTCTCTCTTGCTCTCTCTCTCTCTCCACCATATATTTATTCCTATCACTGGACTTATCAGAGTCCGTCGGCATAGGAATAGTAAGTTTTTCGGCCAAATAAGCACGTTTTTTGAACCCTGTAAGTCTTCTCTACGTTTCTATATCATTAGTTTTTCGATTTATTACATTTGAAAAATTAGACCTTGTCTAAGTTGATAATTTTTTAGAGTCCTAAAATTAATAAATTAAAGCTTAGGCCTCGATTTTATGTTTCTCTAAGTAGATTTTTCATTGTGGGAGGTTTTTCTTAATTATTGAAATTTCTGGATTTTTAGATATATTGAAAATTAGGACTTTTGATGATCTGCGATGCTAATAATTTAATTAATAATTTTTAAATATTTATTAAGGTCATATGAGGAGATTTAATTGAATGATTTGACTAGAATTTGGACCCAAGAAAATATTGGCGGATTAAAAGTGGGATATTGTGTAGGTAATTATGTAATTATGAATTATTGGGGATTTTAGGATATCTAAGTTTATTATATTAAAGTCTAATATTTGAGGTATAATTTTCTTTAGGAATTTCGGAGTGACTTTGTGTGATTACCTGTGAAGCTAAGGAGTAATAGGTAACTCTGGAAATTTCTTTCGTATGCTTGTGAATTATGTGTAGTTTTATTTTAATTAATTATCACACAATAATAAGTTTGTCACTTTTCAAGCATGCTTGCTTATTGCCTATTTGCTATGGAAAATAAATTACGCTTGTTTTATTTTAAGCATGCTTGAGTATATTGAGTATATCTGAGCTGATAATTATTTATGAATTATTTATGGTGTAATGATAATCGCATTTGCATCCATGAGGGGTTAAGATTTGAAGAGGAGTTATATGATATCCGTACTACCACGTGGTAAGCCATCACTCGGTGCACAGTGGATGGCACTTGTCAGGGCCCCTCCTTCCATGTTTTCCTTTGGCCGGGATTGCATTGGAGTTGTGGGACATGTGACACCTCCTTAGTATGATTCTTTAAGGAGGGGAGCCATAGTCCATACTTGAGCTCTGTATCTTTGGCCGGATACATCTTAGGTACTGGTGAGATTGAGATAATTCAGTTGTATGAATTAGTTCTCTATCGGACAATATGTGTTAGCCTATGGCTCCAGTCAGCGGAATAAGGATGGACGGTGAAATAAGGAGTTGCATATTGCACATATAAATATTTATTTATGAGTACAATTCATTGAGAATTTAAATGAAAGTTTTCCTTATGTTAGGTATATATATTTGAAAGCCATAAGTTATATGAAGAACTACATGTGTATAATTGGTTAAATTAGAATTATACGTGATTTGCTTGTGTATGTTAGGATTTTTCGGTAGTTACTGAGATGTCGATCTCATCCTATTATTAACATTTTCCAGGTGAATGACCTAATAGGAAGCAAGGGAAGACACTTGAGAAGTGAGCTTTGAAGGCTATTTGTACTACTTAAGTTTATGTTATGTTGTATTTATTTTGCCATGGACTTAAGACTTTATGTTTTATTATGTTGTATAAATTATCGTGAAGTTTTAAGATTTTCACTATGACATGGGACGTATTTGAACTAAATAATTATCTATGCTGGATATTGGATAATTTTAATGCTATAATAGCATTTTGGTTAAGTGCTTGAACTAGAATTTTGGGGGGTGTTACAAGGTTTCTGCTAGGAGTTTTCAAGAAGTATAATGCTCATTCAATCCTTGTCGTACATGTGGACCGATTGCGGAGTCTAGGCGCGCAAGATGATCTGCGCACACGTGGACCAATGAGGTTTCTGCTAGGAGTTTTCAAAAAGTATATTGATGATATGTGAGAGGAGTTGTATCTTCTAAAAATTATAAACTAAAACTAGGGCATATCTAGATTAATGTTGATAAAATGACTTTTATCTCAATTGATTTTTACAAACTGAAGTTGGGGCAAAAGTCAATTAAGGGTCAATTAGCGTAAAATAATAAACTTTATAAAAAAGCCAATTTGACATGTACATTTGTTTAGATGATTTATTCAAACATCAGTATTTAGTTCATGAAAAGTCAAAAGCCAGCTGAAAAAATAACCAACTTTAAAGTGACTTTTGAGATTCGGCAAAAAAAAAATAAAGTGACTTTTGAGAGAGAGAAAAAATCAGTTGCCCTCAACGAAAGCTAAATATTTTTTCATCCAACTGGCTTTTTTTTTTTCCAACCCCACATTGATTTAAGAGGCTTCCTAAGCCTATAACAAACAATACGTATTTGAGTTTCCAAAGCAAGAAACTGATGTGGGTTTTTGATTTTTTCTGCGGATGGTTACATACAAATAATATTCTGGCGCCCTTTATGACACATGGGATATACTCCACCGTTACATTGGGACATGGCCTTATGAAGATACGTCACCACCGATGGAGATTGCGTCAAAGACTCCAACACCTCCAGTTGGAAGAAAGGAAGGAAGTGTAACCATTTTTCATTTTAGTTTTGAATTTTTGATGATGAAGTAAGTGAATTTTGAAATGAAAGGTAAAAAAAAAAAAGTGAATTTTGAAATGACGTTTAGTTGGATAAGCTTGTGTACATAATTATAAGAGTTGTTGATCATGTAGTCACAAGGTATGAGAGGTGTAATTACTAATTAATTATAGCAGTTCTATTCAATTTAAGAGAAGATTATGTTACATGCCACGTAAATGAAGATGCGAAAGAAATTTTACTTACTATACCGCTATAGTCACTCTACATCATTCAAGCAACATCCTGGCTATTTGCTATCGTACGTTTAGGCGGCTTTGATGAAGAGCTACCAGTTGTGGTTTTCCTTACACCTACATGCAGGACAAGAAATAAGAAACATGGGAGAGGAAGGAGGTTGGCTCAAATATTAGTTTATACTAGGTAATCAGAGTTATGTTCTGGAAAACAGAGAAAAAAAAAAAAAAATAGGAAAGCGTGGACGATAAATAATTGGATCAACATACTAGAGGTAACCTTTGGGGAGCTTTTATTCAATGGCAACCTTGATGAATGTAGCAGCGCTCTGTGTGGGACTTGTGTGCCTCTGGAAGTTTTTATCGACGATAGCATAGTAAATCTGCATTCATTGTAACACCAACAGGTCCAATTTAAATAGAGTTGCTTTGGTAAGTCTAATTTTTCATTAACCATAAATCTCTTCATGAAATGCATGAATAAATGGGAAGGGTAAGAACTGACTTCTCCGTGTTCTCAACTGGAATGTTTTCGGTTATACTTCTAGTTGGTGAAAGTTCAGCTGACTTCAGCACTTCAGGAAATAAAGCGTACTCCACAATACCGTTGATTGAACGATCAGTTTCTGTTCCCATTGAGAGATCACCTTCTGATATGTCACTTAATCTCTCATCAATATTTGCATCTCCAATTCCTAACAGCCCGTCGACCTCATTGAAATTCTTATCTTTATCTTCTGTGGCTAATTTTAACTGTAGGGAACCTGTTCTGGGTTCATACAATGAATTATCATTAGAGCCTTCTTCAGAATACTTCTCATCGTACTCTGAGTAGTTGCCCATGTCAGAAGCAGTTTTTTCACTAATTGCTGAAAGTTTTTGCCTAAGCCGGGGAGTCCTTATCGGTTGTCTAATATGAACCGATGATTCAAGCCTTGCTGATATCATACCCTGCCTTGAGCTCTCATGATTTACCTTGAGCATCTGCAACCGATCAATCTCTTCATCCTTTCTCACAACAGCATCCGTTAAATATGTTAACTGCAAAGAAAGTGTTTAATTCAGTATCTGTTGATAAATGATTATCAACTCCATACAGTTATTTTCATTTCATAATCATTAGTCACAAATAATTCTGCTGCAACAGAAGTACAGCTCTAAGAACAGTATCTGATGAAACTGTCACCTTTTTTTACTTTTCCGTTGGAGTCAAGAGAAGAGGCTAAGAAATAAAAATTTAGCATATTTGCTTTACCGTTATCGAGGGCACTTTTCATCAATTAAAATATCTGTTAAACAAAGAATTTAAGAAACCTGCTCCATGAGTTGTCTGACATCCTTTCCCTCTTTGCTGCTACGCGCAGCACCAAACTCAACACCAGAAACCCTCTTTGCAAACTTTAAGGTGCTTATTGTTTCAGAATATGAAGCAATATCAGGATTAAGCTGCACAAACATAAGGGTTTTTGCTTGGCCACCTAAAACATAGGAGGAAGAAAACACAATTTAGTACACAATTTACCTAATGAACTTTGAAGAAGTTGAGTTGATTTACTATTTCTGTATGGCACATGCTGACTCTTTTGAGGCAAAGCAAAGATCAAATCTCCAAGGGCAGATAAGGATTTGTTTATATGCTGTGCCTCCTTTAACCTATCACCTGTTGCTTCATAACGGTCTACTCATTCACTTCCAGCAAGATCTACAAGATGCAAGCACCTACGCAATATAGTGTTGGTTCCCAAATCGGTGCCACGGACATGAACAGTAAGAACAGTATCACATGATCACAAAAAGTAAGTGAAATTTCCACATTATCTGTTGCATTGACAAGACACTGGAGAAAATTTGAGGAGTGAGGGAACAAACCTATGGGATCTACTACTTCTCTCATTTAAAGCTCTGACACTCGTTGCTCAATTCATCTGCCCAATATTCATCAACTCCAAGACATCTTTCATTGAACTAACAGAATGCATGCTTGCATCAGGAACCACCAACCCATTTGATTGGGCAGAATTCCGAATTCCTAATGTAAGCACGTCAAGGTAAACCATTCCTGCACTTTTTCCTTCAACAAGGAAATATAAAAAATGACAAAAATGTGCCTGAAATTTATGGGATCATCAAACAGGATAGCCAAAAAAAAGCAGGTAGGAAATGAATGAGATTTGATGTAAAATCTAAAATAAATGCAGGTAAACGTATATATCAATTTGTGCATCGTGCATGTGCATGCATATCTCTAGGTCCAAATGAAAGAGTAACTTTATGTTATTTAAAAATTAGTAAATGAGAGAAAAAAAGGAAAAGGATCTTTTGAGGACCCTTGCTTGATAACAAATCACGAACTAGTTCATTGTAAATTTCAACCATTTGAACACCAACTTCATAATTGATATAGCCTCTCCTACTCTGGGAGATTTGGAAAAGATCATGAAGTGCTCGGTAGTTGACTCCCCATTTTGATTTTGATGATAAAATAGTTCCACTCTTGTGAAAAATCAATATAAGCATGAGTGCACGTCTAACTATAACATCTGGAGATAAAATTAATATGCACAAAGCCGCCATACCATTGTATCTGTCTTTCCAGAACCAGTTTGACCATAAGCAAATATGCACACATTGTATCCATCCAAAACAGATCGAATAAGTGGTTCGATGTCAGCATATATATCCTCTACAACCATATAATATTGAAGTATCATTTCCAATAGTCCACAACTACCAAACTCATAAGACAACAAAGTAATGGAAAGAATTTAGAATGAACCACCTACCCTGAGTTGCCTGTGTACCGAAAACCTTGTTGAACTTAAAAAGCTTATACAAATTTTCGCTCCCTGGCTTGAGAGGATTGTCAACAATTAATTCACCATTATCACCAACAAACTCAATGGTTGTCTGGTTTTGGGTTTGCCCTGGAAGAAATGGTCTGATTCAGCAATATACTCTAATACTTCCTAAAAATATGGAGTTTGGGATGAGGGGAAAAGGTAGTCAGTTAGCGATATAGAAATGCCCACGCAACAGATTAGACTTCAGCACAATTTGAAAGGTAAAACTAGCCGTGCACCTTTCATATCTTGAACTTAATTATACAATTATCTATTTTCTGCAAGAACTTCATGATAATTTCCAGCAGCTTCAGCTAAACCTTTGAGCTTCATTCCTAAAGAAGGTTTACTCATGTCTTGTTAATCTATCAAATCCATCAGTAAATAAATGATAAGTAATAAACCATGGAAAGCTTAAAATAATGTATCCTGCCTAAGTATTTGAGTTCCTCAGAGTAGCTTCTCTTTGATTTAAGTAATTCCAGTTTAACAGATTCCATTGCAGCTCTCAATTCCTGCACAATATGAAATAATTTTAAATGCTATACGGTAGGTAGGAAATAAAAGCAAACTTTAAATGCAAGTAGAATAAAAAATGAGGCGAACTTGGAAAGCTCCAGATTGGTCATTTAGGAAACTCTCAAAGGTATGCTTCTTGTCCTTCCACTTCAAAGATATGGATTTCAAAAAGGTCCACAGGTCCTTCACTTGTGTCCTTGCATTAGCTAGATGACTCTCATTTTCTTCTATTCTCTTCTCATAATGAGCTTTAGATTCACTAAGACGCAATTCCAACAGCGAGCACTGCTCTTCATGTGCCCTTTTAGTCTTCACAAGTTCTTGCTTCAGTGCAGAAATCTCAATTTCATTGCGAACTTTGTCTCTTTTGAATTGAGCAAGATCCTGCTACTTCATCTTCTCCAGTTCAGTTTTCTCATGCTGCAGAGCAATCTAAAGAAACAAATTATGTAGCAAGCTGAAAAGACTGCACAGATCATTTTTCTTCAACAGATTCAGAAAGTTGCGTTTGAAATGCAAGAAATTCACTCCTAACTTTTCACCATAATAGCTTCAATGATTTTTTTTCTGCAATTTCATTACTGCGTGATATAGTGGCAGCAATGTTAGCGATACAAAAAGAGTTAATGGTTAATTATCAACGTTAACTTGAGATGTGGGCCCCACGCCATTTGTAGGCTTTGTAGTTAACAGCGGTTAACTCTTTTTAACTGCAAAAATAAAATTGCATCTCTTTAAATTTATGATAGGTAGTTTTGCACTCAAAGTTTTAATATGATGCCAACTGCATATTTGACATATTACCATTGGTATTTTTGCACCTTTACCCTAAAATAAATTAATGAAAGCTTATACTTTTATTAATATTTATACTAAGTTGCTCCACTGCATTATAAACTTCACTCGTAATTATGCAGAAAATTAGCATGATAAAGCGCAAATATGAAATAAGCAGTATCAAATATTCAACTTCAAATAACGAAAATATTGATGAAGTTGAACAAAACCAAGACATTATCCTGATAGTTTGTTCCCAGTTAAATCATCCAAATTAAAAATAAAGCTATTGATTGTTGTGCACCTTCGATTGGTGCAAGCATCTTGTGACAACCTGCAGAGAGTAGAGCACACCATTACAAAGAATAATGATAGTGAATTACTTCCCCTTCCCCTGAAAGATACTCAGGTTATCCATCTCTCCCCACTGTTCTGAAAAATTATGTTGCCCTCCCCAAAATCAAAAGTTGTGCTACATGATTTAACCAAAGTACCGTTGAATTTGTTACTTAAGTAACCTCATAAGTATTAAGTATGTATTGAATCAATATAGAAGGATCACCTTTTAAATTCGAAAGAAATTGAATTTATGGTTTTAAACAAAAAAATGACATTGAAAACAAAGTTCAATTAATATATTAGAAACCAAAATTCTTCATCAAAATATTTTGGTTCCAAATAATATAGGGAAAGGCTGAATAATTTGGAAGTCTCTTTTGGAAAGGTAAATAATTTAGCCTAATAATAAAATATGCATTATAACATATGAGCTAGGAGTAATAGTGAAGTAGAATGGGAAGGGGACAAGGGAGAGGAAGAGATGAGGAGGAGAATTATATAAGAGAGGAGAGAAATAGAGAAGATGAGGGGAAGAGAGGAGGCAGAAAGGGAAGAGAGAAAAGAGAGAGGCCAGGAAAATAGGAATTCCTTATCTCATATACCACCAAATAGCAAAGAGCAGAAGAAGGAAAGAAGGAAGGAGATCAAAGAAACAAAGTTATAGGAGAAATAAAAGGGGGGAAGAAGTAAAACATTTGAAATATCCCTCTGTCAAATCAGCCAAACAAGAAGATAATTAAACACTAGATTAAACCAGTTTAATAAGTTCTAACTTCATGTTCGTCTTCAATTCCTAAATTACACATAATATATCTCCTATTCTCCATTAGCATAATATCAAGATCTATTAAAATAGAAGGTACCTCGTTCTCCTCAGCTGTCCCTGCCACAAGTGTTTCAAGTGCGTTTATTCTTGATTGGTATTTTCCTTCATGAGCTTTGAAAAGATTGTTTTGCTGCAAGTAAGCAATGATGTAAATGCTTGAAAAACAAATGAAATGTATCTTCTCCGGGTAAAAAAATAAGAAAAAAATATTTTACATTTTTCAGGCTGTGTGTGTAATTTGAAAAGCGCTCCTCAATCACTTGCAGCATATTTTTCAACAGGCATGCCTGCCGCACGCTGAGGTTAGAAACAAATCAATTGTAAGGTCTATATAACTTCAGCTAGTGATACAAGAGAATATAATTGGGGTCAAATAAGAAAAGATGCATTATTATGAACTATTTAACATGTAAGTTACGCCATTCTCTTACTTGAGGTACATCTCCATTCATTCTAACAAATATGTCATTCAGAATCTTATCTCCCACGTTGAAGAGCAGTTGAGTTGGGGTCCTCTGCAGAAAAGATTTCAAGTGTGTGATGGGATCATACAAGTCAACATTGAACACACAAAGAATACATGCCCATCATATATAACATAAAAAGGATGATTTTTTGGTCAGCACATAGCACGAGAGAAAGAAAGATAGACATGTAGTCCCTTCATTGGCTTACTTCCAAGCTATCTGAAGGCAATTCCATAAATTTAGCAGGAGAATTATCCACACGCGATTCTTGCTTCAACTGGAACAGTTCATTAGACTTACTTCCATTGCGATGCACTGGTACACCTGCATCAATATAAAGAAAATAGAGGTGCGGTATAAAAAAAATAGCACAAGTAAATTTGAAACTGATACATACTCAGATGCCAGTAATCCGGTTACCTTGAAACCTATCTCCTAAATCTTCTATTTGGTTACCATGTCGACCTATGTTGTTAATTTCCCTATTTCCATGTTCCTTCTGTTCCAACTGCATTGTTCGATTTAGAAACACAGAGATTCCTCGTCCTTTTAGTTAACTAGGCCTACACTGCTAGCAGAATACATTTTAATAAGCATGATACAGAGCAACAATTCCCCCAATAAATTAGACAAAGAATGCCACATAAATATTAAAAAATAACAAATCTTGAAAAGACTATTGTATCATATGAACCAAGTCAAAAAAAACTAAAAGGCAGGCCATCATAACTCAAGTCACTGAATAGTAAGTTTTCAGAGCACAAAAATTTGCTCCCGAGCGAACCAAACTGATTGGGTATAAAGACAATTTAATTGGGCATTATACGGTTAATAGCATTATGCATCCTGAAAATTAGGTAATTTGTGACTAAAATTTTACAAATATTGATTATCTCCTACCCTGTAACCACTACTTTCTCAGGAACCAATGACAGTTTTTTTTTACAATCTTAGCCATTCGCAAGTCAAATATAACTTCAAATCCCAGCCGCCGCATTACCATAAATTCTCTGAACGACGAAACACCTATGTGCTTGATTGTTGTGTGTGTGTGTGTGTGAGAGAGAGAGAGAGAGAGAGAGAGAGTAACAATATGATTTGGAAATGTGCTGAGAGAAGAAACGAAGATGGTTACAGTTGAAGCTTGAAAGATGAAACTAATTATTTGCGAGAATGTTCAAAAATAAATCCTTATTCATTATTTGGAAAATCCACATATCCTTCTTTCTTAGAAAAAAGTTAAAGAGACAAAGTAACTAAGTAAGACAAAGGCTTGTATTGAACCAGTTTTTTAAAATGAAATTTCCAACTCTCAAGTTTTTTTTATTTATTAATCGAACCTGCAAGTTTGAACAAAACAAAAGAGGATATATGAAAAAGAGCCACCTGGCCAACACATCCCTGCACAACCCGACTTAAGGAGGTTTTAGACAGTGGGCCGAACCAATTCACGCTTGAAGGCCCACACCATTTAAATAAAGGAACTTCCTTTAGACCCTGTTAGGGACCAAGAGGAGAATTGCAAGCAAGCTCAAAGCTCCACAGTTAACAACGCTGACGCTGCCAATGCCATTGTCCCTTACGGAACACTTTCACCAATTTCACAGGTAACCTTAAACTTGAAAAGTATTAATCTTAAGCGTAATGGCTTTAATGTTGCAGATATTCCTGAGCCCAAGAGGAAAAAGCGCCTGGATTTTAATGAAATTAACCCTGCCTCGTTGGAGAAAAAGAAAAGCACAAGCCGTGATCGTAATCCCAAGAAATCAATGGGTGCTAAAGCAGCGCCTACGTTCAAATACTCATATTCCTGAGGCAGACATTTTTTCACCAAACCAATTGTATTATGATGTTGATTTTCCCCAAGAATGGTTTGTGTTCAATGGAGGTAACCTTCAAATTAACTCCTCTTCTTCTTCTGTTCAAAACGCCGGTGGTTGGATGGAACTAAATACTAGTACGCAATGAATATTTTATCTTGGAACTATCAAGGCCTTGAGGTCCTCTCGACAGGTAAAAATCTCAAAAATGAATGCTTCAAAAATAAACCCCAAATTGTTTTGTTAATGGAAACAAAAAAGAGAAAACATTATGTGTCTAAAATTCGCAATAAATGCAATTTTGCAAATGAATGGGTAGTTAATCCTATTGGGAAAATTGGTGGATTAGCATTGTGGTGGCATGATGATATTATTGTGAACATAATTTCTTCCTCATCAAACATCATTCCTACTAGTATTTCTTCAAACTCTTTAGACATACCTTCCTATATTAAATTTGTGTATGGTCCCCCTGATGAAAAATTGAGACTTATTTGTTGGGAAGAATTGAGGAAAATTAGTAATTTAATGGACCATTCCTGGTTGTGTGTTGGTGATTTTAATGATATAGCTTCACATCTTGAAAAGTCAGGTGGCAATCCTAGAGTAATGAGGAAGATTATTAGTTTTCAAAATTTTATTTCCTCTTGTGAGCTTATCGATCTTGGTTTTAATGGTTATCGATTTACTTGGTGTAAAAATAGAGAAGGTCAAGCCACTATAAGAGAGAGAATTGATAGAGCTCTGGGTAATATCATTTTAAGGGAAAAATTTCCTAATCTAGAAGTGTTCCATATTGATCCTATGGGTTCGGACCATCACCTGCTTTTAATTTGTTGATGCTATTAGCAATCCACACGCAAACATGAATTTAAATTTGAAAGCAAATAGGCCGCAAATTTCAACTACATCCAAATCGTGAGAAATGGATGGAATAATGCTGAGGTAAGTAACCATTCTTCTATTGATGATTTCTTAACCCGTCTAGCTGCTTGTCAAGTTGAATTGTCTGGGTGGAGCAAAAAGGAATTTACAAATAGTAAAAGAATTATTGATAAACTTACATATGAGCTTGTGGTAATTTCACAATAAGAGATTAGTGAGGATTCCAAAAGGATGATGGACAAATTAAAATCAGACATAGAGCTTGCCCTTGATCTTGAGGAGGAGTACTGGTGGCAAAGATCTAGAATTTAATGGCTCCAAGTCGGCGACCGTAACTCAAAATTTTTCCACTTGTCAACTATTAAGCGTCACAAAATTAATAGTATCCTGCGCATCAAGGATGATGACAATAGATGGCTCATAGAACAGGATGATATTGCCTCAAATATCTCTTCATTCTATCAAAATCTGTTATGTTCAAAAGGAGAAAGAAATCTTTGAAGAAGCATTGAGCTTTGTTGAGCATCGTATTGATCTTCAAGCTAATCAAAATTTAATGAAAAGAATCACAGTTGATGAAATTCACACTGCGGCTTTTAGTATGGGCGGGAATAAGGCCCCAGGTCCGGACGGTTTTTCAGGTAAATTCTACCAATCTGCATGGTCTGAAATCGGTAAACAGGTCCGTAATATGGTATTTGAATTCTTGATGGTAAATCCAATTTATCTAAAAGTAACGATACTACTATTGCTCTCATTCATAAAGTTGAAAAGCCTAAGCATGTATCTTACTTTAGATCCATTGGATTGTGCAATTTCTCAAATAAAATAATCTCAAAAATCCTTGCTCTTCGTATGAGACCTCTCTTAGATGGTTGTATATCTCATAATCAAAGTGCCTTTATTCCTGGCAGATTAATTCATGATAATATCATTATTAGCCATGAAGTATATCACTATCTAAGAAGGAAAAAAAAAGGCACTAAATATGAATTTTCTCTTAAAAGGAATATGAGTAAAGCATACGATAGAGTTGAATAGGACTTTTTGAAACATGTGCCTTTAAAATTAGGCTTTTATGTGATTGGGTTTCCCTTGTTATGAGATGTATAGACTCTGTGGGTTTAATTTGTGTGTTTCATGAGACAATATTGGCACGATTACTCCTGGAAGAGGATTAAGACAATGCGATCCGCTATCATCGTACCTATTCATTCTGATGGCGGAATTCCTATCCTGTATAATCAACAAAAGCATTCAAACAAAGTCATCATATAGGCAGGATTAAAACCCACACCTTTTCCCCTCCCTTTTGCCTCTCTCCCATGTACTTTCTCTCCTTCCATTTCCCATGCCCTCTTACACTTACCTCAATCCTTCCTACCACTACTATTTTCCATATACATCTCTCTCTCTCTCTCTCATGCGGGGACTACCACACTTTCTCTACTTCCATTTCCCATGCTCCCCCCAACTTTCATGCAGACCAATCCTTCCTACTAGTACCAATGTACAGGAGAAGATCACAAATCACCCAAAGACAAATCTTATCTCCACCACAAAATATACCGTGTTGATTGATAACTACGGTGTAGTTAGGAATTTATTTACTAGGTAGTAATCTGTACATAAGGTTGGTTTATGAATCTGTGCATAGATTTGTTCGTTACGTTTGATAAAAACCTTATGTAATATGCAATTTACATCCACCATACATGGCAAGTGACCTTCAGTCTTTCTTGTTTATTAAGGGTAATTCCATCATTTTCCCCAACACTTATGGACACCCAAGGAATTGAAAATTACTCACATCCATATTGACAAAATTAAATTATATAGCAATAAAAGATGGGATTTGCAATCTCTCATTTACTATTCACACCGGCTCATATCCTTTGTCATAAAATTATGTCATTTTGAAGTAATTTTTTTTTGCTAGTACCATCGGATTCTATATAAAATTAGTGACGCAATAATTTCTTATGAACCAACCAAATTTTTTAATGAAGCCACTGAATTTTATAACATAGAACCTCTTAAAAAATTGAATAAAAGTACTCCCTCATGGCCTAATTATAAGATCAAGTTGACTTTTCTAGAGGTTAAGGAAATAAATTGGACCACAAAATTGTAACATATGCTAGATGTAATTAGATCATAGATTAAGTTATTGGTAAAATAAATTAGTTTTGGAGGGAAATGATAAATATAAGCAATTTAAAGTGGTTTATTTTGCATTCTTAATTTTTCCAAAAAAACAAAAGAAGTCAACTTGTTCTTATAATTAGGACTAGAGGGAGTAAAAACTAAACAATTTTTTGTGACTAATTTTATCTATAGTGAAGATTGGCTCACTTAACACAACTCAGTTGGATCATAATTTTTTTTAAGAAAACAAAATATGTTGTTAAATGTGAAGTTTTGATTTGCTTATTTTCTCCATTCAAAAATTGACTAGCTTATTTTCATGAAAAGACAGTATTACCCCTAAGGCAGTGAAGTCTAAAACTAATGGCCCGTTTGGTTGTAAGAAAATATTGTAATGGAATGGAAAGGAAAGGAAATGGATGGAAAGGAATGGAAATGAAATGAAGGTTGACTCGTTTGGTATGCATATTAAAACAATGGAATGGAATGGAAAATATTATGTTTGGTTTGTTGAAAAGAAAGGGTAAATGATGGAAGCAAAAGAGGAAATTGTTAACCGATAGGAATTTATTGTTTTATAAGCACATTTATCATACAATTATCCATATTTTGTTTGAAATTAATATATTTATTTGTATAATTGTTATGATAAATTGTGCTACTCTGTTTGGTGCAAAGCATAGATAAATTTACAAATTTTCTCCCTCTTTTGTAGCATAAAGAAGGAGGAACAAACAGAGCAGAAATCAGAGTGAAAGGAAGCATGCTGGACAGGACGCCTCGGCCACCAGAACAGGGTGCTGAGGCGACCTAGGACGACCCGGACGCCTCGGCCACCAGAACAGGGTGCCAAGGCGACCAGAGAAAAATCAGATTTTAGATTTTGGATATCAAATTCAAAAATTAGGGCTTTTTAAGACTAAGAATACGCATAATTGAGGGAGGACTGCATTTGGGACGAAATTGAGAGAGAGAAACGAACGGTGCAGAGAGAAAGATCAAATTAGGGCTTTAGAGAAGTCTTACGGCGCGAATCCGAGAGGCTTCTATAGGGTTCTTCTTTGTTCTTCTTAGTCATTCGTCTTGTTTAGTAGTTGTAATCATGAATAGACTTCATATATTTGAATTCCTTTCAATTATGCGTAGCTAAACGTTAGACTAGGGTTTCTTTGAACCTCTATATGGATTGATTTTGTTAATTTCCTTTCTGTTGGTTGTTTAATACAATTCAGTTTTGTTTTTACCTTGCTTATATTTCAAAAAGTGCCTGATCAACACTTTACTTGTTCAATGATTCATCGCTTGAGAGAGGGTGTTTTATTGTAGAACTTAGGTAAAAGCATATTAGAGAGAAAACTCTTTGTTGACAGAGAAGAGATTCATCTGTCAACCTAATATCGTTAGAGTGAAATTGACGCTTAAACGTGTTTTTGTTGATTCAATAGCATGAGAGTGTGAGAGTCTTTTGAACACGATTTTTCATAAATCCAATAGCATGAGAGTGTGAGGGTTTTGAAAGATAAAGATCAGATTTTTGACTCAAGAGAGCGTTTGTGATCACATTCGAATTTCAGACGAAGACTGAATGTATTAGATAGCCATTAGAAAGGGTAATTTGGTAGAAATCATGACATATAGAGGGGATAAGGAATCCTGGGTTTCAATCTCATCTTCTTAAAAGCAGTTTTCAAAGTTTGTTTGTTTGTTTCTTATTGTTTTTGTTCAAAGCAATATTTTTATTCAACTTAAGTAAACACATAATTAAATTAGTTAACTTCATTAGATTAAACCATAGTCCTCGTGGGATCGATATTTTTATACTACGTGCGACCCGTACTCTTGCGGGCGAACAAGTTTTTGGCGCCGTTGCCGGGGACTACGGCTTTAGTCTTTTAGGCGTTAATTAATTTAATTGTGTCTTTAGTTATAGTTGATTTCTTTTCTTTCTTTGTTTCTTTAATCATCTATCTTGATAAGGTTGATACTCGTTAGTTCGATTTGTCTTTGCAGGTGACTCAGTCGGCTGTATGCTAGGTGATTTGGAGGTGGTTCTTTTTGACATTGAAGAAATTCCTATTCTGCAAGAACCAGTTGTTCCACTTGAACCTGAACGTCAACCTTGCACTATGGCTGCAATTCAGGATGAGGAGGATCTCTCTATGGATGAGTTCTTGGAGCGAGAAGGCTTCACATACTCATCCAGTATTCAGTACCCAAACATCACTGCGAGGACATTTGAAGTTAAGCCTGTCATGATCCAGATGATCCAGATGATGGGAACTTTCAATGCAACCCAATTGGAAGATCCCACAGAACATCTGACTAAGTTCGTGGAAGTCTGTGAAAACTTCAAACAAGTCGGAGTTTCCAACGACGCTCTACGACTACGCCTTTTTCCCATGTCACTGGGGACTAAGGCAAAGGCCTGGCTCAATTCACTCCCCGAACATTCCATCACGAGTTGGGATGAACTGGCTTCCAAATTTAAGGCTAGATTTCTTCCTACAGGAAAAAGAGCAACTCAAAAGGGTGAATTACTTAACTTTCAGCAAGAGCCAGGTGAAACATTCTATGAAGCCTGGGAGAGGTTTAAAGACATGTGCCGGAATTGCCCAAGCCATGGGCAGAGATCTAACATCCTCCTGGAGCCGTTCTATCATGGGTTGACTGAGCCTACACAGGTTATGTTGAATACAGCAGCGCAAGGGAACATTAGAAAAATAAAGAGTTCTGAATTACAGCAGCTATATGAGGATGTTGCCTCTAATAACGTTCAGACCTCGCGCAGAGACAGAGCTTTCTATAAGTCACATATGGATTCTTCTGCATTAGGATCCTCATCAGATGGCTCTAAAGACATCAGTGCTCAGTTAGAAGCTATTACTCGGAGATTCGACAAATTAGAGATGAAATTTGAAAATCATCTCCCAATAGGTGTTCATATGCTTCAAGGCTCCACCCCATCATATGAGACTTATGGTGAAGGGCATAATGTAGTGGATTACCCCTATGCAGTTGAGACCCTTAATTACATGAATAATTCCAATCGGAATCCTCAAAGCAATCCCTATTCCAACACTTATAATAAAGGGTGGAGAGATCATCCAAATCTGTCATGGAGAAATAGTACCAGTCTCAATCCACCTGCAGCTTCCTCTTCATATAGGTCCCAAGCACCACTGGGATTTACCGCTCAACCACTTAAGCCTCAAGAGGAATCTAGGATTGAAAAGATGTTTTCTTAGCTCTTAGAAGCGACTAATGCAACCAATGCCAAGATTTCCCTACACGACACTGCCATCAAGAACCTTGAAGTGCAAATGGGACAGGTTGCTTCCCAACTGAACATCTTAACACGGAATGGATTGCCTAGTGACACAATCCCTAATCCGAAAAGTGATGGCAAAGAAGAGTGCAATGCTATCATGTTGAGGAGTGGAAAGAATTATGAACAGGCGGTTGCTTCAAACATGAAAATTCAACCAGTGCAAGATCCATCTAGTATTAAAGTAAAAAAGGTTGATACAGATATTGCAATAGAAGATGAGGCCTCTAAAAAGAGCAAACAAGTTACAAAGAACCTTAATGATGTGGTTAAAGGCACTACGAATCCCAAGCCTAACGAGGAAGATAAGAGGCAAAAGATCTTCACTCCTTTCGTGCCCCCACTTCCTTATCCCCAAAGGTTTAAGAAGAAGGATGAAGACACCCAATTTAAAAAGCTTGTTGACATGTTCAAGCAGCTTCATGTCAATATTCCTTTTGCTGAGGCACTTGAGAGTATGCCTAAATATGCCAAGTTCCTCAAAAATGTGCTATCCAAGAAGAGACGGTTCAACGAGTTTGAAACTGTAGCTCTAACAGAAGGGTGCAGTGATCCAGAGAAAATTACCAACCAAACTTAAGGATCCAGGAAGTTTCTATTTTCCATGTAATATCGGAACCAACTTCACTGGAAAAGCTCTATGTGACTTAAGAGCTAGCATTAATCTCATGCCACTGGCTGTATTTAATCAATTGGGGCTTGGTGAGCCACGACCTACCACAGTCACCCTGCAATTTGCTGACCGTAGCATAGCTAAACCGCGTGGCATTATAGAATATGTGTTGGTAAAGGTTGACAGGTTTATATTCCCTGCAGATTTCATTGTCATAGATTGTGAAGTAGATTGGAAAATTCCAATCATATTGGGACGACCCTTCCTAGCCACAGCAAGAACGCTCATTGATGTAGAAAAGGGTGAAATTACTTTGCGAGTAAATGATGAGCAAGTTGTCTTCAACATGTCTCAAGCACTAAAATTTCATGAGGATGAACATAGTCAGTGTTACTTTACTGATATGTTAGGAGATGTGATTCAAGAAGAACATCATGAGCCAATTATCAAAAATCCTTCAGAAGCACTCTTGACTGGAGAAAAGGAATTTAACCATGCCAAGCAGGGCAAACGTGAAGAGACACTAGGTATTGGAGCATTCCCTCATACTAAGTTCAAACTTTTTGAGCCACTTGATGCCTCTAAGGCACTGAGTTCTTATATGAAGCTGTCTAGGGAAGCATCACCAATGCTTGAGAACAAAATTCTGCAACTCAATGAGATTGAGGAATATCAACTTATTAATCATGAGCATACTAGATTCGACAAAGAGATGGTTAAGAGGCCACCTGATAGAAAAATTGTTCCTGAATATTTTGAGCCTGAACAACAAGTGCTTCTCTACAAATCTAAACTGAAGTTGTTCCCAGGAAAGCTTAAATCAAGATGGTGTGGACCGTTCACTGTGGTGCAAGTGTCAGAGTTGGGGAATGTTGAACTTGAGAACAAGAAAGGTGAAAGATTTCATGCTAACGGACAATGCTTAAAGCAATATTGGGGAGGAAACGTGGATTGCCCGATATCCACTATCTACCTCAAGAACCCACCATAAGTCCTGAAGAGTCAAGCTGAAGACTATAAATCAAGCGCTTCTTGGGAGGCAACCTAAGTTCTGAAACTTGTTTTTATAATTTTGTTTGTTTTATTTTATTTTTGTTAGTAGAGTTATATTTGGTCTTTCTCCTACAGATCTAAGTCGTGTCATATGTGGAGATAGAAACGAGAATGCAATAGCTCATCGTGGAATGTGCAGAACTAATACTATGAGCTGTAAAATCCGCTCTTCCACCACCAGCCGCTCAAACCCAAGGAAGAGGATTAAGCTTGAGGAACTACGAAGGGGAGTATTTCTTACTTATCACTGAATTCTCTAGCACTTATAGGCTTACTGATGATATGCGTCTCATTGATATACCCTAGTTTACTCTTAAATTGTGTTTCTTCTCTCCTATGTTGGATTTCACAATGAGGACATTGTTATATTTAGGTTGGGGGGATAAACAAATATTAATTGCATTAAATTCTTTGACAATTTCATATCATAAACTTCAACTTTTGTTTGATAATTTTATTGATAACTCCTATGCTTATCAAATGTGTTAATAAGTCCGATGATGTGATAAAGATTGACTGACATTTAGAACAGCAAAAAAACATACTTTACATGCTTGTCAGTTGAATTGTATGGTTACATATCACTTTACTAAATTCTTTTGAGTAATAATATCCAACATTAGAATTAGAAATAGTTTTGAAAATTTTAATCAAGGAAATTGATAGTAATCAAGGTTATGTACTGATTTTTAATCTTGTACTCTTACAACCAATTTCGGTATTTATAGTGCTTATTTGATTCTCATTAAAATTTTGAAAATAAATTAGACTAACATGGGTAGTAAGAAAAATATATAAAGTCTTTTGGTCAATCCCAAATTTGAAAAAAAAAGTATATGCAACTCCGCTAGCACCTAAAGACTCGACTTAGTAACCGGGGGCACTTCATCACCAATGTTGGCACTCGCGTCAAACGGTTGAGTCAAAGAGAGCTAAGAGTTGGGCAGAAAAGCCTCTTGATCTTGTTGGAGTAACTGAGTAACCGGTGCTGCATCACCCATGTGCAGGGTCGCGTAAAAAGGGGACCTACAACAATTCAAGATATAAATAAAAAAAGAAGAAGATGAAGAACGAAAGAAAGAAGTACAAACATAGAAAGAAAAGTAAAAAGCAAGAAAGTAAAAATCAAGTTTGGGGGAGATTTAAAAGGCAATAAAATAAAGTGTAATTTACTACCATGTGAAATCTAATGAGTTTTTGAAGTTTTATGAACATGCTTTTCAAGAGGAATGTATTTAGAAAAAGGTTGTCAGTGTACTTGGTTAGAGATTTGTATGTAGCTTAGATTGCCATTGATGACTAAGATGAGAATTGGAGAAAGTATTTTTTGATTCTATCACACACTTGCACACTCTGGAATTTGGAAGAGGATTGTTCAACTATACAATGCATACTGGTTTGTATGTAGATATGGTTATTTGAGGTTCTAAAAGGAATGAATATCTCTGAGGACTTACTAAACACATGAGATAGGCAGAAGAGCTGTTGTTTGAGCTTTGCTTGAGGACAAGCAAAAGTTTAAGTTTGGGGGTGTTAACCGATAGGAATTTATTGTTTTCTAAGCACATTTATCATACATACAATTATCCATGTTTTGTTTGAAATTAATATATTTATTTGTATAATTGTTATGATAAATTGTGCTACTCCGTTTGGTGCAAAGCATAGATAAATTTACAAATTTTCTCCCTCTTTTGTAGCATAAAGAAGGAGGAACAAACAGAGAAGAAATCAGAGTGAAAGGAAGCATGCTGGACAGAACGCCTCGGCCACCAGAATAGGGTGCTGAGGCGACCTAGGACAAACAGAACCTCACAAAGTGGTTGGCCTTTTCTTTGATCAACCTTTGTTTGTCAGAGTTGTCATTGGCCTCCTCATGACTTGCATCATCACTTCCAGAGGCCTCTTCATCTTTATCACTTCTAGAGGCCTCTTCATCTTTATCACTTCTAGAGGCCTCTTCATCACTTCCATCATCACTTGTGTTGGCCTCATCATCACTTTCTTTGTCTTTTGGTGGGCTCTGTTCTTGTGTTTCTTCAGCACTTGATCCTTCCACATCTTCAATGTGATCCTCATTGTCGTTTAAAGAATCATTCAAATGTTGAGACTCCTCTTCGTCACCCGCATTAGCGTCTTCTTCAACATTGGCCTTCCCCTTCGTTGATGGTGATTGTTTTTTACTCCTCTGTTCTCTTCTCTTCTTTAATATATCTTCTCTTCGCAAACGGTCCTCATTCCATTTGAGCGCTGCCTCATATTCATCAACCTCGCTTGCGTATTTCGTTTTTGCCGAGCGGGTGGACGAACGTCGTCTTCCAACTTCCTCTCTAAACTTTCACAAAAGCTCTTTGCCAACAGTAGGCGTTTTCGTTCTTGCCATTGACGGTGGGAAAGGGTTTCGAACGGTGGTGGGTTAAGGGGGATAGTGTCGATTAAGGCAATGGGAGATATGAAATGGGTTCCAATAGCGAAATGTGGTGGGTTAATGTGGGTTGTGTCGAATAGGGCAATGGGAGAGATGAAAGGTTTTGATGGTGGGAAGAGAGAAATGGCAATATATTGGGTCCTCTGTTCTTCAACTACCAGAGCAGTTATTCGATTTTGACAGGTTTCGATAGGCCCACTTGTTTATTCGGACCCTGTTATTAACTGGTTAAAAACTTGTTAAATTCGAAAGTCACAAGATCGAAAGTAACTGCTTACATTTAATTTTAAACACTTTAAATTCGAAATTGACTGTTAAAATCGAAAGTGAGGGTTTAAAATCGAATGTGATGGTTTAAAATCGAAAGTGATGGTTTAAAATCGAAAGTAAACCTTGTAAAATCGAAAGTGAGTACATAAAATCGAAAGTGACAAGTTAAAATCGAATATAAAGACTTATATTCGAAAATGGAGACTTTTGGACTGCACACTGATGCATAGTCATATATAACTTCCATATATACTTGCCATTGATCAATAACCTGAACATTTACATAACAAGTTCTCCATCTACAACAATAACTTGGAGGCCACTTCGGGCTAATTACTTTACAAAATAACCTGCACAACATCTAGTGACATTGCATCCATCACATTTGATGCAATACATCCATCAAAATAAACAAGGTTGCTATGATACCAAACTACTTTTGCCCCACACTTTTGGCCATGTTTGAATGAGATCTCAAAAGAAACATGGCAAACAGTGTGGAACATTATAGGACACACCTATGGACATAGATGAACTTCCTATTACCAAGAAGGTGACACAACATTATGTCCAAAATACAATTTATCTGGAGCACTAAGTGGAAAGCAAGCTGCAAATCCAAGAAGCCTTGAACTCCAATAGAATATTCTTAAATGCAGTCAGCAAATGTGGAGACGCCACAATTTTAATATGGGCATCATTCGGCTGTTTAATTGTAAGTCCTTCAACGTTCATTAGATCAAAGTAAAGATCTTCAGCTTTTGCATCCAATGCATCCTGTCGTGCCTTATTTGAGATCCGATTACCCAAGTTCTCAATGACATTGACAATGGTTTGGTCAAGTGATCCTACTGTTTCCCTTAATACATCAGCGAACATCTCTGCATTGTTTGGCCTCTTTCGCTTCCTTGAAGTTGTTGATACATGTGATGCATTGATTATATTCAATTCTCCAAAGCATCCGTTGGTGGGTCAACTTCATCTTCTTCATGGTTATCATGTTCAGCATCTCGTTCTTCTTGTACCTTTTCTTCCATTCCAAGGGGGGATCTTACCCCCTCCCCCACAGCCCTATCTTTTGCCCACACAAAGTTGAGGTTCTCTAAATGTGGAAATGACTTGTTCCGGAAAGAGGTAGCCTTCTTATGAACCTAATGCACAAAAGGAATCAAGTTATTCCCTAATATTCAACATTTAATATTAATGTACTGTGACAATCATTGAACATGAGACATTTACCCTTAGATATCGTTCCACACATCTTTTTCAGTAATTACACATTTTGTGTCCGAGTCCCATCCAAATCCAGAAGTGTTTGTTCCATAAACCATGTCATATACAGTTTGCCATTACTGTTTCAGTGTCTTGATTCGAGATATGATGTGTGGATTTGCCTTTATTCCACAACCAGGTGCTTTTCTTCCATCATGCTCTGAAGTGCAGTGGCAAACCTGGGCCTGAACCCATTGTCAGCCATGAACTTCTGCTCCAACCTCAGGGTGACAAGGCATTCAACCAGCAACTTATCCTCATCATGAGACCACAAGTGAAACTTTTGCTTGTTACCTTCAACATCAACCTGCTCCATCTACAAAACAGCAGGTGACGATAATATACATGCTTACAAAACAGCACGCTTATTCACACGTTACAAGCAAATACTTAACAAACTACAAACAACATTTCATTATCAAACATGACAACAATAACAATAAGATGTTTCAATTTATTTTACAATGAAATATCTTGTCAAACCCTTATAAACAAACAAGAAAATAAGATGTAAACTAAATAACTACATAAAATCAATTTTCTTCAGCCCCCTTTGTGCATTGAACATTTCATTGGCCAAATTATCCCTAAAATTATTCCAAGCATCAGATGTTTCCATGGTCATCATAGGCGTGTTGTCACATGTAAGATCAGGAGTTGGGAATGTTTCAATTTCTGCATCAATGGGATCTTGAACACTCCCTCATAATTAAATTGTGTAGGAGACATGTGATGCATTGGTTCTGAACCTTCAACGGGTAATAGGATGGACTGCGTAAGATGGCTCACCGCTTCTTCAAGATGCCAAAACACCTCTCAATGACATTTCTAGCCGCTGAATGTCGCATATTGAAGCACTCATGCGGGGTTTAGGGTTGTCCTTGTCTCCACTCATTAAGGTGGTACCTTTGGCCTCTGAAAGGAGCCAAGAATCCTTAACAATTTGTGTACCCCGCATCCGCAAGGTAGTAGTTTCCTGAACAAAATATAAACACAATTAACTATTATATAACTCTTATATAAATATATCACAATTTTACCATTACCACAGACCATGTTGCACTTTCACTCCATGTCTTCTCCTAATTGCATCTCACAACACTCTTCCGTCAGCAGCGGACCCTTCCCAACCCGGTAACATAAATGAACTGAGCATCTAGTGAACACACCCCCAGCACATTTGTAGTTAGCTCTCCTTTTCTATTTCGATATCGCCCTTTTAGATGTGCAGGCACATGCACACGAATGTGGGTGACATCTAATGCACCAACACATCCCTGCAACAATGAAACAGTTTCACTAAATATGTTCACCATACTTACAACTACACAATTTAATATTTACCTTAAACTACTTCCACCGTTCTTCTTCACAATCTTTTCCAATGGGCTCTGGGGCTTTCAAAAGGTGTGATTGCAGTTTCAATGTTGGATTAAGAACCGCGTTAAAGTACCTGCTAATGGTTTCCCCTGACCTACCAAACTCAAATTAAATAACTCAGTTCTTCACATGATGAGACATTATGTGCAAAAACATTGCCACTTATTCGTCTACCAATTGTGTCTAACATGTGACACAATTTATCAAATGTCGCCCTATACATTCTAATTTGGTTGAAGCACGTTAAGTCATTACTATATATCATAGCCCTCAAGTTTGCTCTCTTAGCATGAAAATCTAGCCTATATGACCTCTCAGGTATGTCCCTCAACCTATATGAGGCAACTGCAACAATTGTCACTACCACCCTTCTTACTGCTAGAAGTATGGCTAGGCAAGCAACCATAATTTCATAATATATTTCATCATATACTTCATCCATGACTTAACAAAATGTAGCCCACACCCCTTTCCTTAATCAACCATAAATAGTACACACACTACATAGAAAAGGCATATGTCTGTTTTCAAAAGAAATTCCATTTTGACATTTTAAATTTCATTTCAACTTATCACTTCCCATCATAAGTCATACATTCTATTTTAATTTATCACTTTCGAATTTAACAAGCAAGAACACTCTAAACATCCTGTGTCCTATATCATATCACAGGTCATACATTTGATTATAATTTATCACTTTTGAATTTAACAAACTAAAACACCTTAAACATCCTCTGCCATATATCGTATTACAGGTCATACATTCCATTTTAATTTATCACTTCAGAATTTATTAACAAACAAGAACACACATCCTCTGTCGCATATCATAAACAATTTCACAGAAACAATCACAAACAAATCAATCCAGTCATGTTTTGCATTTTCCATTCACTCAAAATTCATGGAAGCCCAGTACATTACCCAGGATTAAAATGGAATTTCGTTACCTCTATAACCTACCTATCCTTCAGCGAGTTGGCTTTCTCCGCTATTGGGTTTATACTCTGCTACCACTCAGCTCGAGTTCGTCATTCAGCTCAGGTACAAGCTCACTCTTCAGCTCAGTTTGTCCGAATGCTGCCCAGAGCTCACTTCAGCGTGGTTTTTATTTAAATGAGGGGTATTTTGGTACAAAGCACTTTCCATTAAACGCCTGAAATTGGTTTCCCACCATTTTTTGTGGGAAGCTCATTTCAAGCGTTTAAAGGAACATGAGGTCTGCGCGGGAAATGGAATTTGGGTCATTTCGACGCACCAAACAGCCTTGCCAGAGGGAAAGCCCTCATTTTCCATTTCCATCAGGCTATTTTCAGTCATCCAAACGGGCCCTAAAAGGGACAAAGGAAGCAATGAAAAATCTATGATTAGAACAAAATTGAAGCCTAAGAATATCGTACAATCACAGCATGTTGGGGCAGTACAACCCCAAGCCAGTGCATTCTTCTTTTCCCAAAATAGAGTAACAAATAGCATTACCAAGCCTGCGCATTCTTCTATTCCAGCTTGTACACCCACCACATTCGTCTCTTCCCTTACATACCCAACCATCCAATTCTGAGACAGAATCATTTCCGTCAGCATTGGTGAGGGAGAAAAAGAACAGAGTGAGAAGTCGAGAAAGAACAGAGAGTAGAAGCATCGAGGTATGTAGTAAATTACATTACGCTTTCATTGCTTTCTGTCTCTGCTCTGCTCTATTCATGCTCAAAAGTTCAAATGTGTCTTAGCATGCTCTGTTTCAAATGTGATTTATGTCTCAGATCATAAGCAAACGAAATGCATTGGTTTGCCTCGGCCAAGTTTTCATAAGGGGCTTCCAAACCTTACATATTCATCTAAAGTGTTACGTTGAAAATGATGGTGAGATTTTGAAGATATATGGTGATATGATTAAATTGTGTGCCAGAATAAATCGTTTCACATGGCAAAAACAATCCTGCAAGGTCCACACCCTTTCCGTGGACTATCAACACCTGTCATCTCTGCATTTACGAAAGACTTCCCCAATTATGACTTGGAGCGTCCTCCATTTCTGATTGTCAAACAAATGAGAAAGGCTTATTACAATATGGTCAAAGGATTGAGACAAAGTGTTAGTTGGGAACTCCCTCCAACGAGAAATATGAAATAAAATGTCAACGGTAGTTCTTCACATGAAGAAGGACAACCCGGAGGAATGGGGGCATCTTTTGAGATGAAGATAGAGAGATCATACGTGGATTTTATCAACACATCCCGACCCCAAGAGGTCCTCTTGAAGCTAAAAGTAAAGCTTTGGACTCAGGAGTGGACTTGGCTATTTCTTATCGATATACAAATGTTCAGATTGAGACGGTTAATCAGGGTATCATTAGTGCCTTGGCCAAGTCAAGAGCCACTGGTAGGCCACCCTCTAGAAAATATGAAATCCTGCATCTTTGGGAAAAATTGAGAAAGTATATGCCAAATGCAATTGTGTTACATGTCTATAGGGAGGGCAATGAATGTGCCCATTGCCTGGCGGACTTTGCACGGTTAAGAATAGACGTTAACAAACGGTTCTTCCGTCCAATAGACCGGAAAAAGCCTCCCTTTGACACATTGTAACAAAAAATCCTACATGATCAACGGAAGTATAACCAAAACTTACTGCAGGCGGCGCTTAAAACCAAAAATCTGTAGGCGCCTTTTTTTATGAGCATATTTGTTCATGTGATGACTTCAGGAAATCATTGTTATGACTTCAGGAAAACATATTCATAGATGTCGAAAACAATTTCTCTAGTTATAAAGTTCACAGGAGCATTGGCAGCAATGGTGATATGAACAAATATGCTCATAAAAAAAGGCGCCTACAGATTTTTTGTTTTAAGCGCCGCCTGCAGTAAGTTTTGGTTATACTTCCGTTGATCATGTAGGATTTTTTGTTACAATGTGTCAAAGGGAGGCTTTTTCCGGTCTATTGAACGGAAGAACCGTTCGTTAACGTCTATTCTTAACCGTGCAAAGTCCGCCAGGCAATGGGCACATTCATTGCCCTCCCTATAGACATGTAACACAATTGCATTTGACATATGCTTTCTCAATTTTTCCCAAAGATGTTGTAGGATTTCATATTTTTTAGAGGGTGGCCTACCAGTAGCTCTTGACTTGGCCAAGGCACTAACGATACCCTGATTAACCGTCTCAATCTGAACATTTGTATATCGATAAGAAATAGCCAAGTCCACTCCTGAGTCCAAAGCTTTACTTTCAGCTTCAAGAGGACCTCTTGGGGTTGGGATGTGTTGATAAAATCCACGCATGAACTTTCCATCTTCATCTCAAAAGATGCCCCCACTCCTCCGGGTTGTCCTCCTTCATGTGAAGCATTACTGTTTACATTTTATTTCATATTTCCCATTGGAGGGATTCCCAAATAACACTCTGTCTCAATCCTTTGACCATATTGTAATAAGCCTTTCTCATTTGTTTGACAATCGGAACTGGAGGCCGCTCCCTGTCATAATTGGGGAAATCTTTCATAAATGCAGAAATGACAGGTGTTGATAGTCCACGGAAAGGGTATGGACCTTGCAGGATTTTTTTGCCACTGTGAAACGATTTATTTTGGCATACAATTTAATCATATCACCATACATCTTACAAATCTCACCATCCTTTTCAACGTAACACTCTAGATGAATATATAAGGCTGGGAAGCCCCTTATGAAAACTTGGCCGAGGCAAACCAATACATTTCATTTGCTCATGATCTTAGACATAAATCATATTTGAAACAGAGCATGATAAAACATATTTGAACTTTTGAGCATAAACAGAACAGAGACAGACAACAATGAAAGCATAATGTAATTTGCTACGTACCTCGATGCTTCTACTCTCTGTTCTTCTTTCTCGACCTCTCACTCTGTTCTTCTTCTCTCTCACCAATGCCGACGAAAATGAGTTTGTGTCTCTAAATTGAGAGGCTAGGTGTGCAAGGGAAGAGACGAATGCCGTGGGTGTACAAGCCGGTATAGAAGAATGCGCAAGCTTCGTAATGTTGTTTGTTACTCTATTTTGGGAAAAGAAGAATGCATGGGCTTGATGTTGGTTGTACTACACCCAACATGCTTAGGTCTTGTGCTGTGATTGTACAATATTCTTAGGCTTCAATTTCGTTCTAATCACAGATTTGTCATTGCTTCCTTTGTCCTTTTTATTTCTAGACTTCACTACCTTGGGGGCAATCTTCTCATGAAAATAAGTCAATCCTTCTTTGAACTGGAGAAAACAAGCAAATCAAACTTCACATTTAACATTTTTTGTTTTCTTAAAAAAACAATGATCCAGTGGAGTTGTGTTCAGTGAGCCAATCTTCACTATAGATAAAATTAGTTACAAAAAATGGTTTAGTTTTTACTCCCTCCGGTCCTAATTATAAGAACAAGTTGACTTCTTTTGTTTTTTTGGAAAAATTAAGAATGCAAAATAAACCACTTTAAATTGCTTATATTTATCTTTTCCCTCCAAAACTAATTTATTTTACCAATAACTTAACCTATGATCTAATTACATCTAGCATATGTTACAATTATGTGGTCCAATTTATTTCCTTAACTTCTAGAAAAGTTAACTTGATCTTATAATTAGGCCATGAGGGAGTACTTTTATTCAATTTTTTTAAGAGATTCTATGTTATAAAATTCAGTGGCTTCATTAAAAAATTTGGTTCATAAGAAATTATTGCGTCACTAATTTTATATAGAATCCGATGGTACTAACAAAAAAAATTACATCAAAATGACATAATTTTATGACAAAGGATATGAGCCGGTGTGAATAGTAAATGAGAGATTGCAAATCCCATCTTTTATTGCTATATAATTTAATTTTATCAATATGGATGTGAGTAATTTTCAATTCCTTGGGTGTCCATAAGTGTTTGGGGAAAATGATGGAATTACCCTTAATAAACAAGAAAGACTCAAGGTCACTTGCCATGTATGGTGGATGTAAATTGCATATTACATCAAGTTTTTATCAAATGTAACGAACAAATCTATATACAGATTCATAAACCAACCTTATGTACAAATTACTACCTAGTAAATAAATTCCTAACGACACCTTAGTTATCAATCAACACGGTACATTTTGTGGTGGAGATAAGATTTGTCTTTGGGTGATTTGCGATCTTCTCCTGTACATTGGTACTGGTAGGAAGGATTGGTCTGCATGAAAGTTGGGGGAGCATGGGAAATGGAAGTAGAAAAAGTGTGGTAGTCCCCGCATGAGAGAGAGAGAGATATATATGTGTGTGTGTGGAAAATAGTGGTAGGAAGGATTGAGGTAAGTGTAAGAGGGCATGGGAAATGGAAGAAGGAGAGAAAGTACATGGGAGAGAGGCAAATGGGAGGGGAAAAGGTGGCAGAGAGAGAGAGAGAGAGAGAGACCTATATCAACTTATTTTATAGGAGGGCAAGCTTGTAATAATAAAAAGAAAGCAAGGGTGTTTTAGTCAAGGTTTGTTATAAGAAAACATAATATTGAAGTATCATTTCCAATAGTTAACAACAAAGTAATAGAAAGAATTTAGCATGAACTACCTACCTTGTGTTGCTGATGTACTGAAAACCTTGTTGAACTTAAAAAGCTTACAAAAACTTTTGCTCCCTGGCTTGAGCCTTGAGAGGATTGTCAACAATTAATTCACTATTATCACCAACAAACTCAATGGTTATCTGGTTTTGGCTTTGCCCTGGAAGAAATGGTCTGATTCAGCATTATACTCTAATACTTCCTAAAAAGATGGAGTTTGGTAGGGGGAAAAGGTAGTCAGTTGGCAATATAGAAATGCCCACGAAATAAATTAGACCTCAGTACAAAATTTGAAAGGTAAACCTAGCCATGCACCTTTCATATCTTGAACTTCATTATACAATTTTCTATTTTCTGCAAGAACTTCATGATAATATCCGGCAGCTTCAGCTAAACCTTTGAGCTTCATTCCTAAAGAAGGTTTACACATGTCTTGTTAATCTATCAAATCCATCATCCTTCAGTAAATAAATGATAAGTAACAAACCATGGAAAGCTTAAGATAATGTATCCTGCCTAAGTATTTGAGTTCCTCAGAGTAGCTTCTATTTGATTTAAGTAATTTCAGCCTTTACAGATTCCATTGCAGCTCTCAATTCCTGCACAACATGAAATTAAAAATGCTATAAAATAAGTGAAAAATTAACAAACTATAAATGCAAGTAGCATAAAAAATGAGGCGAACTTGGAAAGCTCCAGATTGATCATTTAGGAAACTCTCAAAGGTATGCTCCTTGTCCTTCCATTTCAAAGATTTGGTTTTCAAAAAGGTCTTCAGTTCCTTCACTTGTGTTCTTGCATTAGACAGATGATTCGCAATTTCTTCTATTCTCTTCTCATAATGGGCTTCAGATTCACTAAGATGCAATTCTAACAGCGAGCACTGCTGACCTTTGTAACACCTAACTATATAACGCAAAGTGAAGGGGATTAGATAGGAAGGCTCAGAGTCGCCATTTCTCAGACAAGAAAAGAAGACCCCACACGCATTCGAAGATGAAGAGATACAGATTCCATACATTAATATCTGGTAAAGAAAAGAAGACCCAGAACGGCGATTACATACAGACCCAGAACGGCGATCAATATCTGGTGACGGAAGCAGGGGCGTCGGTGTCGCCGTAGCCACGGAGGTCAGGGCTGACGGCGCGGTAGCCACAGGAGCTCGGGGAAGCCGAGGGCCTGAGGGAGAGATGCAGATGAACATTGAAGAGAGCAGAGAGGCGATGGGTCTGAGATGATGAGATTGAGTCAAGAGAGATGAGGGAGTTTGATATTTGCTAGGGTTTGTGATTTGGGCTATTGGGCTTGCTATGTTTTGGGCTTTCTAATTCCCCTTTAAAATAAACATTATTGGGTTTGGGTTTGGGGCTTTGGGGTTTGGGCTATTTTTTTTTTAATAAACATATGGTTTTCAGTTTTCGGTTCCAAACAAAAATTTTTTTAAAAAAAAACCTAACCGAAAACTGAAAACAAAAAATTTTCAAAATAGAAACCGAAACCGAAAAACCAAAAACCATTTGGTTCGGTTTGGTTTTCGGTCAGGTTCGGTTTTTGCTCACCCCTACTCCTAGTTAGAGCTGGGAAAACGAGCCAGCCCGCGGGTTGCGGGCTGGCCCGTCACGGGTTGCGGGTTATATGGTTCGGGCCTGTGCGGCCCACTTCTTAATGGGTTGCAAAAACCCCAACCCAGCTGGGTGGCGGGTTGGCCCGCCAACCCGTCACCTTTTTTTTTTTTTTTTAATTTTTTTAATTTTTTTTTATTTTAAAAATAATAAAAGAGACTAAATAAAGTTCTTAATCAACAAAAAAAAATCAACATTGCATCAACTAAAGTAGAATACTCCAAATACCGTAAAAGTATTAATTCCAAAATTACATATTTTTTTATTGATATCTTACTACTTTTATTTTACCAACAGTATTATCAACAAAGTTTAGATTCTATCATACAAACATCATAATTGGTTGTATCAACCATAATTTATATATATGAAGTATCTAAAAAATAACATAATAAATTAAAATAGAATTTTTCTTTTTTTTTTAATTAAAAAATATATATGGCGGGCCAGCCCGTCAACCCGCGGGCTAGCCCGCCTCAACCCGCAGGCTGCATGGGTTGGGCCTGTGCAGCCCGCCATTAAATGGGTTGGAATTTTCCCAACCCTAACCTGCTTTAATCCGCGGGCTGGTGGGTTGAGCCCGCGGGTTGAACCCATTTTCCCGGCTCTACTCCTAGTCACATAGACATCAACTCGATTCTAGTAAATGAAGAGAGATATTGAGTCCATGTGGTTTTTAATTTATCTAAGGTTAATTTAGTTTTTTTGCTTCAAATTTTAATTTCATTAGGACCCCAAGACTGCAGTGAAAATTCAGAATTATTTGGGGGCTAAATGAAATAAATTGGCTACAGTGGTCCTTCAATGAAATTCTCCTTAAAATTTTATATAAGTCAAATTACCATTCTGCCCCTCTCTTCATAACTTAAGATATTTTTAACTAGAGGCAGATATTGACCTTTTAATTTCCTTCCATATTTCTTCTTTCCCATTATGCCCCCACTCAAAAATTTTACTTTAATTACTTTCCCATTAAATCTTATCTAAATTTAATTTCTAAAATAAATTCTCAAGATATGTTCTAAACTCCTCTAAATTTATTTATAATGCTTTTTACTATTAAAATAATACCCAAGATTCTAAATATTTTCTTATTATCTTTTTATCTTTTTTCAAAATTTTGGGTATTGTGACCTTTTAGTCCTTTCCGCTTGCTTCTTGCTTCAGTGCAGACATCTTAATTTCATTGCAAACTTTGTCTCTTTTTAAATTGAGCAAGATCTGTATTATTTTAGTTTATTGACAGCACGTCATTTAAATTGAGCAAGATCTGTCTTAGTTTTATAGTTAGTTTCCAGTTTTACATTAAAAAAAAAAAAAAACTGAGCAAGATCCTTCTCTTGCTTCTTCTCCAGTTCAGTTTTCTCATGCTGCACAGCAATCTAAGGAAACAAATTATGTAGCAAGCTGAAAAGACCACACATATAATTTTTCTTCGACAGATTCAGAAAGTTGCGTTTGAAATGCAAGAAATTCTCTCCTAACTTTTAACAATAATAGCTTGAATAATTTTTTTTCTGGAATTGCATTACCGCATGATATAGTGATAGCAAAGTTAACAATACAGAAATAGTGAATGGTTCATTATCAAAGATGCCAGATATTTCAAGTCCTTTTGCTTAATATAGGCAATATGCTTATCAGTTTCAACTATTGAACCATAATCTTGTACCAAGCACTATATGAGAAAGTTTTTGTTAATGAAAGCCCATACTTTTATTAATATTCAGGACTAGTTGCTCCACCACATTATAAAATTCCCCCGTAATTATGCAGAAAATTAGTATAGATAAAGCGCAAATATGAAATAGGCTAAAGTATAATTTTGGTCATTTATTTTTGCATCAAGTCTCTTTTTAGTCCCTTAACTTTAAAAAGTGCACTTTTGGTCCTTTTTCACTAATACCGTTAGTTTCATTTAACGGAAAATGCTGACTCAGTAAATCTAAAAAGTAATTTTATAATTAAATATTAATAAAAATAATCAAAATTTAAAATATAACAATTATTTCCTTTAAATGAAACTAACAGCATCAGCGAAAAAGGATCAAAAGTGCACTTTTCAAAGTTAAGGGACCAAAGAGGACTTGATGCAAAGATAAGGGACCAAAAGTATACTTTAGCCTATGAAATAATCAATATCAAATATACAACTTCAAGTAATGAAAATAATGAAGTTTGAAGTTTAACAAAACCAAGACTTTATTCTGATAGTTTGTTCCCAGTTGAATCATTCAAATCCAAATTAAAAATAAAGCTATAGATTGTTTTGCACCTTCAATTGCTGCAAGCAACTTGTGACAACCTGCACAAGTAGAGCCAACCATTATAAAGAATAATGATAGTGGATTCCCCTTCCCCTAAGAGATACTCATATTATCCATCTCTCCCCTCAGTTTTGAAAAGTTAGGTTGCCCTCCCCGAAATCAAAAGATGTGATACATGATTTAACCAAAATACCGTTGAATTTCTTACTTGAATAACATAGTAAGTATTAAATCAACATAGAAAGATCACCTTTTAAATTCGAAAGAAATCAAATGTATGGTTTTAAACAAAAAAACGACATTGAAAACAAAGTTCAATTAATACATTAGAGACCAAAATGCTTCATTAAAATATTTTGGGTCCAAATAATATAGGGAAAGGCTGCATAATTTGGAGGTCTCTTTTGGAGAGGGAAATAATTTAGCTTAATAATAAGATATGCAGTATAACATATGAGCTAGGAGTAATAGTGATGAAGAACAGGAAGGGAAAAAGGGAGAGGAACAGATGAGTAGGAAAATTATATAAGAGAAGAGAAATAGAGAGGGTGAGAGGAAGAGAAGAGGCAGAAAGAGAAGAGAGAAAAGAGAGAGGAGGCCAAGAAAAGAGGAGTTCCTTACCAACTAGCAAAGAGCAGAAAAAGGCCAGAAGAAAGTAGAATGAGGGAGAAATCAAAGAAATAAAGGGGATGGAGAAATAAGAAGGGGGAAGAAGTAAATAATTTGAAATATGCTGCTGTTAATTCAGCCAAACAAAAAGATAACTAAACACCAGATTAAACCAGTTTAATAAGTTCTAACCTCATGTTCATCTTCAATTCCTAAATTACACATAATATATCTCATATTCTCCATTAGCATTTATCAAGATACATTAAAATAGAAGGTACCTCGTTCTCCTCAGTTGTTCCTACCACAAGGGTTTCAAGTGCGTTTAGTCTTGATTGGTATTTTCCCTCAGGAACTTTGAAAAGATTGTTTTGCTGCAAGTAAGCAATAATGTCAATGCTTCAAAAACAATTGAAATATGCATCTTTTCCAGGTAAACAAAATCAGAAAAAAAAATATTTTACAGTTTTCAGGCTCTCAGTGTGATTTGAAAAGCGCTCCTCAATCACTTGCAGAATATTTTTCAACAGGCATGCCGCACGCTGAGGTTAGAAACAAATCAATTGTAAGGACTATAGACTTCAGTTCAGTGACACGAGAATAAAATTCAGGTAAAATAAGAAAAGATGTATTATTATGAACAATCTAATATGTAAGTTATGTCGTTCTCTTACTTGAGGTACATCTCCATTCATTCTAACAAATATATGTCATTCAGAATCTTATTTCCCACAATAAAGAGCAGTTGAGTTGGAGTCCTCTACAGAAAGATTCCACGTGTGTGATGGTGAAGGGTTTCGGGCGTACCTGGAATCCGGTAGACTTGCTCGGTACCCACACGAAATCGGAGCACCGATTTGGACCCCGATTACGTTATACGACAGATGCACAATGGAGGAAGAGAAGAGAAGAGACCCTGGAAGTTTTCATCGGGAGTTTCCTTTTTGTTCTCATTGCTACACTCTGGAAAGACAACTTCTCCCGTATATAAGATATGAAAAGTCATATCTTTTCAATTCAAATTATTAAGGGAAAAATTACTCATTTTATCCCAAATCTTTCCATAATTACATGTTAGCCCCAATTCTCATTGGGCATTACATATTAGCCCTAATTCTCATTGGGTTTGGGCCCTAACCCACCAAGGGTGGATTAGGTATTTCCCTACATCTCCCACTCACACTTGGTGGGTTAAATGTTAAGGGTCAAGTCTCTTTCTTTTCTATCCTTTATTCATACTAAGTGCTCTGTCGTAACCGCGTGGGCACGACGTCTCCTTTTAGGTGTCTTGTACTAGAAATCCCTTTTACAGAGACCAGCACAAAACAACCTTGCAGTGCAGCTCGATCATTTTGATATAGTGCCTCAGATATCCTAGATTTACACAAATACACTTTTCTCATGGCCAATCTAATCCCTTTTGAGCCAAGATAAAGCTCAGATTGCCTTTCTCATATGCAGTGTCCACAATTATGAAATTAGCACACTAATATCATAATGGACCGGTCTCAGACACTAGCATAAGTGTGTGTATTTTAGGTAATCTTCCTTTCGCCCAAATATCACTTCAATATGAATCAATCGCTTTCCTAATGTAACACCTTTAGATCGCATTTATCATGACCATAGGATATACGCTAAGGTAGCAGACACTAAAACATATTTCCATGACATTGTCAAAGTCAAAGGACATCAAGAAAGTATGGAACCTTTCTTGGACTCACACAGCAATGAAACAGGGATCCATTCACTGCTTCCAGTTTGCGGTAATCTTAGCACATGCAGTATGAATCGCATGCTACGGTGTTACTCTTTTTCTATAAGAGCGTACGGCGATTTGATTGTATCATTAACACCGTACAGACTTCAGTATAGAAACACATAGTATCTAAACCCAAAATTCTTCAATTCTTCTCACATTGTATGACATCAATTTTGAAGAATTTTGTTGTCTGGCTACAGGTATTACGGACGTGGGTATCCATAATTCGATCCATATGTGTGTAATCACGGATCTCATCTCGACTTGCTGCACTTTTGAGTCGAGGCGACATATAGTTTGTGTTTCTTCTCTACCATATCAGTATTTTCACTGCTTTGCTGGTGAACACATTGTCTCATCTTTGCACACTTCTCCTGAGTGTCAAAGGCAGTCGCTCGTGTGAGAGAGCCGACCTCATCAACCTGTACGACATACTAGACATTGTATACTATCACATACAAATGTAAAGCCTTAATGAAGTATCAATTACTTCATATCCTATGCTTGCCGAAGGACTTATCATGTCTCTCATGTATATCCTTGGCCATAGGCTCAATCAGGGGACTTTGCATAGGAACTTGTTGTTTAGTAACAACCTTATGTGCTATAACACATCTCACATATTTATCTTTGCATTTTACTCATACTATGATACTTCAGGTCTTTTATTTAGGCAATGGTCATAGTGTTTTCACAATGCATTAACACTAGGTTTGAATTCTTATTTCAAATCCAAGATGTTCTTCTAAACATCATCGACCATATAGCCATATGTACTATCACAGTAAGTACTTTTAAATGTGCATAACTATCATGCCCTTTAAAGTATCTTTCAGCATTTTTTGCGGAGCTACCGAGTGTCTCTCACAATGGTTGGACTAGTACTGAATTACAAGTCATACCACTAAAAATGAATATCTGATATTTTACACACCACTGTGTATATCAAACTACCAACAACATTTACATGGAAACCCTTTTCCATTTTAAGTTTTAAAGTTGATTCAGTTTAGGGATATCTATATAATCAAGACCAAACTCATTCTAGAAGTCACTAGGGTATTTATGGGATCACAATCGTTTACCTTGAACCGCTCAAGAATTTCCATAATATAACTCTTGTGACAGAGAATGGATTCTACTTGAGCTATATCTTTGGATCTCAACTCCAAAAATATATAATGATTTACCCATGTTTTCAATACCTTTCCTTAATAGGCACTATCAAAATCAAACTATTTTGGTCAATAGTATATTATCGGCTTAAAGGATAATATCACAAACTGTTTGGTTATGGTTTCTTTAACCATAAGAAAATATATTAGGTTACCACTCATATGAAACCTTAAATACCATTGTTTGGATGATTGCTTCAGTCTATGAATTGACTAATGCCAAAATATGTAATATGAGGTCATCACATTGTAAACCTCAAACATGTATTGTAGTGAAATCTAAGAGCCAAAGCATATAGATTTCTTCATCCAAATCACAACTCAAAATGCAAGTTTCACATCCACTTGATGTAAACTTAAACCAAACAGTCAACTATTTCCAAAATGAGTATTATTTTAAGCACATAATATTTGAGAAGGTATTCTCACAATATATGCCTATGTATACCCTCTGTAACAAAAAAAGTCTTGTGTTGTTAATTGATCTAACCAACTTGTTTTTAATATTGAGAATTCATTTGCTTATAAATGATCTCTCATCCTTGTGGTGGATCAACTAACTCTCAGACTTGATTCTTTCTCAAAGAATCTACGTCATTTAATATTGTTTTCTTCCATTCCTTCTAAGAAGTAGGTAAGGCCTCATATACAGAACACTTTTTTTAGGTCTCTTTAATGACCTTTCACAAGCTCCCACTTACATGGGCAATTGAGGACTTTAGAGCTTGTTCCGTATTGCCTTGTCACTGTGTCTCATAAAGAGATACAGAGAAACACAATGTGATAAGCTTCACCATTATTTGGAAAAACTCACCCATAATATATATGGTTCCTTTCAATTCTTTTCAGACACAAATCCATCTTCATTTTCACTTATGAAAATGTCGCCATAATAAGCTCCCACTTACAACGACTATGAGATCGTGTAATTGACCTTTATGGCCTACGGGGAACAAAAAAAGACTTGATTTGTTCTTTGACCATAATTCATGTGATTCAGAAAATACCACTTAGGAGAACACATGGTTAAGTATAAAGTTTGTATCTCCCTTAAAGAGAAAACCATACTTGATCAATCAAATATGTGTACTAATCCACCAAAGGTGGACTAAACAACACTCTCCCACTCACTTTTGGTGGGTTATCTTTAATCACTTTATACAGGACCATGTTTAGTAACATTTCATTACACCTCCTAACAACTCCATCTGGTGACAGAGTACGAAGGGTCATTTAACTAAATAAATATCCCTTTTTCTTCATGAAACTCATTGAAACTGGTCAGGAATAATCTCTATTAGTGCGTAGAATTCTTAAATTCCGTATGCACTTTATTTTCAACTTTATTCACTTGTCGTCTAAAGCGCTTGAGCTTCAAACTTGTGTGAAATAAAGCAATGATAATTACGTGAGTAATCATCAACTAAGGTAATATAACCTCCGTGTCATGCCCTCACATTCATTGAACTATATATAGTCGAATGGAAGAAATGCAATATTTTCTCTATCTCAATTCCCTTACTAAAAAAAACTTTTCTTATTGCTTTACCTACTAGACACTTCCCTATTGGGTATGAACAAAGCATTCTTGAAAATGCTGATTCAAATTATGTGTCCTAGTTCACCATGACATGTATTCAAGTCAACACTTGAATTAGGGTGGTAAAGCAGTCACGCACATAAAGATTACCAACAATGACGGAAAAACAAAGAAATGTCAAGGAAGATTGTATCACAAACAACTAATTTTGTCATGAAAGTCAAGATGGTTCATTTAGAACCCATGGGCCTGGTGCATGAGACAATGAACTTGTAGAATCCAATGCCTTTCCCCTCAACCCTCACGTCATTACCAATTTAAAGCCTTATGCTTGAAATTCATAACTAACAACATTTAATAAAGGATCTTTGATCCTTATTCTTTTAGTCTATGGAGCTTGAGTCTTTTCCTGCTCACTATTGACAGAAAACAAAATCCATCTCAAAATGGGTTATCCTTTAGTAGGAATAGCATTTGACCTTACTTAGGTCATTCCTTTTAAAGAGTTTATTACTCCTGTGATGTCAGGGTAGTCCTTACATTCCCTTTTGTAGAACCTCTCACCCTTGTCTCATTTGGGTTTAGAGTGTAGAGAACGTGCTACCTCTACAGTATGCTAGCCCAAATGGTTTGCATACTTCCTGACATCCATATTCAAGCTCCAAGTACTTTGATACGTCATTGAAAAAGTAACAAAATTTTCACTTTGGTTTAATCTGACTTTCATGTGCTCCCATCAGGAAAGGAGCGCCCTTATGAACAATTTGCACTCATTGTTCATTTGACAATATACAATCAACTTCCTTCAATCTCCTTGTCTTGTTGGTTATCTAATGTAGATGTTGTCTCATAAAAGGCGTTAAACCTTAAGTTATATGTGTCAAACTTAATTGACAACATTTTTCATCTTGTGTAATGGAAGTTTTGCGAAAAAAATTTCCTTTTACACAATTCACATGGCTCTCTGTTGTTGGATTTCTATCATGCTTGCACTCTATAGGGTAATTTGTGACACACTGTTCCCTTTTCGAGCCATGTAGGTCTCATGTCCTCTCATAAGCTTAGTCGAGATGACTTCTCAACTTTAACTTCATCATGACTCTTGGTCAATGACATGACAACATCTTCTATTAAATCATATGAGACCTTTCAATATCAGATATCACATTTGTCCCCATTAAGTTTATAGTTGTGTTGTTGTTCTTGGCAGCCTTTCTTGGCTTAATTACTTCAAATCATCCCACTTACTTGGCTATTCACAATCTGATTTGATCCAAGAACTTATTTGTAGCACATTGAAGTATACAATGTCATGCACTTGTATTATTCTTGACTAGAAAAATAATATTACTATTGGGTCTATGATCAGGAGAATACGTTCAAATCTCCCATAACACAGATTCCAGTAATAATATTATCATCTATCAAAAATTTTATACAAGCACTTCTACAATATGCTCAATTATGTCTTTCAGAAAGCTTAGTTTCTGAAAGCTCCCACTTAGATAGAGCAATGTCATTAGCTCCCACTTAGATAGAGTATTTGACATTAGCTCACACTTAGATAAAGCATATGAAACTCCAAGAAAACTTATTTTCTAAGAGCTCCCACTTTGATAGAGCATATAACACTCTTAGAATACACATTTTCCAAGAGCTCTCACTTAGATAGAGCATTTAACATTTTACTCCCACTCACAAAGTGTACTTGACATTTACTTCTTCATGTCTCTCCTTACATTATTTTCATAATGTCTTATTAACTTCTTATTTGAGTGACTTAAGAGTTTTCTTGATTTCTACTGTGTTCTTATGATTTTGTGAAGTTAATTTCAGCCGAATATAACATCAAAAATGGAAGGTGAAGTCTCTCCACTTCCCAAAACCAAATTTGATAGGTTCTCAGTAACCGTTATTCAGCAAGGCTTTAGGAATCTTATATTCCTAAGTGACATGATAGAAGTTGTACTATATTACTTTGGTGATTTCTGAGAGGTTCTCTATTTTCTCAAAGAGATATTCTAAATGTCTTATGCAATTTCTATATGTTTCTTCACAGAAACATTTAATATTTACTCTTAAGTCTTTTATTGGTTCAATAATTGGTGGTTGGACTAGGCTTAGGATTCTCTTTTCTCCTAAGGTGGGCTTTCAAGTCATACTTGAGGTGTATTTTATCCCTAAATTTTACCATGATCTAGAGTTAAGATGTGGAAATTTCTCCATTTGAGATTTCCTCTCGCATTGATCTGATACTATTTCTTTAATATCTTATCGTCATTTTAACCTCCCTAAGGTTTATCCAGATCCCAATCCTAAACTCTAGGATTTTGGCTATTCAGGTTCCTCCTCCAATGCATCATCAAAATTTTCTTCATGTTACACCACTTGTTTTATTTCAAGTTCAAATGAACCTTACTTTGAATTATCTCTCTATCAATCCTCTTTAGGATCTTCTCCTTCTAGGTTTTTATTCTAGAGTCTCATACTCTAATACACAAATCCCTACTTCATTCATCACTTAGAGGCTCATATTTCTCTAAGTAATTTAAGTTTGGATCAACACTTAGAGGCAATATAAAATGACTTATTCCTTTTATGATCTACTACTATGTAAATCATACTTATGATTAAGTTTCTCAACATGAATATCTTCCAAAAGAGTGAAATTTTTCTGGTTTGGTGCTTTTAAAACTCTCTAAGTTCATATTTACCTCAAATAAAATTATTATGAATTATTATAAATATTTTAGGATTTTTAAACTAATAAAAATCACAAAAATGGCACCAAACAAACCTCTATAAAGATCCAAACAAATAATTAAAAATAGACAAATCATATGTCTAAATGTAGCTCTTAAATTTAGGGATTTTTAGAAACAAACAGCGTCTCAATCAGAGCTAAAATGCTCATTTAAATGCCTCTAGAAGGAGAAAAAAAAATTAATGACGTGGGCCCATTACACTAAGTCCAGCCTATTTATTTTTCGTTGGGCTCAGACACTTCAAGCCCATTCCGTTTATGCAACAGTTGTTTTTTTTTTTGGACGTTGGGCTGAGCACATAAGGCCGAGCGAATTTTTTAGTAACTTGGGCTCAGACACAAAAGCAAATACACTTTTTTAAAAAAAAAAAAACAAAGACTTGGGCCTATGCAGATTAGGCCCAAACGAATTAAATGATGACATGACGTCATGTCGTCTTCTTCCTCCATCCGGGTCAACCCAGACCCGGATGGACGAACGGGCGGGTCCGACGGACCCGCTTCTTCTCTCCACCGTATCTTAGCCATCCGAAGTCCGTTTTTCGCGTTCTAGTAGTCCATTTTCATCGTTTTTTCGTGCTCTACCCAATGGGATAATTCTCATGGCCTAAATATTTCTATTTTCACTGACCCAATCCCGTTTTCGAAAACTGTTTGGTTTCGGTGTGTTTTTTTTTTTAAATATTGGTGGGTTCTAGTTCCTACATCCTCATCTTATTTCTCAAACATAGATATAGGCCACAAATCCAGAACACAAAGCATCCATCACGAAAAAAAAAATCACTGAAACTGAAACAATATGTTACTGGATAATAAATCTAAACTAATATTCAAGATTTGCTGGATATTGGTAAAGCAAATCATCATCATCACACTAACAAATCAAACTGACCATAATCATAAATAAAGGCATAAGCATCTAAATCCCGTTTACTGGAACATAAAAAAAAACAAGATGGACACATATATATACGCACACTCAACGCACAGACGCATATTTTCATCCAGAACGAAAAAAAAATTTATAACCGATTTCCCAGAAAAATAACAGACGTATATATCTTCGGTTAAATGATTGATAATATCAAAATTAATATATCACGACACACAGAAGCAAACGAACTAAACTGTGCTTTTTCATCATTTTACCAGAACGGAAAAAAAAAATTGCTCACTGGAATTTCACCGAAAAATACACCAGATGCATATTGAAACATATATGGCCTCAAGATTATTAAATTTGCTCTGATACCACTGAAGGGTTTCGGGCGTACCTGGAATCCGGTAGACTCGCTCGGTACCCACACGAAATCGGAGCACCGATTTGGACCCCGATTACGTTATACGACAGATGCACAATGGAGGAAGAGGAGAGAAGAGACCCTGGAAGTTTTCATCGGGAGTTTCCTTTTTGTTCTCATTGCTACACTCTGAAAAGACAACTTCTCCCGTATATAAGATATGAAAAGTCATATCTTTTCAATTCAAATTATTAAGGGAAAAATTACTCATTTTATCCCAAATCTTTCCATAATTACATGTTAGCCCCAATTCTCATTGGGCATTACATATTAGCCCTAATTCTCATTGGGCTTGGGCCCTAACCCACCAAGGGTGGATTAGGTATTTCCCTACAGATGGGGTCATACAAGTCAACATTGAATCCACAAAGCAAACATGTCCATCATATCATATATAACATAAAAATGATGTTTTTATGGTCAGCTCATAGCACAAGAGAAGGAAAGAGAGGCAGATAGGAGAACTAAGCAACCGTTCATTGGCTTACTTCCAAGCTATCTAAAGGCAATTCCATAATTTTAGCAGGAAAATGATCCACAAGCGCTTGCCTCAACTGGAACAGTTCATTGGACTTGCTTCCATTGTGGTGCACCTGCATCAAAATAAAGAAAAATAGAGGTGGGTATAAAAGATAGCACAAGAAAATTTGAAACTGATACAGACAAAGGCCAGTAATCTGGTTACCTTGAAACTACCTCCTAAATCCTCTATTTGGTTACCATGTCGACCTATGTTGTTAATTTCCTTAATTCCCTGTTCCATTTGTTCCAACTGCATTGTTTGTTTTGGAAACGCAAAGAGGACCTCGTCCTTTTAGTTAACTAGGCCTACACTGCCGGCAGAATACATTTTAATAAGCATAATACAGAACAACAATTCGATGATAAATTAGACCAAAAATGTCACAGAAATATTTAAAAAATTAACAAGTCATGAAAAGACTGTTATATCACATGAAGCTTGCTTGTGCTTCACATCTTAAGAACCCAGATATGTTACAGCAATTTATACTTCCTTGGCCAACAACAACAAATTTACATATTCAAAAAATAACAGAACACTAATTTGAAATTGCAAAATTTCGTATGAGAGCATTTTTATAAACGAGTTGTGAGTTGGTTATCAAATAATGTGGTTAATTCGTTATTTACTCGAGGAATCAGACTTAAGCTGGGATTTTGCAATTCACATATTTCTTTTCTAACATTCCCCCCTTTTATATATTTATATTATAATAAGTTATAGTAGCATTATGTTATTACATCATATGTTCAAGTTTATTAGAGAGTTGGATATAACGCTAAATATAAAATATTAATCTATTCCGTCACTCAAATTCAAAACTATTTTCCATTGTAGTAGGATATATTACCGATAGTATTTATAAAAGAAGTCATTTTTTTTTAAAAAAAGCAGCCTATATATATTCATGCGCTCGTATACTAAGAGAGACAGTGCAAAATTTTGCAGCCTAAAGAGTAAGTGGAAGATTGAAATGATAACAGTCTCATGGATCACTCATTTTAAGTCTAAAATTATTTTTAAAACATTAATTTAATAAAGGCTGTAAATTACTGATTCAATAAAAATAGTGTTTAAATCCCATGATTTAATGTGTAATAGTTGTTGGTAAAAAAATGTGTAATAGTTAAAACTTTTGTACTATAAATTCAAATTGACTTTTTCGAAAGATGCAACGTAAATTATTTTATTATTTTTTTATAAACTAGTAACTTATATAACTTATAAAATGATATATGATCAAACAACATGTAATATATATTATAACTAAGGGCCTATTTGGTTCACAGATTCCCCACCGATGGAAGCGGAAAATCAGCATTTTCCCTCGGCCTAGCGTGTTTGGTTCGCAGATCTTCCATATTTTCAGTTCCGGCGGCGGGGCTATTTTCCTTTATATAAGGGAAAATCGGTTCCCACCATTTTTGGTGGGAACTTTAGCCTTGCCCAGTCTTCCTCTTCTCCTTCTTCAACCCATCTTCGTCTGAAGACCGCCGAATCCTCACCTTCTCTTCCGTGTTGTCGACCTCTTGTGTGTGAAGAAGATGAACCAAGATCTGGATCTGAAGAAGAGTGGAGAAGAAGAAGAATTTTTGTCCAGGGAAACTCAACCCATCTTCGTCGTCGACTTCGCCCATTCTTCCTCTTCTCCTTCTTCAACCCATCTTCGTCACCGACTTCGATGGACAGAGGAACGAGACTCTCGAATTCATCGTCCCTTTTGGTTTGCAACTCCCTCCCTCCCTGCTACACTAGTCACGCTCACACAGGGAAGAAGAAGAATTGATATTGTGTGTGTATTCTGGGTATTTTGTCTTTGTTTTATTTTCTTCATCTCTTGTGTTTCTGCCTGGATATAGATACCCAAAAACTCTGATGGTGATATTGTGTGTATATTCTGGGTATTGAATTGCATTATGATTGAAATTTTTCTAGAGATTTCGACGCAGTTAAACTCTAATTTGGACGGTCAAACTCGAATTTGGCACACTAATTTAGTGTGAAAATGAGGTCAAACTCGAATTTGGCAGACTAATTTAGTGTGAAAATGAGGTCAAACTCGAATCCAACTAATTGGCAGACTAATTTAGTGTAAATATGAATTTTTTTTTTGAAATTTTATTTTATATTTATATTTTTTTTATCGTAATTATTTACCTGATATGAGAAGTAACTAAGAGTTTAAACTTAAGAAGTGAGTTTAAAAATTTTAACAAGAGTTTGAGGAAGAAAATGTGAGAGATATATTTTTATTGGATAAACAAAGATAGTTGGAGCTCCAAGAGAAGTTATTAAAGACACAAAATTCTCTTCAAGTAATTATGTAGTTATTTTTTAATCATATTATATAAATATATGTATGTTAAAATTAAAATCATGTGATTTATTTAACAAAAATGTTTTTATTTATTTATTTACGTAAATTCTAAACTTTTTTATTAAAATTAAAGATTTATTGAAATTATAATTATTAGAAATAATTTATTCATTTATCTTTATGATTATTTAATTTTAACATATTTTAAAATCTTATATTAGTGAGTTTAATAAAGAAATACTCATTAAGGATAATATGGTCATTTGTATCTATTTTTGTGTTTCCTTACCACTATTTTCAACCAACCAAACATAAAATTTTACATTCCTTTCCTGTGCATACCAAACAAATCGACTTCCTTTCCATTCCATTCCGTCCGAAAATTTTCTGTGAACCAAACGGGCCCTAAGTAATCTATCTAGATTTATTATAATGTCTTTTAATAAAGTCACATTGATACTACATAAATGATCAGAAGGAGTATTTGTAACCATTATTTACCCCCTAAACAAACATTTTTAAAAAGAATTATTAAAAAATTTCTCATTGGAATTTCGCCACCTAGAGGCACATAATAATCTAGGTCATTCAACATGTACATTTCTTTCTTAACTGTGTACAACACAGAAGAGGAAAGTACATCCGAATATGTTTCATTTTGTATACATTGTTAAATATATGTTGCACACAACTAACGAAAAAGAGTTAAATTCACCAAAGATCCTTAGACATTGAAAAATTTTAGATATTTTTGTGTAACAAATTTTGTAATTGGGGATATTGTTACATTTTTCATATTTTGAAGGTAAATTGGTACAGAAAACACTCAAAGGTCAAATCATTGTTATTTTCTATTATTGTTTTGTTGCTTAATTGACAAGACAAGTCATTTCAGGCTTTAAGCCATTTAGTTTTCCTATCTCAAGCATAGGGGTGTCTATACGGTCCTAGTCCCGGCCTTCCCGTCTCAGAAATTCCGGGAAAAAAATCCAGGGACCAGGGTCGTGAAATGATCAAGACCGGGATCGAGAAACGAGAAAGGGCCCAGGAATCCCGGTCCTGGACACATATATTAAAAAAAATAGAGGTTTTGTTTAGCCCAAAAATCATTGTTTTAAAAAAACACTCTAATGTTGAGCCGCCCAGTCCAATTCGAGGCCTCCCCCTAATTTCCCCAAACCCTTCATTCACAGTCTCACAATCACTCACGCTCACGTTTTGGCCTCTGAGAACATCACTCAATCTCATCATTTCATCAGCTCCTCACAAGCCGAGAAAGTAGTGTTATATTATTCATTTTTTTATTACATGAGTGAGCACGTGATGTGGTTCCACCTCACATAACAAGTCAAGAAGCAACTCACTGCCCCAGTACGTAATTGGAATTGGACCCTATGCTTCTCTTCTAATCATATGGGCGTTAATCACTTTTCGGCTTGGATTATGGATCAGACTTTTTTTCTTTCTTTTTTATATATTTCTCATGCCTGTAAGCTTTGACAGCTAATAATAGGTGTTTTGGGTAGCTTAAATTTGTGTCTATTGGGCTGATAAAATTATGCCTAATTTTTTTTAAAAGATCTAGCACTACAAAAATTGTCCCAGGAATTCCCAATCCCGGTCCCCGTTTGGACACACCTACTAAAGCACAAATATAAGTCAATTTGATGTCATATTTGTGCACACGTTTTTGTTAATCCTTATGCAGTGCTGACTGCTGAGGTCAGTAAGAAAAAGAACATAATTCTTTATATTTTTTTAAATATGAGGACTAAAATGTATAATTTAGACCGCATTTTTAAAAGGGTAAAGGTCCAATTTCGCTCCGGAAGTAACTCAATAGGAGCATTCAGTGTCTGGAAGTAACAAGGGGAGCATATTTACCCCGAAAGTAGTGAAAGTGGCGTGTTTTGGCCCACAACAAACATACTTCCGGGGTAAATACGCTCCCTTTGTGAGCCAAAACGCGCCGCTTTTGCTATTTCCGAGGTAAATATGCTCCCTTTATTACTTCCGGACATGAATGCTCCTATTGGGTTACTTCCGGGTGAAATTGGACCTTTGCCCCATTTTTAAATATGCGGTTCAAAAGATAGACTGTTTAGAGTGCATTTATATGCGGTTTTATAAAATATGGACTTTCTAAATTGCCCTTATATAAACTGCTTATATATTAGGTCTAAAAAGTTATTTTAAGCTGTTTAAATTGCTTTTTTGGACTAGTAAACTCTATAATATTAACGATTACTCTCTCCCACTACCCCTATTAATATGGGTGTGCAAAGAAAAATATAACTAATGCGCCTTGGAAACCAATTAGTGCCTTATACAAAAGACCAAGAAAGCTTGTAAGTTGGTGTCTTATAATAAGTACTAGAGAGATTACATTTTTAATTTTTTATAGGTATTCCTCATAAAAGTAACATGAGATTTTTTTTGTCTACATTATAAGAGATAATATGTAAAAGTCAAGATAATAAATGTTTAATTTTCATTTTTACCATTGCACAAGTCATTGGTAATAAATACAGCAATAACAGTTGATTTCAAATTTGGCTTTGCCTGCCCAAGCTTCTTCATCAGCTTAGTTACAAGGGCAACATGTCCCAAGCAATCCGTAGTTCCACGACCCCGAACTTTATCCCTGTCTATACTCAACGTGAATGGATCAAAATCCTGCATTTGACACATTCACTCACAGATATTGAAATCGTGTATATTACTTCAAAGTCTGAAATGTGTCAACCATCCTTTTTTCTTTTTGTGATACTGCGTAGAGCTAAACTTACCAAAATGATGAATGATATTGAAGCAAGAATGAATCATCCACGACATCTTAAAAGTCGAAACATAGTCAATTGTAGAATGAAACAAAGAAATCGATATGACAGGAAAAAATAACAATTACGACAGTAAGTTTCAAGACTTGGAGCTTGATGACTCCCCATTTTTAATTAGATTTAATATATATTTTGTTATATTTGGGGAGTCATTAAATCAAAAATTGAGGGATTTTGTTAAGATTTGAAAAGATACATATTTGGGAGATCATTTGGGGATTTTAGTTTTATATATTAGATTTTGAATTAAAAATTAGAATAGTAAATCTAACAAAAAAAGGGGAAAAGAAAATATATAAGTGAGTTTCAGTTTTTTTATTTTATCATCATTATTATTCCCTTTTATTTTTATTTTAGTTTTATTTATTAATTTTATTTTTTTTTAGCTGTTCTTCACGTGAATCATGACGCAATGGGAATAGATTGATCCAACTTGGAATTTAAAAAAGGTGTGAAATGAAAGCTAGCGAAAACGGCAACCTTTGGTAATTAAAAAAAAGTAAAACCTAAAGCCACATGTGAAAACGTGTGAAGGCAAGAGATGAGAAGGGAGTAGGCGACACATATCAGACTTCACTGTTCACATTCATTATCATCCATCGCCTTCAACATCTTCACACCGTCTTCTTCAGTCTTCACAGCGACTGTGAGCGTGAGAGCGAGAGTTTGTGAGGGGAGACGATAAGCGGCGAGCTTCATTGGGTATAGATTCATCTTCACGCCTTCGTCTCCCTCTTGATGCTGTGAACGAAATCTAGAGAGAAAGAGAAAGCTAGAGAGATATTGGGATCAAGATTTGGGGATTAGAGATTTCATGATTACTTAGTGGTTTTCTCTCTTTCATTCTCATTTCTCTTTAATTTTTAATTTCTCTTGTATAAACTCTGAATTTGTGATGTTGCTGAGATGATTTTAATTTTAGTATGAGTAGCTAGTTAATTTGTTCTAGGTTTATTTTGAAGCTTTGTATGGACTGATGTTTGAACTTATTCTCTCTTGATAATTAATGATTACTAGGTTGTGAATTTAACTTGTGCTTTATTTATCCTAAGTGGTGGCCAACATTTAGCTTATTAGCCTAATTAGTGGCTTGAGAGAGCATTAATTAAGCATAGAACTAGGTTAAATTCAAACTTGTCTTGAAATTCCAAATTGGGATTAAGAGTTTGTTAATGAGATAGAGATATTCATTAACCAAGTTTTGTAAAAATTGAAGTGGGATGTTTATAGAGACTAATTAACATAATATGTAGTAAGAGATTATGCATATTAGAGTTAATTAAGGTTTGGGTAAGCTTGAGAGGGTTATTCAAATGGATATGACTTCAAACATCAACTTAGTATTTATTAATTGCCATTAGAGGAGGGTTAATCAAGCATCATGAAATGCAAAGTGGATAAAAAATCCTAAATTTTCCTTTGTCTTAAATTCAAGTTTCAATTTAGTTTTTGTCAAATTATTTTCATTTTAGGTATTTTTAAAATCCAAAATACAAAAATCTCACTTAGCCTAATTGATAATATAATTGAAATAATTAATCCACTTTTGCCTTAGTCCCTGTTGGAACGACAACCTTTTCTATACTATTTTTGACGACCCGTGCGCTTGCGGATATGCTAAATCTCGGACAAGTCAGAGCTAATTTAAGCCACTATCTATAATGGAATGTGTTTCATAAATGATGAACAAATTGATGCGGCACTTCTGATACAGGAAACATCAATTCAAAAATGGATAGAGAGTCAAGAAAGATACCCATTCGTTGGAATTAGCAATGACGACGTCCATGTGGCATCCGACAAAAGAGAGGATCTTGCCGGAAACAGTACCTGGGTATTCGATAATAAGGTTACCTCTGCCGGGAAAATAAGTGACGTGATTGATGAGAAGGGATCCGCCGCCATTTTTGGTGCTGAAAGGAAGAAGAACATCCAATACGTGTTTAACCACTTTGTCTCCTTCAGGGATGAGGTATGGTGGGTTGTTCTGCACGAATTTGGATTCACCGATCAGCTTCGTCAAAAGGGGCACGAATGAATCCCTGTTCAAAAATTTAGAAGCTGCAAGAATGAAGTCCATGTATGGGTGGCACAAGATAAGAAAACAAGGAAGGGCTCTCAATGGAAACGTGGAGGAAGTGAAGAAAAGAAATCAATGGAACCAAGATTAGTGGAAAAATTAATAGAAAATCAGTGAAATCTGAAAAAACAAATTTGTGGAAAACGCCAGCGAATATGAAAAAATCAGTGGAATCAAAGGAGGGTACGCTCTGAGGGGCAAGAATGATAAGAAGTAAGAACAAGAGGAACAGACATGGAATGAAATTTTTGAGGACAAAATCTTCCTACTTGTGGAGGGAAAGTTGGGGGGAAACGGGGCCTGGGACCCACCCCATTTTCACTCCCTATTTTCCTTCCTTCCATATTTTCTTTCCCATCAAAGCAAGGAAAAAGTTATTTTCCCTCCCATTTCCCTCCCTAATTTTCTTTCCTTCCTCATTTTCCTCCAGATGTGTGTGAAAAGACATTCTTCCACATATTATCCCTTATGGTTATTTTTTTACCCATTGAATTAAATCGTTTCTCCTACTGTTGATTGCCTCAAAACCTAGGCTTCTGCATTGCCTTTTTTATTAAACATTTTTTTTATCTGCATTGACATTGGTTGAGCTTCCCATAGAAACTAAACCATATTCTCCTTGACCCTGGTCTGTGTTCTTTGAAGGTGTGACCGAATATTTTGAATTACCCTAACCCTCAAACCTTGGTTTGGCCATGCATTTCACTAATAATTGTTTGGCCAAAAAAAAAGCATTGTGATACATGTATAGACATTAGAAAGAAGTTATATATTTAAAACTAAACTTTTCTCCATAAATCTGTCTTATATTTATGTCCAGAGGGAGAACAAGTTATTTACATAATTAAAACAAGTAACATTTTTAACTTTAACTAATTCATTCAGTTTTGTGAATTAGTTAAAAGGACTTCATATTTAGAATTGGGGTATATTTAGTATTTACCCATATTTTTAAAAATTATGTATTTTAAAAATTTTAGTATTTAATAATTAGAAGTTGCCGATATTTATAAATAACTCTTTGCTTGGATGAGAGGAAAAGTTGAGAGGAAAGAAAATGAGGGAGGAGAAAATGAAGAGGAAGGAAAATTAAGAAGAAAATGTTTTCACACTCCTTGCTTGGATGAGTGATAGAAAAGTGGAAGGAAAGAAAATGAAAAAATATTTGAGGACTAAAATACCCTTATCTCTATGATTAAGTTATATTTTAAAATTAAATTAGATGTTATTTTTTAAATACTAAAACTAAAATTAAGGAAATTTTATTTTTAATATATAAAATAAAAAGTGAATAATGTTTTAAAATTAAATATATTAGAAAATAAATAAATTATTATTATCCAAGATTACTAATATTTAGTAAAAATGAAACGGTAAAAGTCTTAAAACAAAATCAATAATTATAACTGTAAAAAGATGGGACACAAGGAAACAAATGGAATTGCTTATGGACTAGCTCCAAGGGCGCTTTCTATGGCGGAGGGCTTGACAATTTTATTCTACACCAGATTTTTTATTTGAGCCATTATTAAGGATGTAAGCAGAGTGCAGGATCTTTATTGCTAAATCGGGGGGGAAAAAAGTGCAGGTGGGGGACATTGTGGGCAAGAGCTTTGTCCCTCCCAAATCTCTCTTTCTATGTACAAAGAGAAAGGTTGGGAAGAAAATGGGCATAGGTTTGGGTTCCACCTCCATTTTTCTCCTAACTTTTCCATTTTCCCACAACTCAAGTAAGGGAAAATGTTCTCATTCCTTCATTTTTTACCTTACTTTTTGTTCCTTTCTCATTTTCCCTCCATCTAACGTATGCAAAGGAGGTGGAGTAAAACTGCACGTAACATAAAATATGAGGTGGGTTCTCTCCCGCGTCTCATAGACCACATACCAACAAAACTTACAAAATTACGTATTGAGATTGCATTCTTTTTATCAAGGTAATCAAACCCGGACCGGGGCCTAGACCAGTAGAGGTAGTGGGTCAAAGGTTAGTGGGTCAGTTTGGAGTCAACCTGTGGGCTAGACCGGTGGGGAATAAAAAATTAAAAAATAATTTAAACTCTCATTATTCCATTAAATACTAAATATTAATTCTTTTTTTGCCAACTAACTAATTATTAGTTCACTACCTTAAATCACTAACAAAATATCATATACTCATCCAACATTCCTTATGATTTATTTGACATATTGACATTATAGCATCAATCCACTATCAAATAACATCAAAATTAGTAATCACAAAATATTCTTCACATAATAATTATCAAAATAGATAAATGATTACAAAATATTCATACTCATAGTACTTTATCATTAAACTAATAGTTATTACCATTAAAATTGTCATTAATTTCAACAAATATTGCCTTCTATCATTCATGCAAAAAAAATATTTTTTTTTAGAAAAAAAAAAAAGCTAACCCACTGACCCACCGGGTTACCCCGGGTCAGTGGGGGTCCTGATTAGCATCAAACCCGGCCAGGTTGAGTGGCCGGGTTGGCGGGTCAACCCGGCCGGGTCGGACCGGGTTTGATTACCATGCTTTTTATTGTCAGTTGAAATAGGAGGCCTTTATACCAAAAAAAAAAAAAATAGGAGGCCATCCAAATCCAAAGTGAAGAGCCGAAAGAGAGTAAGAAAATGAAGTTGACTTTATTTGATCCCACAGGCCATCATTATCAATTTATCATTACACTCAATCGGCCCTCCATCTTCGCAGTGACCTCAATAGGGACTCATCTTCTAGTCATGGAGCTTCTTCTCACATTCACCCCTTACCCTCCATCTTCATCTTCTTCACCTTTTCTCTCTCACCATTGCTCCAATCTCTTCTATTTTCAGCCTAAGATCAAGACGAGGTCTTTTCATGGAGGACCCTTCCACACCGTCCGATCCCTCAAGGCTTCTGCTGAGCCCACCACTGAGAGTATCCACCCCGTTGATTCTCCGCCTACCCTTAATAAACCCTCCGTGGAAGTTCCTTCTTTCAATTCTGCTCTTAGTGATGCTGACTTACCCGTTTGGGATAAGATTGGTGCTCTTGTTAGGCTCACCTATGGCATCGGTAAGTTTTTTTCCTTCGGATTTTTCTGATGACACACTTAAAAATGGTTCCTTTTTGGTGGTTTTTTCTTTGCCCAACTGGGAAATTTTGCCTAACTATTTTTTTTTTTTTTGGGAAGTTACGAAGTTGATTATAAAGGTTATATGGTATTGTGCAGTAAAGGAAATAAATGGGTTTGCTTTAGGATTTATGCCTTTATATACCATATGTGCTTTAGCTTTTCCTTTTTAAGCTCCTACGTTCTTTTTCACTCTATTTTCCTGTTTAGAGTTTACTTAATTTGACGTTCTGGGAGTTTGCTTGTGTTAGGGATATACGGTGCTATGGCTGTGGCGGGAGGTTTTATATGCTCCATCACTGGTATTGACGCTATGGGGGGTTTTCATCTGTCTTCGGATTGCATTTTACAAGGGCTTGGTTATGCTGTTCCACCGATTATGGCTCTTCTGTTTATACTTGATGTGAGTGCCTTTTTACACTGAATTTGTGTTTTTCTGTTTTATTTGATTTGACATAGTTAACCCTTTTTTGGGATAACTGAGGATGCGTCGCATGTTTGTCAAAAGATATTTTTGTTGTTCGTTGATATGATAGTGGTATGTGGTGAACATTCTGATTAAAAGTGGGAAACCCGTGGCCTGCCTCTGTTCTATTAGATATAATAAGTGAATGAATGAATTAACTGACAATGGTTAGTTATAGGATGAAGTTGTGAAGCTTTCACCCCATGCCCAAGCCATCAGAGATGTGGAGGATGAGGAGCTCTGGAATTTTTTTTATGGGATGTCCCCGTGGCAGGTAATTTTGTGGAACTTTTTATTTTATTATTTGGAATAGCGCTTTATTCTTGTGCATTGATCAAAATTAGCTGAGGTCACTGTGCTTTGTAGTTTATACTGATGGTTGCTGCAAGTTCAGTGGGAGAGGAACTCTTCTACAGGGCTGCTGTTCAGGTTTGTTCAGGAGCTCCCTTGCCTTGTTTGATCATATCTGCTTAAGGAAATATTTTAAAAAAAGATATAATAGATTTTGGATATGAGCGATGAGAATCCTGATCATGTGTTAATTCAAAACGAATGACTTACTGCCTAAAATGAAAAAATAATGATTTTGTACTTCACCAAGTTTAAGTGGATTTTGCTTTGGAGAATAATAGAACAAGACGCTGGATAGTTTAGGATTCTACATAATCTTCCGTCATGCCTATATTCATTTTATTGCTGGGTTTTCTAAAACTGTGACTGTAACAATGGATGAAATTTCACTTGATGAACCAGCAACTTGCTTTCAAAAATCTAATATTGGGAAGCACTGCCTATATTCATTAACTTTTGTTCATTTGTTCTTTCCTTATTTCTTTCTTCTTCTTATCTTTTTTTTAAATGAAACCAGCTATTCTAAAGAGAGAACTCAGTTTCTGCGGTTCTGGATCTCAAAATTGATGAAAAGCTTGCATTTTAGTTTGACTCCCAACTTGTTCAAAATAATAGCAACAAGAGAGTTTCAAGATGAACAAAACTTCATGTCAAATTACTCAAAACAAAGAAAAAAAACAGGGACCTTATATTATCAGCATCATTATTTTCTTCTGGAATACTATATCTCAACTTGAAAGTATAATCTCACAGGGGGCATTGGCTGATATATTTCTACGAGGCAGTAATCTCATGGCTGGTGCTCGAGGAATGGCATCACTGGTATGTGTCCCTCTGCCGCTTTGTTTCTCTTTTCTTTGGTTCTTGATGATTTGTTTCTGTGTCACCCCTTAAATTATTAATATTCGAGTTCCCTTTCCAGTGATTAACTGGAGATTTATTTGCAAAATGCAGACAGGAATACTACCAGCATTTGTTCCATTTGCTCAGACATATGCTGCTGTTCTTACAGCTGTACTCACCGGTTCCCTCTATTTCATGGCTGCCTCTCCCAAAGGTTCATTTTTCAAGTCTTCACAACATTTTCCCTTTTCTGCAAAATTTGCTTGTACTTTTGCCCCCAACTTCCTGAGCTCTGTTCTGTTCACTGCCTTTCTTTCAGATCCTAATTATGTTGTATCTCCAGTTCTACAATCCCGCTCCAATCGACAAGACCTGAAAAAGATTTTTGAAGGTTCAATTCTTGCCTCCTCTGAGCTAAAAGCTTAAACTTGGTCCTTCTTACTTTCTTGGTGATTGAATTAATCTTCATGACTGTTTAGTAGTAGGCTCAAAAGGGATTCACAACATGTGTTTATGGCGTTGCAGCTTGGTATAAGAAAAGGCAAATGAGGAAGATCTATTCCCCACTTTTGGAAGGACTTTTGGCTCTCTACCTAGGTTTGGAATGGATCCAGGTAAATTATAACAAACTAAATGCTTGTTTGGATTAAATCTATCTTAAAGTGATTTTCATGTGATAAAAGTTTTATCTTGTAAAGATTCTTAACCAGAACTAGGGCTTATATAGATTAAGGTTGGTAAAGTAACTTTTATCCTAGCTGACTTATGAAGACTGGAGGTTGGGTGATAGTCAATTAGGGGTCAATTAGCATAAAATGATTTATATTTGTATAAGCCTTATAAAGAAAGCCAATTTGACATGTAAACTTGTTTGGATGATTTATTCATTCGTTAGTTTTATAAAGTTTGTCGTAATGTCAAAATGTCTGTTGCCCTCAAAGAAATGTTAAAACATCTTTTTTTCTTCGTCATCTAACTAGCTTTTTTTTTCCCCAACTCCCCATTGATTTACGAGGCTTCATAATCCTATAACAAACATTACGTATTTGAGTTTCTAAAGCAAGAAGCTGACGTGGGTTTATAATTTTTCTGCCGATGGTCACAGACAAATAATATTCTGGCACCCATTATAACACATGGCATATACTCCACCGTTATATTGGGACATGGCCTTATGAAGATACGTCACCACCGACGGAGGCTGCGTCAAAGACTCCAACACCTCCAGTTGGAAGAAAGGAAGGAAATGTAACCTTTTTTATTTTTTATTTTTAAAATTTTTGATGATAAAGTGTAAGTGAATTTTGAAATGATGTTGAGTTGGCTAAAAATTTGTACATAATTATAAGAGTTGTTGATCATCTAGTAATAAGTTGTGTGATAGGTGTAATTATTAGTTTTATCTGTTCAATTCAATTTATGAGAAGATTATGCTTTTTAGCAAATTAGGAGGATAAAATATGCTAGTACACTTGCAATCTTTTGCATAATTTTGATGGCATCCAATCTCAGTTCTGTATGTGCAGAATTTTTTGATCTTTATGAATTTACGTGGAGCCGCAGAGGATATATAACAATCACGGAGAATTGGGGAAGGGTTGTTTTATTTTATGTTTTTTTTTTTGGCCAACAGGGGATAAGTTATCAATAAAAGTTTTATCAGGGGTGATCCCATTGAAGCTCTAACGTTGAATATTCAAAATGGGCCTCAACAGCTGAATTACGGATCTGTCTTATTGGCTTTAAAAGGGTATGAGGCGAACTAGTAGACAGTTTGATCAAAAAATGACTATTCGGATACGATTAATTTATTAAGGATGGAAATGATGATTTATATGATAACTGGCTTAAAAGGCTTAAGCAAGATTGGTTGGTTGGATTTCAACAAGTTGACAGAATATGAATTGAGGTTTATGCTAACTAAACGTGTTCTGGAGTTACCCAACCGGTTACAATCAGTACCTTTAGATTATTTTCATTTGTATTTATTATAATGTAGAATAGATTTTAGGGAAAATGACAAAAAGATACCTTCCAAATTTTAAAATCCCAATAACTATTTCAGTATAAGTATTAACAAGTTAAGTATATGTATTAACAACTACAAATCACCTATTTGGGATTTTGAAATCTGGAAGGTATTTTTTTATCATTTTCCCTAGATTTTATTGCTTTATTCTTTATAAAAAAGGTTATTCGTAAGAAAGACCTAAATCAAAATAATATACCAGTGTAAAAAATTCGCAAAATCCTGATATTTTTTTCATACAAAAATTTAAAACTCTAACACAAATAAAAATTTTAATAGGAGGCATTCCCTCAATTTTATCTAATAATTACATCAATAAACAGCAAGTTAATTATAAAAAAAATTTGGTTGAAAGTACCTGTTAAAAATTTAATCAGTAATAAAAACTTAAATTGGAATGGAATATCAATACCTTTTTTATACACAATCATATAAACTACTCATGTCTAGTGTGTATGAAATTATACGTCTTTAATAAATTTTCCCATAATACTAGTACTTAAATGTTTTATACTAAGTAATCAGAACCTTCACCTTAGGACCCGTTTGTTTCACAAAAAATATTCGGACGGAATGGAAATGAAAGGAAATGGATGGAAAGGAATGGAAATGAAATGAAGGTCGACTCGTTTGGTACGCACAGGAAAGAAAAGGAATGGAATTGAAAATTTTATGTTTGGTTGGTTGAAAATGAAAGTAAGGAAACTCATAAATCTATACAAATGACCATTTTGCCCTTAATGAGTATTTATTAATTAAAATCACTAATATTAAATTTTAAAATATTTTAAAATTATATTATCATAAAAATAAATAAATAATTTTTTTTCACTAATTATAATTTTAATAAATCTTAAAATTTAATTAAAAATTTTAATTTGCGTAAATAAATAAAAATATGCTCATTTAAATTAATTATTAAGTGAAATAAATAAATTATTTTTACTAATTATAATTTCAATAAATATTTAATATTAATAAAAAATTATAATTTACATAAATAAATAAATAAAAAATACTTTTCAACTGATTAAAAAATAACTAAATAACATTTAAAAATACCACAAGACAACCTTAGTTTAGATATCCAAAATAATTGCATTCCTATCTAAAAAATCAATTTATAATTAAATTAAACAATAAAATGCCTAAAATAATCTTATAGTGGAAATTTTGTGGCTACAACTACCCAGGTGTATCACAAAAATTTCTCACCCATATTCTTTTGAACTTCAAATTTTTTTAAAAAAAGAGAACATTATCTCTGTTTTTTCTACAAATTCTCTCATTCAAACATTTAAACCAACTTCTCAAGTCTCACATGTTTCTCATATTATTTAAATAATTATAATTAATAAATATAAAACAAAATTTGAAAAAATTATGTTCACGCCAGAATTATATTTCTATAACCAAATTTGAATTTTGTATTCCAAAAGCAGCTTGCAAATTTGAATGTAGTTACATTTGACCCGGTCAACCTGGTGTAATAATTACTCTCAAATACACTTTTTTAAGTACACTTAATCAACTTAACTCATAATATAAACGCTAACTATGTTGGAAAAAGAACTTGCTGAGTAAAACAGCTAACATAATTAGAAAAAGATCTTTCCATAATATCCATATATATTATCGATTTGACAGTCTAACCATGATAGGAAAAAGAGGCTTCCAAATCATAAATACACTCTATCATGGTTAGAAAAAGAGTTCAACTTAATCAAGAGAATATCCATGTTAGAAGAAGGAATTTCCTAAAATGGTAAAACTAACATGGATATTTAAAATCACCAATGTTCAAATACCATTATCCATGTTAGATAAGAATTCACCTAACATGGACATTTAAAGTAACATGGTTACAACACAACAAGAACAATTCAGATAAATTAAATTATACCATGATATAAAAATTAACACCTCTATCATGGTAATTAAAAATTTCACATATAAACAATACACTTTCCATTTACATAAGAATCCGTATCCAAGTCTCCAAAATCCGTCCAATCATCAAATACTCCATATTTTCTCATCACCAATACTTAACTCACGCCTTTTTAGGATGTTAAATCATAAATAAAGTAATATAACATCCAATATAATCCGATACTTAAGAGTTTCATCAATATCCCAAATAATCCAAGTTTGTTGGAATTGGACTGGTCCCAAAATTTATAAAAATCAAAGGAATTCCAAATATTATTTCATAAAAGGAATTATACAGGAAATACCAAAATCAATAACAAGTTCATGCGGAAGCGTCACAAATGCATGATCCTAAATGTGGTAATACCTCCTGTCCTTCTGGTTCAGAATATCTCACGATATCAGTGAGAAGTTCCTGGATCCTTCCCTTGACTTTCTACACTGCTCCTAAGACCTGTAAAAAGTGAGATAAACGGGGGGTAGCCCAAAACGCAACCACTGACTACTCATCTACGTGTGGTGTGTGCTAGCAAGGTGTCCAGTGGAATATATATGTATATATATCAGTTCAACAAGCATGCTCAGGTATTCATATATAATGCATATCTTGGTCCCAAATATCTTTTCACAGTTTATAAGTGCAGAATAATCCATCCCAAATCATCTCCATGAATAATATATATATCATTAATAAATCACAAATAACCCAAACGAATCTTAATAGAAGCGTTGGGAAAACATGTGGGACCAGTCGGGACCTTCCACCCGCCCCTGATCATCACGGTACAATTCACGAGGGACTTTCTACCCTCCCTGAACCGCACCACGGATTAGAAGGATCCCAGTCCTTTCTGAATCCGTGAGGGGCGATCTCCCCTCTTACGTCTTTATCTCCTTTATTTCCCATAATATATCAATTAGTCCCTGTGGCGCAACAGGGTACCTCATCACGTGATGGCACAATTTCCAATTCACCGGTGTCACATACACAAATATTTCTCACAAACAACACATAGATATGCAACACCACAATCAGGCACCAGGCCTTCCAGTATTTTCAGAATATACATATATATGAAATAGTTTCCAAAATCATATATATTTCAGTTCCAAATATTTCAAATCACAAATTTATGCCATTTCAAAATAATATTCCACAGGACATTATATTATGAAAAATATTAATATTTCAAGATTTCATTTCCATATCTCATCAATCATCAACTGATAATCATATCTCCACTGTGATTCAAAACCTCATCTCCATATAACATCATAATTATCAAATAATAATATTTTAAATTACTTACTAACACCACACACACACACATAAACAAGCAGAAAGCGGTTACCTGATAGCTGGCACCAATCTCACAATAGTGCAGCTCCCCCGTGCTAACTTAGTACAATTCAAGCACTATACAACCATACATACAACCACAATTAATTATTTATCCAACAATTTTACATGTTGGAAAATAAATTACTTACTACCCTTTCTTTGCCCTTACTTATTTTAAATTTCTATTTAACATTTATTCCCTTTCTATCTCTAAAATTTATCTCTACTCCATTTATACATATATCCAAAATTATTTATCTTTCCAATAACTATTTATAAAAATTCAAGCCTAAATAAAATTAAACCTTACATCCCTAAATTATTTCTCAACCTCAAAAATCCATTCTTTAATTCACAATTTATTTTCCAAACCTTAAGAAACATCTAAAAATTATTAATTTAACTATAGACACCTCAGATCATCAAAAGCCCTATTTTTAATATATCTAAAAATCCAAAAATTCCCAATAATTAAGAAAACCTCCAACAATGAAAAATCTACTCAGAGAAACTCATATCAAGGTCCAAGGGTCAATTTATTAAGCTTAGAACTCCCAAAAATACCAATTTAGACAAGGCCTAATTTTTCAAGTATAGCAAAACGAAAAACTAAAGACATAGGGATGTAGAGGAGACTTACGGGATTCAAAAAATGTACTTAGTTGACCGGAAAAACCACTATTCTGACGCCGGAGAGCTCCGATAGGTCCAACAAAGGGCTATTTTTATCTCCTTATTTAGGCACGGATCGAAACAAAAACAAGTAGAGGAAGGAAGTAGAAGGTGAGAGGAGTTCAATAGTGGTGTTAGATGGTGGTTTCTGGCGACGGTGGTGGTTAAGCGGTGGAAAGAAGGCGAGAAAGAGAGAGCGAGACGAGAGAGAGAGAGCTTGCAGAAGGAGAGAGAGAAGGAACGAGGAAGAAGACGATGGGGGTCTGAATGATTGAGGGGAGGGGGAGATTAAATAAAGGAGAAGGGGAAAATTACACTATTGGACCCAAAATTTTCAAAATTTATTTTGAGCCACAAAAATTCCTTTTTATTTTCAAAAATTTACCTACCAAACCTCTTAATTATTCTCTCCCACAATAACCTCCTTTGAACCTAAGAATAATTTTTCCCAAATTTATTTTCCTTAAAATCAGGGAGAAATAAAGTCTTTCAGATAATCAAAATACCTCAAAAATTCTCATAATTCCATAATATCTTATAAATCAATTCCTACTTAACCCACTAATCCTCAATTAGATTTTTAGGATGTTACAACTCTCCCTACCTTTTAGGAATTTTGTCCCCAAAATTCACTTACCTAAAGCACAGAACAACAAACACACACATATAATCAATCAAAATCAAAATTCACTCTTGACTAAACTTCTTACCAATTATCATCAACCCAACTTTAAATTTCAAAATCACTGAAACTTTCATCTATTTCCACCTCCTTACCCTTATTTAGATAGCCTACCAATTCAGCATACACTGTATAACCGTCAATCTTTGTTTAGCAATTGGGACCTCAAGATCTTGAAAATTTAACTCGACAGAAAACCACTCTTAATGCAAAACACACTCTTTTTACCTTACTTATTAGAACTTGAAATAGACTACCAATCCAACAATTCCCCACATCTGAAATTTTTACCTAACTATATAACATCAGGTTTCCAAACAATCATTCTGCTTGTCATCTTAATATCCTTCTCCAACATCCATTATACCTCCCCCAGGTTCCTTTAACCAAATGCAAACAATCACCAACTTCATAATCCTCAGCTTGGTTCACCTCCCTACTTGAAAGAATTATACTTTAATTTCAAAATTAATTGGACTTAAAGACAATAATCTAAGCTATATTTCCCACTCGAACACATTTGAATATTTACCAGTGCTTAGAAATAAATCAATACTAACTAATACTTCATTTATTTAAAGACTTTAATTATTTGATACTTATTCCAATTTCTCAAAATCCTTTAATCCCTATTATAATATCCTTTAGATGCCCCAAACATAAATTATACTCTAAGTTGAAATTTATCAATGGGCAATCAAGGAATTCCAACACTCTTTGACTCTTTATCTTCCCTAGTCAAACAACATACATAACTAATTTCTTACCTCTTTAACATTCCCAAACCTTTCAATTTTTTAATTCCTAGCTTGTGCTTCCAAATAATCTAGATTCTACATAGTACATGTTTCAAATTTCGCTTTCATAATCAGGTCTTAAGGTTTGAATTTAATCCCAAATAGACTCCAAAAATTCACTAAATCATATAACTCTAAGAAATAATACATAGCATGATCCATGCGCCACATCTATAAAAGCTCTACTTGGTCAAGGGACTTCAAAATTTGATTGACATGCTATTCCACAAAATCTCATTTCTATGGCTTTCTCAAAATCTCTAAGCTACCCACTAGCTTTCTAAGGTCTTATTTGCCCACAAATGAATCACCCTCAATAATTATATTATCATACTGCTCATACACTAAGGTAAGAGTCTATCATTCTATGAAAATCACCACCATTTATCAAATTATTTGCTCCTTTTTGGGTCACTATTACATCTTTGTGCTGCCACTTGACACCTATATTAATTCAAAGGCAACCCACATTAGAAATGATACCCAAATCTTGCTCTTAGAATCCTTAAAATATCATATTTCAGCCAATCATTGATATCTTACCTCCTTGATTTTAATGAAAGAAAGTCATACTTTTAACTATCTTCAAGACCCGACATCACCTATACCTACATATCACTAAGCAATCTCAATATTCTTAGACCAATTTATTAGAATATGACACCTCAATTCTAATAACAAATCCATTTCTTTTGAAAATTATAAACTTTTAACCTATACTTGTCTCCCAAATATAAATCCATACTTAAGCTTTCTTAATCCGATCCTGAAATCCATAACACCTCAATCATTCTTATCATGCTTTAGACCTTTAATTGAATTAATCACAACGACTACTACACGTCCAAAAGCATAACACCATATCGAATTTAACTACCTGTTTTATCATCGAATCTTGAAGCTCCTTAGTTACATTCTCCTATTTTAACTTCCCAGCTACCAATAAATCCACTAAAAATCAATTTCTTATTTTGATTCACTACCGATTTAGCTAAACACCTCTAAGATAAGTTTCAACTTATTCACAAACCATAAAAATAGGAATTAACTAACTTCACATTAACCCCACCTAACCATAATCACAAACTTTTAAATTCAAAGGTAAGACAAAACATCCTTAATAATTTTGAGGAAATCCTTATAACAACTTATACTTGCATGAAATCTCTAAACTTGAACTTAACTTCAACATTGACTTAGACTTTTCTAACATCTTACATTCATTTACGGTCCCATTTTATGTTCACTAAATTTAGCCAATCAACCATTCAGATCACTCTTTATCCCAATTGCGGCCGCTTCATAACCTATCTATATGCAAAATTTACCTACTTAATTGTTTACCGGGCTGTAGGGTCACTCCCTATTTAGAGTAATAACAGTCCAACGGATCACTCTCTACCTAACTAGATTACTAGATAGGTCTAACTAGATTAATAGATAGGTCTTTAACCTATGCACTGCTTCCAATAACAAGCTTACATAGGAAATTCTATCCAATCATCCTCAATTTGAGATCAATATAAAGCATCCAAATCATTAAAACTACCATCTAGTCCCAAATAATCACCTCACTTAAACTTGAATCCTATAACACCATTTTCTCATTTCAAATTTAAGTAGAATTCTCTGTTCATTAACCATTAATTCATATCCATCAAAGAATTTTCACATATTCAAAATCGTGACTACACCTCAAGTCAATCCAACTCAATCGATTTAGCCTCAATGATCATGCCTTAATTCTACAATTTCATCCATGTTAATCCTCAACAATTTAAACTAGTAGAATCTTCTCGTTAGAACCAACATTTCTAATGGACAAGAAACCTCAACATTTCCTTTAAATCTCAAACTCCATAGTAGACCCTAACTTCATCTGTCTCACTTCCCAATGGTTTTAACCAATAATAATACTTTTTTTTTCATTAATACCAATATGCCTAAAGAAATTAAGTAGCCTCAAATTCCTCTCAATTTTCAAAATCCATATCAATCCCAATATTCACGACCTTGAATATATTAAAATCCCTTTTTAAGTCGACATCCATAATCAAATTGAGCAGAAACCTTCCTAAGCACTTATGGGACTAAGGCAATCATTAAATTTCAGAAGGTCCTCAAGACTTCGAAGCCCCAATAGACTGTAGCTTTTAAATATTTAAAACTTAGCCACATCCTCATACCTAAAGGCACGTACATAGTCAAACCATAATATTCCATTCAAATTGTTTTTTTTTCATGAAAGAAGCAAGAATTTAACTACTATTATTCCTTATCTTGCTAGACCAAAACTGACTATTTTCCAGAAAGTCCTCAATTCTTTTCAAAGTACCCAATTTCCTAATATTACATGAACAATCCTAAACATTTATCATGCACTTAGCTTGGGCATATTTTCCAATTCTAAACAGAACTCCTTTCACCCAACTTACTTACCGTTTATTTCTATACCAACTAGCATTTATGCAAGACAACGAAATTAATCATTCGAGTACCCAATAATTCTCATCTTATCTCAGCATTAGGCTTTAACTAGAGCTATACCAAGAGGAATAACCCTAGGCATACCATAAACCTCGTAGTAGCAGTTTGTTTTTTTCTGTTTAATAATCTTGAGCATCCATTAATAATCAGCTTGTTAACCTTCCAACATAACTTAAAATCCTATTCTAGTCATACCTTCATCTGTCATGATCTCCTTTTAGTTCAGCCTCGTCTAACCCTTTAAATCCTTTAAACAATTATATCGATCACCCTCTTTGTTATGATGTCTATCCTAATCCAGGCCTAACAATCATCTAACACCTTAAGCTATTTATTCCACATTTAATACAAAGCTCCAAAACCAATCTCCTCGAAACCCAACCATTCCTAACTCTTCGAAATCTGTATAAATATAGGTAACTTTAATTTATTTAATATTAATTATTCATTCCTTAGGAACCTCCAGACAGATTTTTGAATCGATTCTGAATATTAATGACTCAGGTCAGGACAACAAACATTCCAAATATTTTATTTCACACCATTTGAAAATTCAAATTCTATTTTCAGCTTCCCGACAGTTGCAAAAGTCATTATATTTACCTTTCATATCCTTAAAACATTAGTCCACCAATTCTAATCATAGAACATCACAATTTCTGTTTCCTAACTCACGCTGATTCTACCTTTTCAATCGATCATTGTCAACCTTACTATCCTCCCCACCACGGGACGGAAGACATACCACATAACAATATAACAATAACTATGTAATCAACGAACCCTTAACAGTACGAGGTATACTCTCCCACCCACCTACGGATGGAAGTTACACCTATTAGAGCCAGTCATACAATACAAAATTGAAAGGGAAAGGATCGGGGAATGTATTGCCACAATACCACTAATGCACGTGCAATGCATGACGGAAACATAAACAATCACATGCACAGCACCTTCCAGGTCTTTAGACCATAAAACTGATACCAACTGTAATAATTACTCTCAAATACACTTTTTTAAGTACACTTAATCAACTTAACTCATAATATAAACGCTAACTATGTTGGAAAAAGAACTTGCTGAGTAAAACAGCTAACATAATTAGAAAAAGATCTTTCCATAATATCCATATATATTATCGATTTGACAGTCTAACCATGATAGGAAAAAGAGGCTTCCAAATCATAAATACACTCTATCATGGTTAGAAAAAGAGTTCAACTTAATCAAGAGAATATCCATGTTAGAAGAAGGAATTTCCTAAAATGGTAAAACTAACATGGATATTTAAAATCACCAATGTTCAAATACCATTATCCATGTTAGATAAGAATTCACCTAACATGGACATTTAAAGTAACATGGTTACAACACAACAAGAACAATTCAGATAAATTAAATTATACCATGATATAAAAATTAACACCTCTATCATGGTAATTAAAAATTTCACATATAAACAATACACTTTCCATTTACATAAGAATCCGTATCCAAGTCTCCAAAATCCGTCCAATCATCAAATACTCCATATTTTCTCATCACCAATACTTAACTCACGCCTTTTTAGGATGTTAAATCATAAATAAAGTAATATAACATCCAATATAATCCGATACTTAAGAGTTTCATCAATATCCCAAATAATCCAAGTTTGTTGGAATTGGACTGGTCCCAAAATTTATAAAAATCAAAGGAATTCCAAATATTATTTCATAAAAGGAATTATACAGGAAATACCAAAATCAATAACAAGTTCATGCGGAAGCGTCACAAATGCATGATCCTAAATGTGGTAATACCTCCTGTCCTTCTGGTTCAGAATATCTCACGATATCAGTGAGAAGTTCCTGGATCCTTTCCTTGACTTTCTACACTGCTCCTAAGACCTGTAAAAAGTGAGATAAACGGGGGGTAGCCCAAAACGCAACCACTGACTACTCATCTACGTGTGGTGTGTGCTAGCAAGGTGTCCAGTGGAATATATATGTATATATATCAGTTCAACAAGCATGCTCAGGTATTCATATATAATGCATATCTTGGTCCCAAATATCTTTTCACAGTTTATAAGTGCAGAATAATCCATCCCAAATCATCTCCATGAATAATATATATATCATTAATAAATCACAAATAACCCAAACGAATCTTAATAGAAGCGTTGGGAAAACATGTGGGACCAGTCGGGACCTTCCACCCGCCCCTGATCATCACGGTACAATTCACGAGGGACTTTCTACCCTCCCTGAACCGCACCACGGATTAGAAGGATCCCAGTCCTTTCTGAATCCGTGAGGGGCGATCTCCCCTCTTACGTCTTTATCTCCTTTATTTCCCATAATATATCAATTAGTCCCTGTGGCGCAACAGGGTACCTCATCACGTGATGGCACAATTTCCAATTCACCGGTGTCACATACACAAATATTTCTCACAAACAACACATAGATATGCAACACCACAATCAGGCACCAGGCCTTCCAGTATTTTCAGAATATACATATATATGAAATAGTTTCCAAAATCATATATATTTCAGTTCCAAATATTTCAAATCACAAATTTATGCCATTTCAAAATAATATTCCACAGGACATTATATTATGAAAAATATTAATATTTCAAGATTTCATTTCCATATCTCATCAATCATCAACTGATAATCATATCTCCACTGTGATTCAAAACCTCATCTCCATATAACATCATAATTATCAAATAATAATATTTTAAATTACTTACTAACACCACACACACACACATAAACAAGCAGAAAGCGGTTACCTGATAGCTGGCACCAATCTCACAATAGTGCAGCTCCCCCGTGCTAACTTAGTACAATTCAAGCACTACACAACCATACATACAACCACAATTAATTATTTATCCAACAATTTTACATGTTGGAAAATAAATTACTTACTACCCTTTCTTTGCCCTTACTTATTTTAAATTTCTATTTAACATTTATTCCCTTTCTATCTCTAAAATTTATCTCTACTCCATTTATACATATATCCAAAATTATTTATCTTTCCAATAACTATTTATAAAAATTCAAGCCTAAATAAAATTAAACCTTACATCCCTAAATTATTTCTCAACCTCAAAAATCCATTCTTTAATTCACAATTTATTTTCCAAACCTTAAGAAACATCTAAAAATTATTAATTTAACTATAGACACCTCAGATCATCAAAAGCCCTATTTTTAATATATCTAAAAATCCAAAAATTCCCAATAATTAAGAAAACCTCCAACAATGAAAAATCTACTCAGAGAAACTCATATCAAGGTCCAAGGGTCAATTTATTAAGCTTAGAACTCCCAAAAATACCAATTTAGACAAGGCCTAATTTTTCAAGTATAGCAAAACGAAAAACTAAAGACATAGGGATGTAGAGGAGACTTACGGGATTCAAAAAATGTACTTAGTTGACCGGAAAAACCACTATTCTGACGCCGGAGAGCTCCGATAGGTCCAACAAAGGGCTATTTTTATCTCCTTATTTAGGCACGGATCGAAACAAAAACAAGTAGAGGAAGGAAGTAGAAGGTGAGAGGAGTTCAATAGTGGTGTTAGATGGTGGTTTCTGGCGACGGTGGTGGTTAAGCGGTGGAAAGAAGGCGAGAAAGAGAGAGCGAGACGAGAGAGAGAGAGCTTGCAGAAGGAGAGAGAGAAGGAACGAGGAAGAAGACGATGGGGGTCTGAATGATTGAGGGGAGGGGGAGATTAAATAAAGGAGAAGGGGAAAATTACACTATTGGACCCAAAATTTTCAAAATTTATTTTGAGCCACAAAAATTCCTTTTTATTTTCAAAAATTTACCTACCAAACCTCTTAATTATTCTCTCCCACAATAACCTCCTTTGAACCTAAGAATAATTTTTCCCAAATTTATTTTCCTTAAAATCAGGGAGAAATAAAGTCTTTCAGATAATCAAAATACCTCAAAAATTCTCATAATTCCATAATATCTTATAAATCAATTCCTACTTAACCCACTAATCCTCAATTAGATTTTTAGGATGTTACACCTGGCACTTGAACCGTCCAACCCGGGGGTTCAACCGGGTTGGCCCCTTTTTTAAAAAAAAAAAAAAAATTTATTTTATTATAATTCACCTAATTACTAATTTTCACTTAACTCAATTTTAGAAATTAGGAAACTATAATACTTTAAATGCTATTTTACTTGCATATACTTAATATTTAATTGTTGTTGCTCTTAATATTTGTATTTTAGTCTGTGGATTGTAGAATAATATTTATTTTTATGTGTAATCAACTAATATTTTCTCTTTTTCCCTCTATAGAAACATTAAAATATTCATATTTGATGAATCATGCATACCTATCTACATTTACATTTTGATATTAGTGATTATTAATGTTAATATCAATAAAATTTTATTATTTTAATATAACCGGTTTGACCCGGTCCGACCATTGACCCTTGAATCAGTGCCTCACCCGGTTTTATGCCTGGTCCGGTTTTTTGAACCATGATTTTTACTATCACTTCCCACCTGCACAAAACAGGAATTGTGAGATTAACTTGATTATCACCTTTGGTGCTGTGTATGTATGACATTTCCTTCATAATATTTTATTATTTTGGTTTAATTTTAATTAAATATATTAATAATTTTACTGTCATCTCCGTGATCATTGCGCCAAAGTTGTCCACACATCTTACCACAATATTCAAATCGATAATTAAAATCTAGAGCTTTATTACCTTGATGATTCAACAAACAGAAACAGTAGCTAATGTTTCCTTCATTCCCCACAATTCACGAATTAGTCCCCTACATTTCCAATGACAATCATTCGTCCCAGCACCCATTATCCAGGAAAACAATGATTTACAATCAGTTTCAAAGCAAACATGGAAAGATATAAACTTCTCCCTCAAGTGCATAGCTTTTCCAAGAGCTAAACATTCCACCATCAAAGCAAAATTTGATTCCACCCTTTTACTTATCCCTCCCCTAAATTTTGCATTTTCATCCCTACACACCACCCCCACTCCTGCCACCCCACTACTTTTCTTGAATGCCCCATCAAAATTAAATTTAATGGAACCAGCATCATGTTTGTTCCATTCATTAAATTCTTCTGTTCTTTGCCTTTTGTTACTCCCTTTTGCACTTGGGAATTCCATTTTATTCCTCCAACATTCCTCCACCAAAGAATCAGTCATGTTAATAACCCACTCAGCATTTACCTCTTCTCCCTTGAAAATAAATTTGCATCTCATTTTCCATATCCACCAACATAAAGATACAATAAGCGCTTTTTGAAACTCATCTAACTTCTTATTTTGAATCAGGGTTTCCATCAACCAATTTTCTACTCTTGTAATGTGCATCCTTTCATCTTGAAGGCCCAAATTGCAACTAAAACAACATCTCTTATTCCAGGGACAAGAGAAGAGCATATGTTCAATACTCTCATTTTCAGTTTCACAAATAGGACATACTTCATCTTTTGAACATTGCCTCTTGAATAAAATTTCCTTAGTCGCCACCGCTCCACTAAGAATCCTCCAAATAAAATGTTGCACTTTGGGAGGGACTGTCAACTTCCAAATGTATTTCCAGAGCTCTTTTGGGACTTGATAGGATGGACTAGGATCCCTCTTCTGAATGGTAACTCTCCCTTCTCTTGCCACATAATATCCAGATTTAACTGTATATATACCATTCAAAGGTCCCAACCACACCCATGAGTCATTTATGGCAATATTTGGCAACTGAATTTTTTTTATCGTATGCACTTCTTCTTCACCTAAGTAATCAATTCGTAAATAAGTAAACTGAGATCACACTTACCCTCACTTATCAAATCAGAAACTTTCATTTGTTTTCTTTCCTCATCTACAGTTCTTTCCATTGACTTTTCCCCTCTAAGTGTGGTATCCAACTATCATCCCACACCTTGATAGTTTTGCATTTCCCACTTGCCAACAAAGCCTCTGTTTTAACAAATCCCTCCCTTCAAGGATATACTAGTCCATCGCTAAGTGAGATTGGTTGGTTGAACTCCAACAAGTTGACAGATATATGAATTGAGGTTGGTATGCTAGCTAAACATTTTTTGGAGTTGGCCAACAGATTTTAGATGATTTTCATTTGTTTATGGGTAGATTTTAATTTTATTGGTTTTTAATATATAAAAAAAAAAAGCAATTAATACGAAAGACCTAGATCAGAATACTATATCGGTGTACAAAATTTCCAAAATCCTGATATTTTCTTCACACAAAAATTTAAATCTCTCAACAAATAAAAATTTTAATAGGAGGCATTCCCTCAATCTTATCCAATAATTACATCAACAAAAAGCAAGTTAATTATAAGAAAAATTGGTTGAAATCACCTGTTAAAAATGTTGAGTAATAAAAACTTAAATTTGAATATCAATACTTATTTATGTAAAATCTTCTTAAGTACTCATGTCTTGTGTTTAAGAAATTATACGTCTTCAATAAATTTTCTCATAATACTAGTACTTACATGTGTCATACTTAAGTAATCAGAACCTTCTCCATCTTAAATCATGAGGGACAAAAAGTGCAGAGAAAGTTACAGGAGGGTCAATCAACTCATTTTAAAAAGTTACCAAGTATTGTCGCCTATCGGGGGCTAAAACTCTACCTTCCACGCTCACACAAGACCTTCAGGAACAAACAGCAACAAACCAAACCAACGACACACGTAACATATTAGATCAGACGCAGATACAGTAGGCTGTTTAAGAAAGCAAATACTAATAATACTGACAACCCATGATAACAAGATATGCGACAGTTATTACGGATTCCGCGACCATTTTCAATCTTCCAACTGAGCAATAATGCTAGCAAACACTCTATAGCCCTGTGACATATCTTCAAAGAGACAGTACTCATTCTTGGCATGATATGTTGCCATTAGACCTGCACCCATTTTCAAAAGATCTTTCGGTAACACTAATTTTTTTTTAATATTCCATACGCATCAAATTCAAATGGGAAGCAAGATTTTAATTTTCTTCTTCGTTAAATAATCATACCGTAGCCAGAAGTTTGCACATCAAAACCTTCTTCCTGTACAGACAAAGAGTAAGCGGTACGTGATGAATGCAAGAAAGAGAACAGCTTTGCATGAAAAATAAGCAAACACGCTTTCCCCCCTTTTTACCTGCAACTCTCGAATAAGTGGCAAACTCCCGGTAATTGAATAAGGTTTTACGTGCCCAACTATTTCCTCAGTTGCTTTACATAACACATGAAAACCTTTGGAATCAAGATTACAGGCAACTCCAGATATAGGTTCGTCAAACGTTAGAGTTAGGCTGTAAAAGAGAGCAAGGAAATCTTATTATTTACCAATAATTGAAGTTCTAACATTTCATAACCAGATCTAGAGACCCGCTAATAACCAAGTGACCATATACATATACTCATCATGAAAAAGGATTGTGAATTAAAAAGTTGAACAAGGATTTAAGCTGACAGACTCCCATGCTTAATGATAGAGAGTGTACAAAAAGTCTCACCTTCCCCTCAAGTTTTCATCTGCAAGCACATATTTTGAAACTGGACCCCGTGTTTCTAGCTTCTGTATATTGTCATTGATATCATCCACGTATTCTTGTAGCTTATTCATCACATCCTTCACACTGAAAAGCAGTACCAGACGAATTGAATATGGAAATTCATAACATAACTAGACAGATACTTGTGCAATGTACGGGTTGCAATCAGAACCTAGCAAAAGAAAAAACATAAATCAAAGGAACCCAGGGGCTCTCTAGTTCTCTAGTCTCTAGATGACAGGTATTTTAGCCATAAGGTAGCACGCTTCTTACTTGTAGAATGGAGTTAACCTACAGAACAAACAAAGAAACAAATATACGTCATGTGAAGTCATTCCTAACCAAATGACTTATGCAAACCCAAGGGGAGAAAACAAACCTAACGTCTCCTGAAATGGTACATTCGCCAGGAATTTGATTGATTCCACCTCCAGGATCTGCACTAACAAATATATTGATGAAAATTGCCGGTTTTTATCAAGAATAAAAAATGTATTATAGTAGTTACAGGGGACTCAGAACTTACAACTCCATTGAGTTGGTTTCATGGTTGAAGGAGTTGCAAATCCATAGACCTGTTCCTGAGGATGTGGTGGGAAGTCTCTGTAAAATCGCGACTGGATCTCCTTTAGTGCATCCATCGCTAGCTCCAATGGATTGATGGCCTTCATGTGAGCGATACAGTTTTAATAAGTTGAGTAGTACAACATTGTAGACAAAATAAAAAAGTGGAAGGGACCCAGAAATATTTAAATTTATTTTGATTTCAACTTATTAAGATAGCCATTCAATCAACCTGTACTATTTTTTGACATTTGACAATTAGACTGAATAAGTTGCCTTTGATGATATGTAGAACTCTATTAGCTCTTTCCAAGAGCATAGATTATATATAGACCTCATGTGTCTTTAAAGAGATCTTACTGATGATAGTAGTATTTAAAAGGAAAGTCTTCCTTATATTGGAATTATTATGAACAGAATCAGCCACAAACTGAATCTTTTACCCCTACTTCAGCCATCCTTGAACGTGAACTATATTGTTTAAACTCAGCAGAAAAAGATAAAGCCCATCAACATAGACAAGAACACAGTGCAATAGCATACCTTATGAGCCAATCCGCTGTGAAAGAGTTTTCCCGTGACATGAAGTTTCCAAGGGATCGCACCTCCAGTGCCTACGCAGGGTTGTTTATCTGCTGTGTCAATCCAAAACCTAAGGGTAAAACCCATGAAATTGAAATGGTAAATATAATATAGTTGAAATTGGAATTTAAGAAACTACTAAAAGGGGGCTCAGACGTCACACTGCTAACTCAGACAGAACATCTCAAGGTTTCTTATTTAGTTATATATGCACCATACACGAGTCAATAAGCACTTACAAAGGTCCATCTTTTAATTCGTTGAGAAGTCCGTCTTTCACAAGTGCATCTATACCAACCCCAGTAATAGTAGAATTCTCTTCATTGGCAATAAATACAGCAACAACAGTTGATTTCAAATTTGGCTTTTCTTGCCCAAGCTTCTTCATCAGCTCAGTTACAAGGGCAACATGTCCCAAGCAATCGGTAGTTCCACGACCCCGAAGTTTATCCCCGTCTATGCTCAACGTGAATGGATCAAAATCCTGCATTTGACAACATTCACTCACAGATATTGAAATCATGTTTATTATTTCGAAGTGCCAAATATGTCAACTATCTTTCTTTCCTTTTGTGAGACTGCATGGAGCTAAATTTACCAAAATGATGAATAATTTTGAAGTAAGAATAAATCATCCACTCGTAGAACGAAACAACGAAATCGACAACACAGGAAACAATAACAATAACAGCAATCAGATTCAAGACTTGGAGTTAATTTAACGCATTGTCTATAATGGAATGTGTTTCATAAATGATTAACAAATCGAGGGGGTGCTTCTGATACAGGAAACATCAATTCAAAAATGGACAGAGAGTCAAGAAAGATACCCATTCGTTGGAATTAGCGGTGACGACGTCCATGTGGCATCCGACAAAAGAGAGGATTTTGCCGGGAACAGTACCTGGGTATTCGATAATAAGGTTACCTCTGCCGGGAAAATAAGTGACGTGATTGATGAGAAGGGGTCCGCCGCCAGTTTTGGTGCTGAAAGGAAGAAGAACATCCAATACGTGTTTGACCACTCTGTCTTCTTCAGGGATGAGGTCTGGTGGGTTGTTCTGCACGAATTTGGATTCGCCGATCAGCTTCGTCAAAAGGGGCACGAATGAATCCCTATTCAGATCGCCTAATTTTGCTTTCACGCTTGAATCGGAAGCCATGGTTACTGGATAGAGATATTCACAATTCGCAGAGAACACAGGTAAACCCTTATGCTACTGACTGGGGAGAATAATAAAAAACCAGGACGCCGATCAAATTCGAGATAAAGAGAATATACAACAGTGTTTGTGTTTTGCTTATTTCTCGGGCTTTCTTCGCTGATAGAGAACCAAACTTCCACCACGATATTCCCGGCCTCCGAACCTTCACTGCGCGCGACCTTTTTTTTTTTTTTTTAAAGAAAACATATGTTGAGAGAATTGTGCTACGGTGCTAAAGTTCTTCGAAATCTTAAAATTATTAACAAATTCCAAAGGACTCGTGTGTGGTATAATGCAGTGGTAAAGAGGCTTTATGGTTATACTCCACTAGCTCATTTGAAGAATAACATCAACCGAAGTTGTTTACAGAGAGTTAGCTCATTTGAAGAATAACATCAACCGAAGTTGTTTACAGAGAGTTAGCTCATTTGAAGAATAACATCAACCGAAGTTGTTTACAGAGAGTTAGGGTGAGTACAATTAAATCGAAATCGAACCAAATTAAGTTTTTTTTTTTTTGATTGAAATTAAGTTCAGCTTTTTTAGTATTCGGTTTTTTTAATTCAGTTTTCAGTTCAGTATCTTAAAAAACAATTTGATTAAAACCGAATAACTGAAATATTTAAAAAAAATCATTTTTTCATATTTCTCTTTTTATACATTTAAGTTTTAAAATTATTAATTCAAAACTTAAAACTGTACTTTTTGTTTTTCTTATTTTAAATTATTAATTGATATGTCATATATCATTCATTGATATTTAGTTTTTTAAATTTTCATTATGCTTATTTTTGGATAAGTAATGTTGAATACATTTATTTTGTTTGTATTTTGCATTTCCTAGAAATCTTATATTATGTTTCTAGTTTATATATTGTATTATGTTATTTGGGATCTTGTTGAGGTTATTAGATTTATAATTTGTATTGAGTTTTACTTGTTGAAAATCCAAAAAAAATCTAATGTAATTTTAAAGGCAAAAATTTTTCGGTTTTTTTGGAGAAATACCGAAACCGAACCGAAATATTTCGGTTTGGTTACCATACTCTATTCGGTTATAAAAAATAAGCACGATTCAGTTTTCGGGTTTTTCGGTTATTACCAAATACCGAACCGAAATACAAATTGCTCTACCCTAATTTACACTCACAAATACAAGACATAGAATAAACTACATCTGATCTTAGTGCCTGTTTGGTTTGGCTTTTCAAACCTAGGTTTGAACTCAAAATCTAGGTTTAAAGAATAAACACCTAAACAGGTTATAAACCCAAAAAAGCACTTTTTTTCCTCCAACCATGGTTTTGAGCTTAAAACTTAGGTTTGGAAAAACTACCTTTTTAAGCTTTTAAGCGAAATACGAGGTAGAAATATAATATCATTACACATGTCATAATGATCTACCGAAAATACCCTTATCATTTCTCTTTCCAACACATTAAACTTATGTTCTTTTTAGTATTTTACACATAGAAAAAGTCATTCTCACAACAGTTATCCAAACACTCTCATTTCATCAAAAACCATTTTTTCAACTTTTTCCAGCTTCTTTCAGAAAAGCTGAAAAAAATATTTTTCCAACTTTTTCTCAAGACCTAAGTTCTAAAAACTGCCTCACGACCTTAATCACCGCAAGTTTTAGTGATAAGGACCTCTTGATGTGATTACTCTCTCTTTTCTTTTGGGAGAAAATCATATTTACTTTTTCATCAAGTGCGATCCATCTTTTCCCCTGATTCCCACGGAAAATCTAAAAGATTTATCTGGCGGCCATGCCAAATCTTTCAGATTGTGTGAATATATCTTTCAATAAAACATCATTTTATTATCACGATAATAGTTTTGCTACCTAATTTATGAATAATTTCAGACCAAAGTTTTAAAATCTCATTTCCATTGCTAGCTACTCCTTCTATCCTAATTATAAAATTAAGTTAGCTTTTTTTGTGAAGATTAAGGAAGCAAAATAAACCATTAAACTTTAACATATACTACATGTAATTTACATTATATGTTAGTTTACAAGTATGATAAATTAGTTTTAAGAAAAAAAGAAAAATATAAATAATTCAAAGTGATTTATTTAGCAATGACAATGAGATTTTAATGGACTTTATAGCATTAATTTGCTTTACTTGAGATCTAAAAGCAATTTTCCTTATTTCTTCGAATAAAAAACTATCACTTTCTTGCATATTTATTTATTTATTTACTTGTCATTACATGACAAAAAGAAAAATTCTTTCTATCTTTGTTATACGATTAGTCAATTATATATACACTTATACATTACAGTCATCCCCCTCAAAAGGGGATAAAAGCTCACTCATAGCATACACCCACAGATATGCCCATCCTAAGATAAAAGTTGCCCCCTTTATAAAGGAGGTTTGCCCCCGTTATAAAGGAGGTCGTCATTGCGGCATTTCATTTTTATTTGATAGTACCGTTTTAAAAGTAAGGATATTATAATTGCGAGATATTTTTTATTTGGAGATATCTAATCTGTAGTAGAGCCGGGAAAATGGGTTCAACCTGCGGGCTCAACCCACCAGCCCGCGGGTTAAAGCAGGTTAGGGTTGGGAAATTTCCAACCCATTTAATGGCGGGCTGCACAGGCCCAACCCATGCAGCCCGCGGGTTGAGGCGGGCTGGCCCGCGGGTTGACGGGCTGGCCCGCCATATATATTTTTTTATTAAAAAAAAAAGAAAAATCCCATTTTAATTTATTATGTTATTTTTTAGATACTTCATATATATAAATTGTGGTTGATACAACCAATTGTGATGTTTGTATGATAGAATCTAAACTTTGTTGATAATATTGTTGGTAAAATAAAAGTAGTAAGATATCAATAAAAAAAATATGTAATTTTGGAATTAATACTTTTACTGTATTTGGGGTATTCTACTTTAGTTGATGCAATGTTGATTTTTTTTTGTTGATTAAGAACTTTATTTAGTCTCTTTTGTTATTTTTGAAATAAAAAAAATAAAAAAAAAAGTGACGGGTTGGCGGGCCAACCCGCCACCCAGCTGGGTTGGGGTTTTTGTAACCCATTAGGAAGCGGGCCGCACAGGCCCGAACTATATAACCCGCAACCCGTGACGGGCCAGCCCGCAACCCGCGGGCTGGCCCGTTTTCCCAGCTCTAATCTGTAGTTGTTATAATATAATCCAATCGGGCATTAAAGTCATCTGAAACCGAACCCAATCCCAGGTTGAAATTGTAAGCTAGCGACTGCTGTTTCAAGTTATACATTTTATACGGTATAGATAATTAACTACGGGTTGAAATATGAATTAACTATATATATATATATGTAAATGAGGTTTATCTTTCTATTACAAAAGGTTAAGTCGATATGAGAGGACTAACCTAAATATTATATACCCTTAATTCATCCATCAATACTTTTATATAAGATTTTATATTATCTTTAATATTCTCCCTGCAATCTTTTTTATTGCTTTTGTTTTTCCCCCCTTTTGTTTGACTTGTACTTGTTTCTGAGTCTTAAAAGCCTCTTTTTCTTTTGACTAGGTTTAAGCTTTTGTAATGGAAAACAAACCTAACATATAACATATAGATATACTCCTATAGTTAATTGATATTTCACCACTACCATCTTCCACTATTCTGGTGTTTTTCAATGTGTCGGGGTGTGTTTGGATTGTCGTTGGAGAAGTGACTTTTTTTCAGATTGACTTTTTTTAGAAGTGACTTTTGGATAAAAGTTAAATTGTGTGAAGTGATTTATGTTTGGATTTGTGGTAATAGAAGTGACTTTTTTTCAATCTGACTTTTAGAAACATGTTTGGATGATTATATTGAAAAGCACTTTTAGATGAAAAATTACTAAAAAGGGCATTATTGTCATTAAATAATACATATCTAATATGCATATATTCTTATTAAAGGCTTAGTTTCTCCCTTATTTTCAGGAAACTAATTTTAAAAAATAATATTTTTAGCTCAAAGAAGTATATTGTGGGAGAAAGTAGTTAGAAATTATTATGGTAAATTTTTAGAGATAAAAAGAAAATTGTAGATCAAAAGAAATTATCTTATTTGAGAATTTTAGGGGTCTAACAGTCTAATTTTTCTACCCACTATATTAAATAATACATAACAAAAGGCGTGGGACCCGCCAGAAGTCAGAAGTCAGAAGCCAAAAGCCACTTTTTTTTACTTTTGACTTTTCACGTTGCAGAAGTCATTTTAGACCAAAAGTCATTTTGAGAATAAGCCAAACCAAACATAAGTAACTTTTTCCAAAATGACTTTTTCTTCTTAGAAACACTTCTAGGGGCTAGAAGCTCAATCCAAACGTGCACTGGATCTCCATACAAAGATACAAGTCAATTTATTTTTCCTTCAATTATCACACGTAACCGTTTTTTTATGTTTTTTTTTTGTTTTCTCTTCAAAGGCGTAGCTCCTGGAATCATCAACCACGTGTCTGTTATTGGAACCTTTCCTTCCTGAAGCTATTGCTTTGGCAAATGAAATTAACTACGTGTTACAGTGTACTTGTTATAAGCATACATTTAGAAGGATTTTTTTTTTGTCTTGAATATAACTCCACTTTTATGTTTGTGATGATTGTTTTCTAATTTTACCCTTATTTAATTTGCAAGATGTGAAAATGATTTATAAATATGGACAGAGAGAGATTGAATAAAAGCAGTTTTAAAAAATTGTTTCATTTTAAGAAATATTAAATGATCTAACTAAAGATCTGAATATGTAAAAAATTAATTAAAATGGCTTTATAAATAGTATCGGTGTGGTGTTTCTTTACACATCGCAAATAGACTTCGCACTACCGACTTTATAATTTAATTTATGTTGACCTTTTCTAATAAATATAGATTCTTATATATGTCATTTAACATAACATTTCTAAGAAGTTATATATGAAGGTCATGCTCTTTTTGGTTAAACACCACCAAGTAATCTGGTATCTATTGGCAACCAACTAGTCCGGATTCAATTGATAGGAATGACGCCTACTTAAGTAAAGGAACCCTTGGTTGAAGATAATGCTATCTAATCCTTATTTCATTAAAATAGTTAAGCGTGGTTTGATGAAAAAATCGGAAAAAAAAAAGGCTAAACATCCCGTTGTTGGATTCTCCTGGAGCAAATAACTTGCACCATCTCGTTGGCACAAGAAAAACAGGGTCATGGCATCAGATTACGGAGGGTGACTAGTAAAATGTTGTTTGGAAGAAATTAAGGCCATCACATCCAAGTGGAAACTAAGCCATCATTTTGTCACTTCACTCCATCCCATTTCCCTGCTTGAAAACTGAAGCCATGCATCCTTATTCAATCCCCCCCCCCCCCCCAAAAAAAAGGAACTCCTTCTTGCAGGTCAGCCCGCAAAAATAATGGGCCTTATATGGAAAAGCCCATTCCACTTCCAAACTCAATCAACAAATGATTAGTGAAAAATGGCAAAACGGGTGTGGCCTACATACCAGTGCCTGCCAAGTATGTTAAGTGTGAAGAGCACTTGTGACAATGGGCATAGGATAGTAGGTGAGGGCATAGTCTAGTCACATGAAAGATCTCATGAGAATAGAAATTCTCATATTCTTGTGTAATGTAGCACTGCCACTCCCTTCTTTTTTTTAAATAAAAGGGTGAGGACTCATGCAAAATGAGATAAGAGAGAAGGGGTGAGTAATGAGGAGCATTGTTCAAAGACCCAGACCGGACCGGTTCAACCGTAAACCTGCCACAAGCCCGGTCCGGGGAAGGAAGTTGAACCGGTTCAACCCGCCCAAAGGCAACCCGGTCAGAACCGGGGTTGAACCGGTTCTATCATTTTCTTTTCTTTTTTTTAAAATTTGATTTTTTTGTTTTGTTATAATTCACCTAATTACCAACTTTCACTTCACTTAATTTTAGAAACAAGGAAATTATAATATTTTAAATGCTATTATACTTGCATATGTTTAGTAATTAATTGTTATTGCTCTTAATATTTGTATTTTAGTCTGTGGATTGTAGAATAATATTTATTTTCACATGTACTCAACTAATATTTTATATTTTTCCCTCTATAGAAACATCAAAATATTCATGTTTGATGAATCATGCATACTTATCTATGTTTACATTTTGATATTAATGATTATTAATGTTAATATCAATAAAATTTTATTATTTTAATATAAACCTGACCCGGTCCGACCCCGATCCGACCATTAACCTTTAAACCAGTGTCTCATCCGGTTCGATGTCCGGTCCGGTTTTTTGAACCTTGATGAGGAGTAAATAGTGATTGGGTGAGATGGCATGCACAGATAAGAGCACTGACCTTGACTATACCTGAATCCCACCCCATACTACCACCCTCACTCTTAAACTAATGACAGTCCGAATCTTGGTCTCTCCATTATATCCATATATCACCCACCCCTGTCAGATTCACATAATAAAACAATGACACAGCCTCATATGATATTACACAAACAAGGTGGTAGGTGGTGGGGTTGTCTCCTGATGAACATAGCAGTAGTGGTATTATGTATAGGGTTATTGTTGGCGCATAAATACACATAGGGAAGGGTTAGAGAGAGTGTTGTTAATTAAATAAATCAAATTAAACCAAGCGTGGTTAGTATAGTGGCTATCTCACTTCGCCGCTTAACCAGTGGTTGAGGGTACGATCCCTTGCCCTGAGAATGTAGTTTACCCTTTGGTTAGCACTTTACCTTTAATTGGAGACCCCGATACAATAGGATTAGTCACCTATTCCGGTGATAGATACCCATATTTAAAAAAAAAAATCAAATTAAAGTGGACACTGAATTCATGGCTGTGAGAAGGAGAGAGAGAAGGGAGGGGGACCAAGTACAGAGGACAGAGGCAAGAGTTGAAGTAGTGAATAGTGATTCAGGTCTCACAGCCTACTTATAAATGTGTGTGCTCCCCTTAGCTGTCTTCCCTGTCCCCCTATCCCTCCTCTGGGCCCTACCTCATGACACACATACACTCTCTCTTTGTGGACAGTGATAAAAGGTTTTACAGCAACCTCTCCCAAACCCTAATCACTGCTCCCATATTAAAACCCCTAATTCTCTCTGCTTACACACTACTCTCAATTTTGACCAAAGTACCTAGTCCTTCTTTCTTTAATCGTACCCGCCTTTTCAGCCCCTATAGTAGCTTTATTTGGGTTGGTTTATATCCTTATCTCTACTTACCTTATTATACATATCCTCATTCTCATGTATGTTCTGTTTGACAGGTAGCTGTGAATTTCATATCTGTCAGATACTCTATCAATCTATCTGTCTCATTTATTCATATTCATTCGTCTTTAGTTTTCTTCTTTTCAGCTAAACCATCGAACTCACCTTTTTCTTTCACTCTGACCTTACTCTTTCTATCTAACCTCTGCCCCCTCTAACATTATTACGTTAATTCAAGATTTATAACCAACAAATCTATTTTGTTTTTTGTGCATTAACCAGAGTTCAGATTTTGTTAGGGTTAAAGTGGACATCTAAGCCATGAAGTACTTTCATATTATAGTACAACAACCTATACTATATAATGTAATAAAGTGTTTTTTTTTTGGGGGCCGGGGGGTTTGGGTGGTGTTTGATTAATCTAACGGGAAGCCAAGAATTTATCAGGAAAACGACAGAAAAATGCATTTAAATTTCAAAATGTCATATAGAATATTTTAACTAATTGAGTATAAATATTAACAATTACAAATAATTTATCTGAGATTTTAAAATTAAAAAGATATTTTTCTGTGATTTTTCCATTCATCATCAATACTGAGCATATTATTTTCAAACTAGTACATATTATATATCTTAGTTGGCCAAGGTGAACATGTATTGTTATCACATCATTTAGTACTATTTATTGACACCAGTTCTACTTTATGTTTTATTTTAATGGGTTAAAAAACATCCAACAATTCAATGTATTTTTTTTAAACAACATTCAATATGCTAAACTATTTTTTTTTCAATAACACCCAGCATCTTAAAACTAATTTTTTGTGTAACCAGCATTTTGAAATATTTTTTTAGTGACACTAAGCATCTTAAGTATATGATGCTTGTTACAATTGAGAAAAATATTTTAAAGGCAAAATTACACAAAAAAATTACTTTAATATACTTGATGCTACCAAAAATATATATAATAAAAAGTTTAAGACACGGAAAAAGTACATTAAAATAGAGGATGCAACTTAATCCTTTTTTAATAATTGGTTTCTATATTTGTGCGTTTGTGTGTGTTAACTCCCGCACACATATATGGTTTTTGTAGAGGAATTGTGGAAGGCAGGAGTTTGAGTATTGGAGTAGTAATTTGTATAGGTATAATTGAATTGAATGTTGTGAGGTTCAGGAGGAGCTTAGGTAAAATGTGAAATATGTATGCAGGCTCTCCTACGATATTGGTGGGTGCATTGAGTTGGGAATTGAAATATAAATGAGGTCGGACATAGTAAATATGGTGTGGTCCAAAATATATAGCTGATAGTAACAGTCGAACAGACACATTATGCGTGTGTCTGTGTCTTTTGCCCAAAGCAAATTTAACACTCTCCTACCTTAATTGTAGTCACTCCTCCCTACTCTTCAAGGAGTATGCTCATGTTTTTTCTTTTTTTTTAATTCTTTCTTTGACCTCCTAATCTTACTCGCACCCTTAACTCTTCAAATATAACTGAATACAGACATACAAATGAAAATTAAACTGTACTTCAATAGTTTTTGTTACCCTTCAAAGTGAATTTCAGATGTTTTAATTTTATCACATCAGCTAATGAGGTCAAAGTTAGAGATACATTATAAGCAAGAATTTATTCACTCCAAGGTTCAGACATGTCCTATTCTGTTCATATTCTACGCAAATCAAACACGGCAAATTTTCCCAACGACAATGCTACCTATCATGTTTTGATGAGATCTCAATTTCGAGACTAGTGTTGATATGCTTGTATAGGCACTAGGTATTGTTTTGTAAAAAATAATAAAAAGCTGGCAAGTAAGATATATATAGCTAGCTAGTGGTTTCTGCATATGTCTGGTTATTATATCTATACAAGCACATATATGCATGAGCTCAACAAGTTAAACCAGGGCCGTTTGTTGATAAGAAAAATGGCATCATCAACCACGCCGAAACAAAGAAAAACTGACTAAAATGCAACCTCGATGCATTGAACAAAATTAATTTTGTGGGTTGTTTTTTACTTTATGGACCACACATGAAGCCGTATATATATTTATAATTAACTATATGAATATGGGTTTGCTTCTCCACGTTGCAGATAAAGATGGCAACCAAATAGTGGGGATTAATAGCTAGCAGCAGGAGCAACACATGCATATGTTCCAGCAGGGATTATATTGGTCCCCAGTTATATATATGCTCTATATTTAGTTTACTCCTTATTTAAGGGGCGAATTGTATTTGAATTTGTTAAATTCAAGAAGACCCATGGGGAGAGACATTATTGTCGCAAAACCTATTTGAATTATTCAATTGCTATGATACATGATAATTGAATTCAAAAAAAGCCAGCAGCTGAATTATGGGTGGCCTAAAGAGTGATGGAGTTTAATTAGAGCTATCCGGGGATGGAAGATAGGGGATGAAAGATAAGGAATGTAAGGCCACACATGAAGTCTTTTTTAAGATTTTAAGTGGAGGTGATACGGGATTACAATCATGATCAAATTAAACATATAAACTCCTACTTATAAGAGAGTTTTCATACCACTTGACTATTTAGTCATTAACACCCCATGAAACCTTTATATAATGTGTTGGATCAATTTGATTGAAAAAGGGATGAAGAGAAATATAATTAATCAATTAGTTAATTGGATTTAAGGAAAAAAACAAAAGGGAAAGAGATTTTGAAGGAAGTAGATCTGAATGTGCAGACCTAGCTAGTGGAAGAAAAGGAGCACTCATTAGCCGACTTACTGCAGTTTTGGTTGGTTGCTTTGCAGCCCAACGGAAACAGAAATCCTTCATCTTTACGCATTCTCCGATGCTTATAATCTGATCATTCACCATTTTTCCCTCCCCATCATAGTGTACGGAGACACCCAAAACTAAAATATATATACATATATAATATTATATATACACCATCTCCACGAAAATTGCACCCTAATTCATCAGGAAAAAAAAAAAAGCTTGGATTCTCAACGCTATTTAGGCTAGCCTACCAGCTTTTATCAATGTGAATTAATCTCAGCTGGCGTCAGTATATATAATGATTGCTTGTGATCAACCACTACCCTAATTCTTATTCCAGGAGTAGTGTCTTCCGTTATTTAAACATCTTAATTAACCAATGTGAAGTTGTTTATATATTATTTTGAAGTCCCAAGACCAATTTCGCAAACCCTGAATTTTATTAAGTGTCTAATTGTCTGACCAAAAAAAAATTAATTGTCTGATTGGCTACTCGTGTCAAATTGGATTTTGCCTCTCAAATCTCAGCTTTTCCTCCACTGCATTTTCGAACTGAATTTTCGTAACGTCATTTTCTACAGCTGATTCCACACATGCACTGACGCAGGCGCAAAAAGGAGGTAAAAAAATGTAGTCTCTTGAGGTTACATTTCAGTCTGCTGTCTAATATAGCGCGAGGGATCACATGCGCTTTCAAATGTATTAATTGACACATTTATATTATATTGCTCGATATTTTGAGATATGAAATTGATATGTTAACCAGACAAAACAGAATACAAGAGACAAAACTGGAAGGACAAGAAACGGAAATTGAAAGTTAAAAACCGCCTCATATTTAGAGAGTATTTAATAAAGAATTTGATGAGGGGTGTATATAATCCAATAAATAGATTGCTTTGTGTTGAGGCTAATATTTGGAGAGAAATTACATATTACCCCGCCATTGAATTAAAGTATTTGTATAATTTATATATATGTGTGTGTGTGTGTGTATTGGATTCCATGTGTGTTGCACATATTGCAAGGAGATAATATTCCATTTTGGCTTTTCAGCACAAGTTACTCGAGTGTTTGCTGTACGACCGTTTTCTTCAATTCGTTGGAGGGGCGGGGACCGGTTTGAGTTTCAATTCACGCACACACAATGTTAGAACTCAAATGTTACTATATGTAACAAAGAAACATGCGTCATCCAACTCTAAAAATCTCCCAACAGAGACGGTGATTTCCTGTAGATAAATCACTTCAGGAGCATGAGCGTTGCATTGGTGTGTACAAGTGTAAGCAATTCGACACTGCACCCGAGACAAATAGAGATTAGCTGGATGATCAATATCAAAGAAGGGGCAAACTTGAGCCTTTCAACAGAGTCAGAATGACAAGGCCAAACGAACTAAATATATAACTTACTTGGCTTAGTCCTAAATATAATACCTAATTCTAATATTTGTCAGTTTTTTTTTTTAAAATTGTCCTTATTGGTACTCCTCCAATTATAATCAAGTAAAAGATGGGGGAGCGAACATAGGAAGATCATTTGAGTGTTTTATTAAATACACAATACATTAACTAGCGTTACTAATATTCAAAATTTAATCAAATTAGTTAAACATATCATATACTTAATTAGGAGATGAGGGAGCATTAGAATCCACCCCGAACAAATGGGCGATAAGAAACAAAGGACACCACTTCTGAAGTCAAGTTTTATTATGAGTAGCATGAATTCTCCAACTTCAATATTTAGTTGATTAACTTTTGGGTGTGTTTTTTCAAAAAAAAAAATGCGCCCATCTTCATGGTGAGGGCTACCGAAGGAGCTTACCATAGAGAGGGCAAACAAAGTACTGGTTGTCCCTCTCATCCTCTCTGACACTCATCATCTTCACAAATAAGGGATATTAAAAAAATAACACAAATATACTTATATCGCATGTCAAATTTAACAAATAGTTCATTTTGTGTAATTTAAGTAGTTGTTATTAAAAAGGGATACTTGTTTAGCCCAACTTTATTCATTACAAAAAAATTTGAAATTAGTGACGGAATAAATTTTCGTTGATAATTTCCGACGGAATTGCCGACAGAAAAATTTCCATTTTCGTGGCTAATTAGTGACGGAAATTCCATCAGAAAAACTTGCGACGGTTTTCCATAGAAATCCGTCGCTAATTAGCGACAGATTTCCATCAGAAAATTTGTCAAAAGTTTTATCGACGGAATTTCCCTATCTAATTTATTAATTATTTTATAAATAAAATTTTATTTTGTTTTATTTTAAAAAATATATAAATAAATTAATAAATAATATGTTATAAATATTAATAAAGATTAATATATACACATATATAGATATAAATTGATTAATAATTTAGTTTAAATTTTTTATAAAATAATATGTTATTTATTAATAAATATTAGTAAAAAAATTAATATATATAATAAAATAATAATTAAAAATTTATATAATAGAAGTAATTGACACAAATAATATTATTATAAATATAAAATTGAAATACTAAATATAATGTAAAGTATATGAATATAAATGATTGTTTATATAATAATATAACTTTTAATATATAAATTATATTTAATAATTAACAAATATTTCATAATATATTATGTCAAATATAATGTAAAGTATATATAGGATCAAATATAATTATAATAGTGTGATTTTAAATATTACAAATATAATAGTTTGCAAATAATATCATAGGGTCTTCATAACACAACTAGTTAAGGCATCATCATGCGCCGAAGAGGTCGAGCATTCGATTCTCCACTACTCCACAATTTCAAACAATTTGTGGATGTGACACGTGCGATATGCCACGTGGCATATAATTTTAAAAATTTTAAAAAAATTTACCAATAGAACCAAATTTCCGTCGCTAAATTAATTAGCAACAGTAAAATTAGACTGAGTGATTGCCGTCAGAAAATTGAATTTACCGACTGAATTTTGTAGATAAATTCCGTAAGAAATTGTCAGTTTTTTTGTAGTGATTATTCTATGTGTAATTTTCATCATCGGCTTAAATCCCCTCACATACACTCTCTAGATCTTTTTATAAAACATCAATTAGAAACAATTTTTTGTTATAGATGTAAGGCACTAGCCGCCTCATAGTTAGTCTTTAGGAACTCGAATTACTAAAAGGACACTTTGATACAGCGAATTTTAGAAATGATCAGTCAGTACAAATCCGTACAGTGACTAAATTGTCTTTTGACAAATTTAAAGGAAAAGTCCAAAATGCCCCTGGTTCAATTATTTATTTATTTTTTAATAATGGGCCCCCGCCACAGAAGTTGGGATTCCCTTATGAGAAGTTGGGAGTCCCTTGAACGTTTCTGGTAACAAGTAGGAAGATTTGGTGAAGTATTTTGGAAGTTGGTAATCGCTTAACAAAAGTTGGGAATCCCTTATGAGAAGTTGGGAGTCCCTTGAACGTTTATGGTAACAAGTAGGCAGATTTGGTGAAGTATTTTGGAAGTTGATAATCGCTTAACAAAAGTTGGGAATCCCTTATGAGAAATTGGGATTCCCTTGAACGTTTCTGGTAACAAGTAGGAAGATTTGGTGAAGTATTTTGGAAGTTGGCAATCCCTTAACAAAAGTTGGGAATCCCTTATGAGAAGTTGGGATTCCCTTGAACCATTATGAGAACGAATGAAACATGGGTTATATATATTGTTTGCAATATATATAACATACACACATGTTGGCATGGTGGTAAAACCACCAAGCCAATATGTGGAGGGGGTGGGTTCGATTCCCACCCACTTCACTTCTCCATTTATTTTTCCCCCCCATATGCCACTTGGCAGTGTGGCACGCTGCCACGTGGCGTGGTATGGGGCTGCAACGTGGTGGGTGGTGGTAGCGGCCCATTATTAAAAAAAATAATTGAACCAGGGGCATTTTGGACGTTTCTTTTAAATTTTTCAAAGGACAGTTCAGTCACTGTACGGATTTGTACTGACTGGTCATTTCTGAAGTTCGCTATGTCAAAGTGTCCTTTTAGTAATTCGAGAGTCTTTTTCTGGAATTTTCTCTTAGTCTTTTTCATTTTAACCTTATTATTATTTAAAGTTTAAAGTTGGAAAAAATTTCTAACTGCATTATTTATTTAAATAGAGGAAAATTTCAAAAATAAAAATAATTTAGCACAAATTTAATTACTTAATTGTCATTCTTTATGTACTAGAATTAGTAATTTGTGTCTTATAATTAAGGGTTAAAGAGCAATTTTACCAACAGACCATTGTTCAAGTTGCAGATGGCACAGTTGACAATTAAAAGGGTCGGAAATACCAATAGACCTTTTAACCGATGGCAGATTGGCTAACGCCGTTAAAAATACCAAACGGCAGTTACGTTTAATATAAAAAATTGTGGCCCACAATTTTTTATGGGTTTAAAGAGCAATTTTACCAATAGATTATTGTCCGGGTTGCAGATGGCACAATTGACAATAAAAAAGGTTATTATCACCAACGGACCTTTTAACTAGGGGAAGATTGGCTAATACAGTTTTACTTATGGATGTTGACTACGTTAATTTTAATTTGGAGACGTGACGGACAACAAGTTGCCATGTGGCTCATTTTAGACTGTGACATAGATTAATAATAGGAAAATACCAAAGTATCCCCAAGCAATTAAAAAATCCCTCCCACTGTGACAAGTTGCTGTGTGACACATTTTAGACTGTGGAACATTTTAGACTGTTGAGGGTGGGTGAGGATGAGGGTGTTCGTCGTCCGTTGCCTTTAGCCATCCTCGAATGTTCTTTTTTCCATGGTTATGGCGAGAGCTCTGTCGTCGAGGGTGAATGTATGTGACGGCAGGTGAGGGTGAGGGTAAGGGTGAAGGTGAGGTGCGTGAGGTGAAATTATGTCTACCATATAGAATTTACCAAGCTGCCAGGTGGGCATCATTGCGCCAATTGTCCCACAACTAATGGCGGGTTGCATAAATAAAACAGTATTGGCTTATCAGCCCCTTATTAAAAGTTTCGTTGGTGATATTGACCCCTTTTTATTGTTAATTGTGTTATCTGCAACCTGAACAATCGTCTGTTGGTAAAATTGCTCTTTAACCCCATAAAAAATTGTGGGCCACACTTTTTTATATTAAAAAATTGTGGGCCCCACTAAAGTCTATAACGGACGTTTGGTATTTTTAACGGCGTTGGCCAATCTGCCCCCGGTTAAAAGGTCCATTGGTATTTCCTACCCTTTCAATTGTCAATTGTGCCATCCGCAACTTGGACAACAGTCTGTTGGTAAAATTGATCTTTAACCCTATAATTAATAAGCAAGAAAGATAGTATGTACCTGCACAGCTGATTTAACGGCCATTTGCGGTCTTTACCGTAAGTTAACTGGTCGTAAAAAATTGTAGTATAGTAAAAAGTGTCGATCCGCAAGGATTGTGATTTAAGTCAGTCAACCACTGCTAATTACGTTCTTAATTGGAAAAGAGTAGGCAAATTTTCAGAAATTGAGTTGCGAATGGTTATAAAATAGAAAGATTGTTGAAAACACACTGGTTCAAGATAATAAAAGACCTAGGGCTACTTATCCCCATTTTACTTCATGAACTTATTAAATTCCCTCTTTATTAGCATCCTAATGAAGCTATGTGTGAGTCTAAGGTTCTTTTTGCATTTGAAAAAGTTTTTTCAAGTCAAGTTTACATTTATACTTACATTAATTGAACAATCTCTTACCACAATTAATGCAAGTTAAGATTCCCAACCAACTTCCTATTGATAATGTCAGGTTAGTAACTATATCTCTACGTTACCAACTAATTACCCTCCATTTAAAACCATAAACTTCAAACCCAACATGATTTCATCCAAATTCTAAAATAAAATACACTTTTTCAAGTCATATTTCATTTAACAAAGCAAGCGGTGATCAAGCACTTGTAGAAAAAAGAGTAAGATGAAAATCCACACATAAATTTTATTCATAGCATAAGAAAGAGGGAAGTACATAGTTCAATCCATAAAATGGTTCAAAGGAACCCTAGAGAAGGGTTGTAGTTACAAATAAGTGAATCTAAAACAAAAACAAAAGCTAAACAATGGTTCATTGCAGAAAAATAAAGAGAAAAAGGAGGAAGAATGAAAACCAAGAAGGAAGAAGCTTAAATCTCTTCAATCTTCTCCCAATCCAATCTTCAATTTTCAAAGCAACTCCAAGCACCTCCAAGCTCCCCCCAATAGCACAAAACCCCAGAAAATTGCCCCAAAAATGAAGTATGATCGTTGTGGCACGAAACCCTAGGTATAAGTCTCTGAAATCTACATAGTTTAATCAAAATGCATAGCTTTGTGGGTCACTGGCCGTGGGTTCACCGTGGCAAACTCACGGTGAGCAAACAAAACAGAAAGGTAGAGGCATGAGTTACTCGCCGTGGCGAGGCCACGACAAGTGCCCTTTTTTCAGCTCATTTTGGTTCTTTTAATTTGCTTGTCTCCAAATTCTTTTCTACTCATTAGTTGCTTTGGTCTTTCTTAGCTTTTTCCAGTTGTCCACCTCAACCTATACAAGAGAGAGAGAGAGAGAGAGAGAGAGTGAGTTGACGAGTTCTAAAAATCACTCAAATATATATTCATTAAGCTCCAAATTTCACATACATGTAAATTTTTCTTTGTTAACCTTTTCTATGAGTTTGTGTATTCTTTTCAAAACTATAATCTCAAAATCATGTACAAGTATGGAAAAAATGTGATGAAATGTATGAAATTATAGAGCTTATAAACAACTTAACACAATCATTATTTGTGCGCACCTCTCGTTTCTCTCTCTTCCCTCAGTGGGAGTTTCTCGAGTCTTCCGTCTTTTTGGCGACCTTCCCTCTAGCTTTTGTCGGAGGGGAGGTCACTTAGTGTGGGTTTCTAAAATTTCAAGGGTTAAGGTTTTTATTTCATCTGTCATAGTGGTACTTATTTTCATATGTGCGGAAGCATTATATTCAAGGGTCGGAGTGCCAGATTTACACAATAGCGATGGATGACGGATATGGGGTGGATTACCAGGCCTGTGATTGTGTACTTCTATTGGCTCATCATCTCTTTCAATTGGTTGTAACTTGGTATATTGTTCTCCTCCACTTGCTCAAATATGGTTTGGCTGGAAAAGTTTTTTTTGCTCAGATCTTTTGATTTCGGATTGGGGAAAGATCAATGGTGGTGATTAGAGACTTTTTAGGCATATTGGTCATCTTTTTTTGCAATGATGCTTCTTCCTCTGCGGTGGCAGTTGTGTGGGATTTATGAATCCGCTCTTTTGGTAGCGGTTGTTATCCAAAAAGAGATGAGACTGATAGGGTGATTTTTTGAACCCACATCCCTTGTTTCCGGCAAGGTTATTGGATTTTCTACGCTTCTTCGGTGGCCGCAGCGGCTCTGTGTCTTTGGTCTAGGGTTAGGGTTTGTATTGGAGGTTAGAGCTGGTAATATGGGCGGGCCCGTCGGGTTCAGGCCGGGCCCAAAAAAACCCGTCAAAAAACGGGCCGGGCTAAACAAAACCCGTTTTAAATATGGGCTTGATTTTTAGGTCCGGACCATATTGTTCGGGTTTCGGGCGGGCCCAAAAAAACCCATTTTAAGCCCATTTTTATCACTTTTTTTTTCTTTCTTCGAATGAGCCCCCGAGGACCGAGGTTTTATAATATAATTATAATACAAATATACAACACAAGATTATAAATTCAAATTCAAGGTTTTAACACATTACAAATAACAAAAGTGATAGTAAAACATAGAACATATTGTTCAACTTCAAATATTCCAAAATACAGCAAATCCCTGAACATCAATGATCAACAATCAATCAATGTTAATAAGATTTGAACTTGAAGAATTGTTTGAATCGACAAGAGTATCTTGAACCTGAGCATTCTCACATTGCTCTGATACATCTGCCATTGTTGGAACAAAATAGAGGCACGTCAATAGTCATAAGTACAACATATGATAAAATAGAATGTGATAAATGAATAAATATAAATAGTCTACCATCGATATCCTCCTCTGTAGGGAAACCAAGCATCCAATTACGAGTACAAATAAGGGATTGAACATTATCGAGAAGAAGAGAACTCCTATATTTTGTGAGAACTCGTGCACCAATACTAAATGCCGATTCACTGGCCAGTGAGTGAGAGATCAGCGGCGTGCTCGTGAGAGTAAGATGAAGGACAGTAAGTGAGGAAGTCATGAAGGGAAATGTATTAGACTATTAGGGTTTAATTTGATTTTGTTTTAAAATAAAAAAAAAGAAAGAAAAAAGGAAAATGGGTTCGGGTTAGCCCACGGGTTTAACGGGTTAGCCCGTCACGGGCTCGGGTTTGACGGGTTCGGGCCCAAAATACCCATTTTAATATGGGCCCTATTTTTTCAAACCCATAACCATATTTTTTTACGGGTTTCGGGTTGGCCCACGGGCTTGGGCCCATATTACCGGCTCTATTGGAGGTGTTGTTTGGGCTTAGAATTAGAGTTAAATCTGTTGGACTTGGGTCTTTAGTTTTCTTGTCTTTTATTTTGGATTGTTGTATTAACTCTTGTTTATTTTAATATAAGTAATTGTTTGCTGGAAAAAACACAATCATTAATTAATATATTAAAGATTAACCAAGTTCAACAAGGTAACTATAAATCTAATATATGTTGTAATGTATAATATAAATTCTGCATTATTACCATTGGATCACACAAAATTTCAAGGATTGAATTATAAAGTTGATCGGTTGCAAAGAGGAACTACATAATATGGACTGATTAATCAGAGGTTCAGATCATAGATTAAAACATACATATCACTAGATCAGTGACTTGGTCAAAAGGCGAACTTATCAAAATTTTATGGAAATGTAAATATCAGTGCATTGATATTACAAGAATATAGTAAATTGTTCGAGAAAATTCTAATTAAATTAATATTTTTTGGAGCACCACTCTTAATAATTTTAACTAACGGTCCATAGGTAATATCAATAAGGGTTAATTTCACCCTACAATATGATTAACGGTTCTTCAATGATCATAACGAATTATGTGACAATTTCTCCATCTTTCTAGCTCTTCGCTCGAAAAGGTAAATGAATAAAAGACTTCATCCTTCTCGATCGGTTTCCTGCCGTAAATGTTCTTCTCTATTATGCCTGGCACACTCGGGTGAAAATAAACCAGAACGAAGCAAATGAATTTAATGTGGTAAATTTGTGGTTCTTTTGAAGAAGAGGGTGTGAACACATGATATTTATTTAATTACCGGATTGCTGGAAAATAAATAATTCTCCCGGAAATGAAAATATTCACGATTTGTATATATGTGTGTGTACTGAGACATCTGAAATTGAAAATGACACTCCACTGCAACCATTATCAGCCCATCTTTCAAAACCCTAATCTTCTTTTCTTATTATTGATATTTCAAAGATTAACACTTCTTACAATATCTCTTCGTTTTCCTTTTAACTCTTAAAAAAAATGTACATATTATTGTGAAGCCACATCTCCTTTTCCCTCAGCCGTTTCCTTCTTTAATTTCTCCTCCCCCAAATGCCATCTCCTCCACAGGTAACTTCTCGTGACAAACAAGTAATCACATCCTTACAATGGTAATCAACCAACAAAAATGAGAGATTGAACCAAAAAATACCCGGAAAATCCTACAAGACGCAGGAAGTTGGCAGTGTCTTACACATCAACAAGCAAGTCTTCTCCACACGCTGCAAATTAAGGAGCAATATATATATATATTTGTTAAAAAAAATTGACTCAGGCTTGGTGTATGAAAAATGTCAGGTAGGTGTTGGCCTATGGCCTAGTCGGAGCTCTAGATCAAGCTCTTCATGGCTATCAATGGAGGAGTTGATGGTGGGAAGTTCAAATTTGGAGGAGTTATTAGAGTAAGAAGAAATATTACAGCCAGATCTTAGCACTGAAAAATCAAACTTGTTTGCCGGATAAGGAGATATGGAGAGAAGTGTAGAAGGTGAATCTCCGGTGAGACGAGGAGAAGGAGGTGGAGGAGGACAAGTGTTGTTACAGGCTGAGACGAAGGTGGGATTATTATTACTATTACGATAATTAGAGGCTGAAGGTAAACGATAGAGAAAACACAATCCATTATTTTTAGGGACAAGTTCTTGCACTGATGGTGGTGGGATTATGAGTGAAGTGTTTGGGTGGACTATTCGGTGGTGGAGGCGGGCCCGGTCACGGCGGTGGACGTTCATGTGGCCTCCGAGGGCTTGGGCGGAGCGAAACTCCCTTCTACAAAAAGTGCAAGTGTAAGACCTTGGAGGCCAAGTGGTGCCCATAACACTTCTTGTGTCTTCAGCAAAAGCTCTAACTTCCCATGAGTCTTCTTCTTCTTCAGGATTCCACATAGGAGAGGAGTTAGGGTTTGGTGATGGGAGATTATTGGGAGGGTTTTGGGTCATGGATGATGTAACAAGGGCAGTGTTTTCTAGAGGAGCCATGGTTGTGCAGGTGACATTTAAGATGTAGCTAGAGATGGGATAGGAAGATTAGATGATACATAGATAGAGATAGATAGAAATTGATAGATGTGTATGTGATGGTGGAATTGTAGAGAGAGAGAGAGAGAAGGGGGTTAAATAGGGATGGGCTTAGAAGAAGAGGGAGAGAGTGGAGACAAAATGAAGCCCTACTTTCAACACCGAGTGTATCACCCAAAAGCTCTTAGATGAAGCTATGAGCACTTGCATCTCAGTAAGTTAAGCTTCACATTTTATTAACTTTACCCCACGCCACTCAACAACTAGCTTGCTTCTCTCTCTATCTCTCTCTCTCTCTCATATGCCCCGACAATTTCTCTCTTTGGCTTCCACGCCCTCCTTTATTCAAAAAAATATCTCTTCCACTTTTTTATCTTTTCTACGTACAGCTCATTCAAGAGTCTTCATACTTCACAATGCAGAATGTGAAAAACAGTTTAACAAGGCACATTCTAAAATCCATGTACGGATGTGATAATATATATAGCCCATTTTATATTACCTTGTCCCGTGGTCTAATTATTTTGATTGATTTCACATTGAGCAGCAGCTAAGATTTAAGATTCATACTTCAATTCAAGGTAATCTTAACCTCACATGTAGTGTAACTTGTTACTCCAATATTTATTATTTCAAAATCCAATATATTAGAGCATAGATCAACTTGATTTACAACAGTAACCTTTTTTTTATTAGTATCCACAAGCGTACGTACATGAGTGTAAGTTGTGAGTGATGTGGTAATACTGGCTATTTAACTATATCTATTCATTCCCTCCCTTCCCCACGCACAGACAAGAAAAAAGGGACAAATTGATACAAAACTTGATGCATGACAACAATTGTTTTTAAGTGGACAGATAATTATTAACATATACACAGCTGATGAACCGTCTTCTTCCTCGGTCACAGGCCTACTATATGCCTTTAGAAACACAGCCACAAATCACTAAAGAAACCCCAATGGAATCTATGTTCCTCGTAAATTACTAATGAGGACCAGAAGCAACCAAAAATATTTAACACTCAAAAATATATTATTCCTTTTCAGACCCCAAATATACGTGTGCCCGGTCCAATATAATGATGAATTCTGTCATTGAAAGTTCAGACAAATGATATTTGTGCCCCCCTTGTTGATGCTAGCTGTGGGTCAAACTATATATAGACTGGACTTGGATATTTAATTTTATGAGCATTTATGTTCACAATGTTACTCCTTTATTATTTCTCTCTCCCTCGCGTTATTGCGTTATTTCTTCTTGTCGAGTTGCCAAACCCCTTCCAGAAAGGAGAAGATAAAAAGGAGCTAACGTGTTCAAAGGGAATGAAAGTGCAAATATTGTTATCTCCTTTTGGCCTTTTGCCTTTAACATCTAGCAGAAGAGAAGAGAAAAGTGAGCTCGTGCATGAAGGGTAGACATGTTGTTGGATGACATAGCATTCTTCGCCAACGAACAAACCGAGAAAGAAACAACCATGTATATACATCCTCGTACCACCATAGTTCATGCCGTCACACGGGGTCTCATACCACCAAGTTTCAGGACGGACACACACACACACACACAGAGGAGTTATTACAGTTAGTTAGTTCATTAATACTTCACACTTTTGTCTGAGAGCCAAAGATTCGTGTTTATTAGATGTTAAGTTGCATATCCTAATTGTGTAGCAAGTAAAACATGCATTGCGCTGTAATTAGATGGATTTTTTACTACACGGAGTATAATTAAGATAAACTTAGCTTTTTATTCCTTTCATTTTCTCCTATAGTCTAGTAGGTAACGAAGTTTAGTTTAGAATTTAAGCAGTAATTAAGCTTATAGTATATCTATATATATATATCTCAGTCATAGCTAGTGGAAATTAGATGCACGCATGTCTTGCATTTCCGAAGGTATATTCTTCAATTCATGCTGGCTGGTAAAAAAAAAAAAAAATCATAAGTGTATATATGTTGTACTTATTTGGTTATTCAGCATGGTTGGTGTAAATCAATAGAATACAATTAACTATATAAAAAGTGGTATGGGTCATGGAGGAAAAAGAAAAGATTTTCAATCCATTTATATTCATAAGTCACCTTTTTCTAAACTTTTTATATTCACAAGTTATTTTACCAAATATGAAGGGGAGGTTTCTTGAAAGAGAGGTATTATAAGTTCTTGAGTTCCCCACCTCTAATAGCTAGCTATTAGGGTATGAATCTCCTAAAGATTTTGGCTTGTTCCAAATATTTTTATAGAAAATTAAAAATTAATGAAATTAAGGAAAATGAGTACAGTAAATATATATATGGTTGTTTGACTTTAAGCTCTATGGGTATCTCGTCGTCGATTCTTAATTGATTGTTTTTTTTTTTTTGGTCAACATTCTTAATTGATTGTTACACCCAAGTCATTTAACTTGACATTTTCTACGTTGAAAATACAACAAAAGATAAAGAAAATATTTACTTGCTGAAAAAAAAAAAAAAAACCCTTCGCCTGGGTGGTATACTTAACAACCAACCTCGGTTTTGTCTCCCTCCGTCGAAAACCAGAACTGAGAATGAGACAATCTGAAACTTGATCAAACGGGCAAATGTATTTCTGATTGAAAGCTGATTGGACGAAACTTAACCAAATACCTGCGCTAATGTTATCATATCACACCGTTATTTTTTCTTTTTTATAAGGAGAGAGAACCTAATATATTAAAAAATAAAGAACCACCTCAAAGCAACTTTAGTGGCCAAATTAGCTGGGGATACTAATATCGTGGCTCGGTGCTTTGAAATATCATAAACCTTGTTATAATACGTAATATCTTAACATATGCTTACGATTTTAATTAAAAAATATTAATCTTGATCTGACCATAACCAGATCATTAAATTACAAATAATTCATTTTTACAATTTAAAGATTGGATTAATCGTTAATTTTTTCATTTCCCCCTAATTATTTGATTGACGAATAATGGCCAAAACTACTTACGATTATTTTTTGGGCCATCAAATACATTAGCTGCTGACGTTTAGAAGGAACCAAATGTTGGGCCACAAGTAAAAACTTTTTAGTTATATTTACATTGGACTCTTATTTGGGCTTTGTGAGCCAGTTTGGACTTTGGGGCTTAGTGTGATATAATTATTCTATATTATTAGTATTCTTTATGGAAGAGTGAAAGTTAAGTTGACCCAAAATAAATACCACGAGCAAAAATAGAAAGAAAGTCTTCAGAATCAAATGTCAACTAACCCCAACGAAGCAGGGATTTTAAAGCCCCCTTTACTGTTTTCTGTTAATTCCTGGTCTTTGTTTTGAACTGTGCAGCTAAGATTATGTTTTAAAAGTTTGCACATTTTTTGTGGGAGCTAGTTTTCTGAGTACGAATTGCCAATCCTCTGAATGGGAAATCGGAAGTTTGCAACTCTTGCTTGTGTTCTGCCCATGTATAGTCTCTTCCCAAGAGATATGGGATTTCCAATTTCAATTATGTGATTCAATTTTTGTTATAGCTTATATCACCAGAATAAGGTGGGTGCAACCTTTATATTGAAGAAGGAAAGGAGGAAAACAATTTTCTTAAACTGGCAATGGCAGTTTTTGAATCTATATTTTTTATATAAAAAAAGAACTTTATTTTCTTACATTTATAACGCATGATATCTCTTGATTTGGAACTAGCATGCGGAGAAATCTAATCCTTTTCACGAAATTCTGAACCTTATAAGTGCATGATTAATTGCCATATGTGAAGTTAGCTCTGAAATTCGTCGCTTAATGGCAGGTGGTTTCATATTATATTCGATCCCAGACTTATTGTCTCTGTCTGTTGAAGCTTGGAGAATTGAAGTTTAAGGATATGAAGTCAGCTCACAATAATTGACAGTTATTTTATACATGAATACAAAAGGCTTAAGAAATATTTTCTTACAAATGTTTCTTTTTGAGTTCAGATACACCAACAAAGCAACAACGAAACAAATATATGTAAATCAAAATGACATTAAGGTATTGTGAACACGGTTGGAATATATGCAGTCCATCCCTGGTGGATTAAGGTTCAAATCCAATTCAAATAAAACTGCTGTGTGAATAACAGGGTAATATAAGTCAATTGAGGTAGTTTTCCCTTCAATTAGTGATTTAAAATCGAATCATGTAACCTCCCATACGTGATAACTGGCCCAAAAAAAAAAACCTCCCATACTTGATATAAGGGCTTTGAGTTTGAGAGTTGTAATAAAAATTTATAGAATCCTTCTTCTTTTTCAGAAATCTGCTCTCACTCTCTTTAAACTTAGGACTCTACTTTTCCTCTCTAATGGTGAATTTTCCGTATAATATAATGTGATCGGAGTCTATATCAAGACTCCGGTTTTGTGTGAATACTTCATAGACTCATCAGCTGGATTTCAAGTACACTAAAAAAAAAAAAAACCTATAATAACAAACTAGTTCAACAATGGTTAGCAGATAAAAATGTTCTCTAGATTGATGAAAGTAGTCATTTTATGTGATTTAGCTCCCAAATCCTAACATTGAAATTATTCTGACTGCATATTATATATATATATATATAACATGCTAATGGTGAACTTATGATGATACCTCAGATTTTGTTATGTTTTTATCAGATTTTCGTGCACTTATCTGGAGCTTATATCTCTCATACGAGTATGTAAAATAATTGTGTGAGAATTTTTTAACTACATGGGGCCGGGTGGTATGCTCGAATCTTTCATTCTCTAATGTCTGTCTTCTACCATGGCTATGGATTCATGTGAAGATTATGAGGCATTATATTTGTTATTCTCAATATCAGTGTTTCCATATGGATAAAGGCTCTAAACTGTCTATTAAATTTCTTAAGTAAGTTGTCCAGAGTCTAAACCTTTAATCTGAGTAATATAACTATACGGTAATGCAGATATAGAGCATTTGAATCAATTCTAAAGCCATGGCAACAACGATTTGAAATTATATGTTGCACCTTCCAACCGTGGCATAAGATCCAGATAGAGCTTGTTCAAAATAATTATCAATTAATCTTTTGATAATTTAACCATAGTAGGCAACATCCAATGAACGGCTTTAGTATTTATAAATTATCAACTTGGATTAAATCTTTACATAAGTTTGGGTACAAGTACTGTGTTAGCTAACGTAGAGAGTTGACTTGAAAATATTTTGCATATGTGCTTTAGGAGTTTAGGTTGCATCAAAAGGTTGAGTGTCTGAACAAGCATATCCCAAAATCATGGCTAAACGCAAATTTTGGGGCAGAAGAAGGTGCGCTCCAGTAATGTGCTAACCACTATTGGCTGTTAGGTCCACCTACCCACTTGCATTAATTGCATTCACATAGGAAAAAATATATAATAGGCCTCTTTTAGATTCTTGCGGCCCAATAGGAATGCTTCTTTCTTTCATTTGTTTCCAAACCCATTTCTTCATCCGTTGACCAGATTAAAAAAGAAGACAAGAAGAAACTCATTTATGATATTATATGTGAACATATCTATATTTGAAAAGAATATATAGGCCAATATTGTGAACATATTTTCAAACATTTTCTGGGCAAAGTCATTTTTCTTAGAGAAGCTGGTGACTTGACTTGAGGATTGAGAACAAGAATGAATTGGGGAAAGATAAGAATGTAGAATAGGGCCATGAGTCGGTCACGTGGAAGCGTGGGAGGAACAAAATGATTTAGTAAATAATAAAAAGATAATGATGAATATGGCCCCTTGAATTTTGAGCTTCGCGAACAGCACGTGATCACGTGGCTTCTTTTTGGTCAAAATTAGATGACACATGAACATGATCTACTCACAGTCACAGGTCTCGCAGCCCATATGCATATGTATAGTATACGAGGGTATCAATGAACAATGAGCCTCTCCAACACCAACACACTTCACAAAAACAATTAGCATTGAACCAACTCAGGAGAAGAAATATAACACGATGCCACATCAAAACACTTAAAAAAATAGAACAAAACATTCAAAAAGAGATGGCTATATTATTTAGAAGATATGCATATAAATAACGATATATATGTGGGGTTTCATATATTTGGATTAAAAGTTTAAGTGAAGTGTCAGAGGCGCACAAAGTTGAATAGCGGTGTTCGGGTTAAAAAAAAAAAAAATAGCGGTGCATGAATCTGAAAGGGCAGAAGCATGTGAAGCCCGGAAACTTGTTCAGTCGCAACTTTTATTTTATTTTATTTTATTATTTTAATTCAAGCCCCGAACCATTTATCCTGTCTCTTTGTTAGGGCCTCTTATAATTATGGAGTGTTCCCCTGGAAGGGTGACGACTGACAATCTCCGTCACTTCATGCTTCACCCTCTGTCCGGACTTGTTTTATACGAGCATCTCCGTTGCCACATCTGTCCTTTGTACAGAAGAAGTAACCAAAATCACAGAGTTTTACCGTCACACAAAGTTGAAAATGATAAATATGTTTTAAATAATTTTATTTTTTTAAAATTTTTTTATTTATAATTAAGCATATAAGAGAGAGAGAAATATGATAATAATGTTATAAAAGAGTATGAAAGAGAATGTATAATTGTGTATAGAAAGAATAATTATGTGTAAAATAAGAAAAAAGCACATTAAATGCTTTGACAAATTTAACCGGACTCTTATAAAAAAGGGGACAAAGCCACTCAATTTTTTTTCTCTTATATATAGGGATGAAGGGAGTAGCACTCAAATCTTTTATCTTTTAAATTATAATTTATCAGCTTTTTTGTTTAAAAATTTCATCCATTCCAATCCTTGTTTGAAGTCCCTTAACAGTTAACACTCGTTAATTAATTAATTGTTAAGTATTCAGAGTGTTGAAGTTTTATTTAAACTAACATTATCGTCCTCATTTGTGTGTTCTATACAATGTGTGGAATATGGTTTAAATTGATCGAGTTCTTTTCCGTATTCCTACTCCCTCCAGTCCTCTTGATCACACTCTTTTAATTGAATTATGCAGTTTAAGAAATTATTTAAAAATAATAAATTTGTAAGAAATGCATTTTGTTTTTTTTAAATGTAAATTTACCTAGCTGTATTGTTCTGTAAGTTCATTTAGGTTTATTATTGCCTTGAAAGTTTCAAAATGATATTCCCCCCGGTTAAAAAATTAATATTAACTGTTAATAAAATAGTATTTACCTTAATATTTTAACGGGGTAACGGGCAAAATTATTCATTTTCGATACTTTTATGGCAACATTACTCTATCAAACCTTTTGAAGAGGTAAGTAAGAGAAATATGCACCTTCAAAAACTTTTGAACATTGTTGCTGATGAACAAAAACTTTTTAGACATATATGCACCTTCAAAATTGTTTTTTTATGTCATTATCCATAAAGAGGTAAGTAAGAGAAATATGGTTGTGAAAATAAATATAAAAAATAATATATGAGAAAAAAAGTAAGTAGAGAGAAAATAATTATTTAAGAGTAAAATTGGTTCCATACAATCCAAACTAAATTTTATAAAGATGATCCAGCCGATTCAAAAATTGGGATCAATCATTAATTGGTATTTTATGTGAGTAATTAAAACACAGCATAATCAATGGCCAGATTGAATTTGTTGAGCACAATTAATGGGATCAAATTAAAAAGTGTAATTAATTGAATTGATGCATGTGCAAACAGATAACCATTGTTGTAAACTTGTAAGAGCCTTGCAAGTGGAAAGATAAAGAGCACCCTAGACATAATAAAACGACAATGTGGTCATTATCACCACATGGTCCACTATTAAGGCACCCATAATTTTACTTTAACTTTAGCCTTTTTCATTAACGAGCTTTCATTTTATTCAAAAAATATAAATTAAAAAAACAAGGGAGAATCTATGCTCGGAACGGGCGTATTTGGACAAATCAATTTTATAAGGAGTAGGCTTTCTCGAAAGGAACAAGAAACATATAATTTGCGATTGCAGAATGAAGTTGAATAATATTAAATATATATTGTTCACGAGGTGGCCTTTAGTATAATGAAGCTGCCTTTTCTTTGAAATGATAGTCTAGAATGGCCCTGTGTTTGTCAATGAGATGATGGGGTTGCAGAATTTGAAGCTCTTTTACAACGTACTACAGCTAATGTCGCCTTGTACTGTGCTAGGTTTTTTCTTTGCCCCTCTCTGATCAATACAAGATATCTTTTGCCCCTTCGCTTGGATTAACCTTAACATTTACTCACTTAAGCTTATGAGTTATGACACTTTACATCTTCAAAAGGCCACCCCACCCTCATCATGTTTTTTTTAAGTGACCCTCATCATGGTTCAAAGATACTCATTTGTGCAACTATATATATCCTCGATCACAAATCAAATTAAACTTCTTTTATGCCAGCATTTACAGGCACATCTTAATACCGCCACTTTCCCTTCTCAGCATGTTTGACGAAGAGGGGAAAGAGATTATGTGATAAAGTGGAAAAGGAAAAATAATAACTCCGGTTTCATACATTATAATAAGACGGCAGATTTTTGCAAGGAAATAATTAAAATTGTGCCAGCAAGTCTCAATAATTATATATGTATATGTGTGTGTGTTTGTGTGCGCATTGATTTATATTAGTACGTGGCTAAAATATATATTGTAGTCAATCGAGGAGACAAATTAAAGGGGGCAGGAAATTGAATTGTAATATATAATAGTAAGTCATGAGGTTTTGAAAAGATTATTGCAAGTTCCATGGCAAAAAAAAAAAAAAAAAGATTATTACAAGTAAGATAAAGCTGTTGATGGAAGCTTGATATATATTAGAAAGTCATTTGGTTCATGTGGTTTTGCTAATTAAAGAAGGCATATCCCTTTTATATATATCTTGCTTATTGACTAAGCACCTTGAAGGCTTGAAACAACCAATTTTTATGAAGCGAAAGTAGAACTTTTTGCCCCATTTATTCTCTCTTTTATAATTTGGTTCTCTTATATCGCATTTAAAGGATGCAGACGATTTGATTTTGGCGGCTTAACAGGAAACACACACCTTTGTGGTTTAATTATATTGTGCTCTAGCAGTTATTTTATTTATATCTTTTCAATTTATATTATTTTATTCTGGTTATTTTATTTAGAAATTCTCAGTATAATGATTGCACAAACTCGTTCAATTGACTTCATCCCTATGGTACGAAAAATAATATGCGGAAAGCTTTAATTGATTAAATACTATAACATTAATATTTTCACTGAGCCGTTTTCCACCTGATATTTTTACCTTTAATCCATCCGTCCCTTTCGTCAATGATCAATATCATGATTAACTCCTTTTATGAAAGGTAAAAAAAATAGTATGGTGTTGTACCGATTAAATTGCAGCAGATGCTACTACATTTGGAAGGTGCTTACAGTCTTATATATTTAGGAAAAAAAATAAATTTTATGAAATAATTCCGCCATGTAGAGATCTCCAAGCACTTAGTCATGAGATTTTTCTATATAAATTTATTATTACAATCACATCGGATGCTTCCTATATTTAAGGGATAGATCATTATATAATGATTGGTCCGAAAGGTGGAAATATCCTATGTTTCTATAAGTGCTTATATTGTCCCAATATTTCTAAATTAATTAAGATAATAGACAAAACCTAAGTGCTTGTTTTAATTCTGGTTAGACAATCTAATAAGTAGCTAGCCACTGTGACCTCTAAATAAAATCTAGATATAGCATTCTATTTTGAGATCATAATATCATATTATTTTCTTCGAACAACCACAGGAAACTAATCAAGTAATTATTTAATAATTTGCATATATTTTATTTTATAGTTTAACATTCTTTAAGCACCTTAAAATAATTATATTTTTGGAGGAAGTTAATTGGAGAGATATTATGGCGCAGAACTATATAGAATGGTGTTGATTATCCAAAAAAAAAAAAAGTTTCATCTTATACAGGGTGAGTCAAGTGATGATAACCTGAAAGTTGTGGTCTTCGTAATGATACATGAATAAGATTAGTTAAAATAATCATATGATCAAACATTTTACTTTGAAAACAGATTAAAGTGAATGGGTGGACCCTCGGATGTAAGAGTATTATGAGGTTAAGTTGATAAGCTGTTTGGTGTCCGAATTAATTAAACGCTAATGTCAAAAGCTGATGTTAACTTTTATTATAATAATAATGAACTTACGTTGTTGATTCTAAGTTATTTTCAAGTCGCATAGTAGCACTTCAGCAATGTGAATTTAATAGTTTATCGGGTCAATTAAAGACGATGATAACCATGGTTTCTGAGTCATTATATATTGAGTTATATTCAGTGTGATAGTCGTCAGGAATTTAAAAAAGAGGAATTGTGTAAGCATGAATTAGACATGGTAATACATGGTAGGCTTAGAGCAGTGGGGAAAATATATAATATATAGGAAGAAACAAAGCTGATTTGTTTGAAGTTTCTTGTTGCAGAGGACAATTTAAGTTTATTTGTCGACCACAGTTAAGTGTTATATTTTTTAGATGATGAAATTATGAACTCGGGTGAATTGACTAGAAAGTCGAATCAAGCTCAACCAAAATTGATAATATAGGCACTGTTTATCAGAAAATCAACTTAAATTCAGGAAGCAAGCTTACGTGTTAATTTCGAGAGGAACATCAACTTTTTATAATTTCAAAAAAACATTAAATATTTCGTTTCATATTTACTCATATTTCATAAGGACAACTTATGATAAGAAAATAAAAATTAATATGTCGTTAGAGTTAATTTAATGTAGTTAATAAAAGTATATATTATTGTAAATTACTTGAATTTTATTGTAAACTTAATGTTATAGTTGTTTGTATTGATATGTGTAAACTACTTAAAAACTTGGGGAGCATCATCCTAAACCTTTGTGTTGATATCCCAAAAACAAAAATTGTATTCTTAGCTACATGACCTTATCAGGGACCCAAATATGCTTTTTTTTTTTAATCTCTCAATCCATATTATTCTGACAACCTCGTACATTCTGTAAAGGACCTGCTGCCTAACTGTACGTTGATGAGATTATCCTGAATTGCCACCAATTTGGGGTTAGTTGGGTATAACTAATTAGGAAATAAAGCTACGTACCCTTCAATTATTGAGGCCTGAGGCATTGAAAAATAAATAAATAGAGTTGACATATTTCGAAACGTAATATGAAAGATAATCCTGACCAAATTACAAAGTATACCGCCGCAATGAATATTGAACAAATTAACAAGAGACAGTACTAGAAACTAGTTAATGTCCTTAAAATTTAGCCAAAGCTATCTTTTATATTTGGGGTCTAATAAAAAGGAATGGAAGTGATGATAACAAGATATCCCGTCAAAGTACACCAAATTGTTGACTAGTTAAAGAATCTTTTTAATTTTAGATTAATCAAGGATACTGAAATTCGAGAGTTAATAGCGCATCAGATCAACATACTAACCCTCCTCATTCCAGACAAACGGGGCATTTCTAGTGTGGTCTCTTTTTTACCCTATGTTAACTTTGATTCGAGGACATAAATTAAAGAAACAAGATAATAATGGAAACTATGTTAATGTTAATGATATGGGAAAAAAACCGTGGTTTATTGGTTCAGTGGGGTTCAGTTGTGTCCTCTCCTTTTCAGGTCTTGTTTTCAGTCGTGTGATAACGATGCAGGTAGATCTTTTTTTTTTTCTTCTATCTTTTTTTTCCTTTTCTAGGAAGGTTGTGTTAGGCTCCGACAGTGAACGTAAAACAATGTCGAATCTTGTGATCATATCCAAGGAAGAGTTGGGGCAGCATTGATTGTGGAGAAAATGGTAGAAAATCGCTTGAGGTAGTTTGTGTACGTTCAAAGAAGACAATTAAATGCGCAAGGAGAGTCGATCAAATAGCTTGGAGTCTTCCTAAAAGAGGGAGGGGAAGACCAAAGAGAATTCTTGACGAAGTTATCCAACGAGATCTTTTGATCAATAATTTATCACGAAACATGGCTATTGATACAGCACAATGGCGTCTTGCGTTCCATGTAGTTGACCCCACCTAATGGGATAAGGCTTTGTTGTTGTTGGTTGTTTTTTTTTCCTTTTCCTTTTTCTCCTCACCTGTTTGTAATTGAGATTTATATCAGCTGTAGTATTGTGACAATGGGTGATATCTATAGTTCTTCTAGTTAATTGAGAAATTTGCTCTTACACAATATATATGCAAGCCTTCGAGATATTTATTATGAACCAACCAGCAATTGGTTGGCTGGCTCCAAGGGTGTTGAATTGAGATATGCAGGTTTTATTCGTTTCTATTTGTGAGTGGAAAATATTGCCTCTTTTCTCGTTCCGAGATGCCATCTGTAATTAGATTCTCATGAATTTCTTTATTTTCATATGTTTAGATAAAATGGTATGTAACTTCATCCCAAACCACGTTTGTTTAAACTTTTTTTTTACAATGTGTTGTTTGCTTAATTTAATAAAAATCATCAATATAAAAATTATACAAAATTTACATTTAAGAAAATTTCCATTTTCTAATTTTAAGAATATTTGAAAAGAATTTTGATAAAATATGACACGTTTTCTTGATTTTTTGAATCATTTAAAATTCAATTTTAAGATATCAGGTGCATAAAGAAAAATAAAAAACCTTTATTCATTTTTCGGTCTACCTTTGATTTACCAAATTGCTGACTAAACTAATTAAGAAGTGAAGTCGAAGTTCAAAAGTAATTTACTTCTGCATGTTCCCCCATTGTTTATCAGATAATTTAATCGGAGCAACAAATAAAACAATCAATGTATCATACTTCATTCATTTCCTTGGATCGATTAAGACAACATCCCCAAGTACATATCAGATGTAGTCTTATAGGTGTTTTGGTAACTTTAAGCATATCAAATTACTTGAGATTCACTTAATTAACGTATCATTATTAGCGCTCCACTAGTTGAAGTAGTAATATGTCACAAGTCCCACATCGTGGAGGTTTCCTTGTAAGAGGGACCTTATAAGTCCTTGGCTCCCCAACCCCAATGGCTAGCTTTTGGAGTGTGGTTCTCCCAAAGACTTGTGCTCGTTACAATGGTGCTTTCATTGAGAGACGACCAAACGGAAAGGGCTACCTACGGAGGGTTCTGACCGGAGGGGCTGACCAACAAAAGGTTGAGTGAAGCACCGAGTGAAGTGCCGTAGAGTGGAGCCGCCGGGACGCCGTCTTGTCTGATAGACCGGAAAGGGCTACCTATGAAGGGTTCTGACTAGCATAAGGCCTGAGTGAAGCACCGAGTGAAGTGTCGTAGAGTATAGCCGTCGGGACGTCGACTCTCAAGGGGGGTGCATTGTCACAAGTCCCACATCGGGGAGGTTTCCTTGCAAGAGGAGTCATATAAGTCATTGGCTCCCCAACCCCAATGGCAAGCTTTTGAGGGGTGGTTCTCCCAAGGACTTGTATTTGTTACACAATACATGCTTTAAGCTATCTTATAATAAACCTGGTTAATTAATTTTATCGACGTAACATATAAGGAGAAAAAGTAGGAAGTTTGATTCAAGTTTAATATTTGAACACTAATAGCCAGGGTAAAGAATATATATATATATATATATATATATATTAATTTATGGAGTAATGAGGTAATCAGATTCAACTTTTTATCAATGCGAGCAGGGTACGTAGGAAATAAAGTTGGTAATTTATGCCCGAAGAAGCTCTGTAGTATGAGACTTCTCACTACTACAGAATAGGGCTATTGCGGCGCAGCAATACCGGCGCTTACTTAAATAAGCGCCGTTATAGGGTTTAAAAGACCTATACCGGCGCTTACTTAAATAAGCGCCGCTATAGGTCTAACCTATACCGGCGCTTATAAAACTAAGCGCCGCTATAGACTTTACATATTAAATTTTTTTTTATTTTTTTTACTAGAAAACCTATCCCGGCGCTTGTGTCTGTAAGCGCCGGGATAGGTTATTAATATAAAAAATTAATATTAAATATTAATATAATTATTTAAATATTAAATAAAATATTCCTATTCATTTTTAATAAAAATTATTTTTTTAGAATTTAAAAAAATAATAATGAATATAAAAATTTAATATTAAATATTAAATAATTAATTAACAATTAAATATTAATTTATTTTTTAAAAAATATTACGTGCACCTATAGCAGCGCTTTTTAAAGAAAGTGCCGCTATAGGCATCAAAAAATGGAGGGAAAGTTTCCCTCCATTTCTTTAAAAAGCGCCGCTATAGGTGCACCTAATATTTTTAAAAAATACAAATTGATATTTAATTGTTAATTAATTATTTAATATTTTATTTAAATGTTAAATAATTAATTAACAATAAAATATCAATTTGTATTTTTTAAAAATATTATGTGCACCTATAGCGGCACTTTTTAAAAAAAGCGCCGCTATAGGTTATAAATTCAAAATAAAAAAAGGAGGGAAACTTTCGCTCCAGTTTTTTATGCTTATAGCGGCGCTTTCTTTAAAAAGCGTCGCTATAGGTGCATGTGACTTTTTTCTTATTTATTCTCTCTTAACACATTTCACTCCCATTTTTTTCTTCTCCCTTCTTTCTTGTTCTTCCCGTCCCACTCTCTCTTCTCTCTTCACTTGGATTTGATCAACAACTTGTAAGTTTCTCTTCCTTTCCTCAAATATTCTCTCTTCTCTCTTAGCTTCTCACCATTTACCTCTCTTTTTTTTGGCATATCACACTCTCTTTCTCTCACTGCCATTTCTAGAGAAATCATTTACAGTTGCAGATTATAGAACTCCAAGTTTCCAGGTGATTTCACGAATCTCAAATGGTAGAAATGGAGGGAAACAAGAAATCAAAAGGGAAAAATAATTTGGATTTCTTGTTTCTACTTATTGTTTTAAGTTACAACACTAAGCACATAAAATGGAAAAAGGGGAAAATAATTTTGATTTCTTGTTTATACTCGTTGTATTAAGTTACAACAATAAGCATATGAAAAACCATTTTGAATTAGGAGTATTTTGCTTTTTGTTGAGTTCCAGTGCTAAAATTTTCGCACTGATGTAGGTGCATGTGAAAAAACAATATTGATTTATTTTTTTTTTAAAATAAAACCTATAGCGGCGCTTTTTAAGAAAAGCGCCGCTATAGAGAGGCCTATACCGGCGCTTTAAGACATAAAAGCGCCAGTATAGATGGTCCTATACCGGCGCTTCGCTATAGGTCACCTGACCTATTGCGGCGCTAGCTATAACGGCACTTCAAAAACGCCGCTATAGGGGTCAAAAAAGCGTCGCTATAGGTGTATTCTGTGGTAGTGTCTCTCACCGCTATGTATATGCGTGTTCATTAAATTAATGCTTACATACATAGGTTTAGGCGAGTCAAATATTGTTTTAGAATTTTAAAAAATACTAAACAATGTGGAATAGTTGAAATGGGAAGAAGTGTGCATAGTTTACTTTTAATAACATCAATTTGGGTTTTGAGGTTTGTACATATAGAGAGACTATGATCCTATGTCGATATGAAGATGGCTGGCTATATAAAAATAATAATAATGATGAACTAGCAATGAAATTATTCACAAAACCAGTAGTAAAATAAGTCGTTATTAAAAATTAATTACGGAATTTTGTCTTTATTAACAGAAATTTGTTCGCTGAATTCTGTGTTTAATTCACTATTTTTTTAGTATAATATATTGACACAAAATTCTTCAAAATATAGAGCAAACGAATCCAACAAAATTAGGCTATTGTGATGTGCTAACTTTTTATAGTGACATATATTTAAATTTAACTATATATAGTTTAAGATTTTTCTCATCAATTATTTTATTTGTGAGACTTCTATTCTTACATGGTTCTTAATTAATTATGTTGTTCTAAGTCAAAAATGAAATTAAATATATTGCTCTATTTTTGTTAGGTACATTAAAACAAGTAAATAGTTATATATTTAATCTGATAAAATATGTTATAGGTGTGTTATTGATCTATATATATAAATTCAATATTGCATATAAAAACTAAAAATAAAATAAATTTAAACACAAGCTAACTATATATATTTTAAGTTTAATACATGGAAGATATATCAAAATAATGATATTTATATCTTTTCATAATATAAACTACAGCACTTACTAATTAATATTACCCACAGAGATTGAAGGATGAGAGGAAACTACATTACCCTCTTCCTTTGTCCCACACTTGCCCACGCTTCCACGCCCCATCCTTATTCCTTCGTGTCATTCAAGAAATCTCTCACATATGAATTTTTGTGTCATTATATTTATATCCCTCTCTCCCCAACTCCATCCTCATCCTAAAAATATAATTTTATCCCCCACCCCACCCCCACAGACACACGAATTGTGTGTTTTTTTAATTAAATTTTTTAGACAAACAGATATTAACAATTTGGGTTGCAAGCAGAGTTAAATTCTTACTTCTATTTATGCCTTATTATTGAAGTATTTTTTTTTACTAAATTACAAATTAAAATTTGTTATTGGTGTAAATTTTTTTTTTTTTTTGAGAAAATTGGGAATAAATCCCTATTTAATAAATTAATTAAAAAATGATATCCTATTTTTCATTTAATTTTTCTAATGCAATTTATCCTCAATCCCCCCTTATTTTCTCTTCATAAAAATATAACTAATAAGAGTCTCTTCACTATTTGTTGTACATGGTAAGACTAACAAACATTTTTCAAAACCCCTCCCACTCTAAAATTCCTTTTTTTTTTTGGGAAAATCACATTGAGGTCCCACATAAGGCATTAATCACAACCATGTCCCAAACAATCATCAAATTACATTGAAGTCCCAAGGGACCTGGATGATGTAACTAAATTGAGTTGTCACTGTACACAAAATAGTTGTCAATTCAAGCTGTTTGAGTTGTCAATGCACACAAAATAGTTGTTAATACCAGCTCATTGAGTTGTCAATGCACCTCTTTCATTGACAACTATTTTGTGTATAGTGATAACTTAATGAGCTGGTATATTGACAACTTAGTGACAAAGCCATTTAATTACACCCAGGTCCCTTAGGTCTTAAAATGTAATTTGATGATTGTTTGGGACCTGGTTATGATTAAATACCTTATGTGGGACCTCAATGTGATTTTCCCTTTTTTTACTCCCAATCAAGGTTGTCAAACTGGTGAATTTAAGTAAACTCGTTATAAAATGTAAAATTGGATTGTAAACCTGGATCGTATACTCGTAATAGTTTACTTTTATTTAGATATAATCATAATGTTACTCTATTATAAATACTATATTGTATCCGTCCATTGATAAAAAAATATTAGGTGTGTTTGGTTGGAATTTTTTTTTGAGCAAATAAGTTCTTATTTTCCCCCAAAAGAACTTAAAATGGTAAAAGCAATTTTTGAGATGTTTGGTTGAGCTTATGAAAATAAGGTCTTATGGAAAAACAAATAGAAGTTGTTTAAAAGAGCCTATGGAAAAAAATAAGAACTTATGGAGGTGGGGTCCACAAATTTTGACTTATTTTTCACAACCAATCACAACTAACGCAAACATACATCTCATTACACAATCTGACTTATAGAAAATAAGTCACTTATAAGTCATTTTCTTCACAGCTAATCCAAACATAAATCTCATTACACAATTTGACTTATATATAAATCACTTTTTTATAAGTAAATTCAAACACACACATGTATATATATAAATCAGATTGTGTAATGAGATTTATGTTTGCTCGTTTTAAATCACTCTTTTCTGAAAAAGTGATTTATATATAAGTCAAATTGAAAATAAGTCAAATTGTGTAATGAGATTTATGTTTGGATTAGCTGTAAAGAAAATGACTTATTTTCCATAAATCAGATTGTGTAATAAGATGTATGTTTGCGTTAGTTGTGATTGGCTGTGAAAAATAAGTCAAAATTTGTGGACCCCACCTCCATAAGTTCTTATTTTTTCCATAAGACCTTATTTTCATAAGATCAACCAAACATCTCAAAAATTGCTTTTACCATTTTAAGTTCTTTTGGGGGAAAATAAGAACTTATTTGCTCAAAAAAAAGTCCAACCAAACACACCTAATATTTTTTTATCAATGGACGGATACAATATAGTATTTATAATGGAGTAACATTATGATTATATCTACTATAAGTATTGATAATCTAACAAGGATATCTTTTGCATAGCCGGCAGGATTGTTGTCAAACCCGCGAATTGACTCTCTGATTTTACCATTTTTACAACTCTACTTAACCAAAACGTGCTATGTAGGGGTGTTCACGGGACGGGACGGGACCGGGACGACCCCGTCCCATCCCGAACTTATCCCGGTCTCGATTGGGACGGGACTGGGACGGGACGAGCCTTGTCCCGAAATTTTTTTCCAATTAAAAAAATTTGACTCAAAAATCTTTTTTTTTTGCAGAGCAACACACTTGTTGGGTGATTTTGTAGCATAATTAAATCTCCTCCAGTGCCATGAGCACTCCATATTAATACATAATAAACCAAAAATATAATAATTAGAGCAAAAAAAGTAGCAACAACTACACATTTAAATAGAGTTTGAAAAAAACTTCAAATGTAATGTGTTACACATAGAGCATAGTGGCGACGGACGAGAAATTTGAGATCGATGAATGGTTGGAACTTAGTTTAGAAGTTAGAATTATATTTTTTTAAAAAAAAGTCATATATACTCATACATGAGACAGATGATACATGCATTTTTTTTTAAAAAAATATGAACATATATATTCGGGACGACCCCGTCCCGAGTCCCGTCCCGTCCCGAAGCTGCACTCTATCCCGTCCCGAAAATTTTCGGGACGGGACAGTGTTGAACAGCCCTAGTGCTATGAGTCACTTAAATTCATAATAGCTATAAACTTGTTAAAAACTTACGAATTTACATATCAAATTTACCAGTTTTACATTTTTACCTCACAAAAAATCATATAAATCTCATTTCAATTTGACTTATATATAAATCTTATTTCATTTATTTGCTCGTTTTCTTGTTAATTTATTGTAGACACACGCATGTATATATTCTCTTTTTAAATTTTTATTGTTTGCAGCGATGCCCCCAACAAATCCAAAAAGAAATTACAAATCAAATGCCACTGCCAATTTATATTTGGACCCAATTAATTGCTTATGTGTTCCTAATTATACGTTTGACTTTGTATATAATTGTTTAACAACATAAAAGCACTGAAATCTATAGAAAGATTTCATAGTTTCATCTCAGAGTGAGACCGCTGAGAGAGAGATTATTATATATGCCGTTTTCTTTTAGTATTATTTTCACTCGTCTGGACGTACGGTACTCCATTGTTCATAATTACGTAGTCATTATTCTCTAATTTTTTAATTAAAATATAAGTCCCATTTCATATATTTTTAAAATTTTCCCCGATTTGCAATTAATAAATAAAGGACGATATATGAGTACGTAGTTACTAGTTCACAATAAAGGTACCAAAAAAAAAAAAGCACCACCACTGTTTAATTTAGTAGGCAAATTTGTTCACATACTATAGGGCCATCAAATCCATGTACCGTTGTATATGCATCTGTTTCTCTGTATATAAAAAAGAGAGAACGATATTTTATTTTTAAATTTAAATATAAATAAAGAGGGTTTTGGTTTTAATTTAATCCGCAAGATTTGGAGAGGACATTATATACACATAGAAAATCTGGCAATTTTTGTGAGAAGAAGTTGCGAATCCCAAATGCACACTTTTTGGCTACGCCAAAATGGATATACTCCCTCCGGTCTTAATTTTAAGATTACTTTGACTTTTTCGACTTTTTTTTAATAAAAAAGAAGTAGTTTTAGTCCTAAAAAAATCTTTTTTCCTCAAAACTAATTTATTCTACTTATAAACTAACCTATAATCTAATTTCATGTGACATATGTTATAATTCAGTGGTCTAATTTGCTTCCTTAACTTCCACAAAAAAAAAGTCAAAGTGATCTTATATTTAAGATCAGAAGGAGTACATATATATGTGCAGAGAGAAAGAGAGAGAGAGAGATTACTATTATATGTAGTATTTGACAAAGCATAAAAAACAAACAAGCTACCAAACAAATTAATGACCAGATACTGCTACATCCCATTCCCATAAAACAATTCAAATTAAAATAATATCATGGCAAAAGTTCTTAGATGATAGACAGCATTATCAATGAAATATATATTCATGACAAGAATGATGAAGAACCTGCCTGATACATAAAGTCAAAGAATATATATACCTTAATCCGTAAAAAAAGATGTTTACATGTCAACATATAATTATATACTACTAGTACGTAGTATATGATGGCGTGTACACATATACAGGTAAAAAGCTGTGAAATGATTTCTTTGTTTAATTTTTCTTTTTGGCAAAAAAAAAAAAAAAAGCAAAAGACTTCAAGCCGACCATGCAAAACCTTGAGCACTCCGATATAATGAATATTTATTCATCTGCTTTTATGTTTTTGGTTCCAATATGTAGGGGGTTGAGCTAAGGACTGAATAATTTTATTATGCCTCCGAGTAATTCGTCACCCTTCCCAGCTGGCTCCCTTATTCCCCCCCCCCCCCCCCCCCCAAAACAAAACAAAACCAAAAAAAAAAAAAATGAATGCACAAATAGAGCAGGTAAATTTAATTGTGTACTTCTCCAGTTCTTTGGTCAAACTTTAGTTTCAGTTCTTATGTTTTAAAATTATGGTTTGTGATCTTTATAATTTTATAAAGTTTTACCGTGTATGAATTAACGTTGCGCAGTATAGTAACCGAAACTAAAGCTTGTTTTGGTCTATGTAGTTAACATTTTAACTAAAGTTAAGGTCACTGAACTTAGATCAGATCGTTATAAAATCAAAAAGACTGAAGAAAAGCTAAAATTTAGTCAAGCTGCAATGACCTACCTAAGATGATATTAACTCGTACAGAAATATAGGTATTTAATTGTTGAGTTATAATTAATCTACAATCACAAATTGAACTCCAGAGAAGTACTTGTAATTACAAGTCCATCATCACAGTATTTATTAAATATGCCTGAAAATTTGCAATATGTATTTTTTCTGACAATAAGCGTTTCATCTGGTATAAAGAAAAAAGAAAATAGTATTTCATGTTTCACCAATGCATTATTAATCAAATGTGAAATACTAAAAAAACGTTATTATAACAAACCAAACCAAAATATAATCTAATGGCGATGTAGTCTTTTAAATCTTAGTGTATATAGACATATTTAATTAAGAAAATTAGATAGATCATGATCTCCTTAAAACATACTCCCTCTGGTCCTTATTATAAAATCTTGAAATTTAAATTGATTTGATAAAAAATATAAGAGTTCACATTGCATTCTCTCATCATTTAATGTATTTTTTCTTATTTTACCCCTAATTCTCTTTTATATTTATTAATGCTCATATATTTCTCTCTCTTGATACACTCATCATAAATAAGGGTAATATTGGAAAAAGATGTATATTCCAGACACATTTAATTACTTTCACAAGTTTTCTTAAAAAGCATGTTTTGGCGGCCAGGTTCTTATAAATAGGACCGGGGGAGTACTTCACTAGTCTTATTTATCCTCCCTCCGTCTCATAATATAAGGTCTATTTTTTTGAATGACTTTGTCCCACAATATAAGGTCCTACTTGACTTTGTTTGCGTAATAAATGTGTTTTTCCCATTTTACCCATGCATTAATTTTCCCACACATTCTCTTTCATCTTCTTTTCATAATTATACCCTCTCTCTTACTCATTCATAAATAAGGGTATATTTGAAAAAAAATGGTATATTTTGTATACATTTATTGTTTTAACTAATTTTTTAAGAACCCATAATTCAGTTAAAAAAACCTTATATATATAGTGGGACAGAGGGAGTAAGATATTTCCAATATGTTACACACAAATCAAAGAAAACCTTAAACCCCATTAATTATGCCTTAAAATCTAATAACTTTTTAGCCATACCCCTATCTAATATCCACTTGATCACCGCATGAAAATAAAGTTAACACATAATAAATTAAGGATAAAATTGTAAAATTATATAAAAAATTTAATGAGGTGCCCTATAAGTAGGACAAGAGGAGTATCAATTTATAAATTAGATAAATTAGTCTAAAAAATGATAAATATTATAGATAAAATTTAATTGAGGTCTTATATTTTAGAATAAAACCAATCTCCTAAATAACTCTTATAATTAGGATTCATGGTATTATAGATTCAGTATAAAATCTATAGTAACCAGCATCGATCGAAAACTCTGAATAGTATAGCTTATTTTTTATTCTATATAATACATGCATGGGGATATTGATGACTCCCCATATTTAGTAGATTTTTAGAAATATTTAATTATATTTGGGGAGTCAATTTAAAATTTAAGAGATTTTGTTGTGAATTGAAAAGATACCAATTTGAGGCAATATTTGAGGATTACTTTTGAATTATCTTATTTTGAATTAAAATAGGAAAGTTACAAAAATAAAAAAAAGAATATGTCAACAAGAAAAAAAATGTTTTAGTTTACTATAATTGTTGTTATTTGATTTGATTTAAGTTTCCTTTTTGTTTGTTTTCTTGGCAGCTACTACACACATACACGTGCATGACTTGGCAATGGAATGAAAGGAGGAGGCCTAATTGAATTAAGAGGGGAGGGTGAGGAATTATATATCAATCAATCATCATCATCATCATCGAGAGGGGGCTATTTCTTTCAATCATATACACACTACCCAAACACACACTGAATGCGCAAGAAGCAGGAGGAAGTTAGCGGTACTGTGGAGTAATTTTTCTCTTTCTTCTTCAGTGGGTTCGAACTAGAGGGGGGGCTGATACTGTTCATCATCATCTACTCCATTAGAGTTTTACTCTCTTCTTCTTCCTTGTCGCTATGATTTCATACTCAGTTTGGATTTTTGTTGAGATTGATTTGAAACCTATGTGTGGCTGTTTTCTTGTACAACTTTAGAGCACTATGAACTTATTTGTGACTTAGAGATTTTTCCACTGATTGGTTATGCTTAACTTTAATTCAGTTTATTTAATCTTGATTTTACTGATTATTGTTGAGTGATTGGCCACCATTGAACATGTTTAGAAAATTTAGGATTGAACTCGACGGAGGAAATTTTAAATAGACCGTGGGATTAAATAATGTAGAATTAGATTTTAATCTAAGGAATTTGATTTAATCTAATTAGCGTCTAGGATAGACATATACCTGCTAGAAGTTCCGCATAGTCAAATTAGAGGGTTACCGATATAAATTGTATCTAGTTAATACGTGTGAGACATTACAAAATTAATTTAGGTAAGGATATAAGTGGACCGACATGCATTTATAGACACTAGGACTCTAGATTAGCTGATTAAGTTAAGGCATAATTAATTTATTGGGAATAAAATCTAAGAAACAAATAAGGGATTAGTGGCTCTAGGTTGTTCATTTAATTCTTGAATTTAATCCGTATGAATGTTTTTGTTTTTATTAGATATTAGTTATTTTCTTTTTCACTCATTTGAATTCATTTTTTTGTTTCACTCAACTTAAACAAAAATAGGAGATTTAATGCCTAATAATCAATTATTTTGAGTATCTGTGGAATCGACCTTGATTTGTCATTTTACTATTTCTACGGCCCGTATACTTGCAGAGCTTTATTTAAATTTTGGTAGCATCATATATTTAACTCAGATTATCAAACCTACAGTAATGATCAATGGATAACTTTTTAAACGAGTGCATCATTTTCCTACTAAATGACACCTCTGTTAAGTTTAAATTAAAAAAAAAATGTTTAGGCATAAATATTTGCTTATAAGTTCTGATTTTTCAGTTTAAAATTAGCTAGGGTCAAATAAATCGATTCCACTTTTATGGATTGGACTAGGTATGATTTGTATAATTAAATTATGGTATGAACTTAATTAAGGTCAAATAAAACAAAATGAACAGAGTGGGTTATAATTATGATTGTTGGATGAAAGAGCGGATAGAAAAGCAGGTTTAGTGGTCATTATAATTAACATGCTGGGTTAGCTAGAAGTAATTATTATTAAATGCGCTCTTACATATTTAAGGTTTTGGGGTGGCATAAAAAAAAAAAATGAGAGCGCTAAGTCATTTGTCTCCCTCTTCTCTCTTCTCTCTCAAAGTCATACCTTCTTCTCTTCCTCTCGTTTTCTTTCTCTGCACTCCATCCTTCTCTGCTCCATTCTTTCTTTTATATCTTTTCTTACATCTTCTTCTCTTTTTCAGTTCCACCCTTCTCCTACTTCCTCTTTCGCTTTCCCCATTTTCTACTCATATATTTTTCCCTACTCCTCTTAAAATACACAACCATCCCAAATCAATTTCTTTTCTTTAAAAAACACTGAGCTACACATACAATTTAATATCCACAATAAAATTTATTATCTCCCCTTGTTCTCGTTTTCTTGTAATAATTTTTTTTTTATTGTTTGTTGTTGTTGTTGTGTGTTTTCCTTCTTTGATGTGTATATGGCTGGTCTTGATTTAGGCACTGCTTCTCGCTTTGTCCCAAATCTTCACCACAGACCCGACCTACACCTTCAACAACACCAATCTCACCAACAACAACATCAACAACACCACGACTCCGACGACGACGGAAACCGGGCAGCTGCCGCCCAGTTTGACGGCCCCCACCAAGGCCTGGAGCTTGCCTCCGCCTCAGCGGGGGCCGGGGACATAGTGGCCCGGCGTCCACGTGGCAGGCCTCCAGGCTCAAAGAACAAGCCCAAACCCCCAGTGATCATCACAAGGGAAAGCGCCAACACCCTACGCGCCCACATTCTAGAAGTTTCCGCCGGCTCCGACGTGTTCGACGCCGTCGCCACCTACGCGCGGCGGCGCCAGCGTGGCATATGCATCCTCAGCGGCAGCGGCTCCGTCACCAACGTCACCCTACGTCAGCCGGCCGCCGCCGGGGCCGTGGTGACACTTCATGGAAGGTTCGAGATTTTGTCGCTTTCAGGGTCGTTCCTGCCGCCGCCTGCACCGCCGGGCGCGACGAGCCTGACGGTGTATTTGGGCGGAGGACAAGGGCAGGTTGTCGGAGGGAATGTTGTGGGAGAATTGACGGCGGCGGGGCCTGTTATGGTGATTGCTTCTTCGTTTACTAATGTTGCTTATGAGAGGTTGCCGTTGGATGAGCATGAGGAGGAGCAACTTCAGATGCAGCCGCCTCCCCCGGCGGGTTTTCCGGACACGTCGTCGGGTTTGCCGTTTTTTAATTTGCCGGCGAATATGCAGATTCCGGTGGAAGGTTGGGGTGGGAATTCATCAGGGCCTCGTCCTCCATTTTGAAAGCTAATTCATCTATCAATGAACTCAACACGATTCTATCAAAGTTGTTTACTTGAAGATGTTGCCAACAGCATTGGATGGATGCATATACACACACCTGTATGTATAACTCAAGAGGTCAGCAATTCATGGGATTTATGATTTAGTTATGATGACCTTTCATTTCACTCTCCTTCTCCTTCTTCTTCTTGTCTTTATTTTGGACTTTTATATATGATGCTGCTGTTGATGTAGTTTACTTGTACGGTTGGGTGAGTTTGAGTTGATGTACACTTGTACTCTTCTACCTTAATTAGTGTCTCATTGGTTTTTTTTTTTTTTAGTAACCTGTTCCTTTGATGTTACTTACGTTTAATTTTCCAATGGATGTCTTTCTTGAGGTTTTATGGTACATCATATGTGTGCTGCTTTACCCGAATTACACACATCACTTGAGATAGCTAGCTAGCTAGCTAGTTGCACGTTTTTAGGCAACACCAATATAATTTGATATCGAGTCGCAAGTTTCATTCCTTAGATCGCCCCTCGTTTATTTTACCCATTTCATATTCATATTACACAAGTACAAGTTTCTATTTTATATATGTAATACAGTCTATTGTAATCACTGATCATCCCCGTCTTCACGATGACATACATGTAAGGTCACTGTTTCACTGGATTTATAATAACGGGATATATATTTACATGTGTTCTTGTTAGGTGTATATATGTATACATATATCTAGAGTTTTTAGAACTGAGTATGGTCCTTTTCTGCGTTCTTTAGTTATGAATTTCGTATAAATAAAACAGTGGAAGCGAATACGAACTGGCAAACGCAAGGATTTATATTTCAGCACATATATATATATACATATTCTTCAACAAGTTAAATTAGTACATCTTTCTTTAACAGGGAAGCATATATGCTAGTTCTTTCCCAAATACTTACAATCTTGAGATGCACTTATTAGAGGTCTCAGGAAATAAAAATGGAATGAAACACCTCTTTCAATATCATAAGAGCGGCACACATATATCTCCAACTGAATGCTAGCTACCCCATAATGCTTTTTGTTGGTGGATATACCTCTTCAGGAACCAGTATGTTAATAATAGTCAAATTAATTAACATTTAATGGAAAGCGTTAGATAAGAATCGATTAAACTTATATTGGTAGTCCAGTTTGGCTTTAGCTTACTAATTATTAGTAGACTGTTAGTATTTGGTTGATGGATCTATTGAGTTCTTTGATCTGCTCAGACTCCAAGAAAACACAAATATATCAGTCTTCTGTTGATTAAATAAATGAACCTATATGAAATGAATTAGTGACACTGGAGAATGAAATGATTATATACCAAGGAGTAAGGATAATTACACTAAGATTCCAAGTAAAAGAATTTATATCAAACAAGCGTTAATGAGTTATCGATGATATTTTTCACTTATCAACAATTACGTTTTCACTTGTCAATTGTATCATCAACAATTCATTCAGACTTGGCTTGACTGATGTTAATTCATTGCAACCTCGATGTGATTGTCCGTATGTATTATGTAATGGTTTATCTAAATGTTTTTCTGTGCCTTCAACAGTTTATATTATTGACCTCAATGTGTTTGAATATATGTGTGTAGTGAAGCCATGGGAAGGTAATTAAATTAAGGGTGATTGTAGAGCAATGGGTTAGGTCAGGTATAGCTAGAGAGGTTAACCGCGGCTAATTAAGATTAAATATTATAATGTGAGCTGACTTTCCAGTATTCTCCACTACTTACATATATTTGTCTATGCAAATTCTGACGTTGAATTCCTAATTAATCTTTATTTCACCCAATTGGGAAACTGAGGCCGTACCATGCTTTGATTACACAATATTATTAATTCGTCATTGCCACTTCATTATCCAAACGCAGAATAAAATGAATTTGATTCCATGAAGCACTTAATAATTTGCTTTCAGGAATAGGAATATGCTTCCAATTATATCCCATAGATTTGCCACCAGCACCCCAGTATTGCCTCAAGTCGATTGTTTGTCATTTGTATATAAAAGTTGTCAATTTTATCTATAATATCACTTTTTAATGAGGGTATTAGATGTGAAAGACAATGAGAGTGGGAAAAGTTATGAAATTAAAAATCATAAAGGAATAAGATATCTTATATTAAGAATTAAAATATATTTATTAACTATATACGTATTATGTTTAAAACGAGTAGCATCTTATACTAGCTTGCACTGCCTTAATTTGATTTAATCTTCTTTAAAAAATAGATTTGACGCTTCAATGCTCTTTCATTTAATGATACCAATGAAATTCATGGTTTGTGTTTCTTTATTATTTTGTATAGAAGGGTAAAATATGAAAATAAATATTAAATACTCTAGATATTAGAAGTCAAGTTAAACGAAAATAGATTACATTATGGACTGGAGGAGTACTTTAATGAGACTCACTATCATCATCGTCATGTTTCTCGTGTAATTCAATGTTACAGTGCTTTGTATGATATTAAATAGGCTAATTAAGGGTGTTGTTTAAGTTATTGGAAATATATAATAAGTTGATGGACATATATAACTGAAGCCTTTTTATTTAAGTGTATAGACCTTCCTCTTTGAGTGAATAAGTAGAGGCTTTTTGAGTCATCAACCCTTTTTGCGATGAACATTTAAACTAACTACTTTTCACGTAAGATTGTGGGTGGTCAAATTGTGCTGTATGTAAAGATAAAATCTTGCTATGATGTTTCCTTTATCTTAACATTAATTTCTGTGATATAATTAAACTTATTGTGATGGCTTTATATATAAATAGAAGTTTCCTATTCAGTATAAAATTATTGAACCAAAGGCATCATTTCACTGCTTTTGGTTCAAAATCATTTCATGCTATACGAAGTATATCTGAATACCCCCCCCCCCCCCCCCCGGTAAATTTTCTGAAGAAATTAATTATCTTAATGAATATATTCAATTTTTTTAAAAGCATATATGATATTGCTAAACATGGCCATGACGACATTGTTGAGAATATTTAAGGATATTTTAAGGATATAGTGTGTCTGTGTGTGGGGACATCAAAGAGTAGTTGGAAATAAAGATTCCACCCTCCTACCACCAACATATTTATATATGTGTACACCTATATGTATGAACACACACATATTATATACATACAAAAATGAAGCTATGGCTGATTAATGATAACAAAGTCAGTCAGTTATGAAGCTTAATTAAATGAGAACAACTGATCTAGTTGTCGTTATGTGCAATATATAATATCATTTTAATTATGTTGATTTTAAGCTGTCGACTACTTTAATTATAACAATACTAATTAAAATATTATAGCTCCATTGATTTCCTTTTTTTAATTTGCATAAAAAAATTATGGTTGTGCCCTACTTAATTAATAATGCATCCCACATAGAGTGATTAATTAAACATAACCACGTTTTGGTGGACTCTTTTATTTTTAATGGTGTATTGTCGTTTTTGCATGATGAGACCAAAGTGATAATAATAAGAAAGTATATCAGAGTCTACTTTAAGATTGTTAAATGTTTAAACGTGAGAGGATTTCAGCTCACTTTAAACAGAGTCAAGTTTAATATATAAGCAATACTATTTTATATCTTTGATCTAAGAACTATTTTGTCATAAGAATTTTATTTTTAAGTTAGATTTTATATTCAAGACATTGGATAGCATATAATAAAGTGCAAGGCTCGTAAATTTGAGTTTCAAGACTTTAGGTTGAGATGTGGTATCAAGATCCACCTCTAATGGCCCGCCTATAAACCTGTATTTAACGAAAATATTTATCAAACTTCATTGCGAATGCAATAATACTGCCACTTGACTCTTCTAATTGCAAAATGCATGGGGAAAATAACTTTTCTTTTTTCAATCGTCATAATCGTAGGGTGATTTTGATAAAAGTACAACTAATACTTGAGTAGGAAAATACTTCCTACTCAATTAAGCGTGATGTGGCCTCACAAATTAAAGAATCCAAAATGCAAGAGCTTTTAAAAGAGAAATCAATAATAATGCAGAAGTTTCATGTTGTTAGTTAAACTAGTCTTAAATGCTCACAATTTAGATAAAAAAACCTTTACCTTTTTTTATTCTTGTCAATTTCTTATTTAGTTTATGGAAGAATGCCTGTGTTCTTTCTTGATGCGTTTAATTGTATTTGGGAAATGAGCTTTCCTTCTTCTTCTTCTTTTTTTTTTGTTTGTTTAAAAAAAAATTTCTTCCCCATTCTATTTTTCATTCATTCTTCATCAATCGTAGCTAAGAATGATTGTATTTCTTTTTTATTTATTTATTTTTTTTGTGGTTTTTTTTTTTGGGTGGGGGGGGGGGGGCACCGATTGATTTGGAAATAGAATGTAAGCATGGAGGAAACAATATCACAATATGCCAAAATTTAGGCCCAAGTCCAGTCAGACTTTTAGGCCTTTGTCTGGTCAGCCTACAGTTGCCACCGCCCACTTGTAACATGACCCATCCAAAACTACTCCCCCACTAATTTTGAACAAGTCCATGGTCTAATCAACAAACCTGTACAATTTTTTAATGAGTTTCTTTCACTAGATAATTTTATCTAATTAAATATATTTAATTTTCATAAATACTTTGTAAGTGAGTTGAGTCATAAGGACTCGTTAGAATTAGGACATGCATATGGGGAAAGAAACCCTCATTTTCCTTCCGCCCCTCTTCTTTCATAGTTCCTCTTTATAATCATCAGTTAATAATTGAATGATCCAGATTTAGCTCTATATCAAATACTTGATTATGTGCTCTTTATTATAGCATTAAGTTATTTACATCAAAATTCATAAACTTGCATATAATTAATTATGTTTCTGTTTATAATTTAGCATTTTGATTACAAATTAATAAAATGTCCAACTGAGCCATTCAATTGTTAATTTAATGGTTATAGAGAGAGAATATGAGAGGAGATGAGGGAAAGGAAAATGAGGGTTCCTCTCGAGTCCGCATTCAGTACCCATTACAATGATGAGAAATCATTTTTCATCTCTGAAATGAAATTTGAACCATCTAAAATTTGAAATGGATGATCCATATTCAAAATTTTTAATTGACTACTTTTTCAATGATAAATATAGTTTTTAAAAAAATGATAGTTATAAAATTCTTTATTTTTTATTTTGTATCTATTAAAATAAAAAAGTATTATAAAAATTAAAATAAATAAAATTAAATTTGGATAAATCAATTAAATCTCAATGGTCCAAAATAAGATGAGAAACACATTACTCATCTTTGTGATGAGTATGAAATGTGAATCCGTTCCTCTCCCATGGGCTCAAAGAATGCTTGTAAATATACATATGTATCATCTACCAACAATATTTTTATATCAGTATAGATATTTTTTTTTGGCACTGAATAATATGAACCCATAGCCTTTAGAGTTATGAGCTAACAACTTAACAAATTGGACCGACCGCTCATTTAAATACATCTCCTTCTTGAAAATGCTAGGTTTGACTCTCCTATATCATGTTTAAAGTGATGGAGAGATGATCATGAATATTGTAATGTCCTAATGCTTCGTTATTTAAATTCGCCTGTTAAACCGTCCATTACACAACACAGAGATAGAAGGTATCCGGCTCTTATAAAACCAACTTTAATTCCTCTCATTAACCAACATGAGAATTCACAATCCATTCCTTACAGCCTAGCGTCCTTGCCAATTATTAAGGGCCTATTTAGATTAGTTTTTGGAGAATAGTTTCTGAGAAAAAAGCTGAAAAAGTGATTTTTTCAGCTTTTCTGAAAAAGCTGAAAAAAATAGCTTTTGATGAAATTAGAGTGTTTGGATGGTTGTCGTGAGAATAGCTTTTTCTATGTGTAAATTACTAAAAAGGATATAAGTTTAATGTGTTAGGAAAGAGAGAGAATAAGGGCATTATAGTATATTTCTACATCGTAATTCGCGAAAAAGCTGAAAAAAGTAGCAGCCTGTTTGGATTAACTTTTAGAGAATAGCTTCTGGGGAATAGCTTTTTTCAGCTTTTCTGAAAAAATGGCTTTTGATAAAATGAGAGTGTTTGGATGGTTGTTGTGAGAATATATTTTTCTATGTATAAATTACTAAAAAGGACATAAGTTTAATGTGTTGGGAAAGAGAGAGGATAAGGGTATTTTTGGTAGATCATTATGACATGTGTAATGATGGCATTTTTTACATCGTATTTCGTGCAAAAGGAGAAAATTGTAGCTTATTCAAAACCTAGGTTTTGGCCACAAAAACCTAGGTTTCCAATCCAAATGGGTTTTTCACATTTTTTCAAGTGTTTGGCTTACCTTTTTTAAAACCTAGGTTTTGAGTCCAAACCTAACCTAGGTTTTGAATCCAAACCTAGGTTTATCAAAAAAAAGTGTTTAGCTACCATTTTTTAAAACCTAAATTTTGGTGAAAAAATTGCTTATTTTGCCTCACCCGTACTAAGTCAATTAATCCATATGAATGTCTAATCTCTAGTTTGCATTTTGTAAGGAGTAAGGACCCATCAAGAAAGAAGACTCGTTCATTCTACAGAGTTAATATTCAAAATCATCAATTAACTTCGAATAATTCAACCAAGATGTCGGTTCTGATGGAATCATGTCTTAATTTAATTAGCTGATTATTTTTATTTGTCCAGCAATTACCTGGGTTGAAAAATGGACGGAATTATGTTCATACAAAATCTAAAACCGAATCCTTCCCAACAACTCCCAACACTCGTAAAATCATTTCGATGTAAATTAATAACATAATTAAGCAACCCAACGCACCCATGAACTACACAACATCTATACATAACTCAATGTAATTATCTTCCTCTTTTGTTTTGTTTGGAGATCAGACAATAGATTAGTCTTATTCAGCAAAAACAAGTAACCATGTGTACAAGTATAACAAGTTGTTTCCTTACAAAGTCTCAAATTAAACCGAAATTAGTAAAACAGAGCACCTCTGTTTCCGGCTAGAGAGAGACTTACTCTAAAAATCCTCCTGAGCATAAAAGTCAATAATCTCCTTCAGATTAAGGCTAAACAAAGATGAAGAATCGTTGTGCAAGAGCCACAACATATGCTCAAACAAAATAGCATCCACGTCCACAAAAATCGCACCTTTATGAAAATCCCTTACCTCCCTTTTCGTCATGGTCTCTATCAAAATCCGAAATGGGTATTCCTGCAAAACAAAAGGCTCAACAAGAAAAACCCTCTTCTCTTTTCCGACAACAACCGTCACGGGACCGTCGGATTCGTCGAAGACGCCGTCGGCGAGGGGCCGATAGCCGAGGCGGGAACTAGTGGATCGCCGTCTGATCAAAGTCACCGTCAAGACCAAGCAATCCATGAGGAAAAAAGGTTTTAAGATTTGGTGGCAGAACTAGGAAGAGAAAGATTATGGAGGAAGAAGGTGATTTATAAAATGGAGAGAGCGTGATAGTGATAATGATAATGATATTGAATAGGCCAAGTGACCAGTGAAGGAGAGAGACGGGTATGTGAAATTGTAATGGAGCTTTGCTTAGAAGAAAGTAGCCGTTGGACTAATACAGAGAAGGAATAGTATGGAAGCGCGTGAGATAGTGGTTGGGCCGTGAATATCAGCGAGTGGAGTGGCGCGTGAGGGAAGGAAGCTTCGGGCTTTGCCGTCCGAGTCTCCCAGAAGCAATTACGCATCCAGTCCAGATTCTTTTAACACTGTATGTCATCCTAATTATAATTATAAGATTAATTTGATTTTTTTAGAAATTAATGATATAATATTAACCACTTTTAACGGCTTATATTTATATTTTTTCTTTAAAATTAATTTATTTTACTTATAAACTAACCTATAAATTAATTACATATAACATATATTATAATTTAATGATCTAATTTTCTTCCTTAACCTTCACAGAAAAAAAAGTTAAATTGATCTTGTAACTAGTACCGATAGGATAGCATATCTTTCGAATCCCTCAACAGTATCCATCCTACCCCTCCAATTGATGTGAATGATCTTAAAAATATGCTCTTATAACTTTTTAAAATTACATATCTCTTTGATTTATTGTAATAATTAACAGTTCAGATTTTGATTTTGAGGGATTAAAAAAAAACAGATATGCATGTGTGATGTGTCCCAAGGGTCAAAATCAGTGTACAGTCATGTGTTTGTTTGGCAGCTTGTATGGGCCATTCCACTTTCCACATCGTAATCCTAAGTAAGTAGCATTAACGTCCACATCACTTACATCCTCAACGGCAATATAATATAATTACCTTATTGCTTGTTTATTACTGTATTAGTATTATCATTAACACTGCCATAAGTAGGCGTCGTTTTATGCATTTAGACGGCCATTAAATATTGAGAAAATAAATATGATGGAAATTAAATAATATTGATATTTGTTGTCTTTTTGAGTTCGAAACCCACCGCGAATCCGGTGAACATTTGAAAGCCCGCTCAATTAAATTTTTAAATGGATGGCGTGTGTGGATAATTGCATGGAATGAGAAGCAAGTATAGATTAAGTAAAGAAAAGTATGTATGATTAGGATGGTTAAAACGCGTTAAAGCAGTCGAATGCATTAGGCGTGTGAGCAGTTGGAGAGACATGAAATGCGGTTGAAGGAAGAAACGAAATGTGATAAAGTGGAAGTTGGGTGTGAATGGGATGAATAACGTGCAAATGCCTAAAACCACAAATGAGTTTGAATTATTGTAGCCTCTAATAGGTCAAAGCTTCGTACCTGTGTCCATGCTTCCTTCCGTCACGTGCCAACCACCACATCATGTGACCAATTGATAAGACTATTATAAGCACCTCCCAAAAAAATAGCCTTCCAAATCTGGGTTTGCTTATAATCTTATCAAGCTGTCTCATTCTCAAACTATTGATCTCAACCAAAACTGGCCAAATCCAAACTCTACTTTCCCTCTATCGGTCAATTGTTTGGTAATTGTCAATATGCAAGGGGACTTGAGTCTTTCACGGAAAGCATAATTAGTTCCGCAGTCGCATGAGAATATATCATAAAATTGGCGACTGCACCAGGTATAGTTACACTTCACATTCTTTCAAGCATTCCTATGTGTATTTACATTATTACAAATCAAAATGAATAGATAGAGGAGGATGAAGCAAAAATTCCCTATGAAAAAGAAAAAAGACAGAGTTTAACAAAGGACTCTACTATGATCTGTAATCAACATATGTTGGCATTTCAGAACAAATCTTGACCCACCTACACCAATTATCATCACCTATTTACCCTCATTCTGTACAGTTAAATCTATACAAAATACCCAAAAAAGGCGTCATTGTTGTGGATGTCATGGGTGATGATCCCACTGTTTATTATAAATGGGCTGGCTAATGCCTGATACTACTGTTGAATCCAGGCTCAGATCGAGTTTCATCCCAAGACCTAGATTTAGTTCTATTCTTAGGACCATGCAGATCAACATAAGAAAAAGAACGACTTGAAGCCCCATGAGACGTGGCACTGGTTGGTGTCACAGATGGTGCATTCTGGGGCGTTGCTAACGAGGAAGGCCCCGATTTCCCCTTTGACATCGACTTTTGGTTCCCGTCCATACGGTAGGTACCCATAATGAGCTGTTCATAAAAAGTACAACAGGTCAATAAAGCTATACTTTTCTTTCTTCTGCTAATCAAAGAGAGGCAGATGAAGGTGAATCTGGATGAGTTTTTTACGCCGCCCGGAGTAATACCTGTATCTGTGATGCTGCAATTAGCCTTCCAGAAACACTACCAGCCACAATACTTCCATCATCCCTCACAAGAGTGATAGATAAACCGCTTGTTCTATGACCACCGTCTTCAGATGGAGAGCAAGTCACTGATAAACTTGAAAGCGTATATTGACCCTGAAAAACAAATGACATCAAATGAAGAAATAACCATAATTGTCTCGAAATATTTATAACCCCCCAATGTCAAAAATAGACATACAACATCTCAACTCATAGTAAGTAATATTTTATACAATGCCAACTTCAAGAGATTGGTAAACTAGGTCAGTTGGCCCCGTCTTTAAGAAAACGGTACTAATGCGATTATAGAATTTGAAACCGTTATTAAACTACATGCCCGTTAGCAATTGAGAAAGAGAGGGAAAATATGAGAAACAGAATGAAAGAAACTAACAAGAAATGGAGATTCCACACATCACATGAAACCGTTAACAAATAAGGAAACCATAAATGGGAAAATAAATGTTAAACCAGAGAATGATGAGCTTAAGTAAGAATTAAATCAGTGCTATACAATAAATTCTATTGCAATATCTAGTTTAGTTTCTTTTTTCCTTTCAGTTTAGACTCCAAGAAGGTCAATGCCTAACAGAACTGATATTAGGAAGCTTCTACGAATAGTTGCAGAGTACTGTACACACAATCCCAAAAGAGGAGACGGATTTTTTTATTTTTTTTGATAAAAGACAAAATGATATTAATAACCATAAAAAGTTTTACAACAACGAAAATGAAAGCGAACTAAAACGTAACAAATCAAGCCTATTTAGATAAGTTGAAGAAACAGTAACTACATTAAAAGCAGTAAAACCTTGAAGCAAGGAATGAATGTCTTGAAGCACCACATTAATGTTGTCTGATTGGATTATGGATCTGGAGATGAATGATTTCTCTAAGCACCAAATATTCAGTGTTCCATTATTGCAGTAGAGATACATTCTGTGCTTTATAATCCATAGAATTAAAGCTCGAAGACACTTGTAATAGAACCATAAATCATCTGAATATTGTTTCTTCCAAATAAATTGATGAAGAATTGAACCTTCCAAACATATCTGTGCATAACAGCCTCTGAATTTTCTTTGGTCTCTCATTTTGTGCATAATGATCTTCCAGTCTCGAGAATAAAATTCATCAATGCTCATTAATGTAGATTTCTTCAAGGTTATCCTATTAGTCTTTGGTGGATCATTGGAATGAAGCATCATAAAAGAAAGACTGCCTTGAATTTCTTTGATGACTTTCGATGGAGGATCGATATGTCCATTATGAAGTGCAATATTCCTTTTATACCAAATGGTATTAATAAGAGTAATAATGCCCTTTATCATACTAGTTTCACCCTTCTTGTGCAACAAGCATATGGTATCTCTAATCCATGATTTAAACTCTGAGAAGGATGATGGCTGAAATTGAATTGAAAAGCTACCAAACCAAATCGTTTCTAGCCCTAATTAAATCTCTAAACTTAGTTTACCAGCATTGCTTCCACGGATGCTTTTATAAAAACACCACTTTTACCAGCACAAAACTCTTCCCTCACAAATTCCTTTCATCAGTAGTTCACTTTAAGTACCGACTAATTATTGCAGCTGATTAGATGTAGATATATTGCTCCAAGATGGATGGTGCGATTTAATGAGATGTAGACTGCAAAAGGTCTAGTCCATTTCAGTTTTAAATTTTAACCAAACCATTTTCATAAAGTCAGTGCAACTATAAATAATTCCTTCATACGGTTGATTTGGAGTCCAATCCGAGGACACCTAGGGAAATAATACCAATGGCAAAAAAAATGCTTTCCTTCTTCCCTAGAAATGTTTCCATTAAGGTTTTTTAAAAATGTATGCTGCAACATCCCTCCCATACCGCAGAAAAAAGCATGTAATAGAGAAATCACGAAACCACTCGACAGTATAAAGATGGGAATAAAATCTACTTCCAGCAGATATTCAAGATAGTAAATGGTTATTCCATCACCAAAAGTCACAGACACTCAACATAGTTCTGATGATGTCCACTTTCGAATTCAAAAAAAAAACCAACATCTATTTAATTTCATGTTCCATTCTTTGAGCAAAGAGTATATTATTGTTAAATTCACATTACATTAGATCGTATTCTTATATCAAATGACATTTTTCCAATGCCTGACAATATCAAGTCTTATTGACTCATTGTAGACAGTAATTGAATACTCAAGTCATTCTACAATAATATAAGATATACCTCTAATTTCACTGTACCACCAGCCGAAGTCAGTGGTCGAATATGGGCCATGCTGAGTGTACCATTAGCAGAAATAATGCTCACTGAACTTGAACGTGACCCTTCTTCACAAAAGGACCAAACCTTTGCTGCAACGTCCTAAAACAAAAGGGAGCATCACAGTGTTTCAGTTAAAGTTCATTGTCAAATGCATGCAAAAGGGACATAACATTGGCCTTAACTCATCTCGATTCGTTAACTTCATTCCCTTTCAGACACACTAATTACCGTATGTTTCAGTTAGGAGGATGGGGAACATTTGGCAAGAATACCAACAAAGGTTTGCAACTGAGATTACCCGTAATACTAGTTGATAAAAGAGAGTAATTCTTGCAAGAGCAATGGCTAATGAGAGACTAGTCAGTTAGCCAGCTTACCTCCCCAGGTTGCAACAAGATGATATGTGGAGTAAATGAGCCCCCGGAAATTCCTGGTAATGATAGAAACAGACAAGAAATCTGAATCAGATCCACATAAAAAGAAGGGGGAAGTAAAAGAAGGATGGAAGAAAGGAAGAGTGATACGAAGATTAAGCGAGGGCTTTGTATGCTTATTTTGAGCGCCGGGGGGCCTCCCCCTGGGATCTGTAACAATGGGAGCATGTTTCCTGGGACGGCCTCTCTTTCTCTTGAGGGGCCTCAAAGCAGAGGAGGGACCTTGGTTAAGAGAAATGGTTCCTACTGGTTGGGGAAGCGGAACAGGAGGAGGAGGAGGAGGATGGTGTTGTGGTGGAGGGGACATGTCCTTGGGGGAGAAATTGAGGTCAACAGAGGAAGAATTGGACGAATTTGGAGGAGGAGGAACAGGCATATTGAGAGGTGGCCGCAGCCATTGCCGAGGATCCATCGCAGAAGACGAGGGAAATGGAGGTTTCTTGGGATTCACAGACCAATCTAATCTTCTTGAAACCTACTGTGGCGGAGAAAGAACGAAAGAAGAAGAAGAAGAAGAAGAAGAAGAATGGAAACTGGACTCTGGAGAGTGAGAGTGAGTGTTGCGGGATTTCAAACTAACTTGTAATGACGAGCCAACCCCCAAATTCTTCCCTCAATCTTTTTCCCGGGCTTTTCCAATTTAGCCCTATGTTTTTAATATTCCTTTTATCCTTTTTATTTATTCTTTGAGACGTTTGGGCTCTCCTATGGCGTGTTTTTAAGTGTGGGAGAACAAGGGGCTAGGCTTTTTTCTTAGAGAAAATCACAATGAGGTCCCACGTAAAGCATTTAATCATAATTAGGTCCCAAACAATCATCAAATTACATTGAAGTCCCAAGGGACCTCATTGTAATTAAATGGAAGTTGTCAATACCAGCCACGTGAGTTGTCAATGCACATAAAACAGCTGGTATTGACAACTATTGAATTGACAACTCATTAAGCTGCGATTGACAACTCTTTTTATGTGTATTAACAACTCACACGGCTGGTATTAACAACATTGAATTGACAACCCATTGACAACTATTTTAGGCATAGTAACAACTCAATGGGCTGGTATTGACAACTCAATTTAATTACACCTAAGTCCCTTGGGACTTTAATGTAATTTGATGATTGTTTGGGACCTAGTTGTGATTAAATGCTTTATGTGGGACCTCATTGTGATTTTCCCTTTTTCTTATTCATCTAATCAATTAGGGTGTGTTTGGATGAACTTCTGGAAAAGTGACTTATATATAAGTCAAACTGAAAATAAGTCAGATTGTGTAATGAGATTTATGTTTGGATGAACTGTTAAAAATATGACTTATAAGTCATAAGTCATATTGTGTAATGAGATGTATGTTTGGATGGACTTTTGAAAAAATGATTTATATTTGGGTTAGTTGTGATTGGATGTGTAAAATAAGTTAGAATTGTGAGATCCACCTCTGTAAGTGACTTATAAGTCATAAGTCATAAGTTGAAAAAAAAACTTATAGGGCTTGTTTGGCTGGACTTATTCCAGCCAAATAAGTCCTTATTTTCAAAAATAAGTACTTATTTTCAAAAAAGTTGTTTTGAGTATGTTTGTCTCGACTTATAAAAATAAGTAACTTATAACTTATAAGTCAAAATAAGTATAAGTTCTTTTTTTCAACTTATGACTTATGACTTATGACTTATAAGTCACTTTTTTTGTGGACCCCACAATTATAACTTATTTTACACATTAAATCACAACTAACCCAAACATAAGTCACTTTTTCAAAAGTCTATCCAAACATACATCTCATTACACAATATGACTTATGACTTATAAGTCATTTTTTAACAGCTCATTCAAACATAAATCTCATTATACAATCTGACTTATTTTCAGTTTGACTTATCTATAAGTCACTTTTTCAGAAGTCCATCCAAACACACCCTAAGTATAAGTACTTATTTTTTAAAATAAGGACTTATATGGCTGGAATAAGTCCAGCCAAACAAGCCCTTAGTAAATTAAATACCTACTACTTCTTTTTTTTTTATATATTAAATCCCTACTACTTCTGGCAAAACAAAAAAAAATTAAATTCCTACTTGATGGGGAGATGATCAAGAATATCATAACCTCCCACCGTTTTTGTTTTTGAAATTGTTCAAGAGTGTGTTTGGATGGAGAGAAAACTTAGAAGAGGAGAAAAGTACGGGAGAAAATGAAAAAAAAAAAATTGATTTTATCTTGTTTGGATTGAAGGAGAAAAGTAAAAAAAAAAAATGAGATTGGTCCTGCAGGTTTTTCTACTAATTAATTTTCTCCCCAACACATTAGGGAGATTTTGGGGAGAAAACTACTTTCATCACCATTCTCCCAATCCTAGCCTTTTCCTTTGTCCAAAAAAAAAATCTTACCCTTTTCCCCTACAGAGTGACTCCACTGAATACTTTGTCCCTCCATTTATTTCCCTGTTTTTTGTTTTTTTTCCCGCCATCACTTTATTCCTCTATGAGTCCTCTATATTGTACTCCCTCCGTCCCATAATATAATGACCAATTTTTTGAATGATATTGTCCCATAATATAAGGTCTTATTTAACTTTGTTTTAGTAATAAATATAATTTTTTCCCATTTTACCCATACATTAATTTTTTCACACATTCTCTTTCATTTTCCTTTCATAATTACCCTCTCTCTTATTCATTTATAAATAAGGTTAATATGATATATTTTCTATACATTTATTGTTTTTAACTAACTCTAACTAATTTTTTAGTAACCCGCAATTCAGTTAAAAAGACATTATATTGTGGGACAGAAGGAGTATATAACATATATATAATTATATTTATATATATATATACCAGCTTCATAAAAAAGTAATCAGTATTTGGTTGGAATATTTTATATATATATATAAATTATATTTTGTAATTCAATCTTTTAAAATAGCTATTAACTTATTATACTAGCTTTCTTAACAAACTATTTTATGAATATTAGTCACGTCACATGTATTTCCTCTTTTATTAATAATATTTTTATATAAATTATAAATAACTTATAAGGTTTCAATTTCGAGTTTTTGTATATGTAAAAACGTCTTTAAAAAAACTATTCTCAATTAGACTTAACACTATTTAAAAATTAAATCTAATTCAATTAGAGAATCATACAAAAGAAAAATTATTTACTTCTGTCATTGTAATATATTAATTTTTATTTTTTAAACAATTTTATTGTGTAAGGTTATATACTTTTCTTAATATTTTCTGGAGAAAAATGGATGGTGTTTATTTTTATTAGAATTTATTTTTCACTGTATTATTTAAATAAATAGATTAAAATTAAATAAGGTATACTTGTCATCATAAAAATCATTCATTTTCTCCCCATCCCCTCCTTTTCTCCCTTCTATTCAAAATTTCAAACACACCGTGGGAGAATATTATCTCCCTACTTTTCTTCTCCCTCTATTTTCTCCTACCCAACTTTTCCCTCTAACCAAACATAGTGTAAGGGTTCATTATACGGTATAGAGATAGAAGATGTCTAATTCTTATTATAAGACCGTCTTTTATTTTTCTCATAAGCCGATGTGAGAATTTATACTCTATTTATAAATTAATTCATATGAACGTCTCACTCTTGGAATTGTCCAATATCACTTGACTGTAACAGCGATCTCATCATTGTTTGTCTTGCAGGTGACTTTGAATGTCTATCTGTAGTTTGCACTTTGTAAGGAGCAAGGACCCATAAAAAAAGAAGACAAATTCATTCTATAGAGTTAATAATCAAGATCAATGAACTTTGAATAATTCAAGCAAAATGTCGGTTCTGATGGGACTATGTCTTAATTTAATTAGTTGTTTTATAATTTGTTCAGCAATTTTTTTTATAAAAGATAAAATGATATTAATAACCATAAAAAGTTTTACAACAATGAAAATGAAAGAGAACAAAAACTTAACAAATCAAGCCTATTTAGATAAGCTAAAGAAACTGTAACTACATTAAAAGCAGTAAAATCCTTAAGCAATGATTGAATGTCCTGAAGCACCATATTAATGTTGTCTGATTGGATTATGGATCTGGAGATGAATGATTTCTCTAAGCACCAAATATTTAGTGTTCCATTATCGCGGTAGAGATGCATTCTGTGCTTTATGATCCATAGAATTGAAGCTCGAAGTCACTTGTAATAGAACCATAAATCATCCAGATTTTGTTTCTTCCAAATAAATTGATGAAGAATTTAACCTCCCAAACATATCTGTGTGTAACAGCCTCTGAATTTTCTTTGGTCTCTCATTTTGTGCATAATGATCTTCCAGTCCTGAGAATAGAATTCACCAATGCTCATTAATGAAGATTTCTTCAAGGCTATCCTATTGGCCTTTGGTGGAGCATTGGAATGAAGCATCATAAAAGAAAGACTTCCTTGAATTTCTTTGATGATTTTCGATGAATGATCGATATGTCCCTTATGAAGAGCAATATTTTTTTTATACCAAATGGTATTTATAAGAGTAATAATACCCTTTATCATAATAGTCTCACCTTTCTTGTGCAACATGCATATGGTATCTCTAAGCCATGATTTAAACTTTGAGAAGGATAATGGCTGAAATTGAATTGGAAAGCTACCAAACCAAATCGCTTTAGCATAGGGACAATGGATGAAGAGATGGTCAAGGATTTCTTCACATTTACATCCAAAAAGACATTCACCCGAGACATTGAGATGGTGTTGCTTCCAAATTTCAAAAGATAGAATGGCATTATGTAGCAGTTTCCAAATGAATAGTAAATTCTCATATGGAAGAGAAATTGACCAAAGAAATTTCCAAAATGGATCATGAGAGTGATTCATGGAGAATAAGTTTGAAGCAATTAAAAGCTAACCATCTTTAACCATATATATACCACTTGTGTTTCCACTCCAGAAAACTTGATCTCAATGTGAGGTGATAGACAAAGGTAGATTAGATATAACATTTGCAATGGAATGGGAATAGAGTCTATGCAACAAAGGAAGGTTCCACTGAACCGACTGTGAGCTGGGTTGAAAATGGGTGGAATTGAGTTCAAACAAAATCCAAAACCCAATCTCCCCCAATATTCATTGTTAAGAATTTACTTTGACTCCTAATATATCATTGAGTAGGGATATTTAAAATAGCTCCCAATAACTCGTAAAATCATTTAGATGTAAATTACATAATTAAGCAACCCAACGCACCCATGAACTACAAAACATCTACATTCTCGATATGATTATCTTCCTCTTTTGTTTTGTTTGGAGATCAGACAATAGATTAGGCTCATTCAGCAAAAGCAAGTAACCATGTGTCCAAGTATAAAAAGTTGCTTCCTTTCAAAGTCTCGAATTAAACCGAAATTAGTAAAACAGAGCACCTCTGTTTCCGGCAAGAGAGACTTACTCTAACAATCCTCCGGAGCATAAAAGTCAATAATCTCCTTCAGATTAAGGCTAAATAGAGATGAAGGATCGTAGTGCAAGAGCCACAACATATGCTCAAAACCAAATAGCATCAATTTTCGCCATCATCTCCATCAAAATCCGAAATGGGTATTCCTGCAAAACAAAAGGCTCAACAAAAAAAACCCTCTTCTCTTTTCCGACAACAACCATCACGGGACCGTCGGAGTCGTCGAAGGGCCAATAGCCGAGGCGGGAACTAGTGGATCGCCGTCTAATCAAAGTCACCGGCAAGACCAAGCAATCCATGAAGAAGAAATATTTAAGATTTGGTGGCAGAATTATAAAGAGAAAGATTATGGAGGAAGAAGGTAATTTATAAAATGAAGAGAGTGTGATAGTGATAATGATAATGATATTGAATAGGCCACGTGACCAGTGAAGGAGAGAGACAGGTATGTGAAAGTGTGATGGAGCTTTGCTTAGAAGAAAGTAGCCGTTGGACTAATACAGAGAAGAGACATGAATGAAGCGCGTGAGATGGTGGTTGGGCCGTGAATATCATCGAGTGGGGTGGCGCCCCCCCGGGGGGGAATTAAGTGTTAGATTCGGTTTCTTTCATCCACAACATTTCTAGTGGTATTCTTAGAAAGATTGATCATAGTCGTCAAACCAATATGAATAGTAAGGAGAAAAAGTCATGGGCGATAAAAAGTAAGGAGAAAAAGTGATTCGAAACTTCCCCACTTAAATTTCGTCCATTTAGACAAAATCATGTTGTTTTATTAAAAAAAAAACTACTCCCTCCGTCCCATATTATAATGTCTTTTTAACCGAATCATGGGTTCCCAAAAAACTGTTAAAATTAGTTAAAAAGCAATAAATATATGGGAGACACAACTTGGTTTCCAGAAATACCCTTATTTGTGGAAGAATAAGAAAGATGTTAATAACAAAAAGGATGAAAGATAATATATGGGGAATAAATAAAGTGAGAGAGAAATGTTTTGAGAGAGAATAAAATATACAAGGAGGGAGAAAATGCATCACTGTAAATTTATTTATTTGCTTTGATAAGAGTGTCATATCTCTCTTCTCTCATAAAAATAAAGTTGAATCAATTTTTCATATGATACATTTATTAAGGGTAGAATTGGAAAAAATGCATTTATTATCCACATCAACTCAAATAAGACCTTATATTATAGGACAAGGTCATTCGAAAAATTGGACCTTATAATATAGGACGGAGGGGGTATAATTTAACAAATTTTTCGAAACAAAGACTTTCTATTTTACAAAAGTCTTACAAAATGGGTCAAAATCTAAGTGGAGAAGTTTCGGTCGGTAGAAAATTATACCTCCCATAACATTTTGAAATTGTATCTTCCTTTCATTTGTTGTAGTTAACAGTTCAGAGCTTGATTTTGAGGGATAAAATAAAGGGAAAATTAATTATAAGTCCAGTGTAAGGAACTTAATTGAGATGAGGTCCTATGAAATCATGTACTTAATTTCAAACCCCTGCCAGGAAGTTGTTATTGCCTGCTCATTAAGTTAATATCGGCAGGCCAAACAGTTATCGTCTAGTCAAAAGGTGTTACTGATCCATAATTAAATTCCTAGTCATTGACAACTTTTAACCCTGTGATAACAATTTTTTGGCTTGATGATAACAATTTGGAGCCTGATGATCACAACTTTTTAATTCTTGTTCTTTTTTTATCTGAAACTTTTGTTCAGTGACAATTTTTAAGCTACCGATAACAGATTCATTAGACTAGTAATTAATTACTTAATTTCGTAGGACCTCAACTTAATTAAACTCCTTACATGTACTTGTAATTAATTTTTCTTAAAATAAAAGATATGTATGTGTCCAAGGTCAAAATCAGAGTACCGTCATGTGTTTGTTTGGCAGCTCTATGGGCCATTCCACATCCTAATCCTAACCAAGTACAAACCGCATTAATGTCCACATCACTTACATCCTCAACGGCAATATAATATTACTCCTTCTAATCTTTATTATAAGGCATCAACTAACAAATCTTACATACCAATAAAATTAGTTAAAAGCATTAAATATATCTTAAAATTCAAGTGATTTACAATATTATCCCCACTAATTACACTAAACTCTATTACTATTTAATTATTACTCTCTCCCACTACCCCTATTAAATATGAGCATACATGAAAAAAAATAATTAATGCATCTTGGAAACTAACAAGTGCCTTATAAAAAAGACCAAAGAAACTTGTTAGTTGGTGCATTATAATAAGGAGCAGAGGGAGTATTACCTTAATACTTGTTTATTACTGTATTAGTATTGTCATTAACAAAATCATAAGTAGGCGTCGTTTTATGCATTTAGACGGCCATTGAATATTGAGAAAATAAATATGATGGAAATTAAGTAATATTGATATTTGTTGTCTTTTTGTGTTCGAAACCCACCGTGAATCCAGTGAACATTTGAAAGCCCGCTCAACTAAATTTTTGAATGGCGTGTGTGGATAATTGCATGAGAAGCAAATATAGATTAAGTAAAGAAAAGTATGTATGATTAGGATGGTTAAAACGCGTTAAAGCAGTCGAATGCATTAGGCTTAAAAGCAGTAGGAGAGACATTAAACGCTGTTGAAGGAAGAAATGAAATGTGGTCAAGTGGCAGTTGGGTGTGAATGGGATGAATAACGTGCAAATGCCTGAAACCAAAAATGAGTTAGGAATTATTGGAGCCTATAATAGGTCAAAGCTTCGTACGTGTACATGCTTCCTACCGCCACGCGCCAACCACCTCATCATGTGACCAAATTGATAAGATTATTATAGACACCTCCCAAAAAAAAATTGCCCTTCGAAATCTGGGCTTGCTTGTAATCTTATCAAGCTCAAAACTATTGGTCTCACCCAAAAACTGGCCAAACTCAACTATCCTTCCACGTTGGTCCAATGTTTGGTAATTGTCAATAAGCAAGGAGTTTGATTAAACTACCTCAAAAGGGTCCAAAATTCTCATGGACTAATAATAGGAAAGGACATAATTTTACTTTGGAAAGATTGGATTTGGCTTTTGGTAATAAAAAATGGTTTGATTCTTTTCCCTACTGATGCCTTAGCCATAGCTGCATCCGATCACAGCCCGGTTGTTGTTCATACAGAGATGCATAAGCCTACGAAAAGGCAACTTAAATTTGAATCATTCTGGTATAATTTTGAAGACTGTAAGGACATAATCTCTTCTTCTTGGGCCAATACCTTTCGTGGATCCCCTGGATTTAAACTCCAATGCAAGCTTCAATCTACCCTTTCTACTCTCTCAAATTGGAACAAATTTCAGATAGGTAATATTCCTCAAAGGATTAAGGATTTGGAATCTCAACTGAAATCTATGTCTGAAAGAGTCTCCTTAGAGGATATGACATTCTGGAAAGTAGAACCTGAAATTTCATCCCTTAAACATGAGTTGGAATTTCTGTATGATTGTGAGATAAGTCTCTAGTGTCAAAGGGAAAAAGTTAATTGGCATATATCAGGAGAAAGGAACACTAAATTTTTCCACTCTTTTGTTAATCGTAGAAGGCAAGAAATAATATTACAAAGTTGAAAAATGGACAAGGAGATTGGACTTCAGACCCGACTGAAATCTCTGGATTAGCATATGCTTATTTCTCAGATATATTTAATGGTCAGGACTTGCTTTCATTCTCAGAACTTTTGGCTCAAATGTCCTCAATTGAAATTCCTGCATTAAATCAAGAGGACATTGATTTTCTGATGGTACCTATTACAATTCAAGAAGTCCAACAAGCAGTATTTGATCTGCATAAGACTAGTGCTCTTGGACCTGATGGTTTTCATACGGAATTCTTTCAAAGACATTGGGAATTGGTGAAAACAGATATTTTTAAAATGGTTCTTTGTTTTTGGAATTCTGAATTTTTATTGAAGTCACTTAATAGGACTTTGGAATTCTGAATTTTTATTGAAGTCACTTAATAGGACAAACATTACTTTAATCCCCAAATCAGAACATCCTCAAAGTTTTAGGGATTTTAGACCAATCAGTCTGAGTAATGTTGCATACAAAATTATTTCAAAAGTCCTATGTAACAGGTTGAAGCCTGTCTTGTCCAATTTGATTGCTCCCCATCAGAGTGTTTTTCTTAAAGGTCGCTTAATAACTGACAACATTATGCTTGCTTCTGATTGTATGCATCAGATCCATTCTTCAGGTAAAAGTAGGAAAAAACTAGCGGCCTTGAAAATAGACTTTTCAAAGGCATTTGATCGACTGTCATGGCAATTCATTATAGTTTGTCTTCATAGAATGAATTTTCCAGTCAAATGGTTAAGTATGATCTATCAATGCCTATCTACAGTGGAATACTATGTGCAATTAAATGGTCAAGTCATTTTCTCTTTGAATCCAAGCTGTGGTATTAGACAGGGTGATTCGTTATCTCCATACTTATACATTATCACCTCTAATATTTTGTCATGCTTGATTCATAAAGAAGAACTTCTTGGGCGATGGCAGGGCATAAAGATATGTAAGGAAGCGGCTCCAATCTCCCACCTGCTATATGCCGATGATTCTTTAATCTTTTTAGAAGGTAAGCAGGAGAATTTTGAGATTGCAAAACAGACCATTGATCTCTTCTGTCAATGGTTCGGTCAAAAGATTAACAGAGGAAAATCAACTTTGGTTTTCAGTCCTAGTACTACACATGAGGAAAGAACAAGATTAGCTGGACTTTTCCAAATTGGCTTCTCTACAAAATCGGGTAAATATCTAGGGACATGGATAGATCCGGGGAAAAGGAAGAAAGAAATTTACGATCAAGTAGTCAATGCCATTAACAGAAGAACTGCTTCTTGGAAGTCTAGACTACTTTCTCAGGCATCAAGGCTAACATTGATTAAATCTGTATTGTCTGCTGCAAATATTTATCTTCTATCATGTGTCAAGCTCCCATACTATATATGTAACAGAATTGATAGTAGATGTGTGGATTTCTTTTAAGGAAGCACAGATGATACAAAAAAGATTCACCTCTTAAGAAAGGATTATCTATTCAAACCCTCTTCTTCTGGGGGTTTAGGACTGAGACCTACGGAATCAGTCAATAGATCTTTGCTCGCCAAGCAGTTGTGGCGAACTATTTCTGCCCCTTCAGAGTCTCTAGTCGGAGCTACCTTAAAAGTCAAATATATTGACATGTCAAAGGAGGATTTTTATCAAGATCCCTTACAATTCTTCTTGGACTTGGGAAGGTATTTTAAGTAGTCGGGATCTTATTTCACAGAATTTACAATGGAGGGTAGGTAATGGCCTTTCTATTCCAATCAACCACCCCCTATGGTGGCCAATGCAATCAAGATCAATTTCCCATGACTCATGTCAAAAGGTTAGTAATCTAATCATGCATTCTAACATCTCATGGAATCCAGCTCAATGGAACTCATCACTAATCAGGTCATTATACTCTTCAGAAATTGCAAATCATATTCTGGCTTTACCGATTTCTCTCACAGGTAATCATGATGCCATTGTGTGGAAGGGATAATCCAATGGTTGTTATACAATCAAGCAGGGTTTTAATCTTCTAGCAAGGAATGATAATGTTTCAAATCCTTGCCGAAAAATCATCTGGTCTATAAATTTGCCTCCCAAGAATCTGTTATTCATATGGAAACTGATCCATCAAGCAATGCCATCTGGGGATGTTTTACAACGCCATCATTTACAGGTCACAAATCTTTGTCCATTTGGATGTGACACTGTGGAATCTCTTGAGCATCTTTTCTTTTTATGCCCGCTTGCTAGGGCTGCATGGTTTGGTATTCTCTCTATCAAACCTGAATGGAATAATTTTCATTCCTTTAGAGATTAGCTCATGACCTTCTTTATCACTCTTTATAATGATGGTTTAGTAGACACTCTGGAAAGAATCATCATTCTGATAAACCATTTGTGGATGCTTAGAAATACTAATGTGCATAGGGGGTCTCATACCTGTCTGGCTACTATAGTGAAACAAGCTCATCATGCCATCTCTTTTAATCATGTCCTTTTGAACAATAAAAGTTCTGACTTGGTTTCTTCTTCAGCTTCAATTGCATCTATTTCCCTCAGCCTTTCTACAGGGTTAAATGATTGGAGCATCGTCTATTGCAAATTTAAGGACCAATCAGGAATAGGCTGCAAAATGGCACTTCTTTCACGCGCCCATATGATCCAAGCATTCTTATGGAAAAAGGATAAGAGCAAAGCATCATGTTTTCAGTTGAGATGTTTAAGAGCAAGTCTTCAGTGGCTACATTCTAGTAACTTAGACATCTCTCAGATATCTTTATCTATTTGCTCTTCATGCTCGATGTTCAACCTTTTACAAGGGGCTACAAATGACATTATAGCTATGGACATTCAAATGATGTTGTAGTCATTTAAAAACATTCAAGTATCTGTAATTGGAAGGAGCAAATTGTCATTGTTCCTTCATAATAGTTTCCTTTCAACTTTTCCTTTTGGGAAAAAGACAAATAAATACCCTCCAATTTGTAAAATCCCATTAACAACTTCATGATAGGTATTAACAACACAACAACCTATCATGAAGTTGTTAATACCTATCATAAAGTTGTTAATGGGACTTTGCAAATTGGAGGGTATTTATTTGTCTTTTTCCCTTTCCTTTTTGTACTTTAATTTAGTTACTTGTGAACATTTTAACTTTTTAATTATAATTGTCTTTTATCAACAAAAAAAAAAGTAAGGAGACTTGAGTTTTGCACATAAAGCGTGATTAGTTCCGCAATCCCAGGAGAATATATCATAAAATTGGTGACGACACCACCGTATACTTACACTTCACAATTCACATTCTTTCAAGCATTCTTGTGTGTGTGATGTAATATCTACATTATTACAAACCAAAAGAGTGGATCGAGGAAGAGGACGCAAAATGTTCTCTATGTAAAAAGGGAAGAAAAAAAAAACACAGCCTAACATAGGACTCTACTATGACCTCTATCGTCCACACGTGTTAGCATTTCAAAACAAATCTTGATCTACCTACGCCAATTGTCATCACAATATTTACCCTCATTTTGTACAGTTAAATCTATATACAAAATACTAAAAAAAAAGGGCGTCTTCGTTGTGGATGTCATGGAGGATGATCCCGTGGTTTATTACGAATGGGCTGGCTAAATCCTAATAATACTGTTGAATCCAGGCTAAGACCCATTTTCATCCCCAGACCCAGATTCAGTTCCATCCCCAGGACCATGCAAAGCAACATAAGAAGAAGAACGACTTGAAGCCCCATGAGAGGTAGCATTTGTTAAAGTCACAGATATTGGGGCATTCTGGGGCGTTGCTGATGAGGAAGGCCCCGATTTACCCTTTGACTTCGGCTTTTGGTTCCAATCCACATGAAAAGTACCCAAAACGAGCTGTTCATAACAAGTAAAACAGGTCAATGAAGCTTTACTTCTTCTTTTTTCCTTTTTTTTCTTTTGCTAATAAAAGAGAGGCCGATAAAGGTAAATTCGGATGAGTTTTTCATGCCGTCTGGAGTAATACCTGTATTTGTGATGCTGCAATTAGCTTTCCAGAAACTCCACCACCCACAATATGTCCATCACTCCCCTTAAGAGAGACAGCTAGACCACCTCTTCCATAACCACCGTCTTCAGATGGAAAGCAAATTCCTTCTAGACTTAAAATCATATATAGACCCTGTAAAGTGAAATACAATGAGAGTGGGAAAAGTGAGATACATAAATAATAACCATTTTCATAAAGTCAATGCAACAGAAAATAGATATATATAAATTTTAACCAAACCATTTTCGTAAAATCAATGAAACAGAAAATAGATATAGTTGATTTGGACTTCCATCAATCCAAGAACACCTAGGAAAATAAGATCAGTCGCAAAAAAATGTTTTCCTTCTTCCCCAAAAATGTTTCCATTAAGGCATTTAAAATATATGCTGCAACATCTCTACCACGCCGCAGAAAATAGCATATAATAGGGGAATCACGAAACAATTCGACAATATCAAGATGGGATTAAAATCAATTTCCAACAGATATTTCAGATAGTAAATAGTTATTTCATCACAAAAACTCTACATAATTGTAATGATGTCCACTTTCGAACTCAAAAAATAAATATCTATTTATTTTCACGTTCCATTCTTCGAGAAAAAAGTATACTATTGTTAAATTCACATTACATTACATTAGATCATTTTTTTATATCACATGACATTTTTGTCCAATGCCTGACAATATCATGTCTTATTGACTTATTGTAGTCAGTAATTGAATACTCAATTCATTCTACAATAATTTAAGATATACCTCTAAGTCTAAGTGCGTTGTACCACCAGCCGAAGTTAGCACTCGAATTTGGGCCATGCTGACAGTACCATCAGCATCAAGAATAGTCACTGAACGTGAATGTGGCCCTTCAGAAAAGGACCAAATCTTTGCGGCAACGTCCTAAAACAAAAGGGAGCATCGCAATGAGAAAACTTGTAATGAAAGCAACCCCAAGTGGAGTCCTCCCAGTAGAAACTTAGAAGATGGGCATTGAATAGTATGTTTACTCCACTTGCAAACACATGATATAAGCATACAATTTTGATTGGTTACAGGAAAACAATCTTATATGGTGTTTTTTTTTTAATGTATAACTGCATCGTCACCATTTTAAATGAATGAATCCAAAATAGAGTATCTGTCTGTTAATTCCATCATTACTCACTTTCACAGCGTGGCAAAAGACATATCATATTATGGAACGTGAATCAAAATACTATGCAGAAGCAAACATAGATCTATTAATCTAAACTGTAAAAATCTCAAACCCAAAGGCAAACCTATGTGGGTCTTAAATAATCAACATTGACCAATAAATTGAGCTGGCCGAAAATTGATTGAATACAATACTAACATAGAAATTTGAAGTAATTAAATATGGATATCTTAGAAGTGTTGGCTATAACACAAAAATTATAGCGTCCATAAAAATCCATTTTAGGTGCAATAAAGGCAATATTTTATAAACCAACAATTTCAAGTCGGAGATAACAATAATCTTTCAAGATAATCTGAATGCCTAGTTGGGACCAAAATCTTTAAAATGTTTCTTATATCACCAAAAATTTAAAAGAAGGAAAAGTTTCAAATTGCATGTCAGTCAACAAAATTCAATTATATCTGTTTAAAATTTAAAGTGTCATTGCTCCATATGAATGCCAATATTTTTTTTTTTAATTTTGAAAATCTGCGCTTTATATCCCCGGAAACTTTAACAAAATATATGTTTATAGCGATATTTTTCCGAGTTTAATTTGACATAACGAGTTCAAACCACTATATCCAATTACCAAACTTTGGTCTTACCCATCTCGATTCATTAAATTGATTCCCTTTTAAGACAACTAGTTAGGGTATGATTCCGTTAGGAGGATGCAGAACATTCCACAAGAATACGAACAAATGTATGCAACTGAGTTGATTAGTAATACTAGTTGATAAAAGATAGTAATTGTTGCAAAAGATGGGTAAAGAGAGGCCAATAGAACTGCTGTATAAGCTTACCTCCCCAGGATTCAAGGTGAGGGTATGTGGAGTAAATGAGTCGCCGGTAAATACTGGTAATTAATGAGAAAAACAGACAAGAAAACTCAATCAGATGCAGGAGAAAAAGAAAAGAAAGTAAAAAAGAAGGATGCAAGGAAAGGAAGAGTGAAATGAGAGTACCAAGATAACTGGGCAGCGTTGTTTGGTTGGTTTTAACAATGGGAGCATGTTTCCTGGGACGGCCTCTCTTTCTCTTGAGGGGCCTCAACGCAGAGGAGGGACCTTCGTGAAGAGAATCGATTCCTACAGGTGGGGGAAGGGGAACAGGAGGAGGGGACGTGGCCTTGGGGGAGGAATTGAGGTCAATAGAGGAAGAATCGAAGGAATTGGGAGGAGAAGGAGGAATAGGCGTATTGAGAGGTGGCGCCGGCGGATGTTGCGGCGGCCGTGGGCGTAGCCATTGCCGAGGATCCATTGCAGAAGAAGAAGAAGAAGGGGTTTCTTGGGAGGGATTCACAGAGCGATCTAATCTTCTTGAAATGAAACCTATTGTTTTCACTTTTCACAGAGAAAGAACGAAAGAAGAACAAGAAGAAGAACGGAGAGTGAGAGTGAGAGTGAGAGTGTGGGAGTGTGAGTGTGCCGGATTTCAAACTAACTTGCAATAACGAGCGAAGCCCAAATTCTTCCCCAATCTTTTCCCGGGCTTTTCCAATTTAGCCATAGGTTTTTAATAACATTCCTTTTAACCACAGTATGAAACTGCTTTTTTTTATGGTGTTTTTCTCTTATTTGTTTTAAATTTTAGTCATCAATCAAATCTAATGGATGAAGATATATAAGGAAAAAATAGATAAAAATATAAAGATAATATAAACTAAAAAATAGGGATGGAAAAGATATTATGAGATATTTTTGGACCAATATTTTATAATTTTTTTCAGCCATCAGATTTGATTGATGGTTAGGATTAAAGAAAAACTGGAAAAAAACACCATAAAAAATGCAGGGGTTGGTTTGGAATGCATTCTAAGGAGTGTGAAGAATAAAGACATCAACAAGCTGCTTCTCATGTGCAACCAAATTTTATAAATCATTTTCATATAATTAATTAGATATACTCTAATTCCTACTTTATAATCTACGCTATTTCTTAATCTAGAGGAACAGAGTCATAGTACACCCTACCGCTTTTGATTATCACTTAGCAATTGGCGCTGTCAGTGGAACGATGATAGTAAGTTTGATAGTTCAAAAGACCAACACAACATATTTAGGTTTAAAAGGGGGAGGAAGAGATTTGAAGGAGAAAATAAGGAAGGAGGAGAAAGTAACTAAATTATTTTACTCATATTTTTGTTAGATCAACATTTTACTCATGTTTTAAAATCTTATATTGGACATATGGCTCAATTAGATATTTGTCAATCTACCGGCCTAATTTAGGATTTTCAAATTTTGAATGGCTTTATATGAGTTTCTCCCAAAACTAAACTCTCTCTCTCTCTCTCTCTCATTTTTATTTGTTAATTTTCAATTTTTAAAATACATATAGTCTTGTTTATTAGATATGTTTGAAATGAATTTTTGCTCTATAATCAATTACAATTTTTAAGAAGTTAAATTTAAGATTTCGTTTTGATATTAGAATCAGACAATTAATTTATGAACATTCTTTTTGAAGACGTTAAAGTTTTTATTTTCTTACTACCAAGCACTTCGACCAGGGTGTCTTAGTAAAAAAACTAAGGAACAAAGAACCGGACCGGACCGGCCGGTTCAACCGTGAACCGACCATTGGTCCGGTCCGATTGGCGCAAAAAACCCGGGGGGACCTTTGACCCGGTCGTGACCCGGGTCAACCCGGGAAAAACCGGTTAACCCGGCTACCCGGTCAAGACCCGGGTTGAACCGGCCAGCTTTTTTTTTTTTTTTTTTTATAAAAAAAATAATTTTATTTTATTATAATTCACCTAATTACTAACTTTCACTCCACTCAATTTTAGAAATTAGGAAAATATAATACTTTAAATGCTATTTTACTTGCATATACTTAATATTTAATTATTGTTACTCTTAATATTTATATTTTAATCTGTGAATTGTAGAATAATATTTATTTTCACGTGTAATCAACTAATATTTTCTTTTTTCCCTATATAGAAACATTAAAATATTCATATTTGATGAATCATGCATACCTATCTACATTTACATTTTGATATTAGTGATTATTAATGTTAATATTAATAAAATTTTATTATTTTAATATAACCGGTTTGACCCGATCCGACCCCCGGTTGAACCTTTGACCCTTGAACCAGTGCCTCGTCCGGTTCGATGTCCGGTCCGGCTTTTTGAACCTTGAAAAAAACATATCTTAAAAACTAACTTAATAAACATTTATAGACTGATTAAATTAGATAAATATGACATATATTTTGCAATGGGGAGTGTCTATTAGCTAACGTTTTTCCATGCTTTTTTGTCTTCCAATGATATTTGCTTGAGATATTATACTTCAAAGTTGTGAATATGGTCTATTGTTATTTGTTACATTATTCTTTAAATTGATATTTTGCAACGATCATTGCTTTTTAGATTAACTTAAAAGATTGGGGTAGTTCTAAGAAAGTTCTCCTCATACTTAAGGATCAATTCAATACCAATTAGTCAAGTTGCTAAGATAATACTCCCTCTGATCCTAAATATAAGACCATTTTGACTTTTTTTTGTGGAAGTTAATGAAGCAAATTAAACCACTAAATTATAATATATGTCACATGAAATTAGATTATAGGTTAGTTTATAAGGAAAAGAAATTAGTTTTGAGGAAAAAAAATTGAGACTGAAACTATTTTTTTGAATTGAAAAAAAAAAAGTCAAAATAGTTTTATAATTAGGATCGGAGGGAGTACTACATCATGATTGGTATCGTAGCTTTAGCTTCACATCCCTCCATGCCAGTTGACAATTAGGTAATTGTCAATATGCAAGGAGACTTGAGTTTTCCATGGAAAGCATGATTAGTTCCACAATCGCATGAGAATGTCATAAAATTGGCGACTAACCACGTACAGCTACACTTCACATTCTTTCAAGCATTCCTATGTGTAATGTAATAGTTACATTATTACAAATCAAAAAAGGAATAGATTGAAGAAGAGGACGCAAAAAGTTCTCTATGAAAAAGAAAAAAGACATAGCCGAACATAGGATCTAATATGAACTGTCTTCAACACATGTTAGCATTTCAAAACAAATCTTGATCCACCTACACCAATTATCATCACCTATTTACCCTCGTTCTGTACAGTAAAGTCTATATACAAAACACCCCAAAAAAGTGCGTCTTTGTTGTGGATGCCATGGATGATGATCCCATGGTTTATTACGAATGGGCTGGCTAATGTCTAACAATACTATTAACTCCAGGCTAAGACCCAATCCCATCCACAGACCCAGATTCAATTCCATTCCCAGGACCATGCGGATCAACATAAGAAGAAGAATGACTTGAAGCCCCGTGAGACGTAGCACTGGTTGCAGTCACATGTGGTGGTGCATTCGTGGGCAACGCTGATGAGGAAGGCCCCGATTTCCCCTTTGACCTCGATTTTTGGTTCCCACCCATACGATAGGAACCCAAAACAAGCTGTTCATAATAAGTAAAACATATCAATAAAGCTTTACTTCTTTTTGTTTCTTTTTTCTTTTTCTTTCGCTAATAAAAGAGATGCCGATGAAGGCGAATTCTGATGAGTTTTTTACGCCGCCCGGACTAATACCTGTATTTGTGACGCTGCAATTAGTTTTCCAGAAACACTACCACCCGCAATACTTCCATCATTCCCCATAAGAGTGATAGTTAGACCACTTGTTCCATAACCACCGTCTTTAGATGGAGAGCAAGTTCCTTGTAGACATAAAATCGTAAATAGACCCTGTAAAGTGAAATGACATCGAATGAAGAAATAACCATAATTGTCTCCAAATATTTATAACCCCCAATCTCAAAAATAGACATACTACATCTCAACTCATAGTAATATTTTATACAATGCCAACTTCAAGAGACTGGTAAACTAGGTCAGCTGGCCCCATCTCCACAAAAACACTACTGATGTGATTATAGAATTTGAATCCGTTAATAAACTACATGCCCGTTGCCAGTTGAGAACAAGAGGGGGAATATGAGAAACATAATGAAAGAAATCAACATGAAATGGTGATTTCACACATCACATGACATCGTTGACAAATAAGGAAACCGAAAATTCTAAATACATAAATGGAAAAAGGAATGTTGAACCAAAGAAGGCTGAGATTAAATAAGAATTAAATCGGTGACATACAATAAATTCTATTGCAATCCCATTTGGTCTCTTTTTCTCTCAGTTCAGACTCGAGGAAGGCAAACACCTAACACGACTGAAATTAGGGAGCTTCTACATATAGTTGCGAAGTATTGTACACACAATTCAAACAGAGGAGGCGAATGGTTAAGAACAAAATAATAACAAAATTGTACTCAAACAATTTACCCACTTCCAATTTAAGACCACTAGTCTTTGACGCTAGTACAGGCGCAAAAAAACAGCAACCAAGACCATCAGAGTTTCTCCCCCAAGTTCAATCTTTAAACTTAGTTCACCAGCACTGCTTCCATGGAAGCTTTTATAAAAACACCACTTTTACCAGCACACAACCCTTTCCTCACAAATTCCGTTCGATAATATTACTAGTTCACTTTAAGTAACCGGCTAATTATTGCAATTGATTATATTTAGATTTATTGCCCCAAGAAGGATGATGCGATTTAATAAGATGTAGACTGGAAAAGGTCTAGTCCATTTCACTTTTAAATTTTAACCAAACCATTTTCGTAAAGTCAATTCAACAGAATATATATATATATATATAAATAATTCCTTCAGATGGTTGATTTGGACTCCCATCAATCCAAGGACACCTAGGGAAATAATACCAGTGGCAAAAAAAAAAAAAAATGCAATCCTTCTTCCCTAGAAATGTTTCCATTAAGGCATTTAAAAATGTATGCTGCAACATCTCTACCACGCCGCAGAAAACATGTGATAGAGGAATCACGAAACAATTCTAGAGCATAAAGATGGGAATAAAATCAATTTCCAACAAATATTCCAGATAGTAAATAGTTATTCCATCACCAAAACTCACAAACACTCCACATAATTTTAATGACGTCCACTATCGAACTCAAAGAAAATATATCTATGTAATTTCATGTTCCATTCTTTTAGCAAAGTGCATATTATTGTTAAATTCACATTAAATCAGATCTTTTTCTTATCTCATATAACATTTTTTCCAATGCCTGACAATATCATGTCTTATTGGCTTATTGCAGTCAGTAATTGAATACTTAACTCATTCTACAATAATATAAGATATACCTCTAAGTACACTGCACCGCCAGCCGAAGTTAACGGTCGAATATGGGCCATGCTGACTGTACCATAAGCAGAAAGAATACTCACTAAACTTGAACGTGGCCCTTCTTCACAAAAGGACCAAATCTTTGCTGCAACGTCCTAAAACAACAGGGAGCATCACAATGAGGAGACTTGTAATGAGAGCAACCCCAAGCGGAGCCCTCCCAGCAGAAACTTAGAAGATGGGCATTTAGTAAGTAGTATGTTTACTCCACATGCAAGCACATGATAAACGCACAAATGTGATTGGTTACAGGAAAGCAATCTAATATCATGTTTTTTAATGTATGACCACATTGGCTCCATTTTCAAGGGATGAATCCAAAATAGAGTATCCATATGTTCATTTCATCACTACTCACTTTTACAGCGTGGCAAAAGACATATCATAAGATGGAACGTGAATCCAAATACTATGCAGAAGTAAACATAGATCTATTAATCTAAACTGTAAAAAGCGCAAACCCAAAGGCAAACCTATGCGCGTCTTAAATAATCAATATTGACCAATAAATTGAGCTGGCCGAAAATTGATTGAATACAATACTAACATAGAAATTTGAAGTAATTAAATAAGGATATCTTAGAAGTGTTGGCTATAACACAAACATTACAGCGTCCATAAACATCCATGTTATGTGCAATAAAGGCAATCTTTTCCAAAGCGACAATTTCAAGTCAGAGATAACAATAATCTTTCAATATCATCTGAATGCACCAAAATCTTTAAAATGTTTCTAATATTACCAAAAATTTAAAAGAACGAAAAAGTTTCAAATTACATGTCAGTCAACAAAATTCAATTATACCTGTTTAAACGTTAAAGCGTTACGACTGCCTACGAATGCCAACATTTTTTAATTTTGAAAATCTACGCTTTATATCCCCGGACAGCTTTAAGGGAAAAAAACGAAATTATCTATCATATAGCGATATTTTTCCGAGTTTGACATAACGAGTTCAGAAACACTATATCCGATCACCAAACTTTGGCCTTAATTCATCTCGATTCGTTAACTTGATTCCCTTTCCAGACACTAATTACCGTATGTTTCAGTTAGGAGGATGCAGAACACTTAGCAAGAATACAAACAAATGTATGCAACTAAGTTTACCGATTATACTAGTTGATAAAAGAGAGTAATTCTTGCAAGAGCAATGGCTAATGAGAGACTAGTCAGTTAGCTTACCTCCCCAGCTTCCAACAAGATCCTATGTGGAGTAAAAACTCCTGGTAATGATAAAAACAGACAAGAAATCTCAAATCAGATCCACAAAGAAAAAAGAAAAGAAAGTAAAAGAATGATGCAAGAAAGGAACAGTCACATAATAAATTAAAAAAAAAAAACCAAGATTACTTGACTGCTTTGTTAGCTTACTTTTAAAACCGGGCGTTTTAGGAGGTGGATCAACAAGCGCGTGTTTCCTGGGACGGCCTCTCTTTCTCTCGCAGGGAATGAACGCAGAGGAGGAACCTTGGTTCAGAGCATTGGTTCCTACAGGCTGGGGAAGCGGAACAGGAGGAGGAGGAGGAGGGAGGTATTGTACTGCAGAATGGAGGAAGGGAAAATCGGCGGAGGAGGAGGGAGGTTGGTGGTGGTAATTGGGGATAGCAGAGGAAGAATTGAAGGAATTGAGAGGTGGATGTTGTGGTTGTGAGGGTGGCCATAGCCATGGGTCCCCAGGATCCATGGAAGAAGAAGAGGAAGGGGTTTCTTGGGAGGGATTCACAGACCAATCTAATCTTCTTGAAACCTGTTCTCAGTTTTTCAGAGAGTGAGAGTGAGAGTGAGAGTGAGACAGTGAGAAATGCGCCGGATTTCAAACTAACTTGTAAATTGTAATGACGAGCCAACCCCAAATTCTTCCCTATCTTTTCCCGGGTTTTTCCAAGGGAAAAAAAAAACCTTTAAATTATTAAAAGGACACTTTACTACAATAAATTTTAAAAAAGGATAGTTTAGTACAATGACTGAAGTGTCCAATCCTAAATTAAAAGGAAATGTCTAAAATACCATTGGTTCAATTATGGGATTCCCAACTCCCCACAAGGGATTCCTAACTTCCTATAAGGCTTCCTAACTTCCCTTAAAAGATTCCCAACTTCTCTTAATGGGTTTCAAGTTAGTTGTAGTAAGGGTATTTTGGACATTTCACTTAAATTTGGGTTGGACACTTTGGTCATTTGTATTGAATTATCTTTTCTAAATTTCGGTGTAGCAAACTGTCCTTCAACTATTTTAAGGTTTTTTTTATTTTTCCTTTTTTAATTCAGCCGTTTTAATATTCCTTCTTACCCCCTTCAATTAATTCCCAAACATTTTTTTAAAGATGTTGAGATTATTATTTTTTTTTACTGCCGGACTCTTAAATCGGGATGTTTTAATAAAAACATATCATATAAATTAACTTAATTAATATCCATAAACTAGTAAAATTAAGTAAATATGTCATATGTTTAAATGAACTTTCTATTAATGGCTGTTCTCTCGTGCCTCTCTACCTTCCAATGATATTTGCTTGTAGGGGTGAGCATTCGGTTATTCGGTTCGGTTTTCGGTAAAAACCGAAATAACCGAATAGGGAAAATTTTCAAAACCGAACCGAAACCGAACTACCGAATAACCGAAACCGAATTAACCGAAATATTTCGGTTCGGTTCGGTTAATAACCGAAATGACCGAAATTTTTTTCTTTTTAATTAAATTAGAATTTTTTAATTTTCAATAAATAAAACTCAATACAAATTATAAACCTAATAACCTCAATAAGTTTCCAAATAACATAATACAATATATAAACGAGAAACATAATATAAGATTTATAAGAAAAATGCAAAATACAAACAAAATGAATGTATTCAACATTATTTCATCCTATAAAAAAGCATAATAAAAATTTTAAAAACTAAATATTGATGAATGATATATGACATCTCACTTTTTGAATTAAAATAAGAAAAACAAAAAATATAGCTCGAAGTTTTGAATTTTAAAACTTAATTGTATAAAAAGAAAAATATGAAAAAAATATTCTTTAATTTTTTTTAACATTTCGGTTATTCGGTTATAACCGAATTATTTTTTTAGGCACCGAACCGAAAACCGAACACCGAAAAACCGAATTTAAAAAACCGAATTTATACCGAAAACCGAAAAAACCGAACTTAATTCGGTTCGGTTCGGTTTTCGGTTTCGGTTTGCTTTTGCTCACCCCTATTTGCTTGAGATACTATACTTTAAAATTGTGAATAGGGGGCGGTGTTGCATTATTGATTGAAATGATATTTTTGCAGTAAACATTGCTTTTCAGCTTCACTTAGTGCCTGTTTGGATTTGGAAAAAAAAAGCAATTTTTTCACCCAAATTTAGGTTTTAAAAAATGGCAGCCAAACACTTTTTTTTAATAAATCTAGATTTGGACTCAAAACTTAGGTTTTAAAACCTATGTTTGGACTCAAAACCTAGGTTTTAAAAAAGGTAAGCCAAACACTTGAAAAAATGTGAAAAACTATTTTGGATTGGAAACCTAGGTTTTGTCCACCAAAACCTAGGTTTTGAATAAGCTACAATTTTCGGAACCAGTTTCGGTGCTCGTCGGAAAGATAGGTAGAGGGCGCTCATCTTCTTTGGACCGTCCAGATTTGAATCTCAACGGTTCAGATTTAATAATTTTAAATTTGTTATTTTTAAATGAATAATATGTTTTTTGACAAAATGATAGTTAAGAGATTATCTTCATTTTAGATTTTGTAACCATAAAAATAATTGTTTTATTAAAATCACAAACTTAAAAAAATTAAATCTGGACGGTTTATACTGGATTTAGACGATCCATATTGAAAGATCACCCTCTACCTATCTTTTCGACGAGCACCAAAATTGATTCCACAATTTTCCCCTTCTGCACAAAGTACGAGGTAAAAAAAAAGCCATCATTACACATGTCATAATGATCTACCAAAAATACCCTTATCCTCTCTCTTTCCCAACACATTAAACTTATGTCCTTTTTAGTAATTTATACAGAAAAAGCTATTCTCAATTTCTCACAACAACCATCCAAACACTCTCATTTTTACAAAAGCTACTTTTTCTAAACATCAGCTTTTTTCAACTTTTTCCTCAGAAGATATTCTCTAAAAGCTAATCCAAACAGGCAACTACTTTTTTCAGCTTTTACGGAATTACGAGACAGAAAATACCATCATTACACATGTCATATTGAAATACCTAAAATGCCCTTATTCTCTCTCTTTCCCAACACATTAAACTTATGTCATTTTTAGTAATTTACACATAAAAAAGCTATTCTCACAACAACCATCCAAACACTCTCATTCATGAAAAGCTATTTTTTCAGCTTTTTTAAAATCAGCTTTTTTTTCAGAAACTATTCTCCGGAAGCTATTTTAAACTCATCCAAACAGGCCCTTAAAAGGTAGACGTAATTCTATCAGAGTTTTCTTCATACTTACTTAAGAATCAAACTCAATACTAATGAGTGAAAAGGCTAAGATACACTTGGTGATTGGTATCTTAGCTTTAGCTTCATATGACTCCTTTCTAGTTTGGGCAATTGATTTATACTTATAATCTTTATTCTTGCTTGTTATAACTTAATCTTTTAATGCGAAATTCCCTTTTATAAATTCTGTCTACCAGATTATGGGAACACATAAAATAAAGAGAGCTTGTTTCATTACGCATCTATCTGTGAGAGGATTATGAAAGAACGTGATAAAACTTAAACTTCAACAGAATTGATTCCTCAACGATAGTTTTTTTTTTTTTTTAACGATAGTTACGTTTTGAAAAATGAGAAAAATGATTGATAATAATAAAAAATTGGATGCCAAATAAGAATTAGGGTGAAAGATCAGATTTACCCCGGAAGTATGCACGGTGGATCATAGCTGCCCCGAAAGTTTTTTTTTTGTTCAATTTTACCCCGGAAGTGTGTGAAGTGTATCATATTCACCCTTTACCGTTAAAAAACTCACGTTAACCGTTAAATAGTTGACGTTGACCGTTAATATTTTAACGGTAAAGGGCGAATATGATTAACTTTGCACACTTCCGGGGCATAATTGGACCAAAAAATGCTTCTGGGGTAGATATGATCCACCATGCATACTTTTTTGAGGCTAATATGACCTTCAATCCTAAGAATTACAATACATTTGAAACTCAAAACTCTTGCGACACCGTTAAACCCATTGAATCTGTAATTGTTCTTATTTTAACTCATTTGATTAACTTAAAGCGGTGCAGTTGAGGATTTGCAAAGACCTCTAGCATTGATTTTAAAAAATAAGCAATCATTGACCAATAATCAATGGACCGTGGTTTGCTCAATTTGCGCGGTAGTTATTCCATTTTTGTGCTATTGGAAGATTTTAGTTCCTACGGACGGCTGCATTATACTATTACAAAACAGGCTTTTTATGTCACAATTTTTGGACTTTTCACGTCACTTTTTAAGGGGACATAAATTCTAGTGACATGGAAAACTGGACTTTTAACATCACATTAAAATGTGACGTGGAAAGTCCTATTTTTCACGTCACAAATAACCAAATTGTGACGTTGTTTCTCCAAAATTTGATGCTAATGATGTGGAATGTGAGAGAAACCACGTCACAATTACCAATTTGTGACGTTGTTTATTTTTTTTAAAAAATGAATTTTTTAATTATTTTGGTTTCCCACAATCTGTATTTATTGCAAATGTCACAGAAATAGCATATCAACCGTTCATTCACAACATTATAACTAAATCAAACTAAACATATATACATACAAAAAATTCCATATTTACACAACTAATAAGTATTTTGTGCAATGATCACTTTTTAACCAACCACAATGATAATATTTACAACACAATGGCAGCATTTGCAATTTACAATTGAGAAAAAAAAAGGAAAAAAATGGCAGCATTTACAAGTTACAATTGAGAAAAAAAAAGAAAAAAATGGTAGTATTTACAATTTACAATTGAGAAAAAAAAAACAAAGAAGATCAGAGCATACCACAGGCAGAAAAACAATGAGGAATCGCACGATTGAAGTTGTTGAACCTGATAGGAAAACAAAGTTGAAAAAAGAAACTTTGAACAAGTAAAAATTTTTCCCAAGACAATACTTTTGCAGATTTATTTATCAAAAAAACCAAAAAAAAAAAAACAAACCTGGACTACAGAAGCTAGGAACAGAGCTGAAGGTGGGTGGGGGAGGGGGGAGCTGAGGGCGGCGGGATGGGGGGATCGAGTTGAGGGTGGGTGGGCAGAGCCGAGGGTGGGTTGGGGGGGTCCGATCTGAGGGTGGGTGGGGGGAGGTGGGAGCTAAGAGTGGGTTGGGGGGTCCGATCTGAGGGTAGGTGGGGGAGGGGGGAAGCTGAAAGTGTGGGTGCTGATGGGTGCAAAATGAATCTAAGTGCAGGGTGGGGGATAAAGTTGGTGACTTTCAACGTCACACTTTATTAAAGTGTGACGTTGAAAGTCACCAAATTTTCAATGTCACACTTAAATTAAGTGTGACATTGAAAGTCACAGCAATTTTTTTTTGTTTTATAACATACAACGTCACACATATTTAAAGTGTGACGTTGAAACTTTCAACGTCACACTTTAAATAAAGTGTGACGTTGTATCTCCCTCCGCCTCCAACTTAATTACGAAAATGTCACCGCGTTTTTTTTCCATGTCACTTTTATAATTATGTGACGTTATTTGGTGACGTGAAAAGCCTGTTAGTGTTATTAACGTGGCCACTTTCATTTCATGATAATTGAGCCATGTGTCCATGCAAGAACATGTTTTGGATTTGACAATTTTTGATTTTATTGCTGTGAAATTGTTGAATCTATACGCTTTACGTGGTCCAGACACTTGAATTACTGAAATCTGCCCCCTCCTCTCATATTCTCTGCTGCTTCAATATTTTAATACCATTCCCCGTTACCCAATGTCCCAATTAAGGTTCAAAAAATCGGATCGGACATCGAACCGGATGAGGCACTAATTTAAAGGTTAATGATCATATTGGAGTCGGACCGGGTCAAACTGGTTATATTAAAATAATAAAATTTTATTGATATTAATATTAATAATCACTAATATCAAAATGTAAACATAGATAAGTATGCATGATTCATCAAACATGAATATTTTGATGTTTCTATAAAGGAAAAAATATAAAATATTAGTTGAGCACACGTGAAAACAAATATTAGTCTACAATCCACAGACTAAAATACAAATACTAAGAGCAATAACAATTAAATACTAAACATATGAAAGTATAATAGCATTTAAAATATTATAATTTCTTTGTTTCTAAAATTAAGTTAAATGAAAGTTGGTAATTAAGTGAATTATAACAAAATAAAAAAAAATCAAATTTTGAAAAGAAAAGAAAAGGAGAGAACCGGTTCAATCCCCAGTTTTGGCCGGGTTGAACCGATTTTCCGCCAGTTCACTTGCCCTCCCCAGGTTAAAGCTCACTCGGACCGGATTTGTGGTCGCTTCACGGTTCAACCGGTCCGACCGCCTTGGTTTAATCCGGATCTTTGAACATTGGTCCCAATCTATAATGTGAGAAAAAGGAATCTGTTTTTTGTTATAGAGAAAAGGGAATTCTTGTTTCACAAGGGCTACATTTAGTGCTTCTTATGAAAGTATTCATTATCTTGAAGATAGGAATTTCCTTCTAGTTGCTTGCTGTGAATGGAATTGTGTCTTTGGGTCAGTGTCATGCTTGAAGTTGTTTTTATAATTTACCAAACTAAAAATGTTCGCGTGCGGAAAGAAATTGGGAGAATTGCAAATAGGTCCCAAGTAAGAGAATTAATTTCAGACAGGTCCATTAACAACTCCTTCACTTGTTAACCAATGCTATTGCAGTTGTTAATAGCTATCATTAACAACTCCTTGGGACCTCTCTGAAATTAATTCTCTTGCTTGGGACTTATGTGCAATTGTCCCAAAGAAATTTGGTTTACTTCTATGCACTAGGGACGAAAAGATTTTCTTGAATGGTCAGCGGGATGAGTCAAGTGCATTTAATCAAGATTTCTATGATGGGCGCTGTGTGTTTTTTGAAATTGTTCTCGCCTTTCTTGCTAGTCGGCATCCCAGTACTTGGGTCAGTGGTCCCTGTAATGTCTTCCTTAATAGGATTTATTCCACCAAAATGGAGAACCAAGCAGGGAAGGCCTCTGCACAAATGCTACTCCGAAAAAAATACTGACAAATACAACTCAATTAGAACCTAACTTTCAAGGATACTAGAAACAGATTTAAATCTCAAGATGAAGTTTTCTGTTGGTGTTATTACATTTGAAATCAGCAGAATGTCATTGCATATGTCTAACGCTGTTGACAACCCAAGGCATGACATCATTCTATGAGTGCAAACATGCCGCATGGCATTGTCACCGTAGATCAATCTCAAGAGAATAGAGTTTGGCTTAAAGTAGTTGATCTTAAATGACTAAATGAGTGGCCAGTTTACCTTATGGTCTCCAAATATAACTTGAGAATGTTGCATCTTTTGTAGGCAGTATTGCCAAAGTAATGTACGTAAAAACCTAGTCCTAATACCCCCTCTGTGAAAATTTGTGTATCCTTCATTGTATATCGGAATTTCTTGTCTACCTTCTTCTACCACCAAAGCATGTTGGTGAGGTTACAAATATAGGCAGTTGATTGATTTTAAAGCAGAAAAACAGATGAGATTTTTATGCCTATGGAATAATTATTTGTTCTCTCGGCATTTTTCAGGTTCAGACCTAGATTTAGTTCCATTTCCAAGACCAGGTGGAGAGGGTGTTTCGTCATCAGTAAGCCCAGATTCACTTTTATCCCCGCACCTAGATTTAATTCCATTTCCAAGAACCAGCAACGAGGATGCATCGTCATCATCAACATAAGAAGAAGAATGACCTGCAACCCCTTGAGAGGTAGCACTAGTTGAAGTCTCAGGTGCTGCTGTATTCAAGTCTATCCCTAGAGTTCTCAGGGACGTTGCTGATGTGGAAGATCTTGATTTCTCCTTTGAGCTTGATTCTTGCTTCCCATCCGAATTATAGGCACCCGAAGAGATCTGTTCATAATAATTAGGACAGGTTAATAAATCTATACTTCTTTTTTTCTTTTACTAATAAAAGAGAGGCCGATGAAGTTGAATCGAGATAAGTTTTTTGCGCTGCTGGGAATATTACCTGCACTTGTGATGCAGAAATTAGCTTTCCAGAAACAATACCACGCACCATATTTCCATTATTTCCCACAAGAGCGATACGTAGATCACATGTTCTATGATCACCTCCTGGAGATGATCTGCAAGTCCCTGATAAATGTACAATCTCCTATCGACCCTGTAAAGTGAAACGACCAAATGAAGAAATAATCATAATTATTTTCAAATATTTATAGCCCCCAAGCTCAATAAGGCATTCGGCATCTCAACTCAGTTAGTGCTCCCTCCATTCTGTAAGACAAGAACTTGTCAACTTTTTTGGTATAGATTAAGGAAGCTAACTAAGTCATTTAATCGTAACATATGTTGTGTCTTATTGAATTGTATGCTAAACCTTATAAGTCAAATTAATTAGTTTGGAGAAAAAAATCAGACAAATCAATTTATAAATAGTTTATGTAGTTTTTTATTCAAAATTTTCCAAAAAATTCAAATGGATCCTATATTTATTAAGGGAGAGAGTAACATTTTATGAAATGCCAATGTCAAGAGGCTGGTAAACGGCGTCACCACTGGCCCCATGTCCAAGAAAACACTACTGATGTGATTATACAATTTGAATCCCTTATTAAACTACATGCCCACTGCCAATTGAGAAAGAGAATGAAAGAAACGAAAATGAAATGGAGATTTCACACATCATATGACATCTTCAACAAATAAAGAAACCACAAATTCTAAATACATAAATGAGAAAAGAAATGTTAAACCAGAGACGATTGAGCTTAGATAAGAATTAAATAAGCGTTATACAATAAATCCTATTGTAATCCCCAGTTTAGTTTATTTTTCTTTCATTTTAGACTCCAGGAAGGCCAATACCTAACAGGACTGAAATTAGGGGGCTTTTACATATAGTTGCAAAGTAATGCACACACAATGCAAAAAGAGGAGCCCAATTGTTAAGAATAAAACAATGACAAAATTGTGCTCGAGCAATTTACCCACTTCCAATCTAAGACCACTAGTATTTAACACTAGTCCAGGTGCAAAAAACGGCAACCAAGACAATCAGTGTTTCTCCCCCAAGTTCAATCTCTAAACTTAGTTCACTAGCACTGCTTCCATGGAAGCTTTTACAAAAATAGGACTTTTACCAGCACAAAAATATTCCCTCTCAAATTCCTGTTGTACTATTACCATTCACTGTAAGTAACCGGCTAATCATCGCAACTGATTATATTTAGATTTATTTCCCATAGAAGGATGGTGCGATTTAATAAGATGTAGACTGGAAAAGGTCTAATCCATTTCACTTTTAAATTTTAACCAAACCATTTTCGTAAAGTCAATGCAATAGAAAATAGATATATAAATAATTCCTTCATATGGTTGATTGAGATTCCCATCAATCCAAGGAGACCTAGGGAAATAACACCGTGGGCCAAAAGAAACAGCTTTCCTTTTTCCCAGAAATGTTTCCACCAAGGCATTTGAGATGTATACTGCAACATCTCTACCACACCGCAGAAAACATCATGTAATATAGGAATCATGAAACAATTCGACAATATAAAGATGTGAATAAAATCTACTTCCAGCAGATAATCCAGATAGTTAATAGTTTTTCCATAACGAAAATTCACGAACTCTCAACATAATTCTAATGATGTCCACTTTCGGTCTCAGAAAATATATATCTATTTGATTTCATGTTCCATTCTTTGAACAAAGTGTATATTATTGTTAAATTCACATTGCATTAGTTCATTTTGTTATATCACATGACATTTTTTTTTTTATGCCTGACAATATCATGTCTTACCGTAGTCAGCAATTGAATACTTAATTCATTCTACGGTAATATAAGATATACCTCGAAGTGTACTGTATAACCAGCGGAAGTTGGCAGTCGAATGTCAGCAACGCTGACTGCACCTTGAGCAGAAAAAATAATCACTTTACTTGAACTTGGCCCTTCCTCACAAAAGGACCGAATCTTTGCTACAAGGTCCTAAAACAAAAGGGAGCTAACAATGAGTAGACTTGTAATGAGAGTCACCTCAAGTGGAGCCCTCCCAGTAGAAACTTAGAAGATGGGCATGAAGTGGTATGTTTACTCCACATGCAAAAACATGATAAACGTGCAAATGTTATTGACTGGTTACAGGAAAGCAATCTTATATCGTGTTTTTTTATGTACCAGTACGACCACACTCTCACCAATTTAAAGGGATGGATGCAAATAAAGAGCATCCATATGTTAATTCTATCACTATTCACTTGGGACAAACCTATGCATATCTTAAATATCAAATATTGACCAAAAAATTGAGCTGGCCCAATTTTTTTTTTTTTTGGACAAAGCCCAAAATTGATTGAATACAAAGTAAATATGAATAGCTTGGAAGTGTTGGCAATAACACAAGCATTACAGAGTTTATAAAAATCCATTTTTAGGTGCAATAAAGGCCATGTATTCTATTCTCTCTTTTTTTTTTTGGACGGAAATAAAGGCAATCTTTTCTAAACCAACAATTTAAAGTTGGAAAAAGCAAGAATCTTTTAATATAATCTGAATGCCTAGTTGGGACCAAAATCTTGTAAATGTTTGTTCAATAAACAGAAATTTAAAAGCAAGAGGAACGGCTAATCACATCACAGAGCAATATAACATACTCTGTCAGCTTACCTCCCCATCTTCCACCAAGATTTTACGCGAAGCGAAGGATGGCCAGCTGCGGCTAACTCCTGGTAATGATAAAAAGAGACCCAAGAAAAGGGGAAAAAGAAAGTAAAAGAAGGAGAAGCAAGAAAGGGAGGGGAGACTCATATGATAAATGATAGTAGTAAATTATAAAATACCAGTATTATGCGAGGTTTGTTGCTGATTTTTAACACCAGGCGGCCTCCCCCTGGGTCTGGGCCTTTTGGCTGGTGGTGGATCGGAAAGAAGAAGGGTATGATCAGTGGGAGCATAATTAATGAGACGCAATGTGTTGTTAGAATGGACACTCAACGCGGAGGAGGGACCCTGGTGAAGAGAAGTGAGATATGGAGGTTGAGGAATGAGAGAATGATGGAGGAGTTGGGATGCATAATGGAGGTGGGCGATGGCAAGGGACATGGTGGCAAAGGTGGGGTCAACAGAGGAGGAATGATGGAGGCATTGTTGAGATGCAAATTGAGCCCAGGAATTGAAGGAATCAGTAGGAGGAGGTGGCGCCGGTGGACGTTCCCGAGGATCCATTGCAGAAGAAGAAGAAGAAAAAGAGAAAGAAGGGGTTTCTTGGGAGGGATTCACAGACCAATCTAATCTTCTTGAAATGAGACCTATTGTTTTTCACAGAGAGAAAGAACGAAAGAAGAACAAGATTGGAGAGGGAGAGTGTGGAAGTGAGAAATGCGACTGATTTCAAACTAACTTGTAACTACGAGGTACGAGCCAACCCCCAAATTCTTCCCCCAATCTTTTCCCGGGCTTTTCATTTTTTATTTATCCTTTTAATTTATTCTATGCCTTCTTAAAAATCAAAAACACACCCTCTCCCTCTCCCTCTCCCTCTCACTCTGTATATAATATACATACAGTCATAATATTTAATAACTGCTGTATTTTTATTTATTATTTTGCATTTTTAAAATAAATTTATTCTTGTTTATTAGATATGCTTGACAAGATTTTTCGCATCAATCATAATATTTAAGAAGTAAAATCCAAAATTTTGCTTTCATTTAATATGCCACAGAATCAATTGTTTTAATAACTTCATATGACTTTTTTCTAGTCTGTGGTATTGATTTCTTCTTATAGACTTTACTCTTAATTGTTATAACTAATTGTTTTAATGCCAAATTTCCTTTAACAAATTTTGTTTACCAAGTACTAGGAACACGGAAAATAAAGAGAGATTGTTTCATTGGGTATCTATAGTTATATACAACTCAATTTGAACCCAACTTTAAGGATACTAGAAACAAATTTAGATTTAAACATGAACTTTTCTGTCGGTGTTATTACAGTTGAAACCAGTTCCGGCGGAGATGATGCCGACGCCGGCGGGGTTCCAAGCCTCCAACACAGGAAGTGGAGGCGGCGGCGGAGGACGAGGGCGGTGAGGGTGAATGAGATGATAACCGTGATTGCAGTGCCAGAAAGGGGAAGAACAAAATAATATAAATACCACATTATATATCATTAGAATATTTCTATTATGAGATCCAACTAATAGTGATTGTGTAAATAAACACACAAATGTATTTCTTAAAACTAATTGGAGCCCACCTGAACGACAACAAGGAAATGAAAGAATTACAGCTTCGATTGATGATACAATATCCATGAATATTTCTGCAGCATATCCTCCTTCCATTCGCAAAACAGATGATGACAACAGTGCAGCTGATAAGGACAGAAATCCACGCTCCTGTCTCCATTATAAAGTGTAAAATTATTCATGCATACATACATACATACATACATACATACATACATACATACACACACACACACGTCTATACCACATAACAAGAAAAGTTGAACAACAGAAATTAATCCCCGCATTCAAGTAGACTGAAAAAACAAAGAAGAATTGTATGTGCATGGATTTGTCCACATTCACACAATAGGGATACATATGACATATCATAGAGCAAGAAAAAAGAGTAGGAAAATTTGAGAAACGCTGCATCTTAAATCCAAAGATCAGGAACGATTTCGTAGTACTCAGAAGTCAGAACGTTTTTCCTGACTAAAAAATATACCTTCAACAACCCCAGCAAGCGCGAGTCAATATCCCAACCTGAAAAGCAACAACTTGAAGAACTAATTAGGCCAGATGTCGCTTTATATGATAACAAGCCATCTGTTGCACCAGTAAATAATGATCTAGCTCCGCAGGCCATGAAAGAAGGATCTTCAATCGGACCACGTAAATCTATCGATTTCTGCATTAGTACTTGTCAACTAAAATTAAAATTTTACATCTGAAAATTTTAGCTTAAATCAAACAGTGTTATCTAAGTTAAAAATTAAGAGGATCAGAAAAAAATATAAAGGTCAAATTCCATTGATTAAGACTGACCAGGAGCCTTTTGGGTTGAATTCCTGCAGTAGTGAGTGTGTTCAAAGTAGCATTTGTAACCCTTTCAACTGTACTGACGCTTTGCAACAGACAGAACTGCAAACTGGCAAAGATCATATTATCACAAGACAATGTCCAAGAATGCAAGGTAGCATTAAAATCAGCCACACCAGTGAAAGCAATACCTCGTATCTTAAAGCAACTTCATAAGAACGCAGACATTGGAGCAAATAGGTTGCAAGAGATGAAACATCACGACAAGGCTTTGCCAATATCAACTTCAATAATTCACTATAACCTTCAATCGTACCAGAAGGGATATTTGCCTCTTCACGTGGCCACCAACCTAAAAAGCCTTCACACCCCACTGAATAACTTGTAGCCTGCTCCACAACACCAAGAAGCAGGAGCATAGTAGTAGCTGAATTTTGCACATCCCTGGAAAAATATGTCACAATCTGCTCCATTCCCCCACAATTAACCAAATGAAAACAGCTCTCCCTACCAGAACACAATAGAAGAGACATGCTCAACCCTAGAAATACATTTTCAATCTGCATTCCAGTATATGAGAAAAGGCAACAAAATGAGAGAAGTTCAGAGTGCATCTCTTTGATTCAACTTTTTCAATGAATTAGGATACGGCAAGAATAAATAACAGATTACCTGAAAAAGGCCACGACCTGCTACATGTGGAAATCCCCTGGTAAAATGAAAATATTGATTAAACAAATCCACCAACCCTTTGGAGTCCAACGTATCAGCCTGTGATGACCATTCAGAAGACGCACTGACTGATTTGCTCTGAAGGAGTTTATAAACTTCAAGAAGCTCTTTTCTAGCTTCAGTAACTACATTATGCAACTCCTCAAACTTCTCAGATCTCTCTGATATATGATATCTTCCACTAATTGAATTGCATATTTCAGTGAAAAACACTGTCCTAGAGAGTTGGCCAAATCAAAACTTGATGTTTGCTTCCATTTTGTATCCTCTGCTTCATCTCACACCATCATCCCATCTTCTACTGGACAACTTTTCTTCTTCTTGTTTATGTATGTATTTTTCTTTTTATGGTGCTCACTGTTACAGCTTAGAAACTAACTCTAGGATTAGTTTCTTTTCCTTCTTTTTTTCTTTTTGCTTTCCGTTAAGCATAATGCACTGCATCCCTTTGAAGTTTCTTCACACTTTCATCATACTTTGCTTTGATTCCCTATTTGTGTAAGTTCATGAATCTGAATCTCGCATAATAGCTTTTCCCCTTTCTTCAGCTAAAAAGGGCATAACACACTAACTCTTGAAAACTTGAACGAAATAGTTGTCCTGGTGGATGTAAGGCGAGGCCCATTTCTTTGGGGCTTCTGGTTCTTAGCAAGTATGTACAAGACCCAATAAAGAATGTAATTGAATTGCCCGACAAAAACGAAACATTGCTGAAGCCCAGTTTTCCTGGTAGTAAAGAAAAGGTCCCTCCTCCGGCCTGATTCTTTTACTTCTAACACGTTATTAACTTCTTAAATGATTGATTGGTTTGTGTCTTAAAAGCATCCTTTGAAATAGTCTGTTTTTGGTATACGTCGCTGTGCCATAATTAATCCACACTTGAATCCTAAAATTACCAGTTCTATTTAACGGTTTATATGTTTTCAATAACCAAGTTACACCCAATTATTTACCAATCACTTGTTCCAGCTCCTTCATTTGGCGGACGAAACGCCTGCTCCTGACTCCTGAGCGACTACCACATGTTTTTCTAACAAAAAAATAAAGGCAGCCTAAATATTTTTAAACTCTCTTTTTTTCCCCGCATACAGCGAAAATTTAATATTCTCTCCGGTCCCCAAGATGAAATTGGATCAAATATACTCCCTCTGGTCCTTATTATAAGGCACCAACTACCAATTCTCACAAACCAAGGAATGGTAGTTGGGTCCTTAAATCTAGGCTTAATTGACCATGTTTTCCAACTTCACCCTTCATTAAATGATACAACTTAACATTTTAAACTATGAACATTCATTAATGACAAGGGTAAAGTAGGAAAAATGTAATTAATGTGGCGGTTGGTGCCTTATAATAAGGACCAAAAATTTTGTTAGTTGGTGCCTTATAATAAGGACCAGAGGGAGTAGCAATTACCAGACATGGGGTTTCTAGCATTGGATCAAAGATAAAATGCTCAAATATAATATTCTCTCTAGTGCACAAAAATTTAAGTAATAAAAAAGATGCTCAAATATAACAAAACGGGTAATTATTAATTAATCTGTTATAATCAAAATCCATCACAGCACTATATAACTAATAATCCCAAAATGCAGATATGCATCAGCATGAGTGAATATTAAATATTAAGAACAATCTAATTAGTACTACTTAAAGTTCCAATGACAGTGGGTTGTGTGGAACTTAGTAACGGAGGAGGAGGTGGTTGTGTTGGAAGCCAAGGGAAGGTTGAAGTGACATTTAATTTTGGTTTTGGACAAGCTAGAGTCGAACTGAAGATGGAGATAAAGGGTAAGATGGATGGGGTAAAGACTAGAGGTATTGTGGTTAAGAAAGTGTAAAGTTTGATGGAGACCAAGGGAAATAAAGTGATGGCCTTGGAAGTGGGTGGTGAAAGAGTGAGTAGTATAAGGTAGGATATAGAAAGGGGACGAAGGGATGGGGTCGGAAGTGAACCAAACATCTTCGTACCAAGCTGTGGCTTCGCCGTGTTCACAATAGATAGGAATGTCCTTGTCGAGGTTATGGATACTCATGTTAACCGCTAGGTTGTAGTGGAGCGTGCCGTTGTCAATGCTGTACCTGAACTCCCTCAAGAGTGCGTCCGTGACGTTGCATTTGCTATGGTACGGTTCCATTCTATAATTGACGTAGGCTAACACAGCAATCATCCCTATCATCAAGAAGAAAAAGATGCACATGAATATGATGGCACGCCTTCCTGGACTAGGGCCGCCCCTAAAATTGGGGTTATTCTTGGTGTCCATCTTGTTAACCAGAAACACAGTGAAAAGATATGCTCCCAAGTATATATATATATTGTAAAGAGGTGGTTCAAAAAGGGAAACCATTGGGGAAAAAAAAGAAAGAGCTACTATTAAGGGTAGACAAGAAATATTTGATTGTTGGAGAATAAGAAAGGTTTCCTTGAAAAACATATTTCAATTTAGTGCTAGAAGAGAATTTAAAATCATGTTAGCTATTAAATAGGAAACTAATCAGTAATCACCCGTTACTTTCTTGATTGTCAATCCAATGTTAACAAGAGAATCGCATTACAATAAATTGAGAGATATCACAGCTTTTTTTATTCGTTTCGTCATCCTTTATTTCCTTATATATATTAGGCTTGCGTAAATAATAAAAAAAAATTGTTCTTAGTTTCATTCTATACTGATGTTATTGATCGTACAGTCTCTTAATTTTGCAAAAAAAATAAAATTAATTCTTCATATCGGTGCAGGGATAATGTTTATAGGGAAATTTAAGGAGAGGGAAAAGGAAAAAATTAATCACTCCTAATGACTTTTTAAAAAATAATTATTTAGAAGGACAAAAAAATAAAATAAATATATTAAATCATCAAATTGACTCTCCCTATATTTTTTCTCAATATCTCAAATTAATGTTTCTTCTTTCAACTAATCAATTATATCTTAATATTATTTTAATATTAATGGGCAGAAAACTCATAAAACTGAAATTTTTAAGAGATGGATAAAATGTTAAATGAAAAATGTTGCATGATAAATGGGAGCCATTCATTATGGTTTAAGGTTTTGTACTGTTTCTTCTTCATCTATTTATAAGCACAGTCATATGATCGAACAAATATGAATACAACGATGATAAACAAGATTTCATTTTATAAATAAATGTTTTAAAAGAAAAAAAGGTACATAAACCATCTAATTAGTCTCTTGATTTCATGAAGCTCAATTCATCATCTAAGTCATTCTATAACACTACAATAACTAGAGAGTTCATCTTTGCATTATAGAACACTTGTATACTTTTCAGAATATCAAGACACCAATCCCATATAAATTTTTAGTTAAAAAACGAAACCTAAGACCTTCGAAAGTGTACTTTAATAATTAGACATTGTATAATTTACATGTATGAACCTCAGAACAGTAATTAAAAATTAGGTTCCATCTTCACAATAAATACTTGTTAATCATTTGGAAAGCCTCAATTTCTAATATCAGTCCAATACCACATTTGATGCCGTCTCAGACTTACATAACAACTTCACAAATTTTGCAATTGGTACACATATACATGTACTCTTTTTACTAAAATAAAATCTGAAAACATAAGCATTCCAAACAATATATTATCATTAATTCTTCTAATTCCCATAACATCCTAACTTTAAAATCTAAATCTAAACAATCCTCCTTCATCAGGTAATCCCCTACAAGGTTCTGTTAAGATATATTGATGACTTCTTTATTTCATCCAAATTCCTTCAACGTAATTAGATTAACTCAGATTCAGTGACACACGTGTAGACATTTTTTGTTCAAAGAAAGGAATGCCTTAAATATAAATCACATGTGCAAAGCACAGGAGGTTCAGCTCTTTATATTAAAATAAGATGATAAAAGCCTATAATAATTCAAATCTGGATTTGAATAAAATTCAATTTCAAATATGAACATTGAATAATTATTGTTTTTAAAAATGTATTATAAATTTGGTAGATATACTAAATTAATATATACATCTCAACCATTTAATCTATTTTATCGATTAAGTATATTGAATTGAATTACCTATAAAAAGTAGATAATTTAATCAATTATAAATAAATATATAGGGACAATTTTGTCTCATTCTATATCATTCTATGGGTTTCCATATTCAATATAATCCAACCAAAATCATCTTTTTTTATGATGAACCAAACAGATTCATATAATTATCATTACATTGTATTGCATCCCATTACATGCTGTGATTAATTGAACCAACGGCCACTTAGCAACGCCACACCAGACTCGACTATCTCTGCTACCACTTCATTCTATCTCCCACGATATCTCTCCAATTTCTCGTCTTTCAATTCCCCTCTGACTTCTTTCTTTACAAAAGTGGACCAAACCTCTCTTTCTCATTTTCTTTCCCTCTCGCCCTCTCATTGACCCTTCCCCTGACGATGGGCTTCCTCAGAAAGATTGCTGAATTTTTAGGGTTTGTAAAGGACTATGTCCACGAATCCCAAGGTGAATCTGACGTCGATCGCCCTCACCTCGGTCCTCTTATAATTCCTTCTTTGTCCAGCGACGGTGGAGTTCAGGTCTTTCATTTCTCAATTTGCGCGTTAATTATTCCATTTTTGCGCATTGGGTGCTTTTGGTTCACAGAGACGCCTGCATTATTAACTCGATCGCTTTATTTCATGATAATTGAGCCATGTGTCCATACAAGAACATATTTTGGATTTTACAATTTTGACTTTATTGCTTTGAAATTTTAAAAATCTATATGCTTTGCTTGGTCCAGACACTTGAATTACCAAAATATGTCCCCTCCTCTCAGGTTCTCTATTGCTTCGATGTTCTAAGTCCAATCCCCGTTACCCAATCTATAATGTGAGAAAAAGGGATTCTGTTTTTTGATACAGAGAAAAGGGAATTCTTGTCTCACAAGTGCCCCATTTAGTGCTTCTTATGAAAGTGTATCCGTTGTCTTGAAGATAGGAATTTCTTTCTAGTCAGCTTGGTGTGAATGGCGATAATTGTGTCTTTGGGTATTTTATGTCATGCTTTTAAGTTAGTATTTTTATTCTTTAATTTACTAAACTTAAAATGTTAGCGTGTATAAATTATGGATTAAAAGAAATTCTGTTTACTTCTATGCACTAGGGACGAAAAGATTTTCTTGAATGGTGCCTTTAATCAAGGTTTCTGTAATGGGCCCATGTGCTTTTAGAAATTGTTCTTGCCTTTCCTGCTAGTTGGCATCCAAGTGCTTGGGTTTGTGGTCCCTATAATGTCTTTCTTAGGAGGATTTATTCCATCAAAATGGATAATGAATCAGGGAGGGCCTCTGCACAAATGCTACCCCGAAAAAACTAAACTGACACAAATACAACCCCATTAGAACCCAACTTTCAAGGATAATAGAAACAGATTTAGATCTAAACATGAAGTTTTTATCGGTGTTATCACATTTGAAACCAGTAGAATGTCACTGCATGTCTAACACTGTTTCCAATACAAGGCATGACATCATTCTATGAGTGAAAACATGGCGCATTGCATTGTCAATGTAGATCAAGCTAAAGAGAGTAGAGTTTGCCTTTATGTTTGGTTGGAGGGGAGGGGAGGGAATGGGAAGGAAGGGTAAGTGACCCCTTCCCTTGTTTGATTTAAAAAATTGGAGGAAAGGACTGTTAAAATCTGCCTTTCCCTTCCTTCCAAAGCGCTTAGTTTGGTTCCCTCCAAACTGGGCGGTTTTGGATGGAAGCCAAATATTCCTTTCTATTAGAGTAAACATTTATCTCTCCTTTGCTCTCGTGCTACGATTTCCTCTATTTCTTTTTCTTCTTTTTTGACGCACGATCCTCCAATGCACTGCCATCAGTAACAGCCATACCTCCACCTTTCTCATCCTGCAGCTCTATCTCTCTGCCCAATTTCTTCTTTTCTTTATTCTTCTTCTTCTTTTCTAATTTATTATCCTCCAATGCACGGCAATCTGTAATTCCTGCGGACTTATTTACAACCATGTCTTCACCTTCATATGTAGAAGCTTTTGACTTCTTGATTTTCTTGCTTGGTATTTCTTCTATCTCCATCTGTGTGTCTGCAACAGTGACTATAGATCAGTAAAATCACACCACTAATATATTAACGTTTTTATCTAAAAAAATATTATCGTTTTTTAATATATTAATGTTGGATCATTTATCCAATTACAAGGGTATGTGATCCAATATAGTAACATTTTTTTAAAACTTGTATATAAAAATTATTATAATAGTTCCCATTGATGATTTTTTATAAACATATTAATGTATCAAAATATTTTTATTATACTAGTCTTTATACAGTGGGATAAGGCTTTGTTGTTGTTGTTGTATACTAGTCTTTATACACATCATTAAAAAATAAGTTATAAACTAATTTGTGTGGATCCCTAAACCTCGCTAAGGGCCTACTATATTAAATAGATATACCAAAATATTTTTATTATGGTTTTTATACTCATCATTAAAAAAATAAGATATTTTGGCCAAAAAAAAAATTAAAAAAATAAGATATAAACTAATCTGTGTGGATAAAAATATAAAGTCTATGAACTAATATATAACATAGTAATAAATTTGTTATTACCTCTCCTCTCCTCCCTTTGGCATTTTTCAGGTTTAAACCCAGATATAGTTCCATTTCCAGGATCAGGCTGTGAGGTTGTATCGTCATCAGTAGGCCCATATTTAGTTCTATCCCCAGACCCAGATTTATTTACATCCCTAGGCCTAGAGTGAGTTCCATCCCCAGGCCTAGAGTCAGTTCTAGCTTCAGGAACATACGGCGAGGGTGAAGAAGAATGACTTGAAGCCCCTTGAGAGCTAGAACTGGTTGAAGTCACAGATGATGGCGCATTCAAGTCTATCCCTAGAGTTCTCGGGGGCGGCGTTGCTAATAGGGAAGGCCCTAATTTCTCATTTGAACTTGATTTTTGCTCCCCATCCAAAATATATTCACCCACAGAGACCTATTCATAACAATTACAATAGGTTAATAAATCTATGCTTCTTGTTTTTTCTTTTGTTATTAATAGAGATGTCGATGAAGGTGAATTCAGACAAGTTTTTTACGCCGCTGGGAATAATACCTGCACTTGTGATACTTTTTTTTTTTTTTTTTGATACTTACCTGCACTTGTGATGCTGCAATTAGCTTTCCAGAATCACTACTACTACGCACTATAATTCCATCACCATTTCTCACTAGAGCGATACTTAGATCACATGTTCTATGACCACCTCCTTCAGGTGGATCGCAAGTCCCTGATAAATGTGCAATCTCATATCGACCCTGTAAAGTGAAATGACATCAAATGAAGAAATAAGCATAATTGTCTTCAACTATTCATAACTTCCAAGCTCAATAATAATAGACATTCAACATCTCAACTCATAGTACGAACTCCCTCCATTATATTCCATAACATAAGAACTTGTTAATTTTTTTTGGGAGATATTAAGGAAGCTAAATAAATTATTTAATTATAATACATGTTGTGCGTTATTAGAGTATAATATCTCATAAGTCAAATTAATTAGTTTGGAGAAAAATCATATAAATCAATTTGTAAATAGTTTATTTAGCTTTTTTAGGATTTTTTTTTTTAAAAAAAAATCAACCGAAATCTATATCAAGGCACAGGAATAACATTGTGTAAAATGCCAACTTGAAGAGGTTGGGAAACTAGGTGATAACCCCATGTCGAAGAAAGCACCACCGATGTTATTATAGAATTTGAATCCCTTATTAAACTACATTTGCCAATTGAGAAAGAGAGTGAAAATGTGAGGAACAGAATTAAATAAACGAAATTGAAATGGAGATTTCACATATCACATAACATCATTAACAAATAAGGAGACCACAAATTCTAAAAACATATATGGGTAAAGAAATGTTAAACCAAAGAAGGCTGAGCTTAAATAAGAATTAAATCAGTGATATACAATAAATTCTATTGCAAACCCTAGTTTAATTTCTTTTTTCTTTCATGTTAGACACCAGGAAGGCCAACACCTATCAGGACTGAAATTAGGGAGCTTCTATACATAGTTGCAAAGTACTGTACACACAATCCAAAAAGAGGGGACAAATTGTTTAGAACAAAATAATGACAAGCTTGTGCTCAAGCAATTTACCCACTTCCAATCTAAGGTCACCAGTCTTTGACACTAGTCCAAGCACAAAAAACAACAATCAAGACAATCAGAGTTTCTCCCGCCTAGTTCAATCTTTAAACTTGTTCATGAGCACTGCTTCCATGGATGTTTTTATAAAAACACCACTTTTACGAGCACAAAAATCTCCTCTCAAATTCCTGTTGTCACGATTATTAGTTCATTGTAAGTAACCGGCTAATTGTCGCAACTGATTATATTTACATTTATTTCCCCAAGTAGGATGGTGTGATTTAATAAGATGTAGACTGAAAAACGTCTAATTCCATTTAACTTTTGATCAAACCATTTTCATAAAGTCAATGTGACAGAAAATAGATATCTAAATAATTCCTTCATATAGTTGATTTGGATTCTCATCAATCAAAGGACACCTACGAGAATGATATCAGTGGCAAAAAAATATGCTTTCCTCTTTCACCATAAATGTTCCCATTAAGGCGTTTAAAAATGTACGCTGCAACACCTCCATCACACCGCAGAAAACATGTAATAGATGAATCATGAAACAATTGGGAAGTATAAAGATGGAAATAAAATCTACTTCCATCAGATATTCCAGATAGTAAATAGTTATTCCATCACCAAAAATCACAAACACTCAACATAATTCTAATTATGTCCTCTTTCGAACTCAAAGAAAGTACATCTATTTGATTTCATGTTCCATTCTGAGCAAAGTGTATATTTTTCTCCAATGCCTGACATTATCAAGTCTTATTTTAGTCAGTAATTGGCTACTTCATTCTACAGTAATATAAGATATACCTCGAAGTGGTCTAGATCTGTATCATCAGCCGAAGTTGGCAGGATGCTGACTTCACCTTGAGCAGAGAAAATAGTCGCTAAACTTGAACCAAACCCTTCTTCACAAAAGGACCGAATCTTTGTTACAAGGTCCTAAAACAAAAGGGAGCTAACAATATGAGTAGACTTGTGATGAGAGCAGCCCCAAGTGGAGCCTTCCCAGTGGAAACTTAGAAGATGGGCATGAAGTAGCACGTATATGTTTACTCCACATGCAAAAACATGATGATAAACACACAAATTTGATTGGTTACAAGAAACCAATATTATATCGTGTTTTTTTTATGTACGACCACACCCTCACCATTTTAAATAGTTAATTCCATCATTACTCACTTTCACAGTGTGGAAAAGACATATAATTAAGATGGAATGTGAATCCAGAAAGCAGATACTAGGCAGAAGTAAACAGATCAATTAATCTAAATTGTAAAAAGCTCAAACCCAAAAGCATAACATACCTATGCGTGTCTTGAATAATCAACATTGACCAATAAATTGAGCTGGCCGAAAATTGATTGAATACAATACTAACATAGAAATTTGAGGTAATTAAATATGGATTGCTTAGAAGTGTTGGCTATAACACAAAAATTACAGCGCCCATAAAAATCCATTTTACGTGCAATAAAGGCAATCATTTCTATTTGACCAAGAGAAGGCAATCATTTCTAACCAACAATTTCACGTTGGAAATAACAATAATCTTTTAATATGATCTGAATGCCTTGTTAGGAACAAAATCTTGACAAGACTTCTTCTATCACCAAAAATTTTAAAAAATAAAAAGTTTCAAATTACATTTATCAGTCAAAAAATAGTCAACATCCCTATTTAAACTTTAAAGTGCCGTTGCTATGAATACCAATATTTTTTAATTTTGAAAATCTATGCTTTATGTTCCCCGGACAACTTCAACCCAAAAAAAAAAAAAAAAACAATAATTTATATGATGTACGGATATCTTTTCGAGTTTGACATAATGGGTTCAGGACCACCATATCGAATTACCAAACCTTGGCCTTGACCCATCTCGATTCGTTAACTACATTCCCTTTTCAGTTAGAAGGATGCAGAACACTTGGCAAGAATACCAACAAATGTATGTAATTGAGTAGTTGATAAAATATAGTAATTCTTGGAAGAGCAATGACTACTCACAGACCAATATAACTAACTACTCTGTTAGCTTACCTCCCCATTTTCCACTAAGATTTTTCGCGGAGCAAAGGATGTCCAACTGCGGCTAACTCCTGGTAATGATAAACAACAGACAAAAAAAAAAAAAAAATCTCAAATCAGATCCAAAAAAGAAAAGAAAGTAAAAAGAAGGATGAAAGAAACGAAGAGTCATATATATAACAAGATATGAAATCCAATAATATAATTACCCGACTGCGTTGTTTGCTTATGCTTCCTCCGAGAGGGCCAATTAATTGGTGGATTCATAACAATGCAATCCTTCGGCGCACAATTCGTGGGACGGCCTCTGATCTTAGAAACGATACTCAACCCTCCGGGCGTCGCCGCAGAGGGGGAATCTTGATAAAGAAAAGTGATATCTTTAGGTTGAGGAGGAGGAGAAGGAGGTGGTGGTTCCAAGGAAATCAACGAATCGCCACGATCTAAACAAAATATCTCTCAAATCAGATGCAGGGGAAAAAAAAGAAGAAGAAAAGAAAAGAAAAGAAAGTAAAAGAAGGAAGAGAGTCATAGGATAAATACTAATGTACTGCGTTTTATGCTTATTTTTAGCACCCTTGGGCCTCCCCGCCTTGGACTTTTTAGCTGGTGGATCCGAAACAATGTTATAATTGGTAGAATCAATAGTCAAACCTTGTTGGTGAAGAGGAGTGAGATTATTTAGAGGTTGATGAGGTGGTGGTGGTGGAGGAGGACGTGGTTCCACGGAATAATAAGACAAAGGCGTAGGATCCAAAACAGTGCTATAATTCGGCGCATAATAATTCACCAATTGTGATACCAATGGGAGAATTTGAGGTTGATGGAAGGCACTGTACGTTAACAACGAATCTAAGGTAGAATACAAGGAATTGGGCGTGGCGGAGGGGTCAGAAGCAGCAGGAGGAATCATACGAGGATCCATCGCACAAGATGAGGGAAATGGAGGTTTCTTGGGATTTTACAGAGAAATCTTCTTGAAACCTATTTTTACAGATAAACTACTTCTTGTAATGACGAGCGAAGCCCAAAATCTTCCCGGGCTTTTCATTATTTATTTAATCCTTTTTTAATTTATGCGATCTTAAAATTAAAAATTTAAAACATACACTCTCTCTCTCTCCATATATTGTTTATACATACACTGATACACCCACGTATACGAGTGTGATTTGTTATGAATTTCATGACTGGTATTTTTATTTCTTATTTTGCTTTTTTTAAATTAAATTTATCCTTGTTAATTAGATAACACTAGAAAAAACACGGAATTACAGACGAAATTCCGTAGGTAATTTAAATTTTCCGACGGATTTCCAACGGAATTCCGTCGGAAAAAAATTACCGACGGAAATTTTTCCGTCAGTAATTTCTCCGTTGCTAAATAAATTAGTGACGGAAAATTTATTCTGTCGGTAAATTACTGATGGAATTCCGTGGCTAATTTAGCGACGAAAATTACAGGTGGAATTCTGTTGATAATTCTTTAAAAACTTTTTTTAATTTATACCACGTGTCCCTCTCACAGTCCGCCACATGTCGCTTCCGTAAGCCGCCACGTATCACTCTCAGAAATTGTCTCAAAGGTGGCGTTGTGCGTGTGCTCATGCCTTAACCAATTGAGCTATGAAGACGTTGTGATATTATTTGCAAACAATTATATTTATATATACTTTACATTATATTTAAATTAATACAATATGAAATATATTTAATTACTAATATATAATTTACATATTAATAATTATTATTTTATTATATATATTATTAAAAAAATTAAATTAAATTTGTAATAAATAACATATTACTTAATAAAAAATTCAAAATTAAATTGTAGTAAATATATATGTATGAATTAATATTTACAAAATATATTTATTAACTATTATATATATAATATTAAATAAATTAAAATAAATAATATTATTTTTTTAATAATTTTTTATAAATTACTGACGGAATTCCATCGGTAATTTATTAAAAAATAATATATAAATTACCTACGAAATTCAGTCAGTAATTTTTTGTTAAATAAATAATTTTTTAATATTTTTTATAAATTACTGACTTAATTAAGTAGGTAATTTATTAAAAAATAATAAATAGATTACTGACGGAATTCCGTCGGTAATTTTTTGTTAAATAATTAATTTTTTAATATTTTTTTATAAAATTTATTAAAAAACAATAAATAAATTACCGACGGAATTCCGTTAGTAATTTTTTATTAAATAATTATTTTTTAATATTTTTTTGTAAATTACTGACGGAATTCCGTCGGTAATTTATTACCGTCGGTAATTTTTTATTTTTTTAAAAAAATTACCGACGGAACTCCTCTAGTAATTATTACTTACAGAATTCCGTCGGTAAATTTACTGACGAACATTCCACCGAAAATTACCGACGGAATTGATTCCGTTGGAAACTACCTGTTTTTTTGTAGTGTATGTTTGACTTGAATTATTTATCAATCATAATATTTAAGAAGTTAAATCCAATTTTTTTATTAATATACAAATAATTAGTTAATTAATTCGCGAACATTCTTTTTTTTTTTTTACCTGTTCGGACATTCTTTTTGAAGCCTTTTAAATTGTTACTATATTCTTAGTGTCAAGCGTTTAGATTAGGAAGCTTTAATAAAAACATATCACTCCTATGTTTCTACATATGAGACCTATATACCTAATTTGGTTAGATTAAAGATGTTAGTTAATTTAATTAACTTTACATGATATTACTAAAACATCTTAACCACGTACATTTATTCCCCACCCTTTTTTGCGTATTAATTATTAAGGAGCATCAATAGGGATAATTTAGAGAAAATGTGAGAAGAAATATAAAAATATCTTATTATATTTAGGAACAAATTCAGATTTTTAAAAAATACTCCCTCCGGTCCTAAATATAAGACCACTTTGACTTTTTTTTTGTGGAAGTTAAGGAAGTAAATTAAACCACTAAATTATAAGATATGTCATGTGAAATTAGATTATAGGTTAGTTTATAAGTAGAATAAATTAGTTTTGAGGAAAAAAAGTTTTTTTTGGGGACTGAAACTACTTTTTTTTTACTGAAAAAAAAGTCAAAGTGGTCTTATAATTAGGATCGGAGGGAGTAAATTCTATATTTAGGAAAGGAGGGAATATATAAATTAAGGGAGAATCCCAACTAAATCCAATTAAAACCTTAAAATCCAAATATAGGTCTCCAATCATAACAAATCCTTAATAATTAAGCCAATATAATTGATTAGGAATTTTTCAATGTTGTTAAAAGACCAATATGTCCTTTATCAAAAAAAAAAAAAGAGACCAATATGTCATTCTTTAGTTAAGAAAATAAATTAAAAACAAGTTTGAATAATTTTATTGTCGAGGATCTCTCTGATTCATTCATGGCCTAACTTTTCCCTGAGAACCACCTAATTTCTCAAGTGGGTTCTCAAATTGATTTCAGGGTCATTGAGAACGTTCAATTCTTGCTGTCTCATAAAGTTGGAATGATTATACACTTCTTCTTCCTCATGCTTTGCCCCTCCATCGTTTTGTTTTCCCAATATAAGGAATAATGATAGAAATAGTAGAATACCTCTTGCCCATCCCTCGATTCTTCTTTTTATTTATCTTTCCACATAATTAGGGCATGTTTGGATTAGTATCTAAAGAATAGCTTCTAAAAAAGAAAAATTGAAAAAGTCATTTTAGACAATGGATTCTGAAGAATAGCTTTTAAGATTAATGAAAAAATATCTTCTAACAAAACCTAAGTTTCAGAAGTGAAAACAAATAGGCACTTATACTCATGAGACCTCTATGATTCTCTGCTCCATGGACAAGAATTTTGTGGCCATTACTCGTTAAACATATACTCTCTCACCTCTTACGCTTATTTATTCACTAAGGTTTGTTTGAGTGTAGATATCTCAGTCTTTTAGAGATTATCCCAACCTTAAAACTTGAACATAGATCAAGTTCTTACCCACTGATAGATGCGGCTAGGATTTCTGATGGGTGGTGTAGGAAAGAGATTGTTTTCAATTTTTTTAATATAGGGGCTATTTTGATCATTTAATAACATTGGAAAATCACTAATCAGGCCTATTGGCCTTAATAAGGATTTTTTAAAATCGAAGTCGTAGATTTGGAATTAGTTATTTTAATTGGATTTATTTGGGATCCTCCCATAAATTAAATTAACTTAATAAGCATTCGTAAACCAATTAAATTAATTAAATATGTCATCTATTTAGCAAGAAGGAGCGTCTGATGGCAACAAAAAAACAAGAAGGAGCGTCTACTATTAATTGCCGTTTTCCCCATGCCTTTCTGCCTTCCAATGATGTTTACTTGAGATACTATAGTTTGAAGTTGTGAATATGATCTATTGTTACATTATTGTTTGAAATGAAATCTTAAAAGGTTGGGTTAGTTCCAACAAGGTTTTATTCATGCTTAAGGATCAAACTCAATGCCAATTAGTAAAAAAAACCAAGATACTAATCCTTGGTGATTGGTATCATAGCTTTAGCTTCATATGACTCCATTCTTTTCCCGGGCTTTTAATTACTCCTATTTATCCCTTTTTATTTATTCTATGCCATCTTTTATTTATTATTTCGCTTTTGTTAATTTAAGTTTATTCTTGTTGATTAATTGGATATGTTGTTGGACATGAATCTTCGCCTTATAATCAATTATAATATTTAAGAAGTTAAACCCAATATTTTTATTTAATATACCACAGAATCGGATAATTAATTCCCAAACATTATTTTTGAAGACGTTGAAATCGTCTGGATTAAGGAGTTCAATAAAAACATATTATATAAATTAACTTAATAATCATCTATGGACCAATCAAATCAACTAAATATGTCATATATTTAACAGTAGGGAGTGTCTATAGTTGCCGTTTTCCCATGCCTTTCTGCCTTCCAATGATATTTTTGCTTGGGGTGATTGTGGTTGCTTATTGATCATATGATTTAGAACTGATCTTGTATATAAATATCATGTTGTGCATTTTAGAAAACCATATGATATAGCAGAGGATTTTGGAAAACCATTTTGGCATTATGATGTGCATTTTACTTGAGTATCTGGTCATGCTTTGGGAACATATATATATTGTACTATTCCACTTGACATTTTGCTGATACACACTCACATGTAAGCAGGTAGTTAGTGGTTACTGTGGGACTACCTCCATTTATCTCACTCTTGCAGGTTCCAAGTGCCGGCGGGCTCGCAAGGAAAGGATCTGGTGGCCACTCACTAGAAGCAGCGAGTCTTCCTAGATTTTTAGCAAAGTAGTATATTGCCACATATGCTAGGCATTTGCATTTTAGGTTCTACAAACTCTGATTCTCATTTCCTTTTGATATATTATAAATTGTAATTTACCCTTTCATGGATTTATCTTACTATTGGCATTATCTGGTTTATGGATAATTGAATGATTTACAAAATCTTTTGGGTCCAGTCCAAATTCCAGCAAACATGGTTGCTTGGAATATTGTTCACTACAAAAAAACAGGTAATTTCTGACTGAATCAATTCCGTCGGTAATTTCCGGCGAAATTTCCGTCGGTAATTTTTTAAAAAAATTAAAAAATTAATTATTTAATAAAAAATTACCGACGGAATTCCGTCGGTAATTTATTTATTATTTTCTAGTCGGTAATTTATAAAAAATTAAAAAAATAAGATTATTTATTTTAATTTATTAAATATTATATATATATAATAGTTAATAAATATATTTTATAAATATTAATTCGTACATATATATTTATTACAATTTAATTTTGAATTTTTTATTAAGTAATATGTTATTTATTACAAATTTAATTTAATTTTTTTAATAATATATATAATAAAATAATAATTATTAATATGTAAATTATATATTAATAATTAAATATATTTCATAATGTATTAATTTAAATATAATGTAAAGTATATACAAATATAATTGTTTGCAAATAATATTATAAGGTCTTCATAGCTCAACTGGTTAAGGCCTAAGCATAAGCATACTTACATGAGGTCACAGGTTCGAATCGCAGCAACGCCACATTTCAGACAATTTGTGAGAGTGACACGTGGCGGCGTGCTCCAGCGACACTTGGCGAACTGTGAGAGGGGACACGTGACAGACTGTGAAAGGGGACACGTGACAGAAAGGACACGTGGCATAAATTAAATTTTTTTAAAAAAATTTATCAACGGAATTCCGTCACTAAATTAGCCACGGAATTTCGTCGGTAAACTCCGTCAGTAATTACCGACTGAATAAAATTTTCGTCGCTGATTTAATTAGCAACAGAGAAATTATCGACGGAAAAATTTTCGTCGGTAATTCCGTCAGTAATTTTTTTTCCGACGGAATCCGCTGGAAAATTTAAATTTATCGACGGAGTAAATTCCGTCGATAATTCCGTGTTTTTTGTAGTGGTTGGAACACTTATGTTTTCAAGTAATTTGGGATGTCTGGTTTTGGTTATGGCACTCTGTTTTGGACAGTAATGATTTACCTATTTAATGGTTATGATGGTGATATTGGTGGATGTCTGGCGTTTGTCTGATTGTGAGATTTGAAAGAGGTTTTTCTTAAGTACAGGGGAGTTATATGATGATGTATATTGATTTTTAATTACCATGATAGGGGTATTCTTTTGGTAAAATCACATGAAGGTCCCACATAAGGCATTTAATCACAACAAAGTCCCAAACAATCATCAAATTACATTGAAGTTCCAATGACCTGGGTGTAATAAAATGGCTTGTCATTGTGAGTTGTCAACACCAGCTCATTGAGTTGTCACTGCACGCAAATGAGCTGGTATTGACAACTCAATGTGTTGTCAATTCAAGAGTTGTCAATACCAGCTCATTTAGGTGCAGTGACAACTCAATGAGTTGGTGTTGACAACTCACAATGACAAGACATTTTATTACACCTAGGTCCCTTAGAACTTCAATGTAATTTGATGATTGTTTGGGACCTTGTTGTGATTAAATGCCTTATGTGGGACCTCCATGTGATTTTCCCTATTCTTTTCTATCATGGTATATGATGAAATAATTTCAAGGATTCTATTGGGTTATTTTAGGCATGTTTTTAATATCCATGTTAGACGAGTTTTATCTAACATAACATGGATAAACTAGTTTTGTCATTGGTCGTTTTTAATATCTATGTAAGCCCTGAATTTTAGAAAACTTCGTTTCTAATATGGATAAATTATATTTATATGAGCTGTTTTATTATCCATGTTAGCTCCTTTAAATTATTTAAATCCTTTGCTAGCATGGATTACCATTTTATAAGATCAAACTCTTTTCTAATTATAGTAGACTTAATTGTTACTTGAAAGTTTTTTTTCTATCATAGTTAGTCGGTCGGACTTGGTTTTATATAAAACACTTATAGGGAATTCTTTTTTAATTATGTTAGCCTTTTACTAAGCAAAATCATTTTCCTAACATAATTAGGTTTGTTGTTGATTTTTGAAAGAAATCTTTATTCGGAAAACTTTTCAAACTATATTAGTATTTTATGAGTAAATTCATTTTCTTATCATAGTTAGCATTTAGAAAACAACTTTGAGGTTGATCATGTTCATTAAAAAAGTATTTAGGGAACTGTTGTTACACAGATGATGGTGCATTCAAGTCTATCCCTCGAGTTCTCGGGGCTGTTACTGATGGGGAAGGCCCCGATTTCTCTTTTGAGCTCGATTTTTGCTCCCCATCCAAATTATATTCGCCCACAAAGATATGTTCATAATAATTACAACAGGTTAATAAATCTATGCTTCTTTTTTTCCTTTTGCTATTAAAAGAGAGGTCGATGAAGGTGAATCGAGACAAGTTTTTTACGTCGCTGGGAATAATACTTTCTCATCCTGCAACTCCATCTCCTAGCTCAATTTCTTCTTTTCTTTATTTTTCTTTTTCTTTTCTGATTTATTATCCTCTAATGCACCACCATCCACTACTACAGAAAATGCCTATAGCAGCACTTATTTTGGCCCTATAACAGCGCTTATAAGCGCTGCAATAGCCAGTGTTGCTATAGGCTATTAAGACTAACGCAGCGTTTGTTAAGCGCTGCGATAGGTGACCTAAAGCAACGCTTAAGCACTGCTATAGGTAATTTATTTTTAAAAAAAATAATACCTATAGCAGCGCTTATCTGAATAAGCGCTGCTATAGGTATTATTTTTTTAAAAAAATTAATTTTTATCCCTGCATCAATTTAGAAACTACAGACATTTTCCCCTTCTCGGCCCAGAAAACGCGCAGGAACAGGGGAGACAAGAATTAAATCCCAAAATTTCCCTAACCTCAAGAACACACATTCAATCCATTTCATAGTCTTAGAATTGCTAGAAATCACAAGCAATTAAACTTCAAAACAACAAACATCCGAAAATCCCAATTTTTGCTTCAGATGAACAGTGCCAGAGGAGGAATTTTGTGCAAAAATTGGTCCTATTCAACTTCCTTTCCCAAAATCGACACCCAAAACATCAAGAACAAGCCTCAAGCACCATTTCTATAATTTCAGAAACTTCAAAAATATCTCAGAAATTCGAATCATTTCTCCCCATCCACTCAAAAATCGCGGCAGAAAAGAGAAGAAACAAGAGAAGAAGGCTTACCTAAACTTGTTTCAAGCTTCTCCGAACGTTTTCCACCGTCAAACGCCGTCGATGGGGCCGATTCCGCCGCTGGAAGACAAAAAATAGAGAAGAGAGAATGAGAGAGTGTGTGCGTCGGTGAGAGAGGGAGCTTGTGTGTGTGTGTGTGTGTTGAGAGATAGAGAAAGGGAAATAAAAGAAGAGTTTGTGTGTGTGTGTGTCATTGAGGAGGGAGGGTAGATGAAATTAGGGAGGGAAATAGGGGAAAATTGAGCGGGTGTTTAAAAATTGGTGTTTTTAAATTTGGTTTTAGATATTTTTAAATAAATTTAAATCACAGGGGCCTATAGCAGCGCTTAAGCGCTGCTATAGGCCCCTGTGATTTAAATTTTATTTAAAATTTGTTTTAGATAATTTTTTTTTAAAAAAATTAAATCACAGGGGCCTATAGCAACGCTTAGCGACTAAGCGCTGCTATAGGTCCCTGTGATTTAAATTTTATTTAAATAATATCAAAAACCAATTTTAAAAATACTAATTCATTTTAAAAAAAATAAAGAAAATTTAAAAATACCTAATAGGCCTATATAGGCCCCTGCCATTTAAATTTTATTTAAAAAATATCTAAAACTAATTTTTAAAATAATAATTAATTTTAAAAAAGAAAACAAAATTTAAAAATACATATTTCGGTCTATAGCAGCGCTTAAGCGCTGGTATAGGCCCCTGGGATTTAATTTTTATTTAAAAAAAACTGTAAAACAATTTTTCAATTATTTATAAATTGTTTTAAATATTTTTTAATATAAAAAATAAATCCCAATGACCTATACCATCGCTTAAGTGCTGGTATAGGCCCCAGGGGTTGATTTTTTGTTGAAAAAAATATGTAAAATGATTTGTCAATTTTTTTAAATTGTTTTAAATATTTTGTTAATACAAAAATTAAATCCCAGGGACCTATACCAGCGCTTAAGCGCTGGTATAGGCCCCTGAGATTTAATTTTTATTTAAAAAGAATTGTAAAACAATTTTCCAATTATTTTTAAATTGTTTTAAATATTTTTTAATATGAAAATTAAATCTCAGGGGCCTATACCAGCGCTTAAGCGCTGGTATAGGCCCCTGGGATTTAATTTTTATCTAAAAGAATTGTAAAACAATTTTTCAATTATTTTTAAATTGTTTTAAATATTTTTTAATATAAAAAATAAATCCCAATGGCCTATACCATCGCTTAAGTGCTGGTATAGGCCCCAGGGGTTTATTTTTTGTTGAAAAAAATATGTAAAATAATTTGTCAATTTTTTTAAAATTGTTTTAAATATTTTTTAATACAAAAATTAAATCACAGGGGCCTATACCAGCGCTTAAGCGCTGGTATAGGCCCCTGGGATTTAATTTTTATTTAAAAAAAATTGTAAAACAATTTTTCAATTATTTTTAAATTGTTTCAAATATTTTTTAATATAAAAATTAAATCCCAGGGGCCTATACCAGCGCTTAAGCGCTGGTATAGGCCCCTGGGATTTAATTTTTATTTAAAAAAAATTGTAAAACAATTTTCCAATGATTTTTAAATTGTTTTAAATATTTTTTAATATAAAAAATAAATCCCACGGGCCTATACCATCGCTTAAGCGCTGGTATAGGCCCCCGGGGTTTATTTTTTGTTGAAAAAAATATGTAAAAAATTTTTCAATATTTTTTAAATTGCTTTAAATATTTTTTAATATAAAAAATAAATCCCAGGGGCCTATACCAGCGCTTATAGGCCCCTGGGTTTTAATTTTTATTTAAAAAAATTGTAAAACAATTTGCCATTTTTTTTAAATTATTTTACATATTTTTTAAATTCCAGAGGGTCTATAGCAGCGCTTAAGCGCTGCTATATGCTTATATCTATACCAGCACTTTTATTTATAAGCGCTGGTATAGGTCATATTATACCTATCCCATCACTTACATTTTATAAGCGCTGCTATTGTTGCGCTGTAATAAGTATTTCTGTAGTAGTGATCTGTAATTCCTGCGGACTTATCTACAACCATGTCTTCACCTTCATCTGTAGAAGGTTTTGACTTCTTTCTTTTCTTGCTTGATACTTCTTCTATCTCCATCCGTGTGTCTGCAACCGTGACTATAAACAAGCAAAATCACACTATTAATATATTAACCTTTTTTTCTAAAAAAAAAAATATTAACATTTTTTAAAATATTAATGTTGGATCATTGATCCAATTATAGGGACATGTGATCCAATATATTAACGTTTTTTTAAAACCTGTATATAAACATTTATTATAATAGTTCCTTTTGATGATTTTTTAAAAATATATTAATATATCAAATAAATATGTCAAAATATGTATATTATAACAGTCTTTATACACATCATTAAAAAAGTAAGATATAAACTAATCTGTGTATCCCTAAACCTACCTAAGGGCCCAATATATCAAATAGATATACCAAAATATTTTTATTATAATAGGTTTTATACACATCATTAAAAAATATGATATAAACAGATCTGTGTGGATAAAATTACAAAGTCTATAAACTAATATATAAGGGCTAATAAATTTGTTATTACCCCTGCTCCCCTCCCTTCGGCATTTTTCAGGTTCAGACCCATATTTAGTTCCATTTCCAGGATCAGGCGGTGAGGGTGTATAGTCATCAATAGGCCCAGATTCAGTTCTATCCCTAAACCTAGATCTAGTTTCATCCCTAGGCCTAGAGCCAATTCTATCCCTAGACCCAGATTCGGTTTTATCCCCAGGCCTGGATTCCGTTCCATTTCCAGGAATAGGCGATGAGGATGTATCATCATCAACATCATCCTTATCAACATAAGAAGGAGAATGACCTGAAACCCCTTGAGAGGTAAAACTAGTTGAAGTCACATATGATGGTGCATTCAAGTCTATCCCTACTCCCTAGAGTTCTCGGGGGCGTGCCGATGGGGAAGGCCCCAATTTCTCCTTTGAGCTCGATTTTTGCTCCCCATCCAAAATGTATTCACCCACAAAGATCTGTTCATAATAATTACAACAAATTAATAAATCTATGCATCTTTTTTTTTTCTTTTGTTATTAAGGAGAGGCCGATGAAGGTAAATCCAAACAAGTTTTTTACACCGCTGGGAATAATACCTGTAATTGTGATGCTGCATTTAGCTTTTCTAAATCACTACAAATCACTATAATTCCATCACCATTTCTCACTAGAACGATACTTAGATCACATGTTCTATGACCACCGTCTTCAGATGGATCGCAAGTCCTTGATAAATGTGCAATTTCATATCGACCCTGTAAAGTGAAATGACATCAAATGAAGAAATAAGCATAATCGTATTTAAATATTTATAACTTCCGATCTCAATAATAGACATTCAACATCTCAACTCATATTGAGTACTCCCTTAATTTCGTAACATAAGAACTTCTTAACCTTTAAAAAGAGATTAACAAAGCTAAATTAATTAATTAATCATAATATGTGTTGTATATTATTAGATTGTGATACATAGGTCAAGTTAATTACTTTGGAGAAAAAAAAAATAGATAAGTCAATTTATAAATAGTATATTTAGTTTTTTTTTTAAATTTTCTTTAAAAAAAAAAGAATTAACTGGATCATATATTAAGTCACATGGAGTAACATATCAATCATCAATATCAATATATTTCTTAAAAACTCATAGCAAAAACCTCATTGGTCCACGTGTGTGCTTATATCATCTTACCTACACTCTGCAATTGGTCCATATGTACAACAAGTATTGAATGAGCATTATGCTTCATAAATTGACAGCCTCAACATTATTATTATTAATTGCTTTCAATCAACATTATGCACACCTTTAATTCCATATGAATTAAAAATAGAAAGAAGTTTGAATTTTGAAAACTTAACTGCACAGTGGAATGGTTTGTGATTGAGATGTTACATATATGTGAAGCCAATAAACAATATTATATTACATAAATACATGGTATATCATCAATTATCACTAATCAATCAACGATGAAATTTTGAATTCCAAATGTTAACTTAATAGACAATATTATATTATATAAATACATGAAATGGAGAAGGAATAAATAAAATCATCAGTTATTTGCTTTGAAAATTATTTATTGCGACGCATTGAACAACACTAATTACACACAAAAAAAGACCTAACTGAAATTTTTTTTTGGATTTAATTTTTGTTTGAAGGATACTTGGGTGTTTGGGTATTGAAAACAACTTTTGGTTAAAACTGAAATATACTGAAATTAAAAGTAGAACGTATTAATATGTGACTTTTATTAAATGCATTCAAATTCACCTATAGTTTCACCAAAACAAAGCATACATGTTGTAACTTTTATTGTTATACAGCATTTGGAAGTTAATTTTGCGAATTAATAATTGGAATCATTTATTCATTATTTTAGCCAACAATCAAACATATATATTAAATATGTATTTCCTGCCATTTCTCCTAAATAATCAAACATATATATTAAATATGTATTTCCTGCCATTTCTCCTAAATAAACGCACTTACTAGGTGAATAGATGAATAACAGTGAACTAATAATTTGTTTCAAATAGATGATGTCTTTCCCACCATATCTCCTAAATAAACACGCTTACTTGCATTTTAATTTAAGTTTTTCAACCATAAATAATTGTGCCTTTATACACAGTATTTTAACTTTTTGAATTTTATGAGTAAATTATTTTCCAAATAGAGGTCAATTTCAATATTGATTTTCTTAATTTTTTACAGCAATTTTGCGAGAGTGTAAAGTTGTTCTAATTAAATCAAAGTCATGCAGGTATACTCATACTCTTTTTGTTAGACCTATAATAATGTTTAAACGGGTAAAAGAGCAGATGTCGATGACGTGTGCATTGAGATGGCAAGATGTTTTGAAAATTTGACCAGGTCAAGGAATTAGACGCTGACGTGGTAACGGCCCCACCAAACAATTTCTTCTTCTTCCCTCCGTTATTATCGTTGTTCTCAATCTCAGCCGACGGAGACATTGCTTCTCCTCCCCAAGGCAAAACTTGAGGGGATTCCCACACAGTGAATTACCCAAAAACGAAGCTTCAGAAAATGTCTGTAATTTCACAGGTACCAAGCCATTCAACAACTACTCAAGATTCTCCAATTTCAAACTAGGAATGGAACCAGAAAGCTGGTTATTCTCAAGATACAGAGTCCTCAACCTCACCAACTTTTAAAATCCAATGAATCACACCGGAAATTTGTCATGCGCCAAATTAAGGAGAACCATATTAAGTAAAGAGAACAATACTACAGGAATTTCACCAGATAAAAAATTTCGCGGCAAGTAGAGATTCCGAAGGTGTACGCAAGAAGCGAGATCAGAAGGTAAACTTCCAGATAAGGTGTTAAAACAAAGACTGAGAATCAAACGATGAGTGAAGTTCCCAAAAATACCGTTACCACTTGCGGGAAAAGCCATGGCCACATGGGACACTAGCCCACTTGCTGGAGGCTTTCTTGGTTGAAGAGGGAGGGTGGTGTAGGGGGTGGAAGCAGAGGATTGGGGCTAGAGGACGGAGATATCAGAGGTCATGAAGGCGTCCATGAAGGAGGAGTTGTAATCGGTCCACAGATTCATTGTCGGCGACAGCGGTGACCAATACTCTGTCATTCATCCATTGAGAGAGATAGAGAGAGAGTGTGTGTGGTGGGAGAGAGAGAAAGGGAGCTAGTGGGTGGATTTTAGGTTAAAAAAGATGAGACACAGTGAAGGAGAAGGAAGAAGGAAGAGAGGGAGGTGTCATGGCCTCAGGAGGGATGGAGCATGGAGGTGGGTCACCGCTTAACTTCCTCTTTGTGGTTTCAATAGGGATGGAGGGTTGGAGCCTGGAGGTGGGTCACGGGTATAATGGAGGGGTGGGGTAGGTGGATGTTCATTCAGCTTCTCTGAACATGTCATTATTCTCCCCCACCTGCCACGTTTTGCACAATTGCCATGTGTCTTTATTAGATTTAATTTTTGGTCCAACCTTAACGGTGGTTAGGCTGGGTTAACGGAAATGGCATTTTAGGGCCATTTTCAAATGTTTGTGGGTATTTTAACACCCTAAAATTGTTTAAGGTGCTGACGACTCTTTTACAATAAGGTTAAGGGTATTTCTGCTCTTTTACCCATGTTTAAATATATATATTAAAAGTTGTTCTAATTAAATCAAAGTCGTGCACGTGAATAAATGCAATTGGTTGAATTTTTTAATAATACTAAACTGTGCTTTAATATGAAATATTTTAACCTTTTGAAATTTATGAATAAATTAATTTGAAAATAGAGGACACTTTTAATATTGATTTTTTTAATTTTTTACCACAATTTTCCCTATAACGTTTAGAGTGTAGAAGTTATTCTAAGTAAATCACAATCATGCGAATATATTCATACCTTGTTTGTTGAAGTCAATATGTACAACAAGGATTAAATGAGCATTATGCCTCATAAATTGACAGCTCCAACATTATTATTAAATGCATGAAATGGAAAAGGAATAAATAAAATCAAGAAGTTATTTGCTTTCAAATCTAATTATTGCGACCCATTAATCAAAATTAATTAGGCAAAAAACTTGTTTTTCCAATCAATATTATGCACACCTTTGATTCCATATGAATTAAAAATAGAAAGAAGTTTGAATTTTGAAAACTAAACACATATATTAAAAGTTGTTCTAATTAAATCAAAGCCATGCACGTGAATAAATGCAATTGGTTGAATTTTTTAACAATACGTAACTGTGCTTTAACATGAAATATTTTAAATTAATAGCAAAAATATCTACTACTATGAGTTAAAACAAATTTTTGTTTATGTGAAATTTATGACATGTAGTTTTCATCCTAAGTTTATTTAATAATTTTTTTCCGACAGCCATGTGATATCGTAACAAAAGTGTTGGTACAAAAAATTGAGACCGCACACGGGTGATATTATGATGGATGCCTATGTGATGCGAAGCCCTTGGGTGAAAGAAACTCAACTTTGAAGTGTCTCCGATGTAAACAGGATGTTGTCACAACTGAGCCTAAGTATGTTAACAATACTATTGTTCTGATGCTTTGTAGACTACTAATTATTGTATCTCTTTTGTAGGTTCAAAATCCATTACAAAGTACAAGACTCCACTGGCAACTGCTCTGTTGTATTTTTCAACCGTCAGGCAAATGAAATTTTGGGCTTTACTGCTAATGAATTGAAGGCCAAATATGTTAGTATCTATACTAATTTTTGTAGGTTAACATTTTCATATACCACTTCTTCATGTCCTTGCCTGATGGGTCACATTTTTAAATGTAGGAGAAAAATCCAAAAACTTTTCCAAAAAAACTTCATACATGTGTTGGCAAGGAGATCATTTTGATGCTGAAGATTAAGCCGGACAACATCAAATATCGTAACTCTGGCATGGCTGTAACTCAGATTTCTATGGAGGACAATATTTTACGTCAATTCACATGCTCTGAAGATAAGGTCAATCAAATTGTTCTTATTCGCCTACATTATCCTATTTTAGTGTTACTACTATGCCCCCAACAAAATAATTCGATATATTATTAACTCATCCGTTTTGATTTGTTTCAGGAATATGTTGTGCAGTCTACTGATTCTCACTCTTCCAACCATGTTGGAGCCGACTCGCTTGACACCGATGATGATGATATCCCAATTGCAAATTTGTTCACACCTCAAGATTCAAAGAACAAGAGGAAGAACCGAATATACACGGTTGACACAGAAGAAGACGAATTGGGATTGGATGAGTTTTCTGCTCCAAGCTTTAGTAGCACCAATCCGATCAAGAACATAAAGAAGGAGAAATCTTGATAATAATATTTTGTTTATGTTTTTACTTTAACTGTTATTGTAGACTTCCACAAAAAGTTTTATGGTTAACAAACATTTTGGATTAGTTGACTTCATTTTTTTTTTGTTTTTATCATTATTAATGTCATGTTTTTAACTGATGGGAGGGCCCACGCCTTATGTATATCTTGCATTCTTCATATCGTATAATCATCTACAAATTTGAAGGAGCCTTGTAATCAAGTTTAAGACAAAGTTGCTGCACATTGCTTTCCTGACGCCAAGAAATTGTCACGTGCATTATTATCGCCGGCAAGAAATTATCTTCGGTGCTTAATTAGTCAAAGTAATTAAGCAGGGTTCAATTCGTTTTAAGGGTTTTCTATTCCACTTTTTTGCATTGTCTCTTGTACATAAAACGTGAACTATTACTAATTTATGAATGATTCTCATGATAAAAAAAACCTTATCTTTTTTCATAATAAATTACAATTAACAAAATTAAAGGTGACAATTTAATTATTGATTTTTTTTTTACAAATTTGCATCCTCTAACACCAATAAATCAGTCGTGAATATATAATTATTTACAATGTGATTACCTATATCTTATCTAGATCAAATTTCATTAAGCATAACATTTAATAATAACTGATTTTATTTATGTATCAAACAATTATTGCTAATTGTATTTTTTAGTTCAAATCTGAAATTTTGTAAGCAAAACAATCACCAACGTCTCATAGTATCTAATCATGCCAAAGTACAAATAAAAGGTGACAATTCATTCATTCATTATGTTTCGCATTTAATAATAAGTGATTTTATTTATGTATAAAAAAAACAATAACTAATTGTATGTATAAGTTGAAATATGAAATTTTGTTAGTAGAACAATTAATGACGTCTGATAATTACTAATCATACTAAAATACAATTGACAAAATTGAAGGTGACAATTCAATTATTAAATATTTACAAATTTGCATCCCATTAATAGCAATAAATAGGAGCCCATTTATTGTGAAAGTTTTCTCTTTAGAAAGTCAAATTTTTGAATTTCACTTCCTATTAACAACAATAAATGCGATAATGAATTATATTGTTGCTATAATCGTGTAATCAATCATTAAGGACTGATATCGTACATGCAAAAGACCACAATTAATAGTAATATACATATGAATTGATTTAATAGTTTGGGATAAAGGAATAAAATCCCCCTCAATCTGCTAACCATAATTTATGAACCGGATTAAAGACAATAACCCAAATCAAGGGCATAAACATAATAATTTACTTATCATATATTTCTATTTTTAGGAAAGTATTTTTTTTTACTTTTGAAGTTATTAACAATTGAAGAAGTATTAAATATATAAACATATACCTACGGTTACTTATGATACGTATAAATTAATTAAAGTGTTTTTACATGTCAAAAAATTAGTGACACAAATCAAGGGCATAGATATGGTCATCATGTAAATATATACCACAAACAATGTACACAAATCACTTAAATATCGGTGAGTTATTGACGTCGTTTGACATTACCATTATTAAAGCATACCGATATTTCGTAGTTTATTGGGGTGCATGTGGACAGCTAAATACATTAAATAACCATTCGATATTATTTTATGCAGGGAGACATTACCCTACTCAATTCGAGGATCATCTACAAAAAAAAAAAAAACCACTTAATTTTTTATGTGTTTTCCATACATTTATTTGATGAGAACTTTTTTCCTTTCTGATTGACACCAAGTTGTTGTCGCATACTCCAATAACTTTTATAGTCTCCCTTACCTACAAAGTATAATAGATTTCCGCAGGAAGATTTATTTTGATATCATTATACTTTTGTTTGTTGCAAACAAGAAACAATTTTTTCTTTTTTAATAATTCAATTTTGGGATAACACAATCCATGCATCGCACGAGGTACCACTAGTTATAAAATGCCAACTTCAAGAGGCTAGTAAACTAGGTCACAGCTGGCCCCACAACGAAGAAAACACTACTGATGTTATTATAGAATTTGAATCCCTTATTAAACTACATACCCGTTGCTAGATGAGAAGGAGAGGGACAATGAGGAACAAAATGAAAGAAACGAAAATGAAATGGAAATATTACACATCACATATGACATCGTTAACAAATAAGGAAACCACAAATTCTAAAAACCTAAATGGGAAAAGAGATGTTAAAGAGAGATGGCTGAGCTTAAATTAGAATTAAATCAATGATATACAATAAATTCTGTTGCAATCCCTATTTTGTTATTTTTTTTCTTTCAATTTAGACTCCAGGAAGGCCAATACCCATCAGGACTGAAATTAGGGAGCTTCTACATATAGTTATAAAGTACTGTACACATAATCCAAAAAGAGGAGATGAATTGTTAAGAACAAAATAATGACAGAATTGTGCTTAAGCAATCTACCCACTTCCAATCTAAGATAACCAGTCTTTGACACTAGTCCATACGCAAAAAACAGCAACCAAGACAATCAGAGTTTCTCCCCCCTATCCAATCTTTAAACTTGGTTCACCAGCACTGTTTCCATGGATGCTTCTATAAAAACACTACTTTTACCAGCACAAAAATCTTCCCTTTCAAGTTCACTGTAAGTAACCGGCTAGTGATTATATTTAGATTTATTTCCAAGACGGATGGTGTGATTTAATAAGATGCAGACTGGAAAATGTCTAATCCATTTCACTTTTAATCAAACCATTTTCATGAAGTCAATGCAATAGAAAATAGATATGTAAATAATTCCTTGCGTATAGTTGATTTGGACGCCCATCAATCCAAAGACACCTAGGGAAATGATATAAATGGCAAAAAAATGCTTTCCTTTTTCCCCATAAATGTTTCCATTAAGGTGTTTAAAAATGTGCACTACAACACCTCTATCACACTGCAAAAAACATGTAATAGATGAATTATGAAACAATTCGAAAATATAAGGATGAGAATAAAATCTACTTCCGGCAGACATTCCAGATAGTAAATAGTTATTCCATCACCAAAAATCACGAATACCCAGCTAATTCTAATGATGTCCACTTTCCAACTCAAAGAAAACATATCTATTTGATTTCATGTTTCATTCTTTGAGATAATTGTATATTATTGTTAAATTCACATTACATTTGTCCATTTTCTTATATCACATGACATTTTTTTCCAATATGCCTGACATTATCATGTCGTATTTTAGTCAGTAATTGAATACTTAATTCATTCCACGGTAATATAAGATATACCTCGAAGTGCCCTGTATGAATCGATGCTGACTTCACCTTGAGCAGAAAAAATAGTCGCTGAACTTGAACCTAGCCCTTCTTCACAAAAGGACCGAATCTTTGCTACAACATCCTAAAACAAAAAGGAGCCAACAATGAGTAGACTTGTGATGAGAGCAACCCCAAGTGAAGCCCTCCCAGTAGAAACTTAGAAGATGGGCATTTTAGTGTGTTTACTCCACATGCAAACACATTATAAACATACAAATGTTATTGATTGGTTACAGGAAATCAATCTTATATCGTGTTTTTTTATGTGTGACCACATCTCACCAATTTAAAGGGATGAACCCAAATAAAGAGCATCCATAATGTTAATTCCATCATCACTCACTTTCACAGCGTGGCAAAAGACATATCATAAGATGGAATGTGAATCCAGATAGCAGGTACTAGGCAGAAGTAAACATAGATCAATTAATCTAAACTGTAAAAAGCTCAAGCCCTATGCGCGTCTTAATAAACATTGACCAATAAATTGAACTGGCCCAAAATTAATTGAATACAATGCTAACATAGAAATTTGAAGTAATTAAATATGAATAGCTTAGAAGTGTTGGCTATAACACAAACATTACATTCGGTTCGGAACTCCTGCACTTTTTTATGGTGTTTTTCTCCTACTTTTCCGTAATGTCAGCCATCCATCAAATCTGATGGTTGAAAATATATAAGAAAAAAGAGAGGTAAAAATATAAAGATAGTGTAAGCTAAAAAATAGGTATATAAGAGATAGTGGGAGAGATTTGTGGGCCAATATTTTATAATTTTTCAGCCATTAGATTTGATGGATGGCTAAGATTAAGGAAAAGCAAGAGAAAAATACCATAAAGAAATGCAGAAGTTCCGGACCGACATTACAGCGTCCATAAAAATCCATTTTACACGTGCAATAAAGGCAATCATTTCTAAACCAACCATTAACGTTGGAAATAATAATAATAATAATCTTTTAATATCATCTGAATGCCTAGTTGGGACCAAAATTTTGACAATATTTCTTCTATCACCAGAAATTTTTTAAAAATAAAAAGTTTCAAATAACATGTCAGTACAAAAAAAAAAGTCAATGTAGTGGCAAAAAAAAAATAAATGTAACTGTTTAAACTTTAAAGTGCCATTGTTCCATACGAATGCCAATATTTTTTAATTTTGAAAATCTACTCTTTATATCCCCTGAACAACTTTTTTTTTTTTAAAAAAAGGATAATTTATATGATATAGAGATATTTTTCCGAGTTTGACATAACAAGTCCAGGACCACCATATCTGATCGATTACCAAATTTTGGCCTTAACTTAACTCATCTCGATTCGTTAAGGACATTCCCTTTTCAGAGTTCAGACACAAATTACCGTACCTTTCAGTTATGAGGGTGCAGAACATTTCACAAGAATACCAACAAATGAATGTAACTGAGTTTACCGAAAATACTAATTGATAAAAGGTATTAATTCTTGCAAGAGCAATGGCTAAAGACAGACCAATATAACATACTACTGCAGAACAGGGTTTTCACGTCACTTATTTTCGAGTTTTCACGTCACTTTTTAAGGGGACGTTGAATCAAATGATGTGAAAAACTGGACTTTTAACGTCACAAAAATAAGTGACGTTGTTTCTCAAAAACCACGTCACACATTATATAATGTATGACATTGTTTTTCAGAAACCAAGTTACACTTTATATAATGTGTGACGTGGTTTTTTTTTTTTAAAAAAAATCCTTTATTTTCTTTTGCTTTTCTCCATTTGTATATACTTACATTGCATAGTATAACACCACGCTCATCAAAAGTATAGTACACAAGAAAAATCAAAATTTCCACATCATGAAAAATAGACCTTTAAATGCCAAAAGACTAAGGAAATATTCCTGATATCCAACTGATATGCATCTTAATCACTGTATTGGAAAATATACACCAAGTTAAATTTAACCAATTCTAACATTTTTAAGCACTATGAACTTCCGAGAAATCAACTATATATTGACCTAACTATTTACATCTAACTTTTCAAAAATGAAGACATGAACACCTTGTGATGAAGATCCATTCCAGAATTGCCTCAATAGAAGTAATGCCATTGCTATCAATAGCGAGGAGATGCCTAGCCTGAGAGAAAATAAATCTTTCTGTACTTGTCAGATTTTATGATTCAAGGTATACAAGCGATTTGAACTGCTCATGGTTTTGTATTCATTCTTCGGAGTTGTATCGGAACAGGCTTCTCCAAGACAAAGACACTAATGTTACTCCAAACCTCTGTCTTAGTAGGAAGCTGAGATATTTTCTCCAAAACTGCCATATCTTCTGATAGAACATAACCAAACACAGTATATTGATTCTTCCACTCATTGTGATTAACTAGGCTGATGAAGAATTCTGGACCAGAACCAACCTGCATAAGCAATTAAAAACCATAAGCTTATCATATGAAGGCTAAAAAAATCTGTAGCTCAGAGCTAAGTTTTAGAATTATTATGACAAATGAAATCCCATCCTTTGGATTTGTAAACAATCCCTTCAACTTTGTAAACTGGAAACTACTTCCTTTACTTGTCCAAATTCCCGATCTACCCACTTTTGTTCATTTAATCGTTTCCCTCTCTCGAATCTAAAGGAAGAAGAAGATGAGAATGGTGAAGCTCCTCGCCCTGTCTCATCCGCTTTCTTTCACGCCGACCTCTTTGATCGACTCCCAAGAAGGAGGAGGGGAGGTGCTGGACGGGTCTAGGTTCAGGGGAGGAAGAGTGCTCGCCAAATATCAAAGAATAAATAAGTATGTTATACGAAGAGAGTGAGGGGGAGCTTAGGGAGGCGGGGGTTTGGGAGGAGCTGAGGGCGGGATTTGGGGGAGCTGAGGGTTCTATTTTGGGGGAGATGAGGGCTCTGGTTAGGGGGAGCTGAGGGCGCGACTCAGAAAATTTTTGAGGGGGGTGGAGGTATGTGTGAGGGGATAAGAAACCACGTCACACATACTTAATGTGTGACGTGGTTTCTGAAAACAACGTTGTTTCTCAAGAAACAACGTCACACATAAAGTATGTGTGACGTGGTTTCTTTCAACGTCACATATAAACAATATATATGACTTTTACTACTACAAAAAGCACATTTCTTGTCCCTAATTCACGTCAGTATATTATAAAACTGACATTGAAAAAAGTTTTGTGGCATTTTTGTAATTAAATTTTAGACTGAGGAAGAAACCACATCACAATATGGGAGAAATGTGACGTGGTTTAAAGTTGTAAGAAACCACGTCATATATTTTTAATAAGTGACGTGGTTTTCTTCAAAAGATGGGAGGTTTTTATTTTTATTTTTTTATTTTATAAGAAACCACGTCACATATTTTTAATATGTGGCGTGGTTTTTTTCAAAATAATCAGGTTTTTATTTTTATTTTTTTATAAGAAACAACGTCACATATTTTTAATATTTAATTTTTTTAATAAGAAACCACGTCACATATTTTTAATATGTGACGTGGTTTCTTCAAAATAAATTTTTAATTTTTTTATAAGAAACCACGTCACATATAGGAAATGTGTGACGTCGTTTTGGATAAACCACGTCACATATTTTCTATATGTGACGTGTTTTCTTATAATAAAAAAAAATTAAAAACCTGATTAACCTCCCAATCCCATCGTCTTCATTGATATAGCAGCCCAAATTTCATTTGTACCGCGCAGAAACCTTCAGCTCCCCAGAAAAATTTGAACTCACACCCCTCAGCTCTCTCCCTCAGCTTCGGCATTGAAGAAATAAAAAAAAACCCCAGCTTCAAGTTGTGAAGAAGCTCTCTCGCTCCCTCAACTCGTCCCTCACAGGTGCGAGATCTAAGTGCTTTTTTTTCTTTTTCTTTTTTTGGCTCTTGCACAGAATTTGCATAATGGGCCTTATTCTTGGCTCTTGCCCAGAATTAATGCGTGGTTGCTCTTTTTTTGTTTGGAATTCCATTTTTTTTGCCAGCGTTTGGGATTATTGCATTCTTGTTCTTTTAGTTTGAAATCATTTCATTATTCTTGTGTTACTTCAATGGCAGTAGTTTAGATGCTTTCTGATCAGTGGGTTATCAATTACTTTATCATATCCTTCATACTCTGTACAATTAATTATCAATTTATCCATAGTGAATATTTAATTTATTAATTGTAGAGCAATGTTTAATTTCCATCAAATGAGGGTGAAATTATAGGTTTTGTAATTACTGATTGGTGTCGAATTAGTAAAGGTATGCTTTCGGATTTGGTTAGTAGAGATGATTGATCATTGTACAAAATACTCAATTGTGTAAAAATAATGGTTTGTGTAGTAGTAGCAACACAAGTATATAGATGTTTAGTATGATTTGAATAGTTATATTAGCTTGGTTGATATATTGCTATCTGTTGTCTGTTTTATGAGATTAGCTTGGCTGATTACTATTTATTTTCTGAGACAGCAAATGTGAAAAAGAAAATGGGAGCAAACGAAAATAGTAAAAAAAATTAAAAAAAAAAAAGCAATTCAAGTCACATGTTTAGAAAACATGTGACGTGAATTAAAGAAACCACGTCACATATTAGCCAAATAAGTGACGTGGTTTCTACCCAAGATAATTCACATCACATGTTTTCTAAACATGTGACGTGAATTCTCTGATATTTAAAAAAAAGAAGATTCAGCGACTTATCTACGTTTCTTGTCTCATAACTTGTGACGTGGAAAATCAGACTTTCCACGTCACATATTTTATGTGACATAAAATACCAATTTTTTCTAAGTCATTACTTTTAATGTCACATAAAAAAGTGACATTAAAACCTCTAAATAACAGGCTTGAAAAACCCTTTCTGTGGTAGTGGTTGTTTCTTCCTCCGCCTTCAACTTATTTATAAAAATGCTACCGCGTTTTTTTCTATGTTAGTTTTTTATTTAACTGATATTAATTAGTGAAATGGAAAGGGATTTTTGTAGTAGTGATAGCCCTGTTAATTTACCTCCCCATGTTCCACTAAGATTTTACGCGAAGCAAAGGATGTCCAGCTGCGGCTAACTCCTGGTAATGATAAAAACAGACAAAAATCACAAAAATCAGATCCACAAAAAAAAATGTAAAAGAAGGATGAAAGAAAGGAACAGTCATATAACAAATTATAAAAATACCATCATTCGGCGCAGAATTCGTGGGATGGCCTCTGTTGGTAGAATCGATACGCAGAGTGAGTGTGGGTGAGACATGCGCCGGATTTCAAACTAATTAACTTGCAATGACGACGAGCCAAACCCAGATTCTTCCCCAATCTTTTCCCGGGCTTGTTATTATTTATTCAATCCTTTTTTTTATGCTGATTCATCCTTTTTATCTATTCTATGCCTTCTTAAAAATTAAAAACACTCACTCTCTCAGTCTCTCCCCCTCTATATATGTACGTACTGTCATACACACGCGTATGGAAGTGTGATTTATTATGAATTTCATAACTGGTGTATTTTTGTTTATTATTTTGCATTTTTAAAAATAAATTTATTCTTGTTTATTAGATATTTTGACATGAATTTTGGCTTCACAATCGATTATAATAGTTAAGAAATTAAATCCAAAATTTTGTCCTTATTTAATATACCACAAAATAGGATAATTAATTTCCGAGCATTCCTTTTGAAAATGTTGAAATTGTTTTTTTCCTTGCTACTAAGAGTTTGGATTAGGGTGCTTTAGTAAAAAAAACATATAATAAAAACTAAATTAATAAAAATTCATGGATCAATCAAATTACGTAACTATATCATATACTTAACAATAAGGAGTGCCTACTAGATGCCGTTTGCCCCCATGCCTTTCTGTCTTCTAACGATATTATTTACTAGAGATACTATGATTTAAAATTGTAAATATGACTACTGTTACATTATTATTTGAAGTGATATTTTAAAAGGTTGGGTTAGTTCCAACGTGGTTTTCTTCATGCTTAAGGATCAAAGTCAACACCAATTAGTCAAAAAGCCAAGATACTAATGCTTGGTGATTGGTATCATAGCTTTAGTTTCATATGACTCCTCTCTAGTTTGTGGTATTGATTTCTCCATATAATCTTTACTCTTACCTTGTTATAACTTATTGTTTTAATGAGAAGTTTCTTTTAACATATTTTGCTTACCAAATCCTATGAACTCAAAAAATAAAGAGAGATTGTTTCATTATGCATCTATCCATGGGAGGATTATGAAAGAATGTAATTAAGAAAACTTAAAACCCAACAAAATTGATTCATCATTGATGGTTAGGTTTTGAAAAAATGATAACAATCATAGAACCTTAGTTACAAAATAAGAATTACGTTACATTTGAAACTCAAAACTCTTATTTTATCATTTAAATATTGAATCTATAATCGTTCTTATTTTAAGTTTTAACTCATTTGATTATCTCACAGCGCCAGCGGTGCAGGTGAAGATTTGCAATGACCTTTAACATTGATTTAAAAAATAAGCTATCATTGATCAGTATTCAATGGTGTGGTTTGCTCAATCGCTTCCCTTCCCTGCATAGTGCTACACGAATGGCAATCTGCTTGGGAGTGCTTCAGGGGATGTTTTACTATAATTATTAATTTATCCCTGTTTTGATATAAAATTTACTTAATCTTTTTTTTAAAAAAACCTAAGAAAGCTTAATAAATAACTTATAAACTGATTTGTTTGATTTTTTTAAACTATTATGTTTAACTTACAATAAGTTAACATATAGTTTAATAACACACACCATATGTTATGATTAAATGACTTATTTAGTTTTATTAATCTATTAAAAAAGTCAATTAAATCTTAAGTTGAAGAATTAAGCAGCTGGGAGGGAGGGAGTATTAGTTTGATAAAGGGTCACTGAAGAAAATTTGTCCTGAAGTGACCACCAAAAAGCACATAGTATCCAGAACATTTTTAAGAAATAATTTTTGTTACTTTTAGTTTTAGGTAAAAAGTGTTTACAAAAAAAAAACTTCTAGATATGAGTGCTTAAGAGTGGTTATTTTTTGGGGGAATATTTCCACAATAACCCTCAATAAAAGGGATCCCTTAATAAAAGGGAAAATTCCAGAAAAATATCTTCGAATTACCAATATGACACTTTACTACACCGAAAATTGGAAAGGATCAGTCAATACATTTGACCGAACTGTCCATACCCAGATTAAACGGAAAAGATTGAAATACTCTTTGTTCAAATATTTTCTTTTAAATAAAGGGCCCCAACCACCGTCTGACGGGGCCCACCACAGCCGGAGCTTCGGCGGTTGACCCCCGGCTGCCACGTGGCATGTTAGGGGGAAAAATAAATGGGAAAATGAAGGGGTGGGAGTCGAATCCACCCCCTCCACATGTTAGCTTGGTGTTTTCATGATTATTTGTTATACATATTGCAAACAATATATATTCTATGTTTTATTTGTTCTCAGAATTATGTAAGGGATTCCCAAATCCGGATAAGGGATTACCAATATGTATATTACCAATTACCAATTTCCTAACTGCTTTACCAAATCTTCCTTCTCGTCAGCAGAAACGTTTAAGGGATTCCCAACTTCTCATAAGAGATTCCCAACTCATCATAAGGGATTACCAACATACCTGAAACCAATTACCAACTTCACAAATACTTTACCAAATATTCCTCCTTGTTACCAGAAACGTTCAAGGGATTCCCAACTTCTCATAAGGGGTTCCCAACTCATCATAAGGGATCACCAACATGCCTGGAACTAGTTACCAACTTCCAAAATACTTTACCAAATCTTCCTCCTTGTTACCAGAAACATTCAAGGGATTCCCAACTTCTCATAAGGGATTCCCAACTCATCATAAGGGATTACCAACATGCTTGGATCTAATTATCAACTTCCAAAATACTTTACCAAATCTTCCTCCTTATTACCATAAACGTTTAAGAGATTCCCAACTTCTCATAAGAAATTCCCAACTCATCATAAGGGATTACCAACATGCCTGGAACCAATTACCAACTTCCAAAATATTTTGCCAAATCTTCCAACATACCTGGTAAATGGTAATATACATGTTGGTAATCCCTTAACAAAAATTGGGAATCCCTTGAACATTTATGATAACAAGGAGGAATATTTGGTAAAATATTTTGGAAGTTGGTAAATGCTAATATACATGTTAGTAATCCCTTAACAAAAGTTGGGAATCCCTTGAATATTTCTGGTAACAAGCAGAAAGATTTGGTAAAGTATTTTGGAAGTTGGTAATTGGTTCCAGGCATGTTGGTAATCCCTTATGATGAGTTAGGTATCTCTTATGAGAAGTTAAGAATCCTTTGAACGTTTCTGGTAACAATGAGGAAGATTTGGTAAGGTAGTTAAGAAGTTGGTAATTGGTAATATACATGTTGGTAATCCCTTATCCGAATTTGGTAATCCCTTATCCGGATTTGGGAATCCCTTACACAATTATGGGAACAAATAAAATATGGAATATATATTGTTTGCAATATATATAACAAACAAAAACCACCAAGCCAACATGTGGAGGAGGTGGGTTCGATTTAGGGCTGTTCAACTCTGTCCCGTCCCGGTCTGTCCCGTCCCGTCCCGGCCATTTCAGGACGGGACAATCCCGTCCCGAAAATTTTCGGGATGGGACAAACCGGGACGGGACAAAGTACCGCTTCGAGACGGGACGGGACTCGGGACGGGGTCATCCCGATCCCGTCCCGTCCCGAATATATATATATGTGTATGTTCATATTTTTTTTAAAAAAATACATGTGTCATCTGTCTCATATGTGAGTATATATGAATTTTTTTTAAAAATATATAACTCTAACTTCTAAACTAAGTTCCAACCATTCATTGACTTCAAATTTCTTATCCGCTGCCACTATGCTCTATGTGTAACACATCACATTTGAAGTTTTTTTTAAACTCTATTTAAATGTGTAGTTGTTGCTACTTTTTTTGCTCTAATTATTATGTTTTTGGTTTATTATGTATTAATATGGAGTGCTCATGGCACTGGAGGAGATTTAATTATGCTATAAAATCACCCACCAAGTGTGTTGCTCTGCAAAAAAAAGATTTTTGGGTCAATTTTTTTAATTGGGAAAAAGTTTCGGGACAAGGCATGTCCCGTTTCGGTCCCGTCCCGTCCCGTCCCATGAACACCCCTAGTTCGATTCCCACTCCCTCCACTTTCCCATTTATTTTACCCCCCAACATGCCACGTGGCAGGTGGGGCACATTGCCACGTGGCAGCCGGGGGCGCCGGTTGCCGAAGCTCTGATGGTGGTTGGGCCCTTTATTTAAAAAAAATATTTGAATCAAGGGCATTTCATTCTTTTCCATTTGATTTGGGTATGGACAGTTCAGTCAAATGTACTGACTAATCATTTTCAAATTTCGGTGTAACAAAGTGTGCTTTTGATAATTTGAGACTCTTTTTCTGGAATTTTCCCTTAATAAAATGCGTAAGTTGCCGATTCCAATGTGTTTATTTTATTGCCTTTTGTTTTATTTGTTACAAAAAATGTGGTTAATAAATCTGTAAAAAATCATATAAAATTGAAAACTAAATCATTTGTCTTGCTCATAGTCTATCAAAATGCACTAATTTTGTGTAAAAAACAAACACAAATAAGTTCACATAAAAACAAATACAGTTTTAAGGGTTAAGGGTAAAAAATAGTAAAATACAAATATGATTTTGTCAAAAATTCATCTACCACCAAATGTTTTTTTTTTGGATAAAAAATACACATGATCTTTCAAATTGGATAAAAAAATACACATCTAAAGTTAAATTATGGTAAAAAATACACATGTGATTTTGTAAAAGGTTCATCCAGCACCAAGTGTTTTTTTTTTCGAAATATAACTGTAAATGTGACTTTTTATCCAATTTGAAAACTCATGTGTATTTTTGGTTTAAAAAAAAAACATTTAGTGCTGGATGAACTTTTGACAATCCTATATGTATTTTTGACCCTTATCCTTAGTTTTAAAGTAGAAGTAACTTTCGACCATCATGACACGTATTCGATTCATGAGGAGTACTATTTAATTGTAGTTTCAGTCGCATCGCTTAAGGAGTCATCTCCACATCTAAATAAAACTGGACAAAACCTATCTAAATGATTTAAAAAAGGATTATTTGTTATACCTTAGAGCCCATAAAAACAAACTCAATTGATCATATGAATTATAGGCCTTTGAGTCGTGGATAAACCCAATCACTTTTCTAAATTTTTTTTATAAAGATAAAGTGAAAGACCAGAGTGGACATGGATTTTAGCCCCTTGCAAACTTTTGCGATGAAACGGAGCGACTGAAAGGCAGAGAGGGTTAGCCGGTTAGGTGAATGGGTGCGCATAGTTCATAATAAGGGGCTGTTTGGTTCAACTGAGGGGAGGGGAGGGGAGGTTCATTAAAGTTAGGGGAGGGGAGGGTAGAACCTTGTTTGGTTGGAGGGGAGGGGAGGGGAGGGGGAGGAGAGGGGTTGTTTGATTTCTTGTTTGGTTCAGAAAGGGAGGGGAGGGGGGCAAATTAAAAGTTGACAATTATGCCCTTTACTCTTATAATATTATTTTATGGTGTACTTTTGATGATTATTTATTATAAAATAAATATTTTTTTAACAAAATTAATGAATGCTTTACCTTTAATGATTATTTATTGTAAAATAATTATTTGTTTAACAAAATTAATGAATGCTTTACCTTTGATGATTATTTATTGTAAAATAATTATTTGTTTGCCAAGTATAATGAGAGAAAGAACCATGCTCAAACACCTACTTGGCCAGCTTCAGCAGAGCATACGATAACCCTTGATTTTGCAATTCTAGCATTTTTCAGTGAATCAATTTTATAACCTGGAAGCACTAATTGAAACACCATCACAACAAGGATAAACGTACCATTGACAAGGATGAAAAGAACAAGTAGTAACAGAAGAGAAACAAATCAATTACCAAATTATCAAAATATAGACTTATTCTAATTCCTTCTCAAATCAGTGCTTTCTCATAAAGCAAGAGACAATTGCAAACACACAAATAGTGAAGAAAATGCATTAACTTGTTGTTATAATGGCGTCTGGAATCAGAAGAGAACAAACCATTTTAACATACAACAAAGACAGTGACCCAGAAAATGAAGTGTTCAATTATTAAACCATGGAACCTAAGTTTCTTCTCAGCTCAAGATATTTTCGGGAACCAAGCAGTAGGCCAATCACAAACTTGAATAGAAGGAAGAAAGGGCATTAGCCTGCCTCTATAGCAGAGCCTACAATCTAGAGAAACATTCACAATTTAACAATGCAACATAGAAAACGACCCCAAAACTAAAAGCGTTCAATTGTTAAAGCACAGAATCAAATTCCTTCTCACGACAGTATATTCTCAGGAACCAAGAGCAGGTAAATCACAAAAATTCAAAAGACTAATTAAAAATTCATTGACTTTCTTATTTGATGAAATCCTGAAACTGGGAAAAAGTAAGCCCATTGAAAAACAAACAAACTAACACAGAAAAATAGCGTGTGGAGTGTGAACTATGAGGCCAGGATTTGCGAAAAAAATGGCGATTTCCGAGGAAGAGAAAACGAGGATGCGAAGAAGAAGAAGAAGAAGAAGAAGAAGAAAAGCAAATGTCCATAAACGAAGCTTGAATCACCACCAGAGCCAAAGGAAATGTCAGTACACTACTGAGCGATGAAGGATGAAGGCGGCCGGCGATTTCTGGGATTTCTGGATGCGAAGAAGAATAAGAAGAAAAGCAAATGGACGGCGGCGGGAACGGTGGACAGCGCGATGAAGGATGAAGGACCACAGCGATTTCGGATGAGGGAGCAGAGTCACGAGAACGGCGTAGGGAACAATGAAGAAGAGAAGGGAGTAGTATTGGAATATTAAAAATATGGTATGGATATTTTAGTCCAAAATGGACAGAAAATTTCTCTCCCCTCCAAAAAACCCCAATTTTGGAGGGGAGCTGAAGGAGAGTGAGGGAGCACTACATGACAAAAATTCTCCCCTCCCCTCCCTTCCATAATATATTCCCAAACAAGGTTTTTTAACCTATATCCCTCCCCTCCCTCCACCTCCCCTCCAAATTCCCCCAACCAAACAGACCCTAATATTCTTTCACGATCCTTTCTCAGTTTCCGTGCGCAATTAGCAACACCAGACTCGAGCCTCGTGAAAGATATTCATCCTCCTGTCTACGATCTCTGTTACCACTTCATTCTATCTCCCACGATCTCTCTTCAATTTCCCATCTTTCAATTCCCCTCAAGCTTCTTTCTTTCTTCCAAAAAGTGGACCAAAAGCCTTCTTCTCTTTCCCTCTCACTCTCATTGACCCTTCCCCTGAGGATGGGCTTCCTCAGAAAGATTGCTGGGTTTTTAGGGTTTGTAAAGGACGATGCCCACGAATCCAAAGGTGAATCCGATGATGATAACGATGGACAAGCTCCTTCACGCACTCAATATAGAGAAACTGGGATTCCCCGCAAAGGGTTTGGCGTTAAAGTCGAGGTTCCCGTCGATCGCCCTCACCTTGGTCCTGTTATTATTCCTTCTTTGTCCGGCGATGGTGGAGTTCAGGTCTTTTTTCCCTCAATTCTCGCGTTAATTATTCCTTTTTTGTGCTATTGATCGCTTTTAATTAGTGGGGATGTTTGCATTATTAACACGGCTGCTTTAATTTCATGTTAATTGAGCCATGTGTCTGTGGAAGAACGTATTTTGGGTTTGACAATTTTGATTTTATTGCTGTGAAATTGTTGAATCTATATGCTTTGCTTGTTCCAGACACTTGAATTACTGAAATCTGTCCCCTCCTCTCAGATTCTCTGTTGCTTAAATTTTTAAAGTTCAATCCCCGTTACCCTATCTATAATGTGAGAAAAAAGAATTCTTGTCTTGTTTCACAGGTGCTACATTTAGTGCTTCTTATGAAAGTATTGATTGCTTGAAGATAGGAATTTCTTTCTAGTCGCTTGTTGTGAATGGCAATAATTGTGTCTTTGGGTCTTTTATGTCATGCCTGAAGTTGTTTTTATTGTACTTCCTCCGGTCCTAATTATTGGATCAATTTGGCTTCCTTAATTTCCACAAAAATAAAAAAAGAAGTCAAAGTGATTTTTTATTTAGGACCGGAGGGAGTACGTTTTAATAAACTAAAAATGTTAGCATGCAGAAATTATGAAAAAAAAAAAGTAATTCTGTTTCCATCTATGCACTAGGGACGAAAAGATTTTCTTGATTGGTCAGCGAGATGAGTCTAGGGCCTTTAATCATGATTTCTATAATGGGCGCCATGTGTTTTTAGAAATACTTGTTACCTTTTTGGCTAGTTGGCATCCAAGTACTTAGGTTAGTGGTCCTTGTAATGTCTTTGTTAGGGGGATTTATTCCATCAAAATGGAGAACGAAGCATGGAGTGTCTGTGCACAAATGCTACCCTGAAAACACTAAACTGACACATATACAACTCAATTAGAACCCAATTGTCAATAATACTAGAAACAGAACACTGTTTCCAATCCACGACAGGAGCTGTACTTCATTCTATGAGTGCAAACATGGTGCATGACATTGTCATCGTAGATCAAGCTAAAGAGAGTAGATTTTGGCTCAAAGTAGTTGACTCCCTAAATGACTAAATGAGTGGCCAGTTTACCTTTTGTCTCCTAACTTGAGAATGTTGCATCTTTTGTAGGCAGTATTGCCAAAGTAATGTATGTAAGAACCCAATCTTAATACCCTCGCTGTGAAAATTTGTGTAGCCTTCATTGTATATCAGAATTTCTTGTCTCACCTTCATCTATCACCAAAGGCTGTTGGTGAAGTTACAATAATAAGCAATTGTTTGATTTTTCTTTTTTGGTAAAACAATTGATTGATTTTGAAACAGAAAAACATTTGAATTTTTTTGCCTATGGAATAGTTTTTGTCCTCTGGGCAATTTTCAGGTTCATTTCCACAAAGCTGTTTAAGTGCATGCCTGTATTATTGTATATGATACAGTGTTTAAATCTTCGTTTGAGATCTGATATGTTCTGCTGTAAAAATTTACATTGCTCTAGAGTGAAATTTCCTTGCCAAATTATTTGACTGAGTTTGATGCTGGCTGTTGAAAGCCCAACACAACCCTCCTCTCTTACCTGGATTTGGAACTGTCTAGAAAACATAGGTGGAGTTGCAATATGGTGTCGTGCGATTTATACAGCTGATTCTACTTAGTGATTAAGGCTTGGTTGTTGTTGAGTGAAACTTCCTCTTGGGATTTATTGAAGTTCAGTGCTCTGCATTTATTTTCTGTTCTTATGCTTTGCAATCCTTGTTTTTCCTGTCCTACTTTTGTTGCATACAGTTACCTAGTTATCTCTGCTAAGAGGTGTAGAATAGAACCAGAACAACTTATCTTTTGTTTTGTTAAGTTGTCTGCTTGCTGGTGGTTAATATATCTTTTTCCGTCCTTAAATGTTTCTTTTATCAGGGTCTGAGGTGGTATGCTGAGCGCCTTAAGATAGATGAAGATGGAGATGTAGCTGATGAATTCCTTGATGAGGTTCCTCCAGAGACTTCAGCACCTCAAGTAAATCATCATAAATTAGTGGCAAGGTTTAAAGTTAAGAATGATATCAGGCCGGCTAAAGTGAGGAGACTGACCTTATTAGATGGGAAACTTCGGCAGTATGTGGAACACCAGGGCAGATTGCAATGGGTATAAAGATCTTTCCAGGAATTGATATCGATTTGGATTCATTGGGCTTTAACTGTTTAGTCTATACTTACTGTGGGAATCTGCCATCAAAACTCTAGTCTTTTTAAATGAGCTTTCCATGATGGTTCCTTTTTGGTGTTTGCTTAACTTTTATCTTCCACCAGTAATTGGATTAATCTGGGAACTGCTGCATAAAGTCTGTGCAAGTTATATGTACATGGTAAGGAGCTCGGAGTATGTAATGCAAGAAATTGAATTACCTGTCTCGCACAGCATTGGTTAATGGTTCAGTCAGGCGATTGAGGTGTTTTGGGTTCAGCGGTGTCATGATGCAGAAAGGTGTCTTGGTGGGTAGCACTAGATAAAACCTTGGCGGATAGCTTTTTAATAGACTGAGTTTGGAGTTTAATGTTATTGGTGTTTTCAGTTGGATGCATTGAAATTAAAGTTTCCGGTAATTTTGAGGCATTTTAGACTGTATATTGAAATGCTGTCAATGTTTGTTATTATGTAATGACTGGTAGTGGGTTTGAACTTATTATAACAACTGAAATTTAATGAAGAAAGGCAGAATCAAGATATTGAAATTGGACCATCAGTTACTAGTGTATAAAAGTCTCATATTAATGTATTATTATTGGATGAAAAACAATATACAAAAATGTAGAGTTGTTGACGAAGAGCCACCTTCAATTGCCTTCACCAAAGCTGAAAAAACTCTTGTTTCTGGGTGCCTGACTGGCAGTGTTTCCTCTGCGAGAAAAACTGTTTGGATTAACGTTGAAAATGAATTCATCTTGCATACTTATCTTGTAGAATGTAAATCATGTTTTAATAAAATCTCTATCGTCATCTTACATACTTGCATTTGGTTGATTGCTTGGCGCTCAACTTGTCGGCAACCTGTCTGGCTTCAGCTTCATGCTCCTCCATTATTGCTTTTGCCTCACCCTATCCTGCCTCTAACGCTAATATGTCATATTCAGATATTCTAATTACAAGGTTAAATCAACTTGGTTATTAAAAGGTGCCAATTTATGTTCCTAAGAAATCAAATTCTTTAATTTCCTTCACTGAAATTAACGGCCACAGTACAGTGTCCAGTATGTGAATTTAAAATATGCCAACGTCATATTACAGTCAAGGAGGGATAGGATTAGGGAAAGAAATTTAACTGCTACATCTTCATCCTATGATTAGGATTAAGGTTTTAACATTGTCTTGTCACTGACTGAAGGATTACTTTTCCTTACTCTGTTCACTCTGCTTGCATTGTTCACCCCCACCCTTTAATTTATCCTCTAGTAATAACAATAAACGAGACAAATAATATCTACTTCCTCCGATCCTAAATATAAGATCACTTTGACTTTTTCAATGGAAGTTAAGGAAGCAAATTAGACTACTAAATTATAACATATGTCACATGTAATCAGATTATATGTTAGTTTATAAATAGAATAAATTAGTTCTAAGACAAAAAAAAAGATAATTCTAAACAATTTAAAGTGATTAATTTTACATCCTTAATTTTTAAAGAAAAAAATTTAAAATGATCTTATAATTAGGACCGGATGGAGTATTTGACTAAATTAGAAGTCATAAAACATAATGGAATAGCTTTACGATATAAAATCATGTTCAAGGACTGGAAGCCCCTTCTTCTGTCTCTGGGTTCCCAATGGTAGCAGTGGCGCCATGTTTTATCATGCTTCTCACGTGAGACCCACCAGCCCAATCTTTGTTTTAGACTAAATTCACTTTGAAATAAATGAGAAAAAAACAACAAATAATTTTATTTAATGATATTTTCAAAGGGAAAATCCCATTCAGGTACAAATGAAACCAAATTAATATTGTAAGGTCTATTGAAAGGCTTTTCCCCGTCCTAATCATAAGATCAATTTGACTTTTTTTGTGGAAGTTAAGGAAACAAATTAAACTACTAAATTATAATATAAGCTACATGTAATTAGATTATAGGTTCAGTAAAAAAAAGAAAATTAGATTATAGGTTGGTTTATGAGTAAAATAAACTATTTTTGAGGAAAAAAGATAAATGTAAACAATTTAAAGTGGTTTATTTTGCATCCTTAATTTTCTTAAAAAAAGTTAACTTGATCTTATAATTAGGACCGGAAGGAGTATCAAAATTACCAGCAGGTTTCAAGGGACCTATGAGTAATATAATGTATTCAGAAAAATTATCAAACTGTCCTCACTCATTATTTGTTAATACTCAATACATATAACTCTGTTTCTTGTTAAGGTAGCCAGCGCAGATGTTCATAACAAGTTATCATGGATATGTTATATTCCTTCCGTTCCTATATATCCTATGTATTAGAACGGTTTTATCCATTTTTATAAGAGTCTGATTAAATTTGTTAAAGTTTTAATGAGTTTTTCCCCACTTTACTCATCATTATTCTCTTTATTCACATTCTCTTTCATACTCATTTATAACACTATTATCACATTTCTCTCTCTTATATACTCAATAAAAAATAAAGGAAAATTTTAAAAAATAAAATTATTTCAGACACATTTATTTCTTTCAATCACTTCCTTAATTTGTGTAATTTTATCTGTTTAACTCTTATAATAATAAGGTACAAAAGAGTATCATTTATTAATCTGTGCCTTCTTTACAATCTGAATGCTATTTACCCCATTTTTATTATTTTAATTTTAGAGCGAAGAAAAGAATCAAAGAAGTAAGCAGCATACACGTGTCCATCAACAATAGGATGAGCAGTCTGCAGCAGCGTTCGTGAATTGGTTGTTCATGGATAGTGTTATCTCTCTCTCTCTGGTGAGTAGTGAGCTCACCGAGAAGCAGAAGCAAAAATGTCACTCCGAATCCCCTGTAGCTGCTGCTGCATTTCAGACCTAAAATGGCGATCTTTGCCATCGAAGACCAATTTCTGTTTCAATTCTTCCAAATGCCGCCGCAATATTACGTCTGAGCTTCAGACTCAGCCTCCCCTCTCTGCTCGCTCCGATTATTCTTCTCCTTCTTCTGTTCCCACCCATAAAGTTACTGTACACGATCGGCAACGAGGTCTCGTTCACGAATTCCTCGTTCCTGAGGTATCGCTTAATTTCTTATTCTAATTGTCTCCCTTCGTTTGTTATATTTTATACTGTTATTGATTTTTTATGTTGTGATCTTTTGCCATTTCTGTAAATGCAGGATCAGTATATATTACATACTGCTGAGTCCCAGAACATTACTCTTCCCTTCGCCTGCAGGCACGGTACTAGTATTCTCCCTTTTGTTTCACTGTCTAATCTTTTTTTTCAGAGATTAAACAACATATTTTGTGTATTATTAAATTATATGATAGCTTATAAGTCAAATAAACCAGTTCAGAGAAAAAAATTTCAGAAAATTAATTTATACATTTCAACTAGTTCTTATATTTAGTTAGATAGGGAGTAACATATAACTCTCAATCGTATTTTTGCTCGTATCCACCGCCAGACCAGTACCATCGGATAGCAATTAAATGTTTAACCGATACTTGTTTCATAATATTTATATGTTGTGATGAATTGCATTCCTATGTCGCTATGTGGTTTCATGAGCATTACATCTGTCTTGCTGGAATCCTCAATTTGTCCAATCGTAGTCACTCATTATTCTTTTTACATACACAGTCTTTTTTTTTTTTTTTTTTAGAGGTTGGCTATGTAAGTCATGTGATGCATCTTGAAACTTCCGTTGCATGATGCAGTGTTTTCCATCCAGATTGAATATTCTTCAAGATTTTGATGTTGGCTCCCTAATGCTGGTCGCTTTTTTTGGCAGGTTGTTGTACAAGTTGTGCTGTGCGTATAAAAAATGGAAATATTAGACAGCCAGAGGCGCTGGGGATATCTGCTGAATTGAAAGATAAGGTATCTACAAAGTTTTTATGACATACTGATAAGCTTGAATCTCTAGGGTTGGCTACTTGGCTTCTGTATCAATGCATGATTTGGTTATACTCGATCTTGATATCTTGGTCTATTTAATAAGAGAATTTATAAATACAATTCTATTTTGTTTCTCAAATCATGTCAGAAGAAGAAAATTAGAACTTCAGTTTTATCTTCAGTATTGGTTGTAGGGGACTAAACTGGAAAAACGAACCAGTTTAAACCAAGCATAATATAATAGAGGAGATAAAATTGGTGATAGTGGCAGCACTATTGAATGGCATTTTCATAGTATGTAGCCGATTCACAGGGACTGGTGGGTGGCGTAGGCAAGTATGATGCTTTGGATAAATTTAATTCCCCAACCCCCACCCCCCACAACAAAGCTTGATTGTCCATTTATATTTTATAGTTTCTTGCTGATATGTTGTACTAGATATGCGCCAAAATAATTAGCCTGTGAAAAAAAAAATATTGTCGAAAACAATGGTTAGCTTGATGCCATTGGCTGTACTCTGTCCTCTTTTCACTATAGACATTCCTCTATCACTAATAGTACTAAGCAATCTTACCACCAAAGGAGTTGCTCGTCTTTCTTCCAGTTACAAATTGGAGGGTAAAATCATTAACTCAGCTTAAACATAAAGTTGTCATGCTATATTTAAAAAAAAAAAAAACAAGAAAAGAAAAGAAAAGAAGATTTCCATACTGCTGTAATTTAGATTAAGATCCAGACAGGTGTGTGAAACTTACGAGTCTTTTCAGGGTTATGCGCTTCTTTGTGTGGGCTTCCCATCGTCTGATATTGAAGTAGAGACTCAAGATGAAGATGAGGTAATAAGCGATTCTGCAATTATCTTTTGATATGTAAATGTTTCCCCTTTAAGAGTGATTGAATTTTCAAAATTTTAAAAATTGAAAATGAACTTATAAAATATTGTTGCTGTTATCATTTGTTCCTGATTCCTGCTGTGTAACTGTGTTCTTGAAGCAATAATGTTGGTGTATCTTTATCTATCTGAAGTCTTCATCCAGAGATTGTATTACCTGCAGATCTTCTTTGAAATAGACTGACTTGTTTTGCCTGTGTGGGAGCTCAGTTTCTTTCTTTCTTTCTATTCTCCCCTTTTCTTTTTTTGTCCCATGGGGTTTTTTTTTTTTTTTGTGATGTTCATTTTTGCTTTGCCTTCTTCACATATTAGGTGAGGAGGTTTCTCCTCCTCCTGCTCTGTATTGCGTGTGTGTCCTGATTATGAATTATGGGAGTAACAATTTCTTGGTGCTTTCAGGTATACTGGCTTCAATTTGGACGGTATTTTGCACGAGGACCTGTGGTAGGTTCCATTTTCCTCAACTGTACCTACTTGAATTACCAAAGGGTAGATGTGACTTGTAATCCCCATGTTAATTGTGTTGCTTTGGCTTGTTCATTGTTACAGGAGAGAGATGACTATGCATTGGAGTTAGCCATGGGTGATGAATAATCAATGTAGACAAATTCTATGGAGCAAAGAACGAGATTTTTATGTGTTCCCCTTCTCATGTTACTGCTCTCTGTCCTGTAGTTTTGACCTCACATTAATCTTCCAAGCATGCTACACATCTATCGTATCCAGGAACAATTTTCATAGTGAACTGTTGATCAGCCTTGCGTAATATAACGCCGTGCTTGCATGACTCAGTTTATATTAGCTATCCGAACATCGAAGCTTCATACATGCTTCTTTCTACCTTACTTTCCAGACTCATAAATTCATGCACCCAAAAGAAAAGGGACAAGAAAAATGAATTTGTAAGGAAGAGCGTTTTTGCTATCTTATTTAGAAACCACGATAAAGATACTTAGTAATATGAGGAATTTGGCTACCATGACTCCTACAGGGCTCATAAAATTTGCCTGCTGCTGTATATGACCTGCCCAATGAACCTAGGAAAAACAAATAAATAATTCGAAAGGGCTCAAAGAGAGTGGGAAAAAGAGCACAAGCCTGGTTCAAACCTTTTTTGTAAGCACATGCATTCTTCTATTGAAACTAATTCAGTTTAAACTCTTTGAAACTAATTGATCTGCACTTCAATTCTGAAGACAAAGGCCTTCATTGATTTAACTGAGGTCCATGATCCACCTATATGCAGTTGTTTGCATAGGTAAGAAGACAAAGTAACCAATTGGGATTTAGGAGGCTATAACAGAGTGGTCCTATGCTCAATTATAAACGAGAGCGACTTCAGATGAGTATGATGGAAATTACAGCACTCGCCCACGAACGCCTCACCTTCATGCCACCCAATAAGGGTCCCTCATGGCTTCCAAGCGAAAGGGTCACTTTAACTATGAAAGCTACACTGATCAGCAGTATATGGACCTGGAATCTGATAAGGATATGATTTTTTTTACCCGAAACATTACTCCTATATATCTAGATTCATGACTGTGAAACATAAAATTTAGAGCCGCTTATTATTGTGATATTACTTGATTCAGGAGCAAAGAGACAAGGACAGCCAAGTAGTGTATTTGTAGAATAATAAACGCCTTATACTCCCAAAATAAGTAATTTTCGATTTGAACTGGACATACTAGACATGTCCGGATCATTCACAGCGGCTGATTCTTGCTACCTCCTAAAAGTGTTGACACTTTGACATGCTTCCATTGGGGGGCAGAACAAGTGCCAAGTATGGTCTTAAAAGCTGAAAACGACGTGTGTTTTGACACTGGGTTAAACTACCATAAAGGTTGCTTCTGTTATATTATGTTGCTCATGGAAAGATATGGCCCAATTTCACCTTCCTTTTAAGTAGCACTACTATTTTCCACACATACAATTTCTGACAATAAATGTATCCAGATTTTTTACAGAGGGGTAGTATTTATCCGAGTAACAATTTTTTTTTTTTTTAGCAAGGTTTGTGAAGAATACTATTGAAGTCACGATGCTAGTCATAATCAACCATTATTTTTTGAAATAAAAAGCCCGTACTGCAGAACCCTCACCTCAGTTTCATTTCTGAAATATCCAGATGGAGCTGGATGTTTTCATTTTCAATCATGAATCAATCTCATCTTATGTTTTCTTTGACTGCTTATTTTTGGTGGCTGTACTTGGACCTTTTTGGCTCTGCTGATCCTAAAGTAGCAAGCAAGTATCTGAAAGGTAAAGGAATTAATGATGTGTTCAGAGCTCCTTCATATATTACTTATCACTTTATCAGGAATCTTAATACGGTCCATCTTATCTAGAAGGAGCAGATTTTCTTAAACACTCATTACCAGGAATCTTGATATAAGACAATAGTTTCCATACACTCAATCCACCGAAACCATTAATTAATTCACGCAAGGGAAAAATAACTCTATACATGTGACTTGGATAACTACTTCTGCTCCTCTGATATGCACTCTTTATTGTTAAGAGAAATATGTAACATGCAAATGGAGGTAGTGGTAATGATTTGGTCACAGTTTAGGTACTAAACTTCTGCTCAGTCGTACTTGCTGGGACCTGAAACATTAAAAAAGAAAATCACACGTTACAGAGAAAATCCCTTTTTTCTTCCATTCATTACCTCATTGTACAGAAAAAGGCAACCTATTTTTAAACATTAGGCAATTTCTTTTCTTCCACTCTCTTCAAAATTTCATTTAGAGCATGTTTGGTACAACTTATGAAACCATGGTTTGGAGTCTAAACCTAACTTACAAAACCTATGTTTTGACTCAAAACCATGATTTTATAAGCTATACCAAACAGGCTCTTAGATTTTAGTTACTCATGAATACCAAAGGAAGCAATCTAGTAACTACGTAAAAATATTCTTCTAAAAACAGTATTATTCACTCCATCAAATAAGAATCTATAACAGTTACCAGAAATTTGCCTTGTAAGGAAAAATAATTACTTCCACGGGTCCTTAATATAAAATCTATTTCAATAAAGAAATTGAACTACAAATTCAATCTTTTATTAAGGATTGGAGGGAGTAGATTGTACTGACCCCAACTGATGTCACAAAATTGCAAACAGCGCATTTCACGGATCTTGCTCCATATTGGTACATCAGTAGCATCCTGCAGCTCCCACAATTGACATGGGCCACCTGGTTTGCTGTCAAAATGTGAAACAATCTTAATTAGCTCAAAACATGTGTTGTTGAAAACTGATGAAGCCATGAATGAAATCTCATCTGTACCTTCCAAAGCTAGATTGACAGTGTGACAGCAAGAACATTGAACACTTGTGGCTCCACGAATGTACATGAGTAAAGTGTGGCAACCTCCACAGACCAACTGGGCCATTTCTGTGCCTGTCCACACACACACACACACACGCTTCTACTTTTTTGACTGTATAATTAATAGTCTCTTCCCTTGACCCAAAGAAGAGCCTGCAGGTATGGATATAAAAAATGAGCTGTAGAAAGTGAGAAGAAACTTGAACTTACCAGGAGGAGGCACACCTGTGACGGCATTGCAAACAGCACAACAAACAGAGGAGGCTCCAACAGGATACATTAAAAGGTTTCTACACCCAGAACATACAAGTTGACTCTGTCCACCTGAATACAATATGGCTCATAAGTGTTCAATAAGCGACCAAAGAAACAGAACTTGGCATATTTCAAGTTTATATTAAGTTTATATCCTTCTGTCAATCTTAGATTCTAATGACTCTTTACTTCAGGAAATCCTTTCTTGATTCTTCTAATATTGCTTTCTACACTAACTGAAGGAAGTAAAATTGGATTGTTTTATGACATAATGGAAGAAAGATAAAAAGTAAAAACCTTCCACTGAGACATGGCAACCTTAAAGAGAAAACCATCCATATAAAAAGTAATATACCATTTGCTGGAGGAGTATATGGGGCTGGGGGAGTCGGATAAGGAGCAAGTGGAACTGGCATTATTATAAAGCCTCAAAAAAATGTTGTCTTTCTCTTCCAAACTCTACACCCAGAAAAACACAACTCTCCCTCCCATTTTCACAATTCCTGGAAATAAAAGATGAAAGAATGTAATGCTTAAAGAATAGGAGGGAATCAAGATAAGAGGAAAAACTGTGAAGCAAATTAAAGGGTATACCAGAAACTAATCAGTAAAACAGATAGCGTAACATTCAAGGGACAAACTTCCCTCTCATAAATGCATTCATAAAGCTAAAGGTTGTGGGAAGTAAGGCAGAAGCAGAGGGAAGCCTAAGTCCCTTGAAGAGAAATGAAATTTAGTTGAATAACGTAGAACTGAGGCAAACACACGCCCTTGGGACTTGCTACAGATGAAGATGAGAGAGAAGGGAAACAGAGCATGGAAGATAAGTAGGCATTGGAAACAAATAAAAAGAGTCAGAAAAGGCTGAAAAGGCAATAGTTAAAACAAATCAATTAGCTTTTGTTTTATTTTTTTACCTTGGTCTTTAATGTGTTATCCTTTTGGGAGTTGAGAAACTCTCATTGTCTGGTTTCCACCTTTATATCTGACTGATTCACTGCCATTTATATAGGTAGCATATCAAGATCAACCCTGTCAAAGGAATTGGGTCCTACTTCTCTCTCTCTATTTCTATTTTAAGCTTCGCCATTGGTGTACTCACAAAGCATGCACGTGATCAGTGATGGTTACTGTAGCCACACTCCTTTTATTTCTTTCTCTCACGGGACTTGATGGCTCGTGAAGAGCCACGTGGCCTGGACCTCAACAGAGGAAGATCTTGGCCGTTCGTAGCAAAAACGCAACTCGAAGATGCAGAAAGAAATAGAACCCCCAATAAGCAAAAGCAGAGTCAGAGAAGCTTTCACTGTTCAGCATGTGGTCCCTGCATGGATCCTTGATTTATAGTGAGCCATGAAGAGTCAAATTGCACTCAACAGACAAGCTTAAAAGTGAATACACTATGACATAGTGCCAAGTGACATTATTGCTCAGACTAGCGATTCCAAAATTCATACATATATATCAGAGTGGCCCCTGAAATTGTTGTGTTCTTCGTTTCAGGGCATCACTAAGGAAACATGGTATTAACAAGCTTGTTAACAAGACGAAGGAAAGAAGCAGATCTTGTAACATAATAATAGAAATGGAAGAATAATTTGTGAAGTTGGTGGAGACAAGATAGTACAAGTGGCGAAGTGGGGGGGTCTGGTCTGGTGGTATGGGTAAGTAAATTATGCCTTTTCATAAGTCTGAAACGTTACAAGAAGGTCCGTGCATAGATAAGCGTATAATGTGGGGGGACCACGAACATGTACTTTTATTGGATATTCTCCGCGTTATAGCTCCAAGATCCCACTGGATATACCTCTCATTATTATATTGTTCTTCAGATAAACCCCCCCCCCCCCCAACTATTCTTCTCAAAGATTATTTCTTTCTTCTTTTCTTTCTTACTTGAAGTCTTGGAAGTTTATTTGTTTCTTTTGGTTGATTCATATTGGATTATATCCAGTGATGGTAATGTGGGGTGAGTTAATTTGGGAAAAGGTCAAAGTGGGATTGAAGCGGAACAAATGATGAATGTGATCCCATATGGCGACATTAAAAGCGTGCTTAAGATGCAGTCAATAAAATACAAAATGTGAAGAAGGAATGGTTCACATGAAGAAATAAGCTGTGTCTACAATCTCATCCGTATCCTAATCCAATAATAATCTTATCCTTAATAAAGCAAATGTTAATGGATGAAACTGATTAACTGAGATTAGTGAGGGGGGCATGCGAGAGCCATGTTAAGATGATATTTTTATGGGGCCAGTAAATGGAGATATGAAAAGGACTACGCAAAATCTCAACAGCGATATTTATTTTTAATCTTGAACTCTTTTGTTTTCGGCCACATCATTTCATGTTTATGTCTATGGGCGGTGTCAAGTGGATCCACTTTTGAGTACTACACTCCTCATCACATCATCCATCCACATTAACTTGTAGTTCAAATCAACGAATTGCTTTAATAGATATGAACATGTCATTGATAAAGCATGGATTTGTCTGGTCTGAAATATGACACTATTGAAGACTTCAAGCTCTAGTCTCTCTGCCTCAAGAGTTTTGTTTGTTTAATAATTATATCTTTGTTCAGCTTGAACAAATGGTGTCGTGGTGTAGTTGGTTATCACGTCAGTCTAACACACTGAAGGTCTCCGGTTCGAACCCGGGCGACGCCATCCTTCCAAAGAAATTTTTTTATTGGCTGCTTGACTTGTAAGTAACACTACTGATTTTCTACACAGTACACATGCAGGCCCAAGGATGCCCACTACTACAACAGAACCGAATATGTTTTAGGCTCTTTTACTATGGGCACTGCTTTCTTATCCGCTTCACCCCGTATATTAGATTACCCATGGCCCGTGTTTAACTATATCTTTAGAATTTTTTTTTTAAAAAAATTTAAAGTTCATATGGAAATTCAATTTAAAAGATCAATCATTACGCAAATTATCAACTTGTATCCGGCACTACTAATAGTACCACCGAGATCAAACATAAAACTACTGGTTAAATGGTTAAATGGGAACAATAAACAGCCATTTGATCCCAACGGCTTATGGTTATTTATTTTATAAAATTTTTAATTTAGTGCAATGGAAAAAATCAAAAAACTATTACTTCTTTCGTTCCTAAAAAATATTTAGTTGGTTTTTTTTTTGAGAAATTAAGGAAGTTAAAAGAGCCTCTTAAATCCTAATCACAACAAATTTTGTGTATTGTTGGATTATATGTGAGTTTATAAGTTAAATAAACTATTTTAGAGAAAAAAATTTCAAACAAATCAATTTATAAGTAACTAATTTGGCTCTCTTAAAATTCTTCAAAAAAAAAAAAGTTAACTAGATCTTATATTTAGGAATGAAGGGAATATTACGGAGTTTTATAAATTAAAACCCACATTACTGATAAATCATATATCGATATCTAAAAATAGAGTTCAATACCAATTTTGTCTTAGAAACATTAATTGGGTAGCGGTTTTGTCTTGAAAGTTATTTTATAACAAATGTTGTCTCAAAAATATGACAAGTAGAGCAATGTTACACAGAACTAACAAAGACATTAACGGATAGTACGCCATAGTTCAAGTCAGGATAAAAATAAACCATTTTTGTCGAGGGATGAATGATTTCGCCGTTGACACCGTTATTAGTTAGGAGGACATTTTTACCTTTTTTTATAGTTCTGATACAAAATTATAATTTTGTTGGGCCTTATAGGCCGAAAATATATTGGGCTGGGCCTTGATAATTTTCTTTACCAAAAAGGTTTTAAAAAAGAGGTGCAAGGACGGAAACCGTCACGGAATAACAAGTGACGAACCAGTAACCACACGACCCTGAAAGATCTTTCAAGACACATAGCTTCACTGCTGCATGCCGTCTCAGTATCTCATTGCTCTGTTCTCTCGCTGCTGCAAGCTCGGAGCACACTTCGATTCAGTCGCCGATCTTCATTGAGCTTTGTGAGTCTTTCCATTGTCCATCAAGTTTTTATTTTTATTTTGTTTTGTAACTGTTTCCCTTCGTTTTTTCCCTTTATATTTGCTTATATGTCTCTGCTTTTGCTTGCTTCTGTATATTAGTTTTAGATGGGTTGCTCTGGAAAGGAAAAACATATCCGGGTAAATCGAAAGTCTCAATCTTTCAAGCAAGATAATTGTTGTCTTCATAGATTTTCAATTTCCAAATCTATTATGGAATCAGGCCTCTGGCCGCTTAAATACCCTCTGGGTCTCAACGATTCGACTCAAAGCTCGAATCCTGATTCCGACCCTAACATTAAACTTATACCTAATAGCGAGGAATGTGGCTGGAGTTACTGCAGTGAAGAGCACTTGGAAGAAATTCTATTGAAAAACTTGGAGTGTTTGTACAAGGAAGCTGTATCGAAGCTTGTTATATTGGGGTATGATGAGGACACTGCTTTGAAAGCGGTGTTGCGAAATGGGCATTGTTATCATGGTGGGACGGATTTGCTGACCAATATATTGCATAACTCATTGGCTTATTTAAATAATGATGGTGGTGGTGATAGTACATGTAAAGATAATTTGGATGATTCGGAACCGGTCTTCGCAGACTTGAGGGAGTTGGAGGAGTACTCTCTGGCAGTTATGGTCTGTCTCTTGCAGCATTTAAGGCCTCATTTGAGTAAAGGTGATGCCATGTGGTGCTTACTTATGAGTGATCTTCATGTTGGAAAGGCAAACAAAATGGAAATCCCCATGCTTCCTGAGCCAGGCGATGGTAATCCTGCTTCTTCTACAGTTGAAACTGTTAGCAAGTCGGCCCCATCCCTTTGTAGGTTTCATGGGAGTTGGACATTTGCAAATAATGGAGACTCAGATTTCCCTGCAAATGGATTATTTTCTTGTGTTGCAGACATGACCTTACGGAGAGATATTGAATTCCCAAAGCATTTTAATCTCTCTCCTTCTTTGAAGTCTTTGTTGAAAAGAAATGTGGCAGTGTTTGCTGCTGGTTTAAGGGCAAACTCAAAACAATTACAGACAAAAGCAAAAGCGTGGCCTGGTAGTAGTTCTTCATCTACTTTGGATCCTCCTCCTGTACAGGAGACTAAACCTCCAGTTGAGAATGAGAAGGCAGGAGATTCTCAGAATGAAAATAACCAAGATGCTGTGAATTCGGTTCTCAGTAGATTTCATGATCTAAATTTTGATGAGAATTTGGAGTCTCTGGCAGACGATCAGAAGGATGAGATGGCTTCCACTATACTTCATCATATCAATGATCTTGAGAAACAGTTACAGGAGCGGAAAGATTGGGCTCATCAGAAGGCAATGCAAGCTGCAAAAAAACTAAGCAGTGATCTGACTGAGCTGAAAATGCTAAGGATGGAAAGAGAAGAGGCTCAGAGATTGAAGGAAGGGAAACAGGCCCTTGAGGACACAACTATGAAAAGACTTTCAGAGATGGAGATTGCACTGAGAAAGGCTAGCGGTCAAGTGGACCGTGCCAATGCAGCTGTGAGGAAACTTGAAACTGAAAATGCAGAGATCAAAGCAGAGATGGAGGCTTCTAAATTGAGTGCTTCAGAGTCGGTCTCAGCTTGCTTGCAAGTTGCAAAGAGAGAGAGAAAGTGCTTGAAGAGGCTTCTGGCTTGGGAAAAACAGAAAGCTAAGCTGCAGGAGGAGATTTCCGAAGAGAAAGATAAGATATTGGAGATGCGAAAAATGTTTAGTTGGATTAAACAATGTCAGAAAGAAGCCGAGGTATGCTCTTTCCTTGCCCCCTTCTATCTATCTATCTATTGTCAGACTCATATAAAAGAAAGAACAAGAAGAAAATTACAAAAGGTGTTGTTGCTATATCCGTAATATAAGATTATTGATTGGAATTCTTATTTCATTATAGAACAAACATAATATTTTTTTTATATCGGACATCTCCAATACAGCTAAAAACAGGTGAGACTCAGGTTGCTATTGTAACATTGAAATCTATTGTTTTGCCCTTTTTTGGGATTGCTGAAAATTTCTGCGTTCTTCAAAATTTCTAAATGAGCACTTCTCTGAAAAAGAAAGGTGGCGCAGCCAAAAATTCAAATGATTGGATGCATAACTAGCTTGAAATTGGAGTTTGCAAAGTGTCGGTTGACACCATTAAGTTTAGTCTTATATGTATCAGGCTTGTGATCGTGTTTCTATTATTCAATGAAGCAGTTTTTTTATGGGATTTGTATTAACAGAAGAGGAAGTGTCGCTGGTTTTTGCTTGTCTTTTCTTCCTTACTCTTTAAATTGAGCAAGTGCTATCCCCCAGCATTCAGCACTAACCCTATATAGGCTTGAACGTTCAATCCTCTCCTAATTGGGAGAGTAACCACCTATCCCCAAGTTGCATGCAAGAGCCTTTTGCCCCTTGTAGATCCTGAACTCTATAACCTAGGTGTTTCTTCATTCATAATTCTTGAAATGAAATCTGTACTATTATAAGTTTATGACCATGGTAAATAATGGTTGTTATATCTGATTGTTCTCTCTGTAGATTCCATTTATGTTCGACTGAATTTATCAACCTTTGTATGGGATCCCCACCTCTGTTTTATTCGCCATGTAAATGTCATGCGGTATAAATTGCTGTTAAACTTTGTTAGTTCCTTGGTTTATACTTCCTCGTTTCCTTAGAAGAATATTATAACATAATTTATTTTTTTTCTTTAGTTTATTTAGTTGAGCAGCCCATGCTTCTACTGAACCAATACGCTGCATAATATATGTTGGCAGATCAAGTGGAGGGAGGAGTTGAAGGCTAAAGAGGATGCCTTAACACTGTTTAAGGAGGAAAAGCGGTTGAAGGAAGAAGTGGAGGCTAATAATAAGAGGAAGCTTGAGGCTTTGCGGCTAAAGACAGATATAGATTTCCAGCGTCATAAGGATGATTTCCTCAGACTTGAACAGGAACTCTCACGTCTTAAAGCATCTGATCAGCCAGCTAAGTTGCATCATCACCAACCAAATACTTCACCTGCATGTGAGTCTGAAGAAGCAAAGCCCCAAAGAGAGACAATTGCAAAACTGCTTCAAGAATTAGATAAATTGGAGGAAATTTCCAAGAAAGAAGACAACTTTGATAGGGAATGCATTATATGTAGGGAAGATGAAGTGTCTGTTGTGTTCTTGCCGTGTGCACATCAAGTGATGTGTAGTAAGTGCAGTGATGAGTATGGGAGAAGCGGCAATTCTGTTTGTCCTTGCTGCCATGTTTCAATCGAACGGATGATTCGTGTATTTGGGCCAACTTCTTAGCTTATATTCTGAGATGTTCGGGTCCAGATGTAGATGTTTTCTGATTTTTCACATTTTCCTTGTAATCATTAGTGTTATTTCGTCTTTAATCTCTTGATGCAATGCATTCTGTGAGAAGTGAAAACTCGGCACAGACACTGTAGATAAAACCAAGCCTTGACGTTTGCTTTCGCTTGGAAAGCTTGGAATTTTTTTGGCTTCTGCCGTTGGCTTGACAACTAGAAATGTGCAATATTTAAATGTTGACATTCTTTATTTATAAATATTAAAATGTGAAACAAAATGGTTGTTTGGTTGGGTTGGTCCTTATTATAAGGTACAAACTACCAATCCTCACAAAGCAAAAAATGGTAGTTGGGTCATTAAATTTAGGCTAAATTGACCAAAATTTTCAATTTCACCTCTCACCGAATGATGAGTTAACTTTTTCAATTTTGAACTTTCATTAATGACAAGGGTAAAGTGAGAAAAAAAAACAATTAATGCTGTAGTTGGTGCCTTGTATCTGGGACCAAAATTTTTCAAGGAGTAGTAAAGTTGGAAGATAAAAGCCATGATCTACTTTAAAGTGGAGATGATGTTAGTCCCAAAAAAAAAGTGGAGATGAAGATGTTGGATAATCTTGTATGTTTGCGTGACAATGAAAGATCATCAATCAAGCTGAACCAGGTTCATAACAATGAAAGATCATCAATCAAGCTGAACCAGGTTCATAACCGCTTTTTGGAACGGGGTATGGAAACTATTTGCTCCTAGGGTAAAGGGGTAAAAATACCCATGTAGTTTGGTCCAGGGTATACCCAACACTGTGACCTTTTTATTATGCCCAACAGTGCCCACATAGTTATCAAAATGGGTCAAAAATGCATATACCGTCAATATACACTAGCGGCGTTAAGTTATTCAAAGTTCTAGAAAATAAAAAGTGCAAAAATACCCATGAAGTTTTGTCCGAAGTGCACCCAACACCGTGAAGTTTTTTCTCCCCAAAAGTACCTACGTAGTTACCAAAATGGTTCTTTCAGTGCCTATGACGTTACTTTACACATTATAGGTAGGAGAAATACATAAGACAGGGTGTGAATTTTGTATTTCAATAAAATATTTTTCAAAACTATAAGTTCAAAGGCAATTTTAAAAAACAGATAGAAAAGAAAAAGAGTATTGAAATCTTAGGCAAATTTTGCACAACATTCGTTTGCATTTTCAAAGGCTATATATATTCATTGATGAAGAAAGATTGAAGCATGAAATTACAGAGAAAAATTTGAGCTACAAATATTTGCCAAGGACTTTGAACCTTCATACTCTGTTTCTCTAAATTTCTATGAGTTTAATTGTTTATCATATACTATGTTTGATCTGCAAGCATTTGCTTAAGATTTCAATACTATGTTTCTTTTTTATTTGTTTTTGAAAATTGATTTTGAACTTAAAGTTTTGAAAAATATTTTATTGAAATACCAAATTCACCCCCTCTTGTGTAATTTTCATGCCTAACATGTGTAAAATAACGGCATAAGTACTGAGAGAACCATTTTAATAACTATATCGTCACTTTTGGGCAAGAAAAAAGTTCACTGTGTTGGGTGCACTTCGGACCAAATTTCATGGGTATTTTTGCACCTTTTATTTTTCCTAACTTTGAAAAACTTAATGCCATTATTGTATATTGACAGCATGGGCACTGTTGACCCATTTTGGTAACTACGTCGGCACTTTTAGGCAAAAAAAACTGTACGGTGTTGGGTGCACCTTGGACCAAACTACATAGGCATTTTTTCACCTTCGCCATTTGCTCCTACCTTCCCCATCTCAACTTGGTTAAAATTTAATGTATTGAATAATAAAATATAACTAAAATTTAAACGGCATTTTCTTTACAGTTTTGAGTTTTCAAATCAAATTTTAATATATGAAAGCCATTGTATATATTTCAGATAGAGATTATCATTTTATTGAGGAAAGTTTTTTTAATAGTATAGGCTGGGTTTTAGGGTTTATTAAGGTAAAAGACATGTCTATTGACTCTAAGTGTTGGAGATGTTTGAGCACACTAGTTGGTGCCTTATAACTTAATGATATTAAACTCTCCTCTTTAACTATTTTTAATTATAAAGTTGTGAGTTCAAACTCTTTGTATTTATAATGGGTATTGGATATACTAATTCATTGAAAAAAGAGTGAAGGTGCAAAAATGTTCATGTAGTTTGGTCCAAGGTGCACCCAACACCGTGAAGTTTTTTTTACCCAAAAGTGCCCACGTAGTTACCAAAATGGGTCAAAAGTGCCAATACTGTCAATATACACTAACAATGTTAAGTTTTTCAACTTTTGGGAAAATAAAATATGCAAAAATACCCATGAAGTTTTGTCTTAAGTGCACCCAATGTAACACCCCAAATTTTAGAAAATAGAAAATAAGGATTTATTTAAGGTCTTGGGGTGGCATTTAGAAATTAAAAAGCCTTATAAATAAATTTATGAGGCCATGTGCATTTTTAATAATTTTTAAGGCTTATTTTCTTTATTAATTGAGTAAAAATAGTTAGAAGATAAATTTAAATAAGGGAATATTTAGAACCTTGGGGTATTGTTTGGTATTTAAAAAGTCTTATAAATAAATTTGGAAATTAAAGTATATCTAGAAAATTATTTTTAGAATAAATTCAGATTAATTTGTAAAGGAAATGGTAGTTAAAATCAAGGTTCAAAAAATCGGACCGGGTATCGAACCGGATGAGGCACTAGTTCAAGGGTTAATGGTCGGATCGGGTCAAACCGGATTATATTAAAATAATAAAATTTTATTGATATTAACATTAATAATCACTAATATCAAAATGTAAATGTAGATAGGTATACATGATTCATCAAATATGAATATTTTAATGTTTCTATAAAGGAAAAAAGAGAAAATATTAGTTGATTACACATGAAAATAAATATTATTCTACAATCCACAGACTAAAATACAAATATTAAGAGTAACAATAATAAAATATTAAGTATATGCAAGTAAAATATGATTTAAAGTATTATATTTTCCTAATTTCTAAAATTGAGTGAAATGAAAGTTAGTAATTAGGTGAATTATAATAAAATAAAATTATTTTTTTTTAAAAAAAAAAGGTCAAACCGGGTTGAACCCCCCGGGTTGACCGGTCTTTACCGGTTCAACCGGGTTGAACCACCCGAGGTTGACCGGGTCAACCCGCCCTCTGACCGGTTCAACGCACCCTCTGACCGGTTCAACGCACCCTCCGGTCTTTGAGCTCGCCCGGACAGGACCCATGACCGGCTCAGGGTCGAACCAGCCGGTCCGGTCAGGGTTTTATTTCATTGGTTAAAATTTTTAAAGAAGGGCATAAAGGGAAAGAAGAAAAATAAAAGAAAAGGAAAAGGACAATATCTGCCCCTAGTTGGAAAATATCTTCAGTTGTGATAGAAGGGCAAAATGGTAAACTAATCTAATTAAAATATCTCCTTCCTTCCTTCTTGATTTATCTCCCACGTGTTCCCTCTATTTCCTTTCATTCTCTGCTTTTCACTCACTCTCTCCACCCGAAACTCTCTCTCTCCTCCTCTCTGTTCTTCTTCGTTCTCTTGGTGGGGCAGCGATGAACGGCGGCGATGGCGGTGATGAACGACGGCGAATGGCTTAGAAATGTAGGGAACATTGATTCAGTCTTAGGTGAGTTCTATTTCCTTTGTTTTCCCTTTCTTCTCGTCCGATTCACGCGAGGTTGAGCAAGGGGATTGATTGGGATTTTAAGGTTTTTGAAATTTCTAAATGTAAGGGAATGAAATTTAGACTTTGGTTTTGATTATTTGAGTGTCGATTTTGAGGAAGGAAGGATGTTTTGATCGATTTTCTTCACTTGTTCTCCCGAAATACTGTCATTTGAGAAGGGAAGAATCAATTCGATTTTAGGGGTTTTTGGAGTTCTAAACCTATCAAAAAGAAACTTAGGCTTCAATTTAGGTGATTTGGGAAGAGATTTTGAGTAAGGAGTTGAGTGTGGGTTGAATTTCTCCAAGAACCCAAAGCCGTTCACTGTTCACCGGCGCCGGATTCTGGGTACAACTGAATGGAAATTGTACATGAACATGAATAATAGCAAGAATATGTTAAGAAATGAGTTTTATGTTGAATTTTGGGATGCTTCTGGCTTGTTAGATTTTCTGTGTCCTTGTGAACCAATTTTTGCTGCTGCTTGAATTCTTGTTTCTCTGTGATTGTGTTTCTGCTTATGATAAAGATGATCAAATTGGTATTTAATTGTATAAGATTGATGTTGGTTGAAGATGAAGTGATTTCATTTTCTCTTCTCTGCTTGGTATGTTCTGCTCTACGGGTTCAGTGGCAGGGGAGGAAAATTGTGATAATAGACTATTAATTAGAGCTTCATTATGTATCATTGTGTGCTATGAGGTTGTTCAGTGATTGCTCTATTGTCGTATTGAGATTTGTGTTCTGAGAATAAAGGGTATCACATATTGAAATGAATGTAATTTATTAAGGTGTGGTTGATGATAAGATTCTATATTGCTGTGTTTGAATATAAGATTCCTAGCTTTGAAGTAGGATGGTTTTGCAGATGTATTTGGGAATCTTTATATGTTGATCATGTGTTAAAATTTGAGAGAGATTTATTTTGTGATTGAACTCTAATCATTGTCTTAAGGAGGTTTTAGCAACCTAAACTAAGGATTTGATTTATGCTTAAATTACTGAAAGTAAGGGGAGATTTTAGTTTTGGTGGGATGAAATTTGTTTAATGGAAGTTGATGATTAAAGTGGCTTTCATATGAATTATGGAAATGAATTGATGCTGGATTTTGGAGTTAGAAATTTAAGTATGGATTGATGTTTAATAGTAGAGTTAGAATAGATAGATTATTTCATAAGTATTAGGATTTGATTTAAGAATTATAGAATGGTGGATTATATATATACATTGTTTTGGATTTGAGGACTATTTTATTTGGGTGTATCCGAATATCTAGCAAGTGTTTAAGGCTTCTATGAATGATGAAGTTGAAGTTTAAGAAGTGAAAACTGTGTTACAAGGTTGATTTTTTTATTGGGAGATATATGGAATGACTAAAATGTTAGTAGGTATTTAATTGAACTGTAAGTTGTTACTGCTTGAAGTTTCTAATTGCTAGTAAGTGTTATAGAAAAATAAAAGGATCTTGGGAGAAAGAGATGAATGTATAGTGTATTTGAGGGTAATCCTTCTGTTAATTTTGGAAAGGGAAAAAGACAAAAAAATCCCTTCCAATTCGCAAAATCCCAAATAAGGAATTTTGAGTTGTTAATGGTTGTTAATACCTATCATGAAGTTGTTATTGGGATTTTGCAAATTGGAAGGGATTTTTTGTCTTTTTCCCTTTTGGAAAAGAGGAAAAAGAGAAATTGATGATAAGGAAGCAAGAAGAATGAGAATTTTTTATTGTGGTTAATTATGGGACATTATATATTGGTGGCTTGAACAAATATATAAATTAGGTGTTTGAAATTATGGTTTCAGGGGAGTGGATTGAGGCTCAAAAGGAGCTATGTCTGTAAGATTAGATCAAATAAAGAAGATACAATTAGAGATTGGTTATTGTTGTAATTTTTAGAAGTGTACCGAAGTTAGGAGCTAGGAAGTCAAATTAAGCAAGTGATTTTCTCATAGCTAATCAAGTGTTTGAGAATTGAAGTAAGGTTTAACCATAATGTTGGAAGGATTGTAATTTGAGCCAGAGGTTTTGGGATGATTAATGCAGGGTTTCTGTTGATATAGTTTAGTTAATTCAGAGAGATAATTTAAGACTTGCGTTAGGTGAATGTGAATGAAGAATAATCCTTACATTAAGTTTGAAATGAAACAAATTCTGTAAATAAGAAATGTTTGAGAATTTAAAGAAATAATATAAGGTGGCAAGAGATAAGTAGAGGTTCAAATATTACTCTAGGTAATTGTAATTTTCTGGTTTAAGATTTCTAAATAGTAGTAAGTGTTCAAGATTTCTAAAGGATGATGGTTAGTATAGATTGAATGAGAATTATTGGAGAGAATGGCTATTAAATAAAGTTGATTCTAAGTTAGTTCTTTATAGTCTAAGAATTTAGAATATGCGAAATGGTTAAAGAGTGGTATGATGATAATAATGATGATGTTGAGGAGCAATGGATTTATACTGATTAGGAAATAGGGATATAGGTTTACAGATGTAGGTACGATGTATTGCTGTTTTATGATTAATAGAATACAAGGTAATAGAGTTCTTCTATTTAATATGAGTGATAGATGTTAATTGTTGGAAATTTTGGAAAAGTATGTTTGAAGTGTAAAATATGTATTAAGGATTTAGAGGCCTATTGGCTTGAAATTCATGTTCCATTCCTGGTATGTTGAAGTTTTATAATTTTTGAGGAATTCTGGATTTATCATGGTGTTGATTCTTTGTTTGGTTGTTTTGTTGATATTGAGGTTAAAGGAGAAGATTTTAGAAAAGTTGAATGATTGGGGTTTAATTAAATTTAGTTAGTCTATGATTTGGTTGATTCGTAAGGTTTATTCTATATAGTTATGTGTATGATGACGTATATGCTTTATTGAAGATTTTTATATTATTATTTAGTATGGGAATTTCTTTATGGAAAGCATATCAAGAAAGGCAAGACAATTATTAGAAGATAAGAAAGTTTAATATAAGTAAATTATTAAAATAATTTTGGATGGTCATAGTTCTAAAATGAATATGGGCAAAACATACTTTATCAAGAAAATAAGCTTTGGGTGGTATTAATTAAATTAGGATTCGAGAGAGACGCTGGATAATTATATAGGAATATAGGTATTAATTTATTATACATTACATGTAAATAGGTCTTAATAGTAGCATAAGTTAAGGAGGTCAGTGGAAAAGGAAGGAGCAGATCAGGATTAAGCACGGGTATCCAGGTAGCAGTTTATCTCATTACACTCAAATTGCATGTATAATTTTGTAATATCTGTTGCACTTAAGTGGTATGTCTTTTATTCCTCAGTTGGAATACTCCAGGTTTAGGTGGTTCGCTACCCCTTTGTCAAACCAGTTAGTTATAGCTTTAAATATTATAACGAGAAGTCCTGCAGGTAGAACCTCCACTAGTTAACGAAAATATCGTTATCAGTGGTTGGTAGGTGCTTATGTCACCCTGATTAATAGGATAAATATTATCATTAATTTGTAAAGGTTTATAAAATGTATACATGGCAATGCATGCATGAAATTTATAGTTAATGACATAAATTGCTTTGAACTGCTGTTTTTCAGAGAAGTTGGGATATAATGAGATGGTTGAGATAAGGCGAGAGTGCTGGAAGATGATTAGATGAAGGAATTAAGATTAAGTTTTGAAAAGTAAGGTTATTTGTATATGATGTAAATTTAAATTATTAAATTAGTAGTAGAAAGCATAGAAAATAGAATTGTATAAGTTTATAAAGGGATTTAAATTTCCTAAGCACTATGAATTAAAAATAGATACCCTAAGAGGGTTAGTATACTTTTAATTGTTTTATTAACCGCTTTATTTGATAAAGAGTTTTAAGTTATTCCAATTTGTCTGAAAAGCCCATTCCAACTGACAGAAGGTTGGTTTAATGTTTTAAAAGAAAAAGTTTTAACTTTTTCGTATTTTTTGGCTTCTGACATTGAAAAATGGTTATAATTCAATTTAAAATTGCTATAATATAGTAGAAAAGTTTAGGTGTTACACCGAACACCCGAAGTTTTTTTCTTTTTTTTTTTGCCTGAAAGTGCCCACGCAGTTATCAAAATGGATCCTTTAGTGCATATAAAGTTACTTTACACATGTTAGGCAGGAGAAATATATAAGAGGGGGTGTGAATTTTGTATTTTAATAAAATATTTTTCAAAACTGTAAGTTCAAAAGCAATTTTAAAAAACAGATAAGAAAGAAACAGAGCATTAATGAAGACCTATATATTTAAAAAAACTGTACGTTCATTTGCATTCTCAAAGGCCTTTATATATCCATTGATGAAGGAAGATTGGAGTATGAAATTACAAAGAAAAAGTTGAGCTACAAGCATTTGCCTAAGATTTCAATACCCTGTTTTTTTCTTATCTGTTTTTGAAAATTAATTTTGAACCTAAAATTTTGAAAAATATTTTATTGAAATACCAAATTCACCATCTCTTATATATTTTTTCTCCCTAACATGTGTAAAGTAATTGCATAGGCACGGAGGGAACCATTTTGGTAACTACGTGAGCACTTTTTGGCCAAAAAAAAGTTCACGGTATTTGGTACACTTTAGACCAAACTTCATGGTTATTTTTGCACATTTTGGTAATGCCGTTGGTGTATATTGAGGGCATGAGCAGTTTTGACCCATTTTGGTAACTACGTGGGCACTTTTGGGCCCAAAAAACTTCACAGCATTCGGTGCATCTTAAACAAAATTATATGGGCATTTTTGCACCTTCGCCCTTAAAAAAAAAAAAGAGAACGTTGGGCTATTTTAAATTAAAAAAAGATATAGTTATGCATTTTAATAGGATATGTTTATTTATGATGAAAAATATATCATCCTTTTTGAGAATGTATTAATGGAGAATGGTAACCCATGCAAATTAATGGTAGCTTTGTTGGAGAATAATTCAAAAATTATTTTCCATGTTTTTGTAGTTTTTTGAATTTGAATTTTAAAATTAAGTTAGGAAGTTATTTTATATTTATTTGAATAATTATAAAAAATCTATTTGGTGAGATTTTGTAGGATCATTTGTTAGTTTGTTTATTTTTAAATTATTTTTAATTTCTAAGTTGTAAGCCTATATATTTGTTGTTCACGATTAATAAAATATTTTATAGGATCACTTGTTAGTTTGTTTATTTTTAAATTATTTGTAATTTCTAAGTTGTAAGCCTACTTATTGGCTATTGACGATTAATAAAATTGGGTCTTTTGTTTGGTCTCTTTCTGTTTTCTCTCACTATTTCCTGTCTCTCTCTCTTTTTGCCAACAATAGTATCAGAGTCAAGGTTTGATCCTTCGTGTGACACTTTTTTGCCGTTAGAGCAAATTTTCTTTGCTCTTTTTGGGTGGGTGTGAGCAAATATTTTCTTTGCTCTTTTGTGTGTGCGCGTGTGTGACGAAGGGAAACACACAAGTGAGTGTTTCAATGGCTTTTACCTTAATACTAGTTCATCACAACCTTTCCTACCCATTTTGAAAAGTATGAGTTTTGGAGCTTAAAGATGAAGACCCTCTTCATGTCTCAAGATCTTTGGGGCTTGGTGAATGATCGTTTTGTGGATTTCATTGATCTAAGTGAGGAGTAAGCAGAAAGGTTGAGGGAAACGAAAAAGAAGGATGCCAAAGCTTTGTTTCTTATTCAACAGACAGTCAATGAGACCATTTTGTCAAGAATTGCAGTAGCAACAATGTCGTTGGAGGGTGACAGATTTTGAAGAATGAGTTTTAAGGCTCATCGAAAGTGACTACAGTAAAATTGCAGACTTACCGTCGTGATTTTGAAACATTGTCTATGAAAAATAGTGAATCTGTTCAAACTTATTTATTTAGAGTATCTTCTCTTGTTAATCAAATGAAATCTTATGGAGAAGATATCTCTGATGAAGTTGTTGTAGCTAAAGTTTTAAGGACATTATCTCCAAAGTTTGAACATATTATTGTTGCCATTGAAGAAGATCATGGTCTATCTGATTACACATTTGATGATCTAATGAGTTCTTTGCAAGCCCATGAAGAAAGGTTGCTTAGGTTCAATGAGAAGCATGAAGAAAATGCTTTTCAAGTGAAGGCAGATGAAAACTCGGCTGGTTTTGGTTGTGGTAGCTTTGGATGAGGCTAAGGCAAGGATATCCAGATGCTGATTTCGCACAAGTAGAAGAAAAACAAATCTTGTTTTGAAGAAGAATAAATTTTAGAAGAACGTATGTTTGCAGTTTTAAAATATGGGGAGCTGTAGAGAATAATTCAAAAATTGTTTTCCGTGTTTTTCTAGATTTTTGAATTAAATTTTAAAATTAAGTAAGGAAGTTATTTTATGTTTATTTGAATAATTATAAAAAATTTATTTGGTGAGATTTTCTAGGATCATTTGTTAGTTTGTTTATTTTTAAATTATTTGTAATTTCTAAGTTGTAAATTTATATATTGGCTGTTACCGATTAATAACATAGGGAGCAAACAATCAAGATGGTCAAGTTGAAGAGGTTGGTCTTATAGATGAAACCCAAGACATAATTAATCAAAAAACCCCAGAAGAGGTTCAGGTACGTGAAAATTATGAAGAGATCTCGATAAATTATGTCACAACGGGAAAAAGATGGAACCGAGAAAATATAGTTGTCGACAACGCATTTTCATATAATGTTGCTCTTGAGATAATTAATCAAAGTGAGGATCTTGAACCTAGATCTGTTGAAGAATGTAGACATAGAAGTGATTGGTCAAAGTGGAAAGACGCAATTCAAGTAGAGTTAAATTCACTCTCAAAACGAGAGGTTTTTAGACCTGTCGTCCAAATACCAAATGGTGTACAACCAGTTGGATATAGATGGGTATTTGTACGAAAATGAAATGAGAAAAATGAAATTGTTAGATACAAGGCACGACTTGTAGCATAAGGATTTTCACAAAAGCCTGGCATTGATTATGACGAGACATATTCTCCTGTGGTGGATGCAATCACTTTAACATATTTAATTAGTCTGGCAGTAAGCAATAAACTTGACATGCGTCTAATGGATGTTGTCACAGCCTATTTATATGGCTCTTTAGATACTGAAATTTACATGAAAATCCCTGAAGGATTTAAGTTGCCAGAAGCATATAAAAATTCTCGAGAAAATTATGCGATTCGCTTGCATAAATCCTTATATGGATTGAAACAATCTGGAAGAATGTGGTATAATCGTCTTAGTGAATATTTGTTAAAAGAAGGTTATAAAAATGATCCAATTTTCCCATGTGTTTTTATAAAAAGGAATGGATCAGAGTTTGTCATAATTTCTGTATATGTGGATGATTTAAATATAATTAGAACTCCTGAAGAGCTTCTAAAAGCAGTTGATTGTTTAAAAAGAGAATTTGAAATGAAGGATCTTGGAAGAACAAAGTTTTGTCTTGGATTACAAATTGAGCATCTCACAAATGGAATCCTTATTCATCAATCAACTTATATTGAGAAAATATTAAAGCGATTTTATATAAATAAAGCTCATCCATTGACTACTCCAATGGTCGTAAGATCACTTGATAAGGAAAAAGATCATTTTCGTCCTCAAGGGGAAAAGGAAAATCTTCTTGGTCCAGAAGTACCATATCTTAGTGCTATAGGTGCACTAATGTATCTTGCTAATTCAACACGTCCCGATATAGCATTTGCTGTAAATTTATTGGCAAGATTTAGTTCTTGTCCAACAAGAAGGCATTGGAATGGAATCAAACATATATTTCGATATCTTCAAGGGACAAGTGATATGGGATTATTTTATTCTAATGAATCTGGATCACAATTGGTTGGTTATGCAGATGCAGGATTTTTATCAGATCCACACAATAGTAGATCACAAACAGGATATTTGTTTACTTGTGGAGGTACCGCTGTTTCATGGCGTTCAATGAAGCAAACTTTGTCAGCTACATCATCAAATCATGCAGAAATAATTGCAGTTCACGAGGCATGTCGAGAGTGTGTGTGGTTAAGGTCAATGGCTCAACATATTGAATCGATGTGTGGTATGATTATTGCACAAAAGGCTCCGACAGTATTATATGAAGATAACACAGCATGCATAGCTCAACTGAAAGGAGGATATATCAAAGGAGACAGAACAAAACATATTTCTCCAAAATTCTTTTTCATTCATGATCTTGTAAAGAGTGGTGATATAGATGTTCAACAAATTCGCTCATGTGACAATCTTGCAGATATGTTTACCAAGACACTTCCAACAAGAACATTTGAAAAATTAGTGTATAGTATTGGAAGGCGCAGACTCAAAGAGATAAAGTGATGTTGTCATCAGGGGGAGATATTGTCATGCTGCACTCTTTTTTCCTTAACCTAGGTTTTGTCCCATTGGGTTTTCCTGGTACGGTTTTTAACGAGGCAGCTTCAATAAATATTATGTACTCTTTTTCCTTCACTAGGTTTTTGTCCCAATGGGTTTTTCCTAGTAAGGTTTTAATGAGGCACAATAATATGGACATTCAAGGAGGAGTGTTATGAAATTATATGTAGTGAATTCCATGACCCATTCCTCTTAGAATTCCTCATAGGATTCTTTTCTCTCTAAATGCCCTTAACTTTGTAACCTCTCAATGAATGGCTTGTAAATGCCATAAACTCCACCATTATTCTCTTGTAACCTCATGCATAGTCTTCAATGACTTAGGGCCTATAAATAGAGGTCATGTACAAGGCATTTGTACCATTGAATTATAAGTGAAAGTGATATCTTCTTTCTCTTAATCTTCTTCTCATATTCTTTTGTCTTCTTCTTATATTATATTGTCTTGTTATCATCAAAACGTGTTGTGAACAAATCTCCAGTTAATGGTTAAATACTTTATTATAGAAGGAGATTCATAACCAACATATATGCCCAACCTTCTTTGAGGTCCCATCTTTGTTCGTTGTGGTGGAGCAATAGGCACAAATACAGCACATCCAAAAATTCTAAGATGGGAAATATTTGGCTCCTGACCAAAAGCCAATTGTAGTGGGGAGAATTTATGATAACTTGTTGGCCTGATGCATATTATTGCTGCTGCATGTAATATTACATGTCCCCAAGCTGAGATGGGAAGTCTTGTTCTCAAAAGCATTGGTCTAACTATCAATTGGAGGCGTTTAATAAATGATTTCGCCAGAACATTTTAAGTGTGGACATGAGCAACAGATTTTTCTATAGTTATTCCAGTTGCCATACAATAATCATTAAACTTTTGAGATGAAAATTCACTAGCATTATCAAGACGAATTGTCTTAATTGCATGATCTGGAAACTGTGCTCTTAATCGAATTATCTGAGCAAATAATCTAGCAAATGCTAAATTACGTGTTGATAACAAACACACATGTGACCATCTTGTAGATGCATCTATTAAAACCATAAAATATCTGAATGGTCCACATGGTGGATGAATAGGTCTACATATGTCCCCTTGAATTCGTTCTAGAAATGTAGGGGATTCAACTCCAACTTTTGTCAACGAATGCCTTGTTATTAATTTGCCTTGAGAGCAAGCAGGACAAGAAAGGTCTTTAAATTGAAGAATCTTCTGGTTCTTCAATGGATGTCCATGTGAATTTTCAATAATTCTTCGCATCATAGTTGATCCGTGATGGCCTAACCGGTCATGCCAAACAATAAATGTATTTTTATCAGCAAGCTTCTGGCTTACTATGACATTTGTCTCAACTATTTTAATACTTGTATAGTACAAACCAGAAGACAATGTAGGTAATTTTTCTAGGACACATTTTCCCCCATCTCTAACATTTGTAATATGTAGATATTCAATATTTTTCTCACTAATAGTCTCAATGTGATATCCATTTTGACGAATATCTTTAAAACTTAATAAATTTCTTTGAGACTTGGGGGAATATAGAGCATCATTGATGACAAATTTTGTTCCTCTTGGTAATATTATAATTGCTCTTCCGGAGCCTTCAATTATTCTTGTATTACCCACTATAGTACTGATGCTTGCCTTTCATTTACTTATACAAAAAAAATATTTTCTATCCTTAAGTATGGTGTGTGTTGTAGCACTATCTATGAGGCATATATCTTCATCCTTGTGTCCAATGAAAGCATGGTGAACATCCATATTCTTCATGAAAGGAAAGAGAAGAGAGGAAAAAAAAATTCATTATTCAATACATTATAAGCATAGCAAGCAATAATGCTCTTATTACATAATGAAAATGAGGAAGTAAAAAGAGAAAATTAAAGTAAAACATAACTAAAATATTCTTATTCTTTTTCCAATAAAGCTTGTCTAATCATGATTATTAAAGAAGTCAGCCACCTCCAAACGTGCCATCGCATCAAGGCCATTAATATCATCTAGCTCATTGGCATGGTCATTTTTGTGTGCCTCAACATCACTATCTTGGAATCAAATTTGCTTCCACATTATTTGCATTCCTTTCATGGAGGCTTGATAAAGTTTTGCTAGATGTTCAGGTGTACGACAAGTACGTGACCAGTGCCCCTTCATGCTACACCGAAAACACTTATTTTCAACAGCTTTTGAAGGACCACTATTGTCCTTTTTCTGTCATTCATTATGTTTCTTCTTCTGATGGGCATTAGGATTAAAATTGTTACTTCCACCACTATGATTATGATAATTTCCGTGTCCCCTGCCACGACCACGTCCGCGGCCGCGGCCTCGACCATTATCATGGTAATTATTACGCACATTTACATTCACTTCAGGGAATGGGGCAGACCCAGTGGGACGAATTTCATGATTTTTCATCAACAGCTCATTATTTTGTTCGGCTACCAGAAGACATGAGATTAATTCTGAATATTTTTTAAAACCTCTCTCACGATATTGCTGCTGCAGGAGCACATTTGAAGCATGAAATGTGGAGAAGGTTTTCTCTAATAAGTCCTCATCAGTTATTTTTTCACCACATAACTTCAACTGAGAACTTATCTTAAAAACTGCTGAATTATATTCACTTACAGTTTTAAAATCTTGTAGCCTTAGGTGGATCCAATCATAACGGGCTTTTGGTAAAATCACCGTTTTTTGATGATCATATCTTTCTTTCAAATTAGTCCACAATTCTAACGGATCTTTTACCGTTAGGTACTCAGCTTTCAACCCTTCATGGAGATGGTGGCGAAGGAAAATCATGGCATTGGCCTTATCTTGGCCACTCACTTCTTTGCCAGTCAAAATGGCATTTCCTAGACCATTAGCATTCAGGTGGATTTCAGCATCTAACACCCAAGACAGATAATTTTTTTCGGTAATGTCAAGAGCAGTAAACTCGAGTTTGGTAAGATTTGCCATGGTACGAACTAAAACAATAACAACAATGAAATTAAAATTATGATAAAATAAACAAAATATAAATAACAAAAGTAGGATCAACATAATAATAATAAAACAATAATTAAAATAACAATAAGATAGTAATATATGTGCGTATGTATATGTATAAGAATGTAAGCATGATAATAATAAAAGACAATAATATGAAATAGTAGCATGATGAAGAGATAAATAAAAGCATAAAAAAACTGAAATAGAAGCATAAATTCATAAATAAAATTGCATGATAGTAACTTAAGATTAATAAAAGCATAAAAAAACTGAAATAGAAGCATAAATTCATAAATAAAATTGCATGATAGTAACTTAAGATTAACATTAAATGTAATAATGGAAATGTAAATAAGATAGTATAACAAACATAAAATTAGAACAATATAAATTACAACTTAAATAACAAAATGCATAATATAAGATAATAAAAGGCATAAATAACAAAATAAAAGGCATAATATAATAAAATTAAAATGACAAAATAAAGAGAATAAAATAACATATATATATACACACATATATATAATATATGTGTGTATATTTATGTGTATACATATAAATATAGTATGTATTATAATATGATATATATTTATATATATTATTAGAGCATCAAATTAAATATGCAGACGGGGTGTTCCGTAAGAACTAAAGGGCGTATGAGCTAAAGGCGATAGAACCTGCCAATCTAATTCATTGTGACATCCTCTCTAATTCTCCAGAAGAGGTAAGGATATGATGCAATATTATATATATTTATATATTATATATGCATATATTATATTTATATAATTATATACTTTATATATATACACACAAGACGCATCTGTGCATGTGTGATAATATATATAAACGCATGTGTGTATATTGAAAGATACACACTATGCATTATATAAAAAAATACTAATAAAAGAATTTCACATGAAAATACTACTAAAGTTTTAGGGGGTATACCTAAAACTTTTCAGAGCAAACTCGTGCTGATAACGTGTAATAAAATAAAGAGAAAGAAGAAAGATGGAGAGATGGAAAAGAGAATAACAAGACAATATAATATAAGAAGAAGACAAGAGAATATGAGAAGAAGATTAAGAGAAAGAAGATATCACTTTCACTTATAATTCAATGGTACAAATGCCTTGTACATGACCTCTATTTATAGGCCCTAAGTCATTGAAGACTGTGCATGAGGTTACAAGAGAATAATGGTGGAGTTTATGGCATTTACAAGCCATTCATTAAGAGGTTACAAAGTTAAGGGCATTTAAAGAGAAAAGAATCCTATGAGGAATTCTAAGAGGAATGGGTCATGGACATTCACTACATATAATTTCATAACAAGTCTTTTATTTTGCCTCTTTCTTTTTTCTCTTAGGGAAAATTCCAGAAAAAGACTCTCGAATTACTAAAAGGACACTTCAGTACAACGAATTTCGGAAAGGACGAACCAGTATAAATCCGTACAGTGACTGAATTGTCTTTTAACAAATTTAAAGGAAAAGTCCAAAATGCCCATTGTTCAATTATTTTTTTTAATAATTGCCCATAGCCACCACCGGCGGTGGGGCCCGCCACCGTCGACCGCCGCCGGCCGGTGGGTGGTGGCCCAGCGCCACATGGCGGCGGGCCCACCCCCTCCACGTGGCAGCCTCATAGCGCCACGTGGCATATGTCCCTTGTAAAAAAGGGACACAAAAATGTGGGGGCGGGAATCGAACCCACCCCCTCCACTTGGTGGCCTGGTGGTCTCATCTCATGATATATATTACAAAAGTAATATATATACTATATGACATTCTTTTTTAATATTTTCCCAGAAACGTTCAAGGGATTCCCAACTTCTGTCAAGGGATTCCCAACATGTACATGACCATTTACCAACTTCCAAAATACTTCACCAAATCTTCCTACTTGTTACCAGAAACGTTCAAGGGATTCCCAACTTCTCATAAGGGATTCTCAACTTTTGTCAAGGGATTCCCAACTTCTGTCAAGGGATTCCCAACTTCGCATAAGGGATTCCCAACTTCTGTCAAGGGATTCCCAACATGTACATGACCATTTACCAACTTCCAAAATACTTCACCAAATCTTCCTACTTGTTACCAGAAACGTTCAAGGGATTCCCAACTTCTCATAAGGGATTCTCAACTTTTGTCAAGAAATTCCCAACTTCTATCAAGGGATTCCCAACTTTGCATAAGGGATTCCCAACTTCTGGCAAGGGATTCCCAACATGTACATGACCATTTACCAACTTCCAAAATACTTCACCAAATCTTCTTACTTGTTACCAGAAACGTTCAAGGGATTCCCAACTTCTCATTAGGGATTATCAACATGTACATTAACATTTAACAAGTAGGAAGATTTGGTGAAGTATTTTGGAAGTTGGTAAATGGTCATGTACATGTTGGTAATCCCTTATGAGAAGTTGGGAATTCCTTGACAGAAGTTGGGAATCCCTTCACAAAAGTTGGGAATCCCTTATGAGAAGTTGGGAATCCCTTGAACGTTTCTCGTAACAAGTAGGAAGATTTGGTGAAGTATTTTGGAAGTTGGTAAATGGTCATGTACATGTTGGGAATCCCTTGACAGAAGTTGGGAATCCCTTGACAGAAGTTGGGAATCCCTTATGCGAAGTTGGGAATCCCTTGAACGGTTCTGGTAACAAGGAGGAAGAGTTGGTGAATTATTTTGGAAGTTGGTAAATGGTAATGTACATGTTGGGAATCCCTTGACAGAAGTTGGGAATCCCTTGAACGTTTCTGGGAAAATATTAAAAAAGAATGCCATATAGTATATATATTACTTTTGTAATATATATCATGAGAGAGGGGGTGAGTTCGATTCACATCCCCCACATTTTTGTGTCCCTTCTTTACAAGGGACACATGCCAAGTGGCAGCCCCACAGCGCGCCACGTGGCGCTGTGAGGCTGCCACGTGGCACCTAGCCACCACCCACCGGCGGTCGACGGTGGCGGGCCCCACCACCGGTGGTGGCTGTGCACAATTATTAAAAAAAATAATTGAACCAGGGACATTTTTTACTTTTCCTTTAAATTTGTTAAAAGACAATTCAGTCACTGTACGGATTTGTACTGATTCGTCCTTTCCGAAATTCATTGTACTGAAGTGTCCTTTTGGTAATTCGATGGTCTTTTTCTGGAATTTTCCCTTTCTCTTACTCTCACCCGTCTCTCTCTTTTTCTGCCAACAACCTTTTCAATGTTTTCAAGAAATAATTTAGGGAAAATTCCAGAAAAAGACTCTCGAATTACCAAAAAGACACTTTGATACAGCGAATTTCAGAAATGACCAGTCAATACAAATCCGTACAGTGACTGAATTGTCCTTTGACAAATTTAAAGGAAAAGTCCAAAATGCCCTTGGTTCAATTATAGGATTCCCAACTTCCCTTAAGGGATTCCCAACTTCCAATAAGGCTTCCCAACTTCCTTCAAGGGATTCCCAACTTCCCTTAAAGAATTCCCAACTTCTCTTAAGGAATTCCCAAGTTAGTTGTGCAAAGGGTATTTTGGACATTTCCTTTAAATTTGGGTTTGGACAATTCACTCATTGTACTGAACTGTCTTTTTCGAAATTCGTTGTACTGAACTGTCCTTTGTGTAATTCAAGGGTCTTTTTCTGGAATGTTCCCAATAATTTACCTAAGTTCTTTTTGTGGATACCTTTGTACATGATACTCAAGATCAAATATTTATGATACATAATCACACCCTCTCTTTGATCCTCCCTTGAACAAAACAAAAGAAGATGGTGCTGCAAAACTTCTGGATTTTGATCATGTATGAGATTTGAGTTTATGGTTCTAAAAAAGAGAGAGAAAGAAGAAAATCATAAGAGAATCTGATAAGAAAGAAGAGTACAGATGGCAGGATGAAAAGGGTGCCACATGGTGAAAACTTGGCTTCAAAATGCAGTTGGGAATGCACGAGAGAACCGCTCATAACCAAAAATAAAAGCCGAACCAGCTGTTATTGAGAACAACAACAGCTTGTGACATATGAACTTGACGCAGATTCTGATTCATAAAGTTAGGTTAACGACTAACAATCCACACCCTTCTTTAGGTTCCAAAAGCTTTAAAATTTGTGATATAATGGGACATTATTGGCTCTTCTTGCTTGCCCTCACCCAAAAGTGTTTCTTTTGCACTCTGACTTCTCCCAACCACACTGTTGCCCCATTCTTTATTGCCCAATCAACCCTTCACATCTTCCCAACTTTTTTTTTTGATCAAAATCTTCCCAACTTTTCAAGTATCTATTTTCCACTGCCCTGCTTGCTTTCTCAACCCAACCACTCAGAAAAACAAACAAACAAAATTACATGGCTTAGCAGTAATCTATCTTAACCACTAATTTAGAGGAAGAAACTAACTCATTCACATTGTGATGAACAAGGTTTAAATCCCCAGTTGGAGAGGCGCACAATTAGTGTATGACAAATTGACAATAACTCGAACAGGATTTTATGCTTATTACAAAAAAAAAAAAAAAATAGTCATCTACGTTAAGCTCATGATATCAAGTTTATCTGGTTTGTCTTAGTGTTTTAGTTGATTTTTGTGTAAGTAGCCTTAAGTGGTGAGAGTAAGACTCCAATATTATTGGACGGTTCTCCGCTTTTCTCTCGCATCTGTCGCCACATAAATGCCCCTCTGATCATTGTATTTCCCATAGAGATGAACTAAAACATGAGATCAAGAATCCACAAATCAGAATGAGAATCACCAAAAACTGTACGTTCTGATTACTAGAGAAATGTATGCTTCTTGACATGATGTTCCATCAAAAGTCAACTATTTCCACAAGCCAAGAGAACTTCTCAACCATTACTTTTGGAAGAAAACTTTTTACACTTTGTCTTACAAGCATAGTAGAGTGGCATCTGATGAAATATACTGAAATGAACATAGCTAATATTATAGATTACTGCCGTGTACTGACTTCTAAGTATCAACTTCTAAGACTCCCCATAAACCACTCGCACCTTGAACTCTTGTGATCACTTTAATGGACTTCACGTGAATATAGAAAAGACATGACCAGCTTCTCCCTTTTTTACATCATAAAAAGTTGGCACTTGCTTCTCCTCATGCATTAAAAGAGTCCTAACCTCCCTACCAAGAAATGGTCCTGAAAATTCATGCAGGATCAGAAATGGCAATGGCTGGGAATGAGAATGGAGAAAACACTAGGAATTGGGAGAAACTGAAGAGGTTTCCATGTTTGGCTTTTCAAACCGTTTGGAGGGTGGGAGGGGAAGACCCCAGAAGGTTTATCCATGCTTTAAAAGTGGGTTTGTCTCTAACTCTTGTTTCCCTGCTGTATCTCGTGGAGCCACTGTTCAAAGGGATTGGAAAGAATGCTATTTGGGCTGTAATGACCGTGGTGGTTGTTCTTGAGTTCACAGCAGGCCAGTTTCTCTCTCGATTGGTTCTGTTTCTACTAACTGTATATCCTGCCTTTAAGCTTGAATAACCTTGTTTTCACTTTCTTGGGCTTACAGGGGCAACATTATGCAAAGGCCTGAACAGAGGACTAGGAACCCTTCTGGCAGGATTATTAGCATTGCTTATTGAGTGTATTGCAAAATCATCAGGCCATGTCTTTAAAGCTATTTCCATTGGAGCTGCCGTTTTTATTACAGGTAAACCAGAATTATGAGGTCAAAGAAGTGAGCTTAATCCCCAAACAAAAATCTCACAATAAGTGAGCAACATACAATGACAGATTCTGGTAAAAAAAATGACAACCAGTCCATACGGCTCATTTGAGACCAAGAGTTTTGGTGATTGCATTCCTTCTTTAGGACTTCATAGTGATTTACTCAGATTCAAAACTGACCATGCCACACACGACCGGTCAATTTCACTTTGCTAATTAACCTATGGGCTGTCATGTCAGGATCTGCTGCTACTTATATGAGGTTCTTTCCGTACATAAAGAAGAACTATGACTATGGAGCAGTGATATTTCTCTTGACCTTTAATCTGATAACTGTGTCGAGCTACCGAGTTGACAATGTATTGGCCATCGCTCACGATCGCGTGGTCACCATAGTCATAGGCATTGGCATCTGTCTTCTCATGAGTCTACTGGTATTTCCAAATTGGTCAGGGGAAGACCTTCATATTTCCACAGTTTACAAGCTAGAAGGCCTAGCCAATTCTATAGAAGGTATACAATCTCTATCCACACAGACAACTTTCTTATCTTCTTTGTTCTCCTTAAAGAAATCACATTAGTGTAGTCATCAAGATAAAATGTTGCAGCTTGTGTCAACGAATACTTCTATGGTGAAATTGAGGCAAGTGAAGACTTAAAATCGTCAGAAGATCCAATTTACAAAGGTTATAAGGCAGTTCTGGACTCAAAATCCATTGATGAAACACTGGCAAGACATCTGCTTTAGGTTCATTTATTATTAAGTATAACACTCCATTATAACAGACTTTTTTATAACTTTGCTTATTTCCATTATGAATGAGTAGGCATTGCATGCAAGTTGGGAGCCTAGGCATTCAAGATACTGTCACAGATTTCCTTTTAAGCAGTATGTGAAAGTTGGAGCTGTTCTTCGCCAATTCGGGTACACTGTGGTTGCCTTGCATGGTTGCTTAAGAACTGAAATTCAGGTAATATTGGACAAATTAATCACATTAGTTTGATCAATCAGTTAATCCATGTCATGCTTATTTTCAATTTTTTTGAAGACACCACGATCTGTTAGAGCCATGTTCAAGGATCCATGCGTACGGCTTGCGGCAGAGGTGTCAAAAGTACTGATAGAACTAGCCAACAGCATAAGAAATCGCCGCCATTGCTCACCGGAAATACTCTCCGATCTTCTTCATGAAGCCTTACAAGATCTCAACACTGCAATAAAATCCCAACCACGTCTCTTCTTGGGATCCAATGATAGCAAAGCAACCAACATGTTTGCTCTAGCTGCTGCACAGGCAAGTCAGAAAATGCACAAACACAACAATGGAGTTTCACTATCAAGTGTTAAAACAGACTCTTCGGCATTGTTGGAGTGGAAAACTAAAAGGGTTTCTGCTGAACAATCAAAGGAAGCTGAACGAAAGACTTTAAGACCCCAACTAAGTAAAATCGCCATCACTAGCCTTGAGTTCTCTGAAGCTCTTCCTTTTGCCGCTTTTGCTTCATTGCTGGTTGAGACAGTTGCAAAACTGGACTTTGTCATAGAGGAAGTTGAAGAACTTGGGAGATTAGCTTCCTTCAAAGAGTTCAGGCCTGATGATGAGGTTGTTGTGACTTGTGAGAGACCCCGTGTTGATGTGACTCAAAACCATTTACCATCTCACGTTGTAGATTGACTTGCAGTGTTATGAAGAACTGTATTCTGCTATTCTTTCATGAATAAGAAATTAATTATGCTTATTTGATGATTTTTTTACTTTGAGAAATAATATGCTAACTTGTGTATATAATATAAGATTTAGTTTGTCGTGTAATTTTTTTTTTGATAACTTTTGTCGCATAATTTTTATTACAAACTAGATCTTATATTAAGGAATTGCACTATATATTTGATCCTGTATTAAAGATTAGATATAGTATTAATTATTTTAGGTGTCACTTTCAAAAATCCGTGAAAGTCGTCTCAAGTGCCCAAAGTGCAAGCTTATAATACGAGTGCGTATGTGGTAAAGAATACTTCCAAAGCTTGCCTAGCTCTCATGGCTGCCGTCCACATCAAGAAACAAACCTCCCACTCTAAAAGCTTTGTGCAAAGGGGGAAAAAATCCCTTAAGCCCTTGTCATTCTCCACTGGGAAGTTCCAACAAAGAAATATAGAAAAATAAATGTGCATAGACTAATTAACCTCCATTGTGTATGCACTTCACTCGTTTCATTTTCAACTCTCTAAGTGGGGCATAATTGTTGAAGGAATGATTCTTTTGCTGCCATATAGAAACCTTGCTTAGTAAGGAAAAAGCCGCATGCACACTTTTAGACAGGAGAGTTGGTGCTAAAGATGAAGCAGGGGAATGGAGAATCTATTACAGGCACTAACATATTATATATAGTGTAGTAATTGCTAGTGCTTCTCAAAAAAGCGATCTTAAAAGTCATACACTAGTGAACTTCTCTATACGCGTTCTTAGAGGGATGTACTTGTGTGAATTGAAGTTTCCTGGAAACTCTTGGCCACTCTCAGGTATGTATAATCTTGGATAAGTTCTGGTGTGATATCATCGTGGGTATATCTAATCCAAAATGACGAATTCCAGGTTAATGTTATTTTTTTACTATTCCCTTCAGTCCTAAAAATTGGAGTTAGACAAGGGGATTGCTTTGATTTTAAATATAAAACCTCGATCCACTTTTTCTCCGAAATTTAAAATTGTAGCCCCAAAATTTTCCTATAAAATGCACATGTTAAAAGGATTTACAATAAAGAAGTAGTTCTAAAGGCAGATGATTAAATAGGATATTTTGAGGAACTAACATTCATTTGTTATAAATAATTAAGTTAACTAGAGGAAGTGTTAAATACAATGTTGTTAAACCCGGACCAGCCACTGACCCAATCTAGCCAATGGGTCACGGGTCAGTGGGTCAGACCAGAGTCAACTCGGAGGCTAACCCGGTGTTCATAAAAAAAAGATAAAATAAATTAAATTTGTATAACACCATCCAAAATCCAAATTGAAAATCAATTAACACAAAAAAGCATTCATTTATCTAACATACATATACATTCATAGTATGAAACTAGCAAGGTATCCATTTCTAGGCTTATATGTTTGATTTTTTAATTTTGATGCTTTTGAATTTTTCTAATTCGAATGCTTTACTTTTTTCTGATGCTTTTGACTTTTTCTAATCAGATGTTTTTGCCTTTTTCTGGGGTTTATATGTCTGATTTTTAAATTTTATTTTTTCAAAAAAAAGGAAAAAGAAGAAGACCACCGAGTTGACCCGTCCAACCTGCCAATTCAATCCGGGTTGACCGGGTCACTCCCCCCCCCCCCACGTTCACATAGCAAATCGAACCGGTTTTGGGCCCGGTTCTGCGGTTCCCGGTCCGGTCCAAGTTTAACAACTATGGTTAAATAGGATATTCTGGGGAACTAGTCATTTGTCTCTTATATTAATGACTAGAGGAAGTGCTAAAAATTAGGCCATTAGATGAGGTTAAAAGCTTGTGCCTCTTCAACTCTGTTGCAGACATGTTATAACTAGGGTTAAAGATCATATTTGTCCCGAAAGTATGCAAGGTAGATCACATCTACCCTAGAAGTTTTTTTTTGTCCAATTTTGCCCCGGAAGTGTGTAAGGTGTATCATATCCACCCTTTACCGTTAAAAAACTCACATTCATCGTTAAATAGTTGATGTTGACCATTAATATTTTAATGGTAAAGGGTGAATATGATCCACTTTACATACTTTCAAGGCAAAATTGAACCAAAAAATACTTCCGGGGTAGATGCGATCCACCGTGCATACTTCCGGATAAATATGACATTTAACCTTATAACTATACAGTAAAATTCACTTATACTGGAAATGTTCATTTCCTGGAACTGTTAAAACCTGGCCAGTTACCACTTGTACACAGAAAAGTTTATTGGACGCTTCTCAAAGCAACTGCACAGTGTATTGTCCCATAAACTCCAAAAGTTATGATTTATATTAACTTTATTTCTTAAAAAACACATCTCCATATTAATAAGGTTATATATGGCGGCTCTGGCGACTAAAAGTGGAAACTGGAGCCCAATTTTGTCGGCATGCAAATTCTCTCCTTGTTTGTTCCTGCTTTTGACTTCATCATGCTTTACATAATTAATCATCTTCTACGCGTAATGTTGCCACAGCGCAAATATGTCTGATTGAATTAGCATGAAGCACGCATTGACATGAAGAATGTGGAGTTTTAGAGGCTACAATAAGGCACGTATATTATTATCAGAAGCTTTACTTAATAATCATATGTAGAAGCTCGCTTTTACAGGAGATTGATAGTAAAACCAACTCTGGGTGAAATCGATAAAAGTGATTATCACCGGGCCACACCACATATTTAATGACACAATAGACAAACATACTCGAGCACTTCAAACAGAAAACGAGTTCTGATTGGTGCACAAATATGTGTACTACTTTTATGTTTTTATTTGTCACTCCAAGACATACATTAAAAAAAGCGTTGCCTCGGATATTTGTACCCCTTCTAATGACAACTAATGACAAACCAAGTCATAATTTAGCTAATTGGGATAGGAAGCTGGCATCACAGACTTGAAACAGTCTTTAAATTCTCCAAAAACTCTCATCCTCTCCTGATTATCTTTTCAGAAATGTCTCGGATAGGTGATTGAGTTGATCTGATCAAAACCTCCATAGGGCATAGAATCATTTTCATAAAAGTTCATGAAATTTGCTTGTTCCATGTAGGTTGACATATTTAGATCACCAGCAAATTCGACTTCCCCATTCAAATTTGAGTAGGATGAAGAGGGTGAAATTTCTGTGTGTTGTTCCATTGGCTGCCATGGGATCATTGAGCTTGATAAGTCATACTGTGGAAAGTATTCAGACACTGCATGTTGGACTTCAGGATAATCCTACAATTGATGGAAGATGAAAAAGTCAGAAACGCTTATAAAATGAGGCCGTTTTCAATCTCAAGATTTGTTCTTTTACTCCTACAAAATGCTTCAAGACCTTTGAAGAATCAAGAATAAAATCTGGAGAGATCCAGATATCTGAAGGATTCTTCTCTGTGGAAGCTTGCTCGAACTCTTCCATCTGAACAGCATTGGAAGGAGAAGTAATTGGGCTAGAATGGCCACTCTCATTGTACAGATGACTTGTTTGTGAAGAAACATCACCACCAGAGATATTAAAAGTCTCATTTGAGGTTCTCATTGAAGTATCATTCCCATGAACAGCTTGTTTACCCTTGTGTTCTTCTCCCTTCAAATCATTTGGTTTCTCGTTCTTCTTAATCACTCGGCACAGAGCATAAGCACCCTACACTCAAAACAACACATCAAACACTAAGGCATTACATTGAAGGAGGTTAAAGTTAAGAAGTTTGGAATAGTAAAATTAATATACCTGAAAGCTTGGTGATCCTGAGGCAAGATCATCACAAAGGCGATATTCGTGCATGACCCAGTTGGTTCGATCTCCTAAAGGAGCTCTTCCACAGTAGAAAACCAGAGTTTTCCGGTAACCAGTGACAGAGGAAGAAGAAGAGTGGCATACAACTTTTCTGTCTTTTCCTGTGGCTTTCCAGTATCCAGCTTTGGTTGCCCTGTTTGTTCTTGATCCATTTGGATATTTTCGATCTCTAGGACAGAAGAAAAACCATTCCATATCTCTCTTTGGAAGGAATGATTTCTCTGCACATCACACAACTCACAAGTTAGATGAGAAAAAAGTCGTGGCATTGCCTTTTCTTTTTTTGCCATTCTTGACTAAAGAATTAAAATCCCATGGAATCGGCTTTTACAAGGGAAAAAGTTATCGATAATAATTAACCCCACAAGAGAAGATTTTAGGAAATTAAACGAATAATTGCCTGCTTTCTAGTGTTCAAAGTCTCTGTTTTCACACTGGTTTATAAAAAGAGTTCCTTTTTATTATATTGCAAATGATCACAATGAGAATTCGAGGATTACCAGGTAACTCCCAGGGGTCACATTTGTAAAGATCAATGACTGGTATAACTTCAAGCTCAATTTCCAGCCCCTCAACTTTCCTTTTCAGGTAATATCCCACAAGTTCTTCATCAGTTGGGTGGAATCGAAAGCCTGGTGGCAGTGACGCACCTCCCATTGTGATTTTTTCTTCCTAAGAAACACTCACACAAATTTGGAAACTTGGAAGGAGAAAACAAACTAAGATATAGAAAGTCAAATTCTCACAGAAAAGCTAAAAGCTTTACAGAGAATTGAGGGTAGTTCCCAAGATCTGCCAGGGGGATAATGCAAAGTGCCGCTAAGTTTCCAGACTATATCTATTGAAGATATGAAAAATCCAAAAATAGAAGCTTCTATCTACAATAGATTTTTCATCAAAAGTGAGGTAGAATTTCCACAGACGGCACCCGTTGAATGCCAGAATCATCGTATTAAAAGAAATTCGAGGTCTCTTATGGTACCAACCACCCTTAACCCCAACCCCTCCCCTTATTAATTAATCCCAGGAAAGAAAAAAGAAAGAACTAAGAAGAATTTTTCAAAGAACTCAAACAAGATAAAAAAAACAGATCAAGAAAGACAGAGTGAAGAAGAGAAGAGTGGGTAGGTAGAAGTGAAGGAGAAAGTGTAGAGTAAAAGAAGAGGGGTGTTTATGTGTATTTATAGCATATGGGAATTGGGAAGAGAATCAACAGTCCACAAATGCTAACACCGAAAGTTTGAGGTTACTTGTCTCAAAGTGCTCCAAAAATTCTAAAGCTCATTGGCCCACCACTAAATCCGTTTCACACCATAATAGAGTATTGGGTTCCCGCCAATTCAAGTGATTTGTGACCGTTATTTGACATATGTGTGTGTTTAGTGGTTATGGCTGGAGATGCAGTTCCGGCGGATTTCAAATGAAATATGACACTCAGATTCTGAGATTCATGATCTATATCATTCATCATGGTGCCTTTGAATCCAGAGTAAAAAAGCAGAGAAGTTTGTGTCTTGTGTGGCGCCTTCAGTTTCATCAAAGAACAATTCTACTTTGAAAGTTGAAACATCCTTGATTCAACTTTGACCGCTCCCAACATAATACAAATCCTGCAAGCTTACAATTATCCTTTATCATCTCATGTTATACATAAGCAAAGTGTTTACATGAATTCTTTGAACATGGAGAAAACTTTTTGATGACTTGAGATTGTAACTTTATTTCCAAAATGATAAAAATTTAAAAGAAAAAAGAAATGTAATATGCTTCATATTGTCTATAAATCTAAGTTTTTGAATACGTGTAACTTTTCTTTAGTCATTGAGAAATATTTTTTATTTCGTACATAGTTAAAGATAGGTTGTATACAACTGAAAAAAGAGTTATACCTACAAAAAATATGTCATTACAAGTCTTAAAACAGTTTTAAAGTATATCTTGATCAATAATTTGTGAAGAGATTTTTCAGTCATTCTCCTTTTAAGTAGGTTAATAAATAATTAGAAGGAGTTGCATGATATAGGGAGAATAATATTTATAAGCTAGTGTAAGAAAGTGACACGTAAAAAAGGGTAGTTCAAAGGAGTTGGCACTAAGTGAGAAGTTTGAGACACATCATCCTGAGTCGGACAAAACACTTTGAGGTTTGTTTTGAAGAGTGATTGTGTCATCAAGTGGGACCAATCCTCTAAAAGCGGTTCCTCCCATCAGTTTTTCAACTTTTAATCTCATATACCATCCCTCCTTCCTACTTGCTTCTCATTTCTCATCTCAAAAGCAATAAAGTTCTATCACAACTCCTGCTTCTGGGGCCTATTCCTTGCTGTATCTACCCACCTAAATCCTCACTAATTAGTACTGCAATATCTTAGCTAAAGTTATCAATTATATATAAATTTAGCACTTTGCTTTATGGCCTACTTGTGTTAAATTGGTTTTCTCCTTTGCTTTAATCTGTTACCTCACAGATATGCTCATTAATCCAACCACTGCTGATTTGTGAAGTAGTTTATGGTACTTCCTGTTTTCATTTCTGTAAAAAACTGAGGAATAGCTTCAGGGTTTTGTTTAGTTTGCTTTGCAAGATCAGTGGATTGAACTTTGAAATGATGTCATGTGCCTCCAACAACCAGTTGCAAGAAAATGTGGAATTCCAGGTTGGATTACGTCATGTCCTAGGGGCAAAGAAGTGCAAACCCAACTGGGAAAAAATGAGTTAAACATATATACTTACTTTCTTAAGATTAAGAATGTTAGTTAAATTAGTTAAAATCACATGATATTGTCAAAACACCTTATCCACATACATTTATTCTTACCCCATATCTCTTGCTTGTTTATTGTTAAGGAATATCAATAGGGATAATATGGGGAAATATCTAAAAAAAAAATAGAAAGGGGTCTTATACTCTTTTCGATCCTAATTATAAGATCATGTTGACTTTTTTTGTGGAGATTAATGAAGCAAAATAGACCACTAAATTTTAATATATGCTATATGTAATTAGATTATATATTAGTTTACAAGTAAAATAAATTAGTTTTGAGAAAAAAGATAAATATAAACAATTTGAAGTAATTTATTTTGCATACTTAATTTTTCCAAAAAAAACAATTAACTTGATTTTATAATTAAGACCGGAGGGTGTATCTAGGAACAAGTTCATCTCACCAAATAGGTCTTATATTTAGTAACAATGGAGTAATATTTTTCTGAATGCCCTCTCTCTCAAATTTCTTCTGTATTATATTTGTATATATAATATCACATTTCTCTCTCTTATATACCCAATCATAAATAAGGGCAAACTTGAGAAAACAAAATTATTTCTGACATATTTATCTCTCTCAACTACTTCTTTAATATGTGCGATTTTAACTCTTTAGCTCTTATAACAAGCGACGAAGAAGGGAGTATTTTGTTGTGGAGTACATTGATATTTCTCCAGTACGCTTCAATTTTGTCGGTAAATTGTGATGGACTGGTATTAAGACATTGTATAGATTGGTAATGTAGGAGAGGCTGATTGAAAGATAGACATTATTAAGGGGAAAAATAGTCGGCAAAGTTAACCCTTGCTACAAGCGTTAACTTTGTTTAACTTTGGGCTCCCCGTTCATGAAAGGTCGTATAATTAGTAAAAGTGCTTACTTTAGTTAAAAATATGGGTTCATTGGCCAACTACAATATCTATAGCAAACCCTCAAAATTGGCAGGTAACCTTAAGCTTATATATTCAAAACCTCTGTTTTCAGTTTTAATATGCAGTCTACTATTTTCTTCTTGTCGACAATTGTATGCATGTCAAAAGCATCCCCTGCATTAGTCTCTGTGAAGTTAAATTTGGCAAGGCAAACCGAGAGCATGGAAACCGTTTTGGGGACCTTTTTTTTATATGTGAAGAAAGGCAAAAGGGGTCAAATTCATTATTTTGCTTTTGGTTATAAATGTTTAGTTTGATGGTGCAACTTGCAAGTACACTACCATTTTTGGCTTTTTCACACTATTTTTTATACTTTATATCAATTTTGGCGAACGCATTCACATTCTCAGGAAGCAAATACAATCTGATGGAGCCAAACCAAAACTCAAGCTCTGCAAAAATAGTTTGGTGGTTATTTGTCCAGAAGAAGGCAAAAAGATCAGACTTCATTATACATGTTACTGTTTCTCTTATGTCACCTTCCATTTGGCTCGTCTTTAATTACTCACCCCTTAACAAAATCATAATATCTTATCCTTATCTCTAATTTAAACAAAAAAAATTGTGTGATATAGTCAGATCAATCCAAGATATCAAATCTTGGATCTGGAGAGGTCGAGTTGTAAAGTTCCATTCATACATAAATTAATTGCAAATGTTGTCAGCAGAACTTTGTAGAAAAGTTCGATGACGTCCACTTTTACTTTATATAAGTTATATTATTCATGAAGGCTCGAAATATATTCTTCTTTGTAATTGACCAATGATAATAGTTCTCATTCAGTTTTTGAATGGAATGTGGGCGATTCCGCGGCTGAGTGAATAAGAAATGTGAATAGAGAAGGGAGAGAGAGAAAATTGGGGGGTCTTAATTTGGAGCAAAATGAAGATAATGGAAGGAGATTAGCGTGGGATCGTACAGGTTAAGCTGTTCCAACCTCTTTTTTTCTCATTTTTCTTAATTTTAGTCATCCGTCAAATCTGATAGTTAAAAAAATATAAAATATTAGCCAACAAATCTGTCCTATTATCTCTCTCATTCCTATTTTTTAACTTACACTATCTTTCTATTTTTACATCTTTTTTCCTTTATATAATTAATAGATTGCTAAAATTAAAGAAAATGAGGAGAAAATGACAATAAAAAAAAAAAAAGATGACATACGAGACAAATTAAGACCACCTTATCCTTTCATTTGTCACTCAATGCTTGTCTTATGCTTTGTGGGGCGTCTTTTTGTAGATTCGGTTGGTGACAGATTCAGTGTAGTGAATCTCTTCTTCCTTTTTTTTTTTTTTTTTTTTGCCAACAGTGAATCTCTTCTTCCACACCCCACCAATCCCAATAATGATCACTCGTCCTAAATGCGATTACGTACGTATCTTCAGCCTCTCAAATTCTGATTTTGTTACCCCTCTCAAAAATCATTAATCCATGTTCATGGCAAGCAGTATAGAAAAGATTATGAATTCAAGCCCACTTCAGAGATATGCATGCCCCTTTTGTCAATAAAATCAGTAATCATAATATAATCGGTCCAAAATATATCACAATTTTGGCAGTTGACTGGTCAAACCGTCTCTTAATTTCCCGATTTTATCCTTTGTGATGTGAAAGAATCAGCCCCCTAGAGTTGACATACATGATGGATGAAACTGTTTTCCGCGTATCATCCGCATATAATGATTTTGGGTTTCTCAGGTGTCAATAAAATAGGCTTTTTTTTTTTTTGTTAAAAAAATAGGCTTATTTTGTATTTATTGACATGAATTTGTCATAGCCGTTAATCACACTTGGAATGGAACCAAAATCCCAGAATAGTGGAGATGGGATTTTTAATTATGAAGAAGTGATAAGAGAAGAGGGAAGTGGGGATTACTTGGCAGCATGATGAGGTTGGAAAATGGGAAAGGGAAGGCAGATGTATAGAAGAGACAGTGTGTTTGCCAAAATGCCCAAAAGACAAAAGAGTGATTCAGTCTCATATAACCATGTCCCTTACAGTATTATATATTAGTATTATCTCATTATCTTATTCCAAAGCTGTCTTCCAACTTTGTATTATTCCTCCTCCTTTCTTCAAACCCTCCTTCCTTGTCTCCCTCCATAATTCACACTGCATGAAACACATTGCCCCCCTTTTATTAATTCCTTTGTACATTTTTCCTCAGACCCCAAATACAAAAACTTAGGAAGAAGTTTTTTTATTCATATTATAAGTCTTATGGTGAGTCATTAATGACTCTTCTCACATGTTATCTTTATTACAATCTCATTAAGAGAAGATGTGTTCTTTATACTCTTAAACATGAAAAAGTTGGGAAAATGTTTTAGTTTTTGACGAAATTTATACGTTAGCTACCTTTCATTAATTTTGATGAGGCAGTTAGATGTGACTTAATAAACTTAGAGAACATTGTAATAATTAGTTCCCAATTTAAACTTAGAGAACATTTTAATAATCAGTTCCCAATTTATGCAAAAAGGCAGATTGCTGTTATTAATTCTATGTGATACAGCATGTTTTGGTAAATAATAAATATTGAAATATGGGAAAATTCCAAATAAATACCCCTCGAATATCAAAAGGACAAAAAGGTACCTCCAATATACAAAAGGACATAAAAGGGATTGTTCCCAATTTGGAATAAACAATTTTAAGGCAAAAAGACCAAAATGCCCCTGTCTCCATTCACTTTCAAAGTGAAGTGGTTAATGGTTATACTAGAGTGGTTAATCGCTATACTGAAGTGGTTAACTGCTATACTAGAGTGGTTAACGACTTTCACAATTATAAGAGTATTTGAGCCCAACTAATAAATCAGTGAAGTAGTTAATGTCTATATTGGAGTGGTTAATCGCTATACTGAAGTGGTTAATTGCTATATTAGAGTAGTTAACAACTTTCCCAAAAACAAGCCTAACGAATGAATCAGCGAAATGGTTAATGGCTATACTAGAGTGGTTAATCGCTATACGTGAGTGGTTAATGGCCATACCTGAGTGGTTAATGGAGACAGGGGTATTTTGGTCTTTTTGCCTTAAAATTGTTTATTCCAAATTGGGAACGATCCCTTTTATGTCCTTTTGTATATTGGAGGTACCTTTTTGTCCTTTTGATATTCGAGGGGTATTTATTTGGAATTTTTCCTTGAAATATTGGCATGTATAATGTAAAAAGAGAAAAAGAAAGAAAACAAAGGAGAGGAGATTGAGAATGGGAGAGACAAAGAAGGGACAAAAGAAGGGGGAGAAGGTGTAGGAGCGCTGACAAATTGTCGGAGTGAGATCACTTTAACACACATCAAAAGCATTACATGAAGCAGCCCTCAGAATAACAAGGCGCAGATTTCGTTGACTAACTATTATCCAACTACATTGGTCAACTATACTCATCACCCTCCTCCTCAATTTCTCCCCTCTTACTGTCTTACATGAATAAGAGACAAACAACAACCAAATCACACCATACACAATTTATTTAAAGACAGAGATTAAAAAAACGCATACAAGGAACATTATCTTCCACGTTTTATTAGTTAATACCCTTGGTCTCTACATAAATTTAAAAATTCAAAAGGATAAAGTTTTGAAATTTGGAGATTGACTACCTTCCACTCGATTCTCCCAAGGGCATACAATCATGAGCACATGTCCCAAAAGAAATTCAAACCTTTGGTTCGCCACAATGAGAGTGAATAGCCATTTCCACTAGACTCAACCTTTGTTGATTAGTCGGCTTTTTTTTGTATAAGGCTATTTTGACTAATTCAGTTTCAACATCTTGAGCCAGACCGCTGTCAATGCTTGGGCATTTCAGGCCCAAAAAACAAGCCAGTCAATTGGGCCTAATAACCTCTTATTGGCCTTCAAGGGTCAGCGTGTGGTCTGGTGAAGAAGAAGGGAACGAGTTGCAATCGGATGTTTCAGCTCAGTTAACTCAGTTTCAGCTGACCAACTCGTCGATGAATGCTTTCGCTTTCGCCTTAGCTTCTCCGGTTCCGATGAATCCTTCATCCTTATCACCTCCAGTTTACAGACCATCCTTCCTTTTATTCTCACCATCTGCAACCACTACTTGTAAGATCATCAACACTCGCAAAACCAAAACCACCTTCTCCGTTCAATCTTCCCTCACTTCACAGGCCATCACTTCTGACCCATTTGTCCTTGAACTCGCTGAAACCCTTGAGGACTCAATTCCTTCTTCTTCTTCAGCTCCCCCACCACTTCAGAAACTCAGAGAAGCATCCTCTGAATCATTGCTTTCAACTCCTTGGCCTTCTCGAAAGGACGAGCCTTTTCGCTTCACAGACCTTTCTTTCATCAGGTACTCTCAAATTCGCCCTGTTTCTCAACTTCCTGACCCATCACGCTTGTTGGGTATCTCTGTGAATACCCAATTTCCGTATCTTGCAATCGTTGATGGCCATGTTGTAAAGTCAATGTCCGATTTGTCTGGATTGCCGGAAGGGGTTTATGTTGGGAATTTGTCGGAGCTCACTTCGACGAGTATAATGGATAGGATTTCGGAAATTTTTTGTGGGATGAATGATGGAGACTTGTTTTGGTCTATTAATGGAGTGGGGGCTCCTGATGTGGCTGTAGTCTATGTTCCCGAGGGTTGCCGTGTGGAAATTCCGATACATTTAGCGTACTTTTCAATTGAGGGAAGCAATGAAGGTTCGAATGCATTGCCTGTTTCAAATCCTAGAGTGCTTGTGTTGGTAGAGAAGGGAGGAGAGATTGATATAATTGAGGAATTTTCTGCTGAAAATGGGAATAAATGTTATTGGGCCAATTCTGCTTTAGAAATGGTCATTAGAGAAGGGGGAAAGGTTAGGCATTCGTATATTCAGAGTCAATCCTTGGGTGCAGCTCATATAAAATGGACCTCAGTCCAGCAGGTAAATGCTTTGGTTTTTCGCCTTTTATTAATTATTATTGGTCATTTTAATAAGTCTCTTACAGTCAATGCATGGATTTACCGGTTTTATGGGGCTACCTAGGTGATCATAGGTGGAAGCCATGGTTTTATAATTGAATGAGTTATCCACTCATGTGATATGAATGATAATATGATTATGAAGTTATGATTTCAGCTGTTCATCCATGTCACAGTTAATGTAATGCGATGTAGCTATAAACTTGTGGATATTCTTTACTCCTTTGAAATTAATAACTTTTGAGTTAGCGCATTTGCTTTGACAGCATCTTTATTAGGGCCTTGCTTCTCGAATTAACATGGAAATCGGACTTGTTGACAACAAGAAATTTCGGTTGCAATGACTTGTTTAAACCCAACAGTCTACTTTCTCAAAGCTAATTGTTCACATTTTCTCTAGAAACTGCATCAGATCCGCCAACTAAAAGAGTCTACAGTTGTAAGTAGGATTTGTGATGCTATGGGTCAAGAAAAAAGATATAAAAGTCATGACGGAGTCATTCGCTGTGCGGCTTGCAGGACAAACAAACGGAATATTGAATTAGGTTAAACTGTTTCTTGGGTCCTTAAATGGAGAAAGAATCCATTTTTTTAGTATACAATCAAATATCATAAAGTGCACCTTTAAAAATTCCTTTCACTGTGAAGAAGTTATGCTAGAGTGTATATATGAAAGAAATCGGACAAGAGTAGCCTCACGATTTTTAGTTCATTGATCTCAGGAATCAGCTAGTACATATGAGTTGATTGAAGTAAGCTCAGGGGGAAAGCTTGGCAGGCATAATCTTCATGTCCAGCAGTTGGGCCCCAACACAGTGACAGAATTATCAACATTACACTTGTCTGTTGACAATCAAACCCAGGATCTGCATAGTAGACTTGTCTTGGATCATCCACGAGGTTATTCACGTCAACTTCACAAGTGCATCGTGGCTCATTCACAGGGGCAAGCAGTATTTGATGGAAATATAAAAGTTAACAGGTAACTATGTTTTTATTGCCCTGCGATCTGCAATGACAATTTTATTAAATTATGTACATGATGGAATATAAGAATTAATATATTTTGATAAAATTGTGCTTACTTTTATATTTTATTTTATTTACTTTCTCTTATAGCTTGCGAGCAGAAGGATATTTTTTATATCTTATGTTAATAGCATTAGTCCTTGGGTCCGGTTGCAAGAGCTATCCCAGAAGTTTCTAATATGGGATCTTTTTTTTTTTTTTTTTTGCCTGACAGTATAGGAATGAAATTCCTGCCATATAATGGGGTTGACTTTGATGCTTTAAGTGATAAATTAAAGTTAATTATTGAGAAAACACATTCACTTGTTTCCATATTCTATGTAATTTTGATAAGACATAGGCTGCTTTATTTGAATGGTGAACCATTATTTATAGGTATGCTCAGCAGACAGATGCAGGGCAGTTAACAAGAAGCCTCCTTCTTGAACCTCGGGCAACTGTAAATGTTAAACCAAATCTCCAAATTGTCGCTGATGATGTCAAATGCTCTCATGGAGCAGCAATAAGTGACCTAGAAGAAAGCCAACTTTTTTATTTTCAAGCTCGTGGTGTTGACACAAAGACGGCTAGGAGAATTCTAGTTTTTGCCTTTGGAGGGGAGATTATAAACAAGTTGCCTTATCCTTCCATTAGAGCGAGTGTACAAAGGCAGATTAAGCAATTGTTGGATCCAGCTCCTAATTGATCATCATGGTGAGCTGTATATTGAATGTAAACATTATACTGTATTCTTTGATCTCATTGTATTATCTGATTAAGAAATTTAAATTTAAACGTTTATTTTTTGTGACTATTTTTTCTTCCTTTGGGGCCTATAAACTTCTCATTATTATATATATATATTATCATTCTGCTTGCACAAGAATGAAATCATATATATGGAAAAGGAATCAAGAAACCGAATTGTTTTTAATGAAGTGTTATTATATTGTTTATCAATATTGTCATGGTTAATGGTAGCAGCTGGGGCACTTGATGAAAGTGAGGTGGGGGAGTGGGTTGCGCATATGTAAATAACTTGACTTAGATGACTCTACTGAAGTACCCTTAGCACTTTTCATGTTCATTTTTCTCCTATTGTTTGGATTTGGGAACTCACGTTTCGTTCATAAAAAAATGTTCATGTAATAATGAACTGAAGTAGCATTGCTTTCATTTTTATCGTAAGGCATGAAATTAGTGTGTGAAGCATCGGAGAAGGAAAATCTGGCAGTCCACAAACTTTTGGTTTTCCAGTTTCTTCCTACTTTACTTTCAAGGTTGCAAACCCTGAGTAAGGTGGATGTGCAGATATTGAGTGTTTCAGGAGTGTTTCAGGAGGAGCTTGATTTATGTTTTATTTTGGATGACTAGAGCATTGGATTTGAGGTTTTGATACTCTAGCTGATTCTATCACTGCTGTATTTGAAAACAGAAGATTGATGGTGCTGCCTAATGTTCATTTTTGGGTGAAGTAATCAACGAGATTGTCAGCGATGATTCATTCTCAGATATCATTGGAAGAAAGGCCAAGCTGGAGCCTAGTGGGGATGTTCTGTTTAAGGCTTGGAAAGCCACTAAGAGGGAATTCGAGGATTTGATTGAAATTCAAAACCTTCTATATATTGGATACATGCATCTATATCTGCTTATGTTTTTCCCTGGGAAGTTTGGTCACGCCAGCCACTCTTGATGCTTGCCAAAACTGAAGATCGTGGTAGACATTTTCTCCCGTTTTGAATAGAATCCAATAAGATATAAGCAAACAACCTATTTGCTGATCTGTAACACAAGTGGTACAATATGACATATGAACCAATAATTTTGTAAGATTTTATTTTGGAGTTTGCTATGTTTTTGAGGTTTTGGTTGTGGAGGTCTGATCACAATGATCTAAGTGCTCTTGCCATGACTTAGACATCTAATGCTGGACACTGTACGATTTGCTGCAGCAGATCTGCTCCACCGTCTTCATGCCATTAGAAAATTTCAGTTCTGCAAGCTTCAGCGCTGCTGTAAATTCAGAATTGGCCCAGAAATGAGGATGCCTTTGCTATCATTGCTTATATTACTACTACTTATAAGTGGTCTGGTTCCTTTTATAAAATTATCCCTCTTTTTATTGGTGGTAAATACTCCCTTTACTCATTTTTATGAAACGAAATTACCTAATTACACATTCCAATAACACAGTTTTAACATTCTTGGCACAATTCTCCCAAAGGGTCTGCTGACTGAAATTTATGCTCCCTCCGGAGGGTTTATTTGGATTCAAGATGGAGGGAGTAACGGACCGGCTATTGATAAATACCATTTTTCGATTATTTTTTAAGATCATTTTTTGAGGATTGTGCCCTATTGATAGCATATACTCCCTTCTTTCCTGTGTATAAAATTGACTTTTTTTTTTTAAATTACGGAGGTCAAATAGAGCACTTAATTATAACAAATGTTATATGTAATTATATTATACATTAATTTATAAGTAAGGTAAATGTATTTTGAGAAAAATGATAAATATAAATAATTTAGGGTGATTTACTTGGCATGTTTAATATCTTCAAAAAAAAAAGTCAATTTGATTTTGATCTTATCTTTAGGATCCAAGATAATTATAATTACCAACAGTCCAACATGCGTTGGCTCTGCTAAGATTAAAAGGGGCATTAACAAAGTTTGTGGGTTAAATGCAACAATATTAAATTTGTTCAAAATGCATTCAGTAAATGAGTAAACTAGTAAATGTGGAGGGGTGACAAAGAATGGGACTGGCTGGAATTGGGTAAAAGGCTTCACCCACCCACCATTTGTTTTTTATGAAGCCCAACAAAAATATCTTACTCGGCTGACCAATTTGCCGTATTGAAGATAAGGTTACATTACTCCTTAGTCCTTGCAACATCTTAAAAACTTGGAAAATCTTCACTCCCAGTGCCTAGCCTACAATGGCTTCCCCTCTCTCAACACCTTTAGATATCTATTTTAATGGCCATACCTCAGACACCAAACGAACAAGGTTCAGCAACACCTCTTTCCGACACAGCCATAGAAAATTCTTTATTCACTGTACTATTTCCAAATCCTCACCTGAAGCTCCCCCTAGTTCCGACGAACCCAACGCCAAAAATCCTTCTTTGTCGGAGCAACTTCGACCCCTCGTCAATACAACCTTATCTACCTCTTCTACACAACAATCCCATGTCTTATCTAAGCCTAAATCCATCTGGTTCAACCCCACTAAGCCCAAGCGCTCTGTACTTTCCCACCAAAGGCATAAACGCTCACCTTACAATTATAATCCCCAGATCAAAGATCTCAGGCGCATTGCTCAGAAGATCAACGATTGTGGTGAGTCTGAATCCGATTTCTTGGCTGTTCTTGAGGAAATCCCAACCCCAGTTACGAAAGAAAATGCGCTCTTAATTCTCAATGGTTTGAAGCCGTGGCAGAAAACCCTTTTGTTTTTCAATTGGGTCAAGAAGCAGGATTCTTTTCCCATGGAACCCATATTGTACAATGTCACGATGAAGTCTTTAAGGTTTGGGAGACAGTTCCAACTGATTGAAGACCTCGCGCATGAGATGATTGAGAAAGACATCAAGATGGATAACATCACTTACTGCACCATCATTAGCTGTGCCAAAAAGTGTCACCTTTTTGACAAGGCTGTGCATTGGTTTGAGAGGATGTATAAAACTGGTTTGATGCCAGATGAGGTGACTTATTCTACTATTTTAGATGTTTATGCTAGACTAGGGAAGGTTGAAGAGGTCCTAAGCTTGTATGAGAGAGCCAGAGGAACAGGGTGGAAGCCTGACCCAATCACTTTCTCTGTGTTGGGAAAGATGTTCGGTGAGGCTGGTGATTATGATGGTATTAGGTATGTTTTGCAGGAGATGAAGTCGTTAGGCGTGCAGCCTAATTTGGTTGTGTACAATACGTTGTTGGAGGCAATGGGAAAAGCTGGGAAACCAGGTTTTGCACGCAGCCTGTTTGAAGAAATGATTGACTCAGGGATAGCCCCAAATGAAAAGACTTTAACGGCTGTTGTGAAGATATATGGGAAGGCAAGGTGGGCTAAAGATGCTCTTGAATTGTGGGAACGAATGAGGCAAAATGACTGGCCCATGGATTTCTTTCTCTACAACACATTGTTGAATATGTGTGCGGATATTGGATTGGTGGAAGAAGCTGAGGTGCTGTTCGGTGACATGAAACGGTCCGAGCATTGCCGGCCGGATAGCTGGAGTTACACCGCGATGTTGAACATTTATGGGAGTGAAGGGAATGTAGACAAGGCAATGGAAGTATTTGAAGAGATGTCTGAATTGGGTATTGACCTCAACGTTATGGGGTGCACTTGTTTGATTCAGTGCTTGGGGAGGGCAATGGAGTTTGATGATTTAGTCAAAGTTTTTGAATTCTCTGTTCAGAGAGGAATCAAACCAGATGACAGGCTATGCGGTTCCTTACTATCTGTTGTGTCTCTGTCTCAGAACAGCCAAGATGAGGAAAAGGTGCTTGCTTGTTTGCAGCAAGCCAACCCAAAATTGGTGGCCTTCATAAAGTTAATGGTTGAGGAGAAAACTAGTTTTGAGACAGTGAAAGAACAATTCAAGAGTATAATGAGCAATGCAGCTGTAGAAGTGAGAAGACCCTTCTGCAACTGCTTGATCGATATATGTCGGAACAAGGATCTGCAAGAGAGAGCACATGAGCTTCTCTACCTAGGAACCTTGTATGGATTATACCCAGGTTTGCACAACAAGACATCAGAAGAATGGTGTTTGGATGTGAGGTCACTGTCTGTTGGAGCAGCTCTAACTGCAATGGAAGAGTGGATGGGGACACTGACCAGAATGGTTGAGAGGGAGGAGGCACTTCCTGGGTTGCTTATGGCCCAAACAGGGACGGGAATTCACAAATTTTCACAAGGATTGGGCATGTCGTTAGCCTCTCATATGAAGAAAATAGAAGCTCCTTTCAGACAGAGTGAGGATAGAGCTGGCTACTATGTGGCAACAAGAGATGATTTAGTATCATGGGTGAAAAATAAGGTTCCGTCAATTGCTGTTGCAAACTAGATGATGAAACAAAATTGGATTGTATCCTCAGAAAAAGCGGTGCTATTTTTCTCTGCGTTTATTATTTGCATAGTATACGCTTTCCTGAAATTTTAGTGTATGGCTTTTTTAGGTTGGATGCTGCTTGCTGTGAATCGATCATTTTTTGATACATTTAATATCAAATGAAAATGTTTTGGAACACACTAGGAAATGGATGTGAAGATCAGAAGCCGTAGTGTTAACAAAACAAGAGTGCATACGTTCATATTTCAATCTTGGCGATAGTAAAAATTAATATAGACTAATATTAAACGTCTCTCTTATTGCCAAAATTTTGAACGTATTTTAAACAATTTGAACGAGGCTCTTTCCTTAACCCATGCATATACCAGCTCCTGGGCTTGTAATTTAATGCATGAAACTAACTTTTCCTATATACAGAAAACTACGAATAATTATGTTAAAACACATAAGCAATAGCTTATAAAAAACAAAAGAAAAAAAAAAATTGAAGATGGAAATGTTATGAATTTGCTGCAGCCGTAACCTAAAATGGCTACTTAGTGGAATCGTAAAGCTTTAGATTTCCTAATTAAAGATTTGGTTAGGACTCATTTGATCCTACAAGTGGAAATGATTTGATTCAGAGATCTGTGATTTAGAATCATGTCGATCCGCAATGGTGGGAACCCCACCCTCAATTACAGAAGCTCGTTTCTGACTAGGGAATGATTAAGTTAATATAAGTACATTTGTATCCCCACCCCACCAATGTACACCCATATTCTTTTGGCCAAAGAAAAACAAAATGAATAGAAAGAGCCTCAGCTACGCAAAAATTTCTATCATTTTTCATCTCTATAATAAACTGGGGAAAAAAGAGGGAAAAGAAGACAGTGAAAGGGCAAAAAAGAAAACAAGAAGAAGAAGCGGATCTTAAAGACTTCACTATCTTTGCCTCCTAGAGAGAATCCCTAAAATTTCACCTGCAATTTCCTGTTCTCAAGCCCAATTCAAAATTTTGGATGAAATACTATTGCCTTTAACATCTGAGATGACTATACCATCATGATGCGAGACCCGGCAAAACACCTTAGGACCCATGAAAAATGGATCAGCTGCAAAAGTTTGGTGCCAATTCGATTCACCTTCAGGTGAAGAAAAGAAATGTATAATCACATGTATAGAACCACCGGCTAGTTGAAGGTTGGCCTCACAGATACTTTCCTGACGATTTCCAGATTCGGCCTTCAAGTGATATAACCATGACCGTAACATCATCATGGTATTTCCTCCTATCTCCTTGTGGGATATCCAACAAGTCATGTAAATCCATTCCTACAATGGTTGTTTTCACCTCATCAAAGTGAGTTAGTTGTATATGACACAACATTTTCGAGCACATTACATGTTCATGGAAAGCACAAAAACAGGACAAATACGTTGAACATGTCAAAGAGGGGACATGAAAATCAACAAAACAATATCCACAAAGCATATACCATTATTTTTACTGAAAAAGCATATACCAATATAGCCCATTCTTAGCCACTTTTAAGCAAAATTACCATCACACAGCAAAAGTTCGCTATCATTAGCAACCAACAGTTTGCAGCTGAGATATCACAGCAAATATTTACAGAAGAGTCGCAATTGTGGTGTCAGCAAAGACAAATCAATCAAACAAAAGTTTGAATTTTCAAAAATATGCACAAGCATGCTGGAAAAAATTTTCTTTTGACATTTCATTATCAGTGAGGTATCAATCCAAAATTATTCTACTTCATAATCCAAGTTATTTCAACGCCATAACATGACTGCTAAAAGAAAAACACTGGGTCAGAAGACTTATTTACCAGCTTTCTTCGCTGCACGGAGGAGAAGCTCCTCAATCAAATGTTGAGCAGGGTCTCCATCAGGAAACTTTTCCATGAAGCTCTCAACTTGAGAAACCACTTCTTGATTGCTTAGATATTGATATAACCCATCAGATGAGAGGATCAAGAACTGATCTCTTGGGCATAACCTATGATGACGTAGAGAAGGGCAGCAGGATATATATGGAGCAGTGCCAATATATTCATTCCGAAACATCTCCAGTAGAGGATCATTCCACTTTGGCTGCAGCACCATGCAAATGATGCTATCATGTAAGTATACACTTGTGAAATGTATTAAATATAACATGCAGCAAATGACCAGAGACAGGAAGGGGAAACAAGAATGAACATATCCTATTAGTTCGCATGAGCATAAGCGTATGCAGCAGTGCCATAAGCACTTAAGAATTGAATTTATATGACTGGTGCAGCTCTCTTCCATGGCCAGAGCTGAGTTTTAGTGCACTATACAATGACAGAACTCACATCTCACCACCAACCCCGGAGCGGAGAAAAAGACAATGAGAAATATAATGATCATATGCAAGTTTTCCATGAGCATCAATAGAAATTAAAATTACTAATACACAGAATTTTGAATGTGTATTGATATCATTGCACTATTAGCATATCGGTCACCTGAATGTGTTTCAATTATGAATTGGATTAGTTTCATGGCATGGTCAAAGTTTTCAAATATTTATACACACGCTAAAAATGAGCCCACTGTATCCATATCCTTGAAGTTTCTAGAAAATAATCATATCCTCATCCTACACCCGTATGAAGACAGAACATCTTGCAAACCTGACATAGGCCTTTGTTCTTTATTTGAATCGCCGATATATATATATATATATCAAAGCATCATCGTAAAGTAAAACTGAAAATGATTAATAATCTTCATTCACATAAAGAACTGAGAAGCAACATAAATTGTTTGTATTATTTCAAATTTTTTTTTTTTTTTGCACTGATATTATTTCAAAATTATGAAACCACATGAATCAACACATTCTCTTCTTTTGAAGAAAGGTGGGAGGATTAATGAAGAGAAGTACCCCAAAAAAAAAAAAGGTTCGAGAAAATGCATAAGACTGCTCAAGTCTATTAGATGCACCTGTTTCAAAAATCCTGCCCCAAATGCTCTGGTAACCTTAAGACGACCTTTAACTCTGTCATTTACAATGCATTGGTTATCATCTGGATGTTCATTCTTAATCCTGATGACTTCCTGCAAAAAATTAATTCCAAGTTTTAGACAACAGAAATGACAGCAATCATAACATGATTGAAGAAAGAAAGAAACAACAATACTGACAGTAACTGCAACTAAAAGTAGAACTTATAGATATCTAAAAGAGAGCTGTAGATAAGCAGATGACTCATGACCTAATCCAAACGTCAATAGTGGCCTGCTAAGCAGTCAGAAAAATAGGCTTAAACAAAAAAAACAAAAAACAAAATTAGCATAGCTGAGAGAACACAATCTGCTAAAGGAAATTTACACGAGAACACGCAGGCACAAAAGCACATATGAACCTATGTGAAAAAAAAAAAAAAAAAAAAAAAAAAAAAAAAAAAACCAACTGGGATGAGTGAGAGAAAAAGCCAGCAGCATAAAAATTAATAGAAAAGAAGCATCTAGCACTACATGAAATTTTTATGCTCTGAAAAGCTTCCAAATGCATTATTTGACTAGTTTTAAGAAAGCCCAAGCTTTATCATATTTATGGAGAGCAAGAGGAACCTGACTGGAAAAAATATAGTAAAAACATTGAAAAGATATAGAGCCGCATGGTGCAATGAAATGGAACAAGTGCATATACTTGATAGTTTCCAAACCAGACTTGGCAGGAGTGGAGAGAAAATTTCTGTGTCAGTCTAGTAAAGATTCAGGTGAATCATGCATACGTCCAAGGTTTGGTGAGGGAACAACACGAAAAATACGCGATACCAATACCATACATATGCCACTTTAAAATTCAAATGTTATTATTTAGAAGTTGATACAGCAACTGTTGCTAAAAACAAGAAAACTATCATCAACAAGAATCACATAAGCTATTGGTCTTATAATCTTTATAGAATACATCTATTACGAATTTTTCATGAAGACTTCAAGCATAAGAAACCTGCAAAATCATTGGAAGTGGGCTTCGGGCCCCCTTTTTTTGTTTTTTGTTTTTTGGTGGGATGGTTCACAGCCAAGAGAAGGAAATCACAGAGAAACTTCCGCATCTGCAACTTCCTTGTTTGGAAAGAGAAAGACAATGAGGGAAAAGAAAGTTTTTGCGCGATCTTTTTCCCTGGAGTGAGTGAGCAACATTCAATAGTGATTAATGAGGTAAATTGGACAGTACATTAGGAAACCAATATCAAATGTGGCATGAGATCACATTGCACAAGAAGCCAAAAATGTAGATTGGCTTTGGAAAGTTTACTGGTTGTGTGGTAAATACTGACAACAATTGGTCAAGTCAAACAGAAGTGAAGAAATTCTTTCCAGCTGCCAAATTGCTTTCAAGGAAGAGGACCTGCTCGGTTAAACAAAATTGCCTATACGCTGTTAAAGCCAGCACTTTCTAAAACGACCGCAGTGACACAATTGAATTTGAGCACCCACGTCTCTAAGCCTTTACATGAGGCGGGGAATCTGAGCCCCAACACAGTACGCAAATTTGAATTGACCAGGCTCATGTGTTTACCAGTACAATAAACCACGAATGCACATCAAATCAAAGAGGAAAATAATACGGTGTATGTTAATGAAAAGAAAGGAAGACGGATGAAGATGTAGCCAAATAGCCAAATCATTGAAAATTAAATGGACTTCTTCTGTTACTAAAAAGGAAACAAAAAATTGGACCTCTTCAATGCTCGTGCTGTGGTCAGTGGAAAGCTGCAATGCAGTCAGCCTCATTTCTTGAGCAGGACCCTCAATCCCGGACTTGTTTGCGTTTTCACCAGTAGCTAAGGACTCCTCAACTATGCTCTCTGTGCTTGACCCCTTATCTCCTTTGCTCTCCAATTCCACGCTAGAATTAGCCTCTTTGGGCTCAAACTGAGCCACAATGGCTCGGCTATCCCCCACATTCATCACGTACACATCTTCATCCCTCATTAAAACAACCAACAGACATGAACCCATTAAAGCTATCTCCGGATTCGTATCAAGAATCTTATCCGTCATATCCAAGTATGCAAGTTCGGTCAATTCAAGAGCCCTAGATAATGCTCTCAAAACCGAATCATGATCCACGGGACCCACTTTCCTCCTCCTATTCCCACGGGATGGCCTTTCTTCTTCTTCAGCCCGATTCTCCACCTCAACCTTCTCTTTATCCTCTGTGCCGAGTTTCCAGGGAAACAACTTGCTACCTTGACCCTCCTTATGTTTCGACAATCCATGTTTCAACTTCGATAATAACAACCACCGTCTGCTGACAGCTGATCCCGCATTGTTTACACTCAGAGCATCATCAACAGAAAATGCAAATCTATCTGACCCTGAGAGATCAAGCCCATCTTCAGCGTCAGCTTCTGCTAGCAACTCCCACAATCTCCGCCGCCTACTTTCCGTTCCGTCTGCCTGAAATGTCACCCTCTTTGCCATAAAGTCCTCATTTTTTGAATCCCCATGGGAGATTTCGATGGATGGTTCGGATTGTTCTCCAGGTAATGCATTTGTGGATGGGATAGTCTCCTCATCTTCCCAGAACAAACCCTGCAATTCATTGTACACCGCACGATAAAGATGACCCATGAGGAATTCGGGGGCGTCAGGGCCATTGAAGCCATCGTAAATCCCAACAAACAACCACCCATGCTCTTCCGATACAACCACATGTACACGATCCTCACCCGCCTTCCCAAGCGCCCACTGTACATTATCACTCTCCGTCTTCATCTCCGATTTCTCCCCACTCACCGGAACATCCTTCCTCCCCACGAAATTCAACACCGGCACCACCCACGGCCTCTTCTTCTCCGAAATGTTCCCCTGAAACGCCTTCCTAAACCCCGAAATACTCCTCTTCCTCTTCTTCTTCTTCACATAAAACCCACCCAGCGGCGCCGAGAAGGGGACTCCGCCGCCGCCGCCGCCGCCTTCGGAGGAGTTGGATTCCAAAGGGCCAGAAAGAGCGCCACGCTCAATTGGACCAGAGAGAAAGAAAGCGCCCCTATCTACAGGATCACCACCACGAGGAACAGGCTGAAGGGGGAGAGCACTAAACGACGAGGTACTCTCGAAGCCATTGACAATCTTGCCTCCGCCGCCGGAGGAACAGTCGAGAACATCGTCGAGCTGGATGACGGTTTTGGGGGTGGAGCTGTTGGCGCTGACGGAGGCGCCGGAAATGGCCTTGAAGGCGGTTTCGGGGAAATCGGGTCGGGTTTTGGGTTCATGGGGAGGGGAGAAGCGGAGGGAGTTGGAAGGGGAGAGAAAGCGATCGGAGGGGGAAGGGGAGGGGAAGCGAGCGGAGGATCTGAGGTAGCAGAAGGAGTGGCCTAGGGTTTCGTCGAGAGGCTCACTGGCGGTGAAAATGACTTCCTGGTTTTGTTGTTGTTGTTGTTGTTGATCCGGTTGGTGTGTGGTGGTCTGGTTCGAAGGTTTGCAGCATGGAAGGAGGCTGGAGATTCCGCTTCCCATCACATTTGACTTCAGCACACTGTCTCTCTCGCTATGGAAGAAAATCGCCGGCACGATTTCCCGACTACGGTCCGACGACAGAGAGAGAGAGAGAGAGTGAGAGATAAAGTAAGAAGAGGGAAGAAATTTGAGACTGGGTTTTATTGTTTTTTTTTTTAAAAAAAATATTTTCTGGAGTTGAGAGAAACAAAACTGACCTGCTTTGCTTTGTAGACTAGACAGACAGGGCATGAGGGAGAGAACTGAGAAAATCGGTTCCCTCTCTTTCTCTCTCTAACCTTTATGGTTATTCCTGTTTTTAAATACTCCCTCCGGTTTTATTTATAAGAGTTCACTCGTCAAATAACGTTTTTTAAGAAAACATATAAAGGTTGGTTGGGAGCTATAAATATGTCTTAAAAATAACTGTTTTTTCAATATTACCCTTATTTATGATGAGACTAGAGAGAAAAACGTAAGTAGGAGTATTAATGAATACTATGAAAAATAGTGCTAGTAAGTAGGGGCAGAATAGGAAAAATGACATGAAATGAAAACAGATTCCAAGGCGAGCTTTTATATTTTGGATCAAAACAGTTCAAATTTCGGGCTCTTATAAATAGGATCGGAGTATGTCATATATTATTAGATTATAAATTAATTTATAATTCAAATAAACTAGCTTTAAAAAAACGAGTTGGGCCTTCCGAGCGTTGCACGATTAATATTTTTCATGTGATTCAACGATTATAGATATTCACTACTTGAAATCATATGAAAATGTTTTTTCTGATTCAAAAAAACAAATCATAAATCTGTTTGCATGAGATCATGAAAAATATTAACCTAAATCATTTTACAAATATAGATAAAGGAAGATGCATATCATTTAACTAGACTATTTCATCCCTTCATACAGATTGACTTTTCAGTTGTAAATATGTATTTTGAAATAAAAATTAGAATTTGGATATGACCCAATCACAACATCTAATTATTATAATATATTTTCTGATTGATTAGGGAGGAAGGGAATGGGAGAGATTTCATATATGTTTAAAAAATGATTAAGGGTATGTTTAAAATGAAACATCATATGACTAGTAACTTGGTGGAATGATGTTTCTATATATAGAGATAGAGATAGATTTCATGTAAATCAGGTTATAAATTAACTTATTTAGTTTTCTTAGTATTTTTAAAAAATCAATTAAAACTAATATTTCAAAGTAGAATAATATCTGTTTTTTTTTTTGCCAAAAAGAAATATCTGTTTTTCTAACCTTTCTTTTTTTTGTTCTTTTTCTTCATTTTAATTTTTCCCGAATTTGTTTTCTTGTACTGTGAGCCCTTGTTGGCTTGCCTGCAATTTCACGTTAAATTCCCTTGATTCAGATGGCAAATTCTTCATGGGTTTCAGATAATATCATAATTATTAAATTTTAAGAAATGAAATAAAAATACTCCGTGAATTTCAAATTATACTACTTGAGTACAAGTATTTAATAGCTCAATAACAATATTTTTTTATATAGATAGTTTAGTAACAATATTAACAATGACAAATCATCTGTCTACTATTTTGAAAGTCAAAAGATTTTTTCTATCATCTTCCTATTTTAACACATACCATTTTTAAGATATATGTGTGTGTTTGATTTCAAGTGGTATTTTTATTATTATTGGCAAGAAAAAGTGCTTTCTCTGATCTTAAATATAAGTCTAATAGAATTTTTTGACTTTTTGTGAGAGATTAAGGAAGTAAAACCTCATAACGTATTTTATATATTATGAGATAAGATATCAACTTAAGAATAGGGAAGAGAATAGGAGGAAAACCAACCCCAATCCCCAGCTATGTGCTATGTTTAAGAACAGGAGGAGGGAGTACTTTTTATTTGGGGATATATAGAAATTTTATTTTTATTTTATTCCCATTTTGATTTGATCCCCTTTTGTTTTGTATATCAAACATGGTATACAGTGACCTGTCTTTGACTTCCAGTTCAACACTCTGCGCCGGATCCTGCTGTCCATATTTTCTTTGATTCATCCTTAAAATGTAAAATTATTTCTATTGAGCTTATATTTTAATTTTAACACTTAAAAACTTCTATTCGTATTTTCTTTTGAACTGGAAATTGTCCATAACTGAATATCTTGTCATTTTGTCAGTACCCTTATAGCTTAAAAAAAACAGCAACAAGTGGGAGATTTTATTTCCATTACAATCATAAATTAAAAACGCTCTCCCAGTTCTTAAAAAAAAACAAAGAAAGAACAAATTTTCAACACGGTGTTTACTCGTTCTTTTGATTACTATATACTTTTCAGATGAGATTATCCCATCATTTGAAAGGGACTTTAAATTCATTTTAATATGTTTTGTTTGTAATCCAACAGTTATGTTAAGAGGTTTTTCTTCTAAAAAACAAAGAAATCAGTGTGAGATGATTAAAAATATATATGTTTTTAAGTACCACTCTATTCCTTATTATAAGTCCAACTAACACAAATTTTTTGTTCCTAAATATGTTAGAAATAAGGAAGATGAGAGAGAATGTTTATAATACATAAAATATTGTTTAACAACTATTCTTAAATGATGGTAAAGTTGGATTTTTTAAAAAAAATAAGATATATTTAATGCTATAACTTTCACTCCTTAATATATGAGAAGTGGTTAGAGTGGACCTATAATAAGAAATAAAGTCGTAGTCTCTCGGCCGTTACTCAAATGCATATACATGTGAAAGGTGTATGTTAAAGTGTGTGTGTATATATATATATATATCTGTGTTGACTAGGAAGAAGCTGGAAATTAAATATCTTCCACTGGTGACGTTAGGTGGCTTAATTAGTTTAATCAATTAATCAGTCTTCATGATTTCACCCGCCTAATACTTGTATTATTTTTTAATTAAATTTGCCCCGCGTATAGAGTAACAAGTCGTGTTTGTCTTTATGATTTATTAAAGTTGAAATTGCGGCCATCATATGACTTTTAATTAAACAACGTAGTTGAACCCGCTTTGTAGTTGTTAATGATGTCGCAATTTGCAAACATAATGCATAAACACAACAATCATCAACAATAATTGTGGTAATTAAGATGTACTATTAATCTCTTTTTGATATTTAAGTGTACTATTAGTCTCTCTTACTACTACAAGCTTCACGGTGGCTCGGTCTGAGAATGGTTTTTCTAAATCATTGTCGTTTTATGAATCCATTGATATTTTCTGCTAGCCAAAAAGCACATGTACGACTTTAGATTTTATTTTTTTTTCAAAGGATACTCTTAATCCTTTAAGTTTGGACAAAATTCTCTTCTCATCCTTTAATTTTAAAAAACGTATTTTCAATCCTTTTAAAATTAACACAGTTAACTTCTCTAACTGGAAATGCTTACTTGGCAAGATTAAAATGCTTAGTCACCAAATAAATGCTTACATGTACAATTTTTAATATCTTTTAATATAGGGAAAAATGTCATTTTTTGCCTGGAAGTTTTAGCACTGAAGCAATTTTAGCACGGAAGTTTTTTTGGACCAATTTTAACCCGAAAGTTTATAAAATATAGCAATATAGACCTTTTAAGGCATCTCTATATTGTAAAATTGGTCTACATTGCTATGTTCTGTAAACTTCCAGATCAAAATTGATCCAAAAAAAAACTTCCAAACAAATATTGCTCTAAAGTTAAAACTTTCGGGCAAAAGATGACCCCTGTCCCTTTAATATAATCACATTTTATACTTTTAAAGTAAATAACCTTTAAAAAAATCAGAAAATATATACTTGATTGTTCTTTAGCTGCTCTTCCCTCTAATTCTCCCGTCCTCATCCTTCCCTATTCCTTCCTTCACCTTCAATTTGAACATTCTTTTGCGAATTTCTGATCTGCATTCAAAACCTAACTTGAAGAAAAGCCACCACTTCCATGCTTCAGAAGATCAACATGCTCGTCACGAATATCCAAACCTATCCATTAATTCCTCATTTCAAATCTTTCACCTTTTCTGATTCAACTTTTTTATTTAATATATTTATAGCTTTGAGTCCGGAAAATCCCTAGTTCTTCTTTTGCATTTGTAATTTAGATCCTTGGTTTGGTTTATCCATGGCATAAGGGTGCCACCACCACCACCATAAGAAGGAGACATCATTGCAGGCATTGAACGCCATAACCCAGCTTCACTTTAAGAAAACTCTAGAGAAGAAGCAAGCAATCAATCTCTAGAATAAGGAGCTTCACAGGCTTTTCAAGAAACTAGTAAAAAAAAAGGGCTTTTAGACCTCATATAAATGGCTTTTTAGACCTCATCTATATGGGGTCTTGTTTTAGGGGTTTAAAAAGTCCACCATTTTTTAGACCTTATTAACATAAGGTCTAAAAAGAATAATTTAGACCTAATATATAACTATGAAGTCTAAAAGCATGATGTTTTAGACCTCATAACACTCATATAAGGTCTAAAATTTGATACATTTTAGAGCTCATATGTTCATCTAAGGTCTAGAATAACACCTATTAGACCTTATAAATCTTTTGTAAGATCTAAAAATTTAAACGTTCTATATCCATGTTTTTATAAAATGTCTAAATATAATACCTTTTTTGGTTTCATTTGTTTCCCCTAAAAACCCATTTTCTTGCAATTAAATTACACCGCTAAAGTATTAAGGAATTCAATTTACAGTTTCAATCTATAAATTGAACTCCCATCATTCAAATATTCAATAACACTGTGAAGGTTTTCAAATAAAGTTAAATATAAAACCGATAATCTTTCAATTCAAGTTCAGTCAAATTTAATTACATAAATATTTATCATACAAAAGTTCCAACATATACAGACAAATGAAAATGAAATTAAAAAATGCATTATCTTTTAACAATATACACAAGAGCGTAGCCAAACTCACGGGTGTTGTGAAAGCTCAACAATAAAGAAATACCTAAAAGGGGTTAGATTCAAAGGAAGAGAGGCGTGAAAAGAGAGCCCTAGTTATATGATAGAGATTTAGATTTGCAAAGTCTGAGATAACAAAGGAGGTCAAGAAGAGTTGAGAGAGAAAGAGAAGATGAGGAGACTATGCATTTCAAAAGAAAAAATATTAAAAGATGAAATTCACAAACACCTCAATTACTTGGGAGTCTGTGATTTGGTGAAGAACGATGGCGAAACATAGCAATGGTGTAACAAAAAACGTTGTTCGCTGGACCCGTTAGTGCAATCGTGCACTGTTCGTTGGACTTGCTGGACACTAAGATGATCCGTTTTGACGGTGATTTCATGATTATTAAGTCCAATACTGGAATATTGGAGGATAAAGGATACTGGAATGCTGAACTCGTGTGAGATAAATAATAGATTTATGAGAAAGAATGGGTGATCATGCGGCAACAAGTTAGGAACTTTTGTTGAGAAGTTACTTGTAATTATAAGGTCTAGAAAATTTAAGTATATAATTATAAAAAATCCAAAAGTCACACATTTTAGAGCTAATATTTAAATATAAGGTCTAAATAAATTAAATATATTTACAAAAGTGCCACCGGTCACACTTTTTAGACCTTATATGTAAAAATCAGTTTTAAATAATTTAGATTTATTTACAAAAATGCCACCAACCACACTTTTTAAACCTTATCCTTTATATAAGGTCTAAAAATGGTGGTCTAAAATGCTTATTATGCAATAATGAGATTTTCTTCATCTTCCTCACCTTCTCCAATTCCTCATGCCTCTATCTAGTGCCGCCGTTGTTGGATCCCTATCTCCCTCCTCTCCTTGGCCTTCAAGTATCATTAGGGTTTTGTTTATTTTCTTATTTGTTATATTTTCACTTTAATAATAATAAGTCAGCATCTTAAATTTATCCAATCAGCATTTTATGTTAGAGAAGTCAACGGTGTTAATTTAAAAGGACTAAAAACACACTTTTCAAAGTCAAAAAATTAAAACATGACCTTGTCCAAACTTAAATGACAAAAAACATACTTTAGCCTTTTTTTTCATAAAAGACAATTCTCATTAAAAGATAAAATGTATTACTAAGAAATAAGCAGTTAAACAAAATTAAAACATTGTCCAAATGCTAAATAACAAGAATTCATAAATGTAGAAAGATCTTGGCCCTGTATGAAGATGTTAAAGCTTCAAAAGATTTGTGATAGTTTCTGGATATCAACACATATAACATCATTCTACTTCACTGAGAGGTGATGTATAGCAGATACAAAAACAGAAGAAATCAAAGTAAAAGATTGTTGCGGGTGTAGAAGATCACTTGAGAAGATCCATCGAAGAGTCGCTCGTAAACATCTCATATAAAAAGAGGATGCATGAGATTTGATGTTTTTCCATTGAAAAGTTTGTAACAGAACTTGGTCAAAGATTTACATATTACTTGTTAAACCAGACTTAGATCAAAATTTGTGGGCAAACACATACCAAAAATTTGAATCGATTAAGGTTGAAGGATCAATAGGGTGAGTTGGAGGGTGGTCAGAATAGGAGATAACTTATGGAGTCTCAAGTTGAACTCTAGTGTTATCATATGTCTTCGATGAGCATTTATGGCGCGAGGAAACTTTTTATTAACTGATAATAGTATATTATTTTTGTACAAAATTCCGGAAATTTATTTCACCCTTAGCTGTTGGTGAAGAGAGAATTCTTGTAAATTTATAAATCTGTCGTGAGTTGATGCACAAACTCAATTATAGTTTATTTTTCAAGTGGCTTATTCAATTATTCAAACTTGACAATTAGACAACCCATTTGCTGGTATTTGTACTTTGATTTAATTTTAATTTTGGTATTTGTGGTTTTTGATTTCTTAATAAAAGCATCAATTTTACTCAATTATCACTATTATCTCTTGTATCTTTGTTCTATTAGTATGATTAGCCTTTGTATAGAAGCTAATGATGTTTAAAAATTAAGACTAAAGCATTTTATTACGATAAAAATACACACAGGTACCAAAATAAAAAATAAATGAAAGTATAGATAGTAACAAATATATTTCCCTATTTGAAAATATGAAAGTCTAAAACTCCATAGTTGAATAGCAATGCATATATATATAGACATATTCTTTCATTTGACCCCCAAAAAAGATTAAAAATAATTTATGAGTTGATTTCTAGCATAAAAGACTCATTTATTACTTTCTTCTGTCTTAAATATAAGATTAAATTGACTTTTTTTAAAGATTAAGGATAAAAAATAAATTATTTTAAAATATTTATATTTATAACCAATTTATCCTACTAATAAACTAAAATATAATATAATTATTTGTAGTATATTTATATTTGTTTGGTTTCTTTAATCACGTTGTGGAAGGTTCTCACTAAAAAGGTCTTCCTGAATGACGGTAGTTTTTAAAAATATATGAATCACGATTCACGAAAACGTGAACCATGGGACTGTTTAATAAGACAAGTTGATTGATATAAAATGACGGAAGTATCTGAGTTTGAATTTAGCAATAAATGAAGAGGAGGGTGATGGGCCGTTAGGAAAATGGGTTGACTTGGGAAGGCCCAACAGGGAGGAGAGAGAAAGACGTCAGAATAGATACCTCTTACCCTTATTATAATGTATCAACTATAAAATCTCACAAACCAATAAAATTAGTTAAAAATACTAAATATGTCTTACAAATAAAGTGATTTACAATATTACCCTTATCAATTGTACTAAACTCCAATACTATATTAATTATTATCTCTTCCACTACCCTTATTTAATATGGGCATAAAAAATGGTAATTACTACTTGTTAAAAACTACCAAGTATCTTATAAAAAGGACAAAATAAAATTGGTATACCTTATAATAAATACCTTATAATAAAGAGAAAGGGCAATCAACATCTCTCTTGTCCTAATCAAGCCCCCTTCCTCCTGAAAACCCAAAAAAATAAAATCTCCCCTTTTTCTTGTCGCTTATTGTCTCTAAATAAATCCTAATGGCAATAACGCCTTTAAGTTTAAAAGAAATCAGATGTCAGTTTATTTTACCTCTCAAGTTTATACTTATTGTGTTGTTTAACATAAGGTTTACTCAATTAATTTCAATAGATGAAAGAAATAAATCGATGAATTAAATACAACAAATGTGAATTGATATATCTAAAACACTTGGGTGTAATATTGGATTGTATATTAATTTATAATTTGAACGAATTAATCTGAGAATCAATGGTAAAGACATTCATGAAACTGACCGGAATATAATATTTTGAATCAAATTTAACTTCTCAACTGATTAAATATAAGTAGCGTATATTATAATATGTTTCTTAAAACACATATTTAAAAATGTTTTTCTCCTATTACATCAATTTTCAGTACAAGTAATTTAAAGGTGTATTTAAAAAACTCACAATTATTTGTAAATTATCGTAAGTTTAATCACTTTTTTTAATAATTATAAATTAGTTACTTATTTTTAATATTTAAGTCTGAAGGGGGGAGGACACTGGAAAGTTGTACGGAGAGGGTTAATGCACTTGGTTTGAATTAATTTGATTGTAAAAGAAGTAAGTAATAGTGAAAATTAAAAATCGGGGGGATTAGTAGGTACTTAGGGGGTTGAAATTGAATTAGTGAAAGATGGAAGGAAGCAGTGAATTCCCGCGTAGAGAAGGAAATTTGGTTTTGGGCTTTTGGCGCGCTATCTGCTTATCTGCAAAGTCAAAGAGTTTGTTGGGCGTGGGTGGACACGTGGCACTACACGACGAAGTGTTTCCAAAGTCACGCGACTCCTGTCACCCCCTTTCTCCTTTTCATCCTCCTTCTTGGCCCTTTTATTTTTCTGAGTAAATAATGGATCTCACTACTAATAAATACTCTCCCTCTCCTAATTATAATTATAAGGTTATTTTGATTTTTTTAGAGAAAATAAAGATATAAAATTAACTTCTTTAAAATGTCTGTAGTTACTTTTTTTCCTCAAAACTAATTTATCTTACTTATAAACTATCAATAATACAATTACAAGTAAGATACATTAAAATTAAGTGGTCTATTTGGCTTCCTTAATCTCCACAAAAATAAAATAAAATCAAAGTGATCTTATATTTAGGACGGAAGGATTAAGATACACAAGTTCTTGTCCCTTTCCCATTCACATTTCACACACCTTATTTTTTTTAAAATAAACTGTTTTTTGACTTTTTTCCCCCAGATCATGATATATTCTGCCCAATAAATCTTAATCACTCCACGTTTAATAAATAAATATTTGTTTTAATCTAGATGTCATTTCATATTTAAAATTATAATCGAAATATTTAATAGCTTATTTGAGAAGATATGCCAAATAATTGGGCTAGGTTTAACGATCTAAAAAGCCAATATTCAATTTAATTTTAGATTTCATCTTGGCATGATTGATTATAAATATACAACTATAAATCTAGAATACATGTACTACGTTTTTATTTTGCTCTTATCAATTATGCTATTGATAGTGTTTTCTCATAGTGCATTATCTAGTTGACATTCAATAAGATAGAAGAACATCTATGATTAAAATTTCGTAATTATAAAAATAGTTAAATTACAATATGACCTGCATTTCAAACAAAATGATGCTTATAGAAAATACCTATGTTTGGGAATAACTAAAGTCTAAAGTATATAATACTATGCAATATGTTGAATAGGTTAGGAACATTATCCACCCTCTTCTCAAGCCAATCGTTGTAGCATAAAAGGTGCACCCTCCAATCATAAATATAAAATTAAGATGACATTTTTTGGAAAGATTAAATATGCACAATATATCACTTTGAAGTATTTATACTTACATTTACATTTTTAAAAAAATTAAGTTACATTACTTATAATTTAACATATAATTTAATTACATGTAACGCAAGTTAAAACTAAGTAGCCTATTTGGTTTCCTTAAACTCTCTAAAAAAAATCAATTCGATTTTAATTATATTTGTGACTAGAGGGAGTATATTGCTACAAATATTATTAAAAAGTAATATTGTATATTTTTTGTTATGGACATTTTATGCTCCATGACACAAATTAAAATAACAACGTGCCAATCAGGTCCTTATTCCAATATATTTTCAAAAATCAACAAATTATTAAAGAAATTTTTAGGTGAACCTGATTTGCCAAATCATTGTGGTATCCCTAATCACAAGCAAACACGTGGGATATGACGTGAGTATTATAATCTAACTGGACGCTCTAAAAAATTATTATGTGTTTTATTAACTTTGCAAGTTGAAAACAATAAATTTATCTAACAACTATTTTTTTAGGGCGTCCAGTCAGATTATAATATACACGTCAAACACCACGTATTTGCTTGTGATTGGGAAGACCACAGATGACGTGGCGAACCGAGTTCAACTAAGAATTATTTCTCAAAATTTTAACATTGCCCATGTTAAACATACGTATTTTAAAAATTAAATAGCATACCTCTTATGCAAAATGCAATTCACTTTCATTCTTAACATTAAATAATAATAGTTGGGGAAAAGGGTCATTTTTTGCTCGGATGTTGTAGTTTTGGAGCAATTTTGGCCCAGAAGTTTTTTTTGACCAATTTTAACCCGGAAGTTTACAAAACGTAGTAATATATACCAATTTTACAATATAGAGAGGCCTCAAAAGGTCTATATTGCTACATTTTATAAACTTCTTGGTCAAAATTGGTTCAAAAAAAATTTCCGAGTCAAAATTGCTCCAAAGTAAAACTTCTGGGCAAAAAATGACCATTTTTTCCTAATTAGTTAACTCATTAAATTGGATATGTTTTAAATTATCTGTCCTCATATTATCCATATTAAATAGTATGGATTGAAAATAGCAAATATTTTTTTTGCCATCTAACGTGGGAAATATTATGGACCACATTTAACTGTAAATTGCTATCAAGCTTACTTATATTGCGGACCAAATATAATTATGTTAGAAGGGGGCCCATATTTTATACTAGAGGGGGTTAGTTGACATTTGATGAGGGAGTAAAAGGGAAAACCATTATAGCAACAATGGTCATGACAAAAAATTCTTCTCTGTCTACCTTATAATCATAAATATAACTACACACAACTCTTCATAATATTACTTCATTCAATACTTAAACATTACATCTATTCAGTCATATCACATGGATTAATATGATAAACTACAACTTAGCTTGCTGTTTAAAAACGTTTTTTTAAAGAAAAAAGGGTCAAAATGTCAATAAGTAATAACAAACAATTTAGAGATATTTTTCATAGTGCACCATAATTACACTGCATTAAGTAGTACGAACCATAGTTATCAGATCCGGACCGACCTGGTTGGGTTAGCCCAGGACCCACCAACATGGCCATGGAGCCGGTTCGAGTAGGGCACTAACCCGGGAGTGAAGCAACTCGAAATGACCCGGGGGAAACCCGGTGCAACTCGGTTGACCCAGTGGGTTGCTGGGGTTGACCCGATTTGTTTTTTAAAATCTATTTTAATTAGAATTAATGATGATTTTGGTGTTAATAATTATTAGTTTACTAACTAAATGATGGTAAACATGAATATTTGTTATCATTTATCTATTTTTATATTTTCATATGAAGAATATCTTATGATTACTTATCATGGTGTACTGGATGGTTGATTGTTAGTGTAATATCAATATGTCCAAGAAAATGTAAAGAATTTTGAATAAATATATTGTTATTTTGTTAGTTATTCAAAGCATTAAATTAATATTTAAGGTATACATTATATTTTTAATTTTTTATTTCCTTCCGGTCTGGTCCCCAAGTTGGCTCCAAACTGGCCCACTGACCCTTTAATCCATTACCTCGGTCGGGTCAGTAGTCAGTCTAGGTTTGATAACCTTGGTACGATCCCTCACTGTAAATCTAATTAATTCAGTAAAAGTTAAAAATTTCAACTTGAGGTTAGAGGGTCACGCAACTTCACACACTCTCCCATGAATATAATAATTAAGATGGTTCGCGTATGAGTACCAGCTGCTGAAATATTTATTTAAAGAGGATGTTACACATTATATTTTTTTGCCAGGGATGTTACACATTATATTGAATCATGTTATTACTATACTTGGGCGCAATAAATTTAAGTCAAAATGATTTGGACTCTAATCATAGAGATGAGGGAGCTACCGGACTAGAGGGTTGGAGAGCTACCCAACAAATTAACAAACGACTATACGACTCTGGTTCCTTTAACAAGTTCAAATTGCATATTTTTCACATGTAAAAGGCAGAGTTAACTCATTAAAAATGACATAAATTAATAAATTCTTTCAATTTTACCTTCATTTATAAATGGATATATATTATATTGTATGCATTGTATTTCATTTCTTTCTTTCTTTTTTTTACATTTATTAATCAAGGTAAAATTGTGACACCCGTGTTAATAACATCTAAAGTAGACTTATCATAAGAACCAAAATTTGTTCATAAATTGGACTTATATTTTGTTATGGGTTCTTTTGGACCAATTCATTAAAACATTTTTATCTAGGGTTAAATGTCATATTTGCCCCGGAAGTATGCACGGTGGATCACATCTGCCCCAGAAGTTTTTTTAGGTCAAATTTTGCCCCGGAAGTGTGCAAAGTGGATCATATTCGCCCTTTACCATTAAAAAATTTTTACCGGTAAAGGGCGAATATGATCCACTTTTGCACACTTCCGGGGCAAACTTGGACAAAAAAAAATGGTAAAGGGCGAATATGATCCATTGTGTACACTTCTGGGGCAAAATTAGACCAAAAAAAACTTCCGAAACATATGTGATCCACCGTACATACTTCCAGGATAAATATGATCTTTAACCCTTTTATCTATAAAATAACAATGAAAGGGCCGAAAAAACTGATGGTACTAACGGTAATGACTAATGACAAAGCAAAGGGGCTTTTTTTTTTTGGTGGGGTAAGAATACATGGATCAGTTGGTCAACGACCTTTGACAGAGTTGCAGAAACGTAGGTCCCCCGTTTCTTTCTCTCTCTATATGATCCTCTGGGGACAGCTTTTTCTATGATATATTTAAAAATAGATAGATATAGTAGTAATAAAGGTAGTGGCTCCGCTAAAAATCATACGGCAAATGTTCTTAAATACTCAGGAAGTTATATCCTAAAAAATATCAGTATTAGGAAGTTTTTTAGGGATCTTAAATACCCAAAAATTATTATTTTTGAAGCATTAATGTCCAAAGTGAGCGGAGAGGAAAATGGACGTTTGCCACGTCAGACTGAACGCCACGTCAAACTAAATGAATGATGACATGGCTTGGGTTAAGAAGCACCTTTGAGAAAACTTCTGGGGCATTTAAGAACCGAAACAAAACTTCCGGGTGTTATATGCTCATTTAAAAAAATTTCCAGGGCATTTAAGGACCTTCACCCAATCCACGTGTCCACTATGTGTCAAGCTAGAGTGTCTACTTAACGCCAATTAAGTTGACACCGTTAAAAATGGTCAACATAGCTACCAAAATTAACTTTCATGGTATTTAAGGTCCCCAAAAAACTTCCTGATGCTGGCAGCTCCTTGGATATAACTTCCTTGGTATTTAAGAGCTTTTACCCAAAATTATAAAATTAAGTTGATTTAATTTAAATGTTATGGAAGTAAATTAGACCACTAAATTGTAACATATGTTATATATAATTATATCATACATTAGTTTATAATTAAAATAAATTAGGTTTAAGGAAAAAAGATAAATATAAACATTTTCAATTGATTTATTTTTCATTTTTAATTTCTCCAAAAAAATTAAATTGATCTTATAATTAAGATTGAAGGGAGTGCTATAAAAAGCATTAAGAAATTTCCTATAATAGGCACTCTTCATAAAAATATATTTTCATAAATACATACATTGAAATTTAATAATTTATATTTTTAGTATGGGCAAAGGTTCTTAAATACCCTGGAAGTTATACCCAAGAAGCTTCCAGAGCCAGGAAGTTTTTTGGGGACCTTAAATACCCAGGAATTATTATTTTCGTAGCATTAATGCCCAAAGTGAACGGAGAGGAAAACGGACGTTTGCCACGTCAGATTGAACGTCACGTCAAACTGAATGAATGATGACATGGCTTGGGTTAAAAAGCACCTTTAAGAAAACTTCCGGGGCATTTAAGAACCAAAGCAAAACTTCCGGGTGCTATATGCTCATATAAGAAAACTTCCAGGGCATTTAAAGACCTTCACCCAATCCACGTGTCCACCATGTGTCAAGCTAGAGTGTCCACTTAACGCCAATTAAGTTGACACCGTTAAAAATGGTCAACATAGCTACCAAAATTAACTTACATGGTATTTAAGGTCCCCAAAAAACTTCCTGATGCTGGCAGCTCCTTGGATATAACTTCCTTGGTATTTAAGAGCTTTTACCCAAAATTATAAAATTAAGTTGATTTAATTTAAATGTTATGGAAGTAAATTAAACTACTAAATTGTAACATATGTTATATGTAATTATATCATACATTAGTTTATAATTAAAATAAATTAGGTTTAAGGAAAAAAGATAAATATAAACAATTTCAATTGATTTAATTTTCATTTTTAATTTCTCCAAAAAAATTAAATTGATCTTATAATTAAGATTGAAGGGAGTGCTATAAAAAGCATTAAGAAATTTCCTATAATAGGCACTCTTCATAAAAATATATTTTCATAAATACATACATTGAAATTTAATAATTTATATTTTTTTATGGGCAAAGGTTCTTAAATACCCGGGAAGTTATACCCAAGTAGCTGCCAGCACCAGGAAGTTTTTTGGGGACCTTAAATACCCAGGAATTATTATTTTCGTAGCATTAATGCCCGAAGTGAATGGAGAGGAAAACGGACGTTTGCCACGTCAGACTAAACGTCACGTCAAACTGAATGAATGATGACATGTCTTGGGTTAATAAGCACCTTTGAGAAAACTTCCGGGGCATTTAAGAACCAAAGCAAAACTTCCGGGTGCTATATGCTCATTTAAGAAAACTTTCAGGGCATTTAAGGACCTTCACCCAATCCACTTGTCCGCTATGTGTCAAGCTAGAGTGTCCACTTAACGCCAATTAAGTTGACACCGTTAAAAATGGTCAACATAGCTATCAAAATTAACTTCCATGGTATTTAAGGTCTCAAAAAAACTTCCTGATGCTGGCAGCTCCTTGGATATAACTTCCTGGGTATTTAAGAGCCTTTACCCTTTTATTATATTTCTTATTGTTTTTACATTGATTAGTATGGAATATATTGATATATAATTATATTTTTATCAAGTATTTAAGTTTATTATTATAGTTATTTGCTTATAAGTAAATATACGCCACATAAAATTATAAAGAGTCTTTTTTTTATCCAATAATTTCACCTTTCAAAGAATTTACTTTTAAAAAATTGTTAAAACAAGAATTTAAAAGTTGTTTAATTATAATTTTTTTAGTTTTTGAATTATTATAAATATAATAATATTCCTTCCGTTCCTAAATATAAAACCTATTTACCTAACATGGTTAGATTAAAGATATTAGTTAGGTTAGTTAAAATAATATTATATATTACCAAAACAATACAACCACCTATATTTATTCTCACCCCCTCTTTTGCTTACTTGTTTATTATTGAGGAGTAACAATAAGGGTAATATGAAAAAATATTTAAAAAAAATTAGAAAGAGATTTTATATTTCAGAATAAATTCATCTTTTTAAATAAACCTTATATTTCAAAACAGATGGATGAAGTACATTCAAACGAGGTGTTAGTAAAATTATAGACGGGAATAAAGTTAATCTTAAGAAAATAGAGGGTACGTAGTATACTAAACTAAGGTCAAAGGTAACATGGGAAGACACAAAGTGGATCGGTCTCCAAAGCAATCTATATCTTCAATCGATAAGCACTTACAGTGTAAGAAAGTGAGCCAAACCCCGATTTAAATTCAAAATTTTAGCCCTATTCTTAATCAAATCCAAATCAAATTTAAATACGCTATTACTCATGCTAATTGCCTCCTCTTTCAAGCAAAGCTACCTATATCCCTCACTCTTTTGCGTTTCGGTTTCTGAGTCACTGCTCTATCACAAAAGCTTAAGCCAATATGTTGGGACTCAACCCAACATTATATACCCTTAATCAACATCTCAATCTTTCGATGTGGGACTAATTATCTAATATTCTCCTTGCTACTTTTTTTTTCTTCTCTTTTTTTTTTGCCTGGGCTTGTACTTCTTTTTGAGTCTCAGAGGCCTCAGGTCTCATTTTTTTTTCTTTGCCTAGGCTTGTACTTTTTTTTTTTAAAGTCTCAAAGGCCTCAGGTCTACAGATATATATATGTATATGTATTTTTCATCCCGTTGATCGAATGGCTCTGATACCATGTTGAAATATGGATTAATTGTATATATATGTTGGGTGTTGTCTTTCCATCACAAAAGCTTAAGCCAATGTGTTGGGACTCAACCCAACATTATATACCCTTAATCAACATCTCAATCTTTCGATGTGGGACTAATTATCTAATACCGCCTTCCTTCTTTATAATGTCTTCATCATTCAATTTAGTTAAGCAATATTAAGTTATTAATTTGAGCAGTATTGTTGTTGCCAATGATTTAAAACAAATAAATAAAAATAAAAAGGACATGCTAGGCAGCTTCATTCGTGTCACATGCTTACTTTTGACTCAGGTGCCCATAATACGTGCCGTCAAGGATCGGGACTCTAACTATCATATCATATCATTGCTCGTTCATTTTTCAGTTTTCACAATCCCCAACACCTTCTATTATCTTTAGTCCAAAAAAAAAAAAAAACACCTTCTATTATCTACCCCGCTTCAAATATATACGTACATTGTCCAGCCCAACCAACACCCCTGCGTACAGCATACCTACATGATTTATTTATTTATTTATATAGTTTCTCTTCATTTTATATCACAACTTTAAGACAGTGACGTATTACTACCACATTTATACCAACAAAAGCTTCCATTCCTCACCATATGTGTGTGCGGGGGAATTTTTTCCCTCTCTCCTACTTAACCAAACCGTTGAACAAGCTGAATTAAATGAGTAAACTTAGTTGACCAGTGCCACCAGATCTTTGAACCAAACAATTTTGGGAAATTAATTTTAGTGGGTTGAATTTAAAATTTGAATGTGTTCGTCACGACTTAAAGGAAACGATGATAATATTGATTCAAAGTTCTCATACTGTGTGAAAAAAGGAAGGTCAAAGCCGGGAACAAAAAACAGAAAGAAAGAAAGTAAAGTAGTCATTTTCAAATTACCCAGAATCCAGGTATCCCTACCGAATTAAAAGGGAATTGCTTAGCCTCGGCCTGAAAGTGAACTATCAAAGGCACAAAGAAACCAGCACTACAGTTAAAATATTTTAGCTCAAAGAATAAATTTTTTTGATTTTTCTAGTATAGCTGGAAGGAATAAAGCCATTGACCGAAGCAAAGACGTTTAAGATGAAAGAAAAGTCATTAAATAAGTGTCAAAGGAGACATGTGTTGAATTTATGGATGAGGAACTATGAAAGGACTTAAAAACATAAAAAGGGGAAATATTAACCACATGATTCATTCACTTTAATTGCTTCTTTTGTTTTTCCCCTTTATTCAAATTCAAAAGGATATTACCAGCATATATAAGTCAAATTCCTTTATTCTTATAGCTTGTACATTGGTTCGATGACCCTACAACACCAGCTCCAGCTTCATTGGCATAACTTCCTCTGTATATGAGCCTTTATCCACTCACACGAGGGAAGCCCACACATAATTAACAAAGCCCATATAGTTTTGATTTCTTTCACCAAAGCCCACAAAATGGGCGGTGACATTTAATCGTTAGCAGAATGATAGCATCCAACCAGAGGTCTTGTAGTCCAATGTTATGGCCTCTCTAAGGAAGGAGGTTGCGGGTTCGATCCCACTTGTAACTTCAGTCGTTAGTGCTTACCATTTTAATTAAAAAAAAAAAGAAGAATGATAGCATCAAGCTACTATAGCTCACATGGATTGGTACTTTAAAAGACTCTTTTACTTGACAACACAAACTCTTTAGTCGGTGAGGTAAGCAGTTATCCCTAACCCCATAAACAATAATCGTTTTATATTGGGTAAAAAGGCATTTTTGTCCAGAAAATTTTGGGGTTGGGACATTGGGTACCTGAAAATTTTTTAGGGGTCAAATGTGTTTTGGAAGTTTGAAAAGAGGGGTAGTTTAACCCTTTGGTTAACTTACCCTTACGGTCCAAAAAATGCTGAGTTGTCTCGGCCTTATGTCATCTAGTTCTTGCCACCTCGCCTTTTTTCTACACATCAGATTTTTTAAATGAATTTTTTTTTTTAAAAAAAAACTTCCTTACTTTCGCCATGTAGATAGCTAGTTCCGCGTACCAGAGATTTAAAGATTTTCTTCTTTGCTTTTGCCACCATCTGTGACATCGTTCTTGGAATCTTTGTCTAAGAGAAGGAGGAGGCTTTTCCCAATTGTGCTATTGCTTGTCCTCCAGATCTCTTAGCCTTAACGGCGATGATCTATATATTTTTGGCTTTGTGAGCTATGATTCGGTGTGGATTTGATTTAATTTGATTTGGATAAGTTTTAAGAGGTTGAGACGCATGTATAGACAGCGAGGCGGTGTTGGGCCCATGTCTGAGGTGCGTTCCAACGACCCTTACCGCTCTCTTCTGGGGCAATCAAGGCGAAGGACATTTCATCACAATCCATTTTGGCTACTATAAACTACCCCATGATCATAGGGATCTCACTATGCCTCCGCCATTAAGAATTCAAATGCTTCTGATATGATGGTTAGAATCTATTTGAACTCATTTCTTTATTCTTGTATGTAGGGGACAACTCTGTTGTCAAAAGTTTTTCCCTTGTATTAAGATCTAATTTGGTTTCCAGTCTATTAATAGCAAGGGTTTGCTCCTAGATTTGGGGTTGCGTAGTTTCATTTGTTAAGTCTTAAGCCCTTTGTCTTTTGGAACTTGTTTGGTTGAATTATCGGGGAACCTTACAAATTTTGGATTGTCTGATGGGGGCTGCAACTCACATTCTTCTTCTAGCTTCGTCATCGTCTTCTGAAGAGAGGGAAGAGACGTTGTTGAACTATTCACCTTCTTCTTCAATCATCTTCACAATCCATGAACCTCAATGGTGATAATGGGTTTTTTTTTTCCAGATTGCTAAGTTTTTTTGTTGATTGTTGATGTTCATGAATGGGGTGAAGGTGTTTATTTTTCTGATTTTATTTCAGATCGTTAATTTTTGGGATCTTTCACGAGGCTATAGTGTATGATGATGAAGGCCTTTTTTTTCCAGATTTTTTTAATCCTATTCTGTTTTTCCAGATTGTTTTGCCCAATAATTGGTAAGATATACAATTTATTTGACTTCAAAAGTGGGTGAAGGGTGGAAGATTATTTCAATGAAGATTGAAGAGTAGGATGAGGAGAGGAAAACGAAATCCTGGGTAGATGGGAGAGAGAAGTATGAGAGAGAGAGAGAGAGAGAGAGAGAGAGAGAGAGAGAGAGGATAGAATAGAGCTTTTATTATTTTTTTCACTTGAAAAAAAAAATATGACATGTAAAAAAAAGTGAGGTGGCCTGAGGTGGATGACACATATAAGAACCAACTCAGCAAATTTTGGTCAATAACGTTGACCGTTAGGACTAGTTAACGAGAGTCTAAATTGCCCTCTTTTTTAAACTTCCAAGATACATATGATCTCTCAAAAACTTCCTGATGTCCAATGCACAAACCTAAAAATTTTCGGGGTAAAAATACCCTTTAACCCTTTTATATTTTTGCTTTAAGGTCAACTCGAGAGCACACATGAGGACCCTTTTATATTTTTGCTTTAAGGTCAACTCGAGAGCACACATGAGAATAGTTGGATTTAAAGTGAAACCAGGTATAATATGACACAACTTCCAAATAAACTTCAATGTAAGACTGATTTATCATAAATGAAAATCCATTAAATTTATAGATCACACTCCGGACTCTTGTTGGGTCCAAATGAGGACCAAAAATTTTGGGAAGAAGAGGCTGCTCATTAGGTTTGAAGCCGCTCCTTGCAGTCATGTGTGACTATCCTAGTTTTTCTTTCTCTTTTTTCCCCTGAATATCCTAGTTAAAATATGAATATTACCATCATTTGAATACATACACATATTTTTTCATCGTTATGCGGCTGTTTAGCCCAAAAAACTGACCAAGCTACGGAGTTATTCTTAACCCACCAAGTTTTGATTGTTCGGCGAATAGGATTCAGATTTGACTATGGGTAAGATGAGGATCGATGCGTGAGTTACTGTTCATTGGGTTGACACTCTGCCTTCGTCTCAAATTAATTATAAAAACGTAGAAAAGTGAAATTCTTCTGACCCGTGATCTATTATTCGTTTCGGGATCGATGGAAATTGATAGTTAGGTAGGTCAAGAAATTGTGAGGTATTCGAGCTTCCATGTTATATTCATAATTTCTTCCACAATATGTTTATTTTACTATTCTACCAACTCTTAGCTAAGCAACATACATCGAGATTTTCCATTAACTTATCCAGCAATGAGAAACCGATTGAACCCGAAAATATATAAAACTAGTCGATATAGACGTGAAAAATATGAAGAACAAATCATGTAGCAGCAATTTTAAACAAAAGATTCGTAGGTCAGTTCTTTTCCCATCAAAATAATAAATGTTTGATTTTTATAATTATCCTTGCATATTAAATATAAAGTGAGGGGAGAGTGTGTATAATAAATTATACAATGCTAAAATTTAAAAACTACATTAATTTTAATCATAATAAGTGATTTAACTATGGTTTTTGTTTGTAAAAAATAGTTGAGTTGTTGATTACCTTTTATAACATAGAATGGATGAAGTAGTTGGACTATTTATAAGGGCTAATAGATCATTAGATGTCAGAGGTATGGATTGCTTGGATTAGCAATAGCGAAGTATGTTCACATGGGTCAAAACAAAACAAAACTCATCTCATACGCCTCAAATCATGTGGGAAAAACAATTTATACTGTTAATCCAAACCAAACATACAGAGTTTGCAGCAACTAGCGTCTCTTGCTCCAGCTCAACAGTTTGATTTATCATGGGTTCCGCAGATTGTTTTTAATCTTCTTTAAATTAAATAAACTTTGAGTTAGAGAGACAATTTTTTTTTTGTAACAAGATAAACAAAAATTTAAAGCTTTTTAAAGGTAGACTCTGGCAAATTAAGCAAACTTTATTGTTGTTTGTTTTTGTTTTTTAAGCAACAAGTAATCTTAATTTTCATAATTAACCTCAGCTAAAGAAGCATGTTTCAAGGAACACTAATTAATCCCGCAGATAATTAACTTTCACAATTCGCGCAAGACAGTTGTCTGAAGGCCTGGGAATTGGCAGGTGGACCAAAGGACATTTTTCATTAATTCTTTCCATCCTGCTCCATAAAAGCAATTTAAAAAAAAAATCATTAATCAGTTATTAGTAGTATGTAATATCATTATTATAAGGAGTATATATATAATTCGATAGACAACCTGTAATTGAGAAGGAAATGGTGAAGGAAAATGGAGATCTCAAGCTTGGCCAGATCACTTCCAGGACAGTGCCTGCTTCCTAATCCAAATGGAAGAAAAGTCCCAGCTTTGCCTTTGAAATTCTGCACATACGTACAATTTGTATAATATTGTTTATCAATAAACTCACCACTAAATAATATATATAATACCCCACATTGAAAGAAGATAATTAATTAAGACCAATGGTCCACGTACATCCCATCTGGAAGGATCAAATTCCTGTGGGTTGACGTAATTCTCAGGATCCATGTGAATACCTCTATACCAAACCAGCACTTTCCATCCTTTGGGTATGGTGTAACCTATATTTTTTCAACGTTGAAAAAGAAAAGAAATTGTAATGTATGAAATATGGAAGTTAATTAAAAAGCATGGAGTTAAGGATAGAGTGAGAAACCATTCATGTTGACATCGTCTTTTGCCTGTCTGAAATTTGCAAACGAGATAGTTGTTTTGCGCAGCATCTCGTCAATAACCTAAATAAAAATTGCATGAACCAAAATAAGGTGGTTAAGATTCTTCGTGCAACTCGTTGTTGGATTATCTGTGTATTATAATGAATGACAATACACATTTTGATTCAATAATTCACACTCAAAACTTGACAGCTCATGCAGGGAAATCCCTAAACTACATTATATTAATCCAAGAGGACATAAAATAATAACACTAAACACTAATTAACTTGTAAATAATATATATATATAACTATATGTACCATTGAAAGATATTCCATTTGCTTAATTTCGTGAAGATTCAGCCCCTTGTGAGATGAAGATCTTCGTGCCGTGATCTCTTCTTGTTCTTTCTACAGGCATATATATATAATAATGAAGAAATATATGACAAGGAAATTCTTCAGATTAGGAGGATGATGCAATAGTGGTAAAAAAAAAAAAAACCTTGGCTTTTTGGAAGGAGAGAGGGTGTTGAGTGAGGTAAATGAGGGTCCACATGATAGCGTGAGCCGAACTTTCATGACCCGCCAACAAGAATACGAGAAGTAAATCTGTTATGTCTTCATCTTCCATTTGCCACCCATCTTCATCTTTCGCCTCTATTAACATATCCATCGTGTCTTTCTTTGTCTTCCACTTTATGCTCTTCCTCTTCCTCTCCAGCAAACTTTGCAGCACCTTCGTCAACTTCTTTCTCGCCTGACATTATCCGTTTTCACACTACATTGTTCATTTCATGTTGCCTTATTATTTATAATCAAGCTTGTAACACTAACAAGTCCTTGAGATACTTAGTTACTCATTCCATTTCTATTTATGGGAAACTTTTAACCGAATAACGTGGATAAAAAATTGGTTAGAGGTAATAAAGATGTAAACATTATAACGTTATTTTTGTCAAAAATACTCTCATTTACTGTGAAATAGAGATATACAAGAAATTTTTTTTAATAAAGAGGATTGTGAAACAGAGAGAGTACAAAAATTATTTACGATGAGAATACGTGTGGGTGAAAGAGAAAAAGTTAACCGATAAAAAAATTCGTTAACAATTGACCTTAACAATAAATGCAACAACATCAATGACAAAATAGGAAATCAGCCAAAAAAATTTTAACATCTTCTAAAATTCTTTTTTTTTTTAAAAAAATAAAATTGAAACAAGACATGTGAAATAATTCTTTCTTATAAATAAGAACGGAGGGGTAATTAATATATATAGTGTAACTTTTTTTGAACTGAATATATATAGTGTAACTTGACTCGTCATGATTTCAATATATTTAAAAAGACAAAGAATGAAATTTAAATTAAACATGAAAATCATAGAGAAAGATGTTTAATAAGTTAAACACAAACTCCAGAATTCGAGTCATCTGAATGTTAAAAAAAGTACTACCTCTTTGGGAGAGTTAATCTAACCATAAAAAAAGTACCTTTTTAGGAGAGTTAACCCAGCCATAATACTCAAATCTTATTTAGTTATTACGTAGGCATATAAATACTAAAATAAACAAACTTTGAAGGAAGGGGATTGACCTTGAGTGCCTTGTGGAAAGCAAAGCCGGGGAGATTAATAGCAAGGGACTTCATTCCACGATTAAGATCAGTGTAGAGGTTTTCAAACACGCCAAGGTCAACGGAGTCAACGTTGGAGCCGACAAAGATATTGGTAATGACGGCAAAAGCAAACTTCCTCAATTCACACAAAAACTCAACAGGCCTATTATTCATGCTGCTCCATTCATCCATCAATCCAACGGCAATACCCTCAATGTGAGTGACATATGAAGACAATGCCTCATTTCCGGTGATGAGTGCGGTGGTGAGACGGCGGATCCGCCGGTGGTCGGAGTCGGAGATCCCATGAAGTGACCTTTTGCCGGTGAGGGCTGTGGTGGAGGTTGGATATCCAAGCTTGAAAATTTGCTCATCAGTGAGGACTTTTCGACACGTGTCAGGACTACACACAATGATGCTGGGACTTCCAAATAGGTAAGTCCTGTACATTCCAGTCCTGCCATGTCTGTAACGAAAAGGGATTAAAATTAGTGGGATAATATAGTGATTAGTAATAAGAAAACAAGCCCAAGTTGAAATAATACTGAGAGGTGAATAAGAGTATATAACGTTGAGTTAAATCTCATCATGTTGGTTTAATCTCTTCTATTGTGATAGAAGGACAAACAAAACACACATATATACAAATATATATAATTAATTCATATTTCATCAATTGGAAAAGGAATAATCAAGGAGGGGGATAAATATAATTAATTAATTGAAGGGACCTGGAAATGAGATTAGAGATGAAGGAATCGGGGTGAGATTTGTAGGAGGACAGGAAGGAAGGCATGGCTCCGATGAAAGGCCAGCCCATATCCCCCGGCGGAAGACGGTGTTTACGGGCGGTGTAGTACCAATCGTTGACTCTTCTCAGGAAGCCAAACACAAATGCATATGCACCCAACATAAGAGCAGATCCTAAAATCACTGCATCGAATATCTCCATGAAAATAATTTCAATCAATATGTGATCTCAAATTGAGCTTTTCATTAGTTTGTTTCTTGGCCTCTCTCTCGTCCTTTTATACTACGTACACGAATGAAGTCACTCCACTTAATGAAAATGTTTAGTACAAGCTCTTTATAGCTGTTACGAGAATCTCTTTATTCACTTCATTCACATATAGTGATGCGTTTTATTATTTAAATATTGTCATTTAATAATACAATCCAATAAAAGATAGTGCAGGTGTCCTTATGTGATTGGAAAGGCCCCATGTATTACTCCATTTAGATGAAGAAGTGGTAAACCAAATCACATAAACCAATATAGCATAATTAAGTTACTTATTATGGATGAATTGATGTAATTTTCATTCTTTTTCCTTATATCATGTACTCATCTGATCCTATTTATAAGTCATTTCTATCGTACCATATTTCACATAGACCAAGAAAAACCTTAAAACTCATTAATTTTTCATTAAAATCCAATAAATTTCCACCTTTACCTATATTTAATATCCATTGTACCACATAAAATTAAAGTCAACACATAATAAATAAATGGTAAAATTGTATATTCACACTAAATATTTAATTAAGTGACTTATATATGACCAAATAAAACATTATCTCTTTATCCTATAAATAGGACCAGAGGAGTATTATTTATCCGCACTCTCCCTCAATTTGCATTTACTACTAATAGTAGAAATAAAAATTAAAAATTATTATTTTAACTTTTTTATTTTATTAACATAAAAAAAATTTATGTTACCCTGTGGTGGAGTGAAGGCGTAGTTATAAGAAAAAAATAAAAGACATAAGAATCTTGAATTATTATCACTGTTATAATTTTATTTTATTTTTTTTGCTTCCACGTGTCCTTTCACAGAAGGTGACCGTTCTCTGATTTGGACACGTTTCCTCCATCTTCCAAGCGTTCAATGGTGTGCTATTTTTAGTTTTTCAATGGGTTGATTTCACCAATGCAGAATTTCGGATTGCTTGTGATGATGTCCATGCAAATGCATCAGACTATTGCCTATTTTTTATTTTTTATGGTATTTTTTTCCTACTTTTTTTTAATCTTAATCATCTATCAAATCTGATGGTTGAAACTATATAAGGAAAAAAAGAGGTAAAAATATAAAGACTGTGTAAACTAGAAAATAGGGGTAGAAGAGATAGTGGGAGAGATTTGTGGACCAATATTTTATAATTTTTTAGCCATCAGATTTGATGGATGGCTAAGATTAAGAAAAAGTAGAAGAAAAGAACCATAAACAAAACCAGGAGTTCCGGACCCGGCAAACGTATATATACCTCCTTGGAAAGCCTTCACATTTTATTCTTCCCAGGTTTTAACTTTTATTTAATTTCTATGATTATTTTAATATGACAATTTATAAAAGTAATAATCTTATTTTAATAAAATCAAAACCATTTTTTCATTGTTTTCACCTAAAAAAATTTGTTTACATTAATTATTTAAGTAGATGGTTGAATTTGCTACCCATTGGTAGCTAGCTAGACCGTGGTAGTAGAATAGTTAAACCCCCCCTCCTCTCTCCTTATCATAAGAGGTACTCAATATTTTTACACATACCGCTAAAAATCATGTTGGAAACATGTATTATAGATAGATATAATATAATTTTTTATTTTTATCCTTACTCATTTATTATACACACTTTTTATCCCTTCTTTACATTTACTAATATACAATGGTATAAATAGAAAATATACATTTAACTCATCGTCCGTTGGTTCAGCTGGTGAAGGGGGTTGGACTTTCGACCACTTTGGCGTGAGTTCGATTCTTGAGTATGACCATTTTGTTGTGGTTTCAGTCGCGACGCTTGAGGAGGCATCTCAACAACTAAGTAAAGCTGGTCGAAATCTACCTGTGTGGATTGGACGGCTTGACAACTAGGAGCCCACAGGGACAAACCCTAATGGATCATGAGTTAGGGACCCTGCCCTTGGATCTTGGGTGAGCTAAACCCCTTTCCTAAAATTTGTCAATAAAAAAAAAGAAATAGAAAACATACACTTATTACTTTAACTTTTGTATGCTACTTCTTATTTTTTAGATAAAAAAATTTGTCATATTACCTCTCATTATATTATAATAAAGATAGGAGGCAATACCGTATGAGAGTAGCTGATATTTTGGAGCGTAATTTATTATAATTCAATGCTTCACGACACGACTTTTAGTGCGGAAGATCCAAAACACAATGAAAGAAACAATATTGAAATGAATGTGTTTTTCTCGTATATAGTACTCCGCGAAACAATATTGAAATGAATGTGTTTTTCTCGTATATAGTACTCCGCTGAGTTATGACTTGAAAGCAGAGAAGTCAACCGCTGAGCAAAATATCACATCCTATAATTAGATCGCATCCAATATCCGTGGGTTCTACCTTGGCCACTTTATTTGGTTCGTTCGAAACTCCTAGCCTATGAAGAGGAGGACGAGTCAAACTAAGCTGGCATTAGCTACCAACATATGAATCAAGCCAACGAAGTTGGAATTAGAAAAAGAAACGAGTATTAATATTGCATATATTATCATGCATGTATACAAACCCGCCTAAATATGACCCAAAAATTAATACATACATATATGTACGTGGTATAGTAATTTTACTCTTTATTATAAGATACATACAATTAGATTCTATTTTAAAAGTTGAGAGATGGAATTTGTCTCATATTTTTTGTGTAAGAGCTATTATTCTCTCTCCGTTCTTAAATATATGAAACTTCACTTATAAATTGATTTGTCTACATTTTTTTTTAAACTAGTTTATTTTTCCTACAAGTTTACATGTAATATAATAATATATAAAATAAGCTGTGATTAAGTGACCTATTTAACTTCCTTAATTTATTCAAAAAAAGTCAACCGAGTTTTATACTTAGGAACGTGGGAAGTATTATGCTAGAGGAGAGACATTTACTTAAGAGCATTGTTCAAAAAATTATGCCCATCTTATATATTTAAGACTTGTAGCTTGATGAAAATGTTTTTCTTAGTGCTTTTATGGCACTGAACATTAAGAATAAAGTAGTATTGGCAAATGTGACATCTTGCTGATAACATAACATATATTGCTTATAACTTGTCAACCCGCACAAGAAGCTTCTCATTTGCAACCTGTTGTCGGCTCAATAAATTCTTAAGTTGTTTTGAACAAGAAATCGACTTATGATATGTATCCCACCTAATAACAATTGAAATAAACGGTGGGACTATTAAATCTAGTAAATGTAATATACTCCACTTTGAACGCAATCTGATTTAATTGCATATCCCTCGGCCACATTTGTTTGTTTCTCAATCGGCAGGTTACGTTTCGCCCGTTGAAGAGTTAGCTGTCAAATAAACACGTGCAATGCCAACAAACAAATATATGGAGTTCAGTACTCCATGCTATTTTTAATTAAATTAAACACGCAGGTAATCTAAGCTTCCAGCATGTCTGGTAGAAAGGAGTCATTCTTCAGAGAAACAGGAAAAAGATGGAGGGTGGGACGATAGATTTCCACACAGAGGTAATCTCATATTGAGCGAAAAATATGTTTTGTATGCATAGAAAACTCATTTTTTCTAATTGAAAGTTTGGTATGAAGTAATGAGTGAAGAAAAGTAAGAGAGCTAAATGGCATGAGAATACCGCTGGTTGAGACATTCAAATCGAATTTTTTAAAATCACGGACACTACTCCAAATTCACTGAAGCCTTCAAGCGTCTAAATCCCTAAACTAAAAGCTTTAACAGGATTTATAGCTCAAAAGCTCTATAATCACTTACAAAGAATGTGAAGAAGAAGACGACCTTTCATCACACATTGATCACAACATAGAGGCAGATACCCAAGCAGAAGATTTAAGGGTTAAATTCGTCATTCACTCTTGTTTACGTAAATATTTTAGTTGGTCATAAGAGAAAATACGTAACACGCACACCAGCACAAAAGTTTATTATATTTTTATATTTTTCTAATAAAAACCAAAAGATTCAACAAGTTAGGATACAACATGTAGAGATCTCGACTAAAACTACTCAGTATGATATCAATAACATGAGATTATTTTTTGACAAAATCACAATCAGGTCCCTCATAAGGGATTTAATCACAACCAGGTTTTAAACAACCACCAAATTATATTGAAGTCCTAAGAGACCTGGGTGATATCAAATGGCTTGTCATTGAGTTGTTAATACCAGCTCATTGAGTTGTCAAAATGCACAACTCATATTGACAACTCAATAGTTGTCAATACCATCTCCTTAAGTTGTTAATACACAACCTAATAATTGTCAATAGCAGCTCCTTGAGTCGTCAATGCATCTCTTTCATTGACAACTATTGAGTTGTACATTGACAATTCAAGGAGCTGGTATTGACAACTCAATGGCAAGCCATTTAATATCAATCAAGTCCCTTGGGACTTCAATGTAATTTGATGATTGTTTGGGATCTTGTGGTGATTAAATCTCTTATAAGGGACCTGATTGTGATTTTCCCTCTTTTTTTTGTGATAGGCTTTGTCTAGGGGCTAGTCATTATTGGGGCCCACCTTCCAGCGAGGCAGCCATCTGTATATGTGGTAAGTATAACTACAACTAGGCTTTACTCGATCCACCCTTCGAAAACAAATCCCTAGTCAATAGACAATAATAAATAATTACCCTAAGAACATACTTAGAAGATAATTAATAAAATATTATTTGCATCCCAGAAGATTGTCTTTGAAATTATTTAATTTTTTGAGCTAAACTTTTTCAGTCTAGTGAATTACTCCCTTCGGTCCTAATTATAAGACCACTTTGATTTTTTTGACTTTTTTTTTTCAGTTAAAAAAAAGTAGTTTCAATCCAAAAAAATTATTTTTTTCCCTCAAAAATAATTTATTCTACTTATAAACTAACCTATAATCTAATTTCATGTGACATATATTATAATTTAGTTGTTTAATTTGCTTCCTTAACTTCCACAAAAAAAAAAGTCAAAATGATCTTATATTTAGGACCGAGGGATTATATAATTTTGAGGAATAATTTCATGATTATGAAAGATAGAAACTGGGAATCAAAGAATTTGAATTCAGCAATTAGAGAGAGAAACAAAAAGGTAAAGCAAGAAATCAAAACGTGGTTAACCCTTCTTCGAAAACAGAACTTAAATTTAATGAGAAACAAGTAAAACGCCTAACATTGTTGGACCAATATCCCCATTCAAGTCATATTTGTTTTTTCGCATAAGACAGGCCCATCAGTTTTTATTTGCACATTGTCTGAGAAACCACTGAACTTATGTACGGCACAACACAGGCCCAATGGTTTGAACATACGACACCGTATGCAGAATGAATCAACAAGAGAAGAAAGGAACAAACCCTTGAATATTAACACAATTTGCTCTAAGTTACCACTTACCACCACACTAACAAACATTGACTAGCAGCAGCCAAACGCATGAGGGTTAAGAAGGCATAAACACATGTAGCCACCGGGGGGAAAACGAGAGCAAAAAAAGAAGAAAAACGAATAAATTTATAACGCATTTTGAATTTGTATTGCCCCATGAGTCATTCTGAATGTGGCGTAAACAAGGATCATGAAAGCGAGACAAGTCAACTATCAAAATCGTTATGTCATACATGAACCAAAGCACGCTTAGGCCAAAGTATTTACAATGAGATTAACGATACCAAGCACAACAAAACCAGCATACCCCATAAAATAAAAACGCTGAAAATGTAATCATACACCAAATAGAGTTAAACATTAAACATAAAGGAGCACATTTTGGGGTTCAGGCTGCCATAGGAAATGATCAGATTTTGATATCAGGAGATTCTGCGTATGAGATTGAAATCAGTTCAGATCGAAACTTATCATCCACATCACCGTTTGCCACTGCAACTCCATCCGCTTTCTTAATTTCAGACCCACAGTTTGATTCAACAACCTTATCAGGTAAAGAGTTTGAGATAGCAATGAGCAACTCACGTGCAACCTCCTTCGTGGCCTTCTTGCTCGGTGACTTGTTATCCATATAACTTCTCTCTTCCTAAAATTCAAATCCCAAGATTTCAGAATCAGCATTTATCTCACTTTCCCCCTCCAAATTAATGTTACCATGATCATATTAGTATTAATATCAATTTCAGGTTCGCTCTTGTTTTCTGCTGAATCCCAGGTAACGGAGTATGCCCAGTGTGTATAACAATCACAAGTACTAACATGAATGCGTCTGATACTAAGCCACAATGTAACATTTTAGAAGTACCAGTCAGCTCAACGCAGGATTACTATTTACTCATTTGGTGAAAGGGAACCCAACAAGAATTCGAGATCCCAATCTTAATATGTAATTGTAAATATATATTCATTTTTAATCCAACTCTCTAACTCAACAGGCATTTATCATGCTTGAAATCTGTTAAAACAAATTGCACATTTTCCTCCTTACTTCCTACTCTGCAAGGGGTAGTGGAAAGAGGAGGGAATCTGCTCTACCAGCCCAGAGTCCAGGTTAATGTGAGAAACAAACTGGCGATTCGTTGATTAACAAACAACATATAGATTTGATAAGGATGGGAAGCAATGAAGAAGATTGAGAGACACCATTGAAGAATAGAGTGTCTCATCATGCACTAAAAATTGATACATAAAAATCACAACAAAAACGAAACAAAATATCCGGTGCATATATGTCATTACTTGATATGAAATTGTAATTAGTTAAGACTAGTTAGTTAAGTTGGTTAATGGGATAGAGTTGGGCTTAGTACCAATTATTTCATTAATCGGTGATTAACTAATTGGGCTTAAGTTAGGATATTGGGGTGGGCTAGTATTAGGAATAATTGGGTCTATGTTTAATAAAGGCCCAGACGCACAGAATAAGATTAGGAGGAGTATATATCTGAAAACATAGCTACTGTACAATCGGAATTGCAATTGAATTGAATGACTAATTTTGTGATTCCTCTGTTCTAAGTGTCTCTCTTTCTTTTCTCTTGATTCCTCTGCATTTTCTTCTCTCTAAACCTCTGTTCTTTCTTCTCTCCTACCTTTCTTTTCATTCTTTCTCAGTTTTACAGCACCAAATTATCAATTTGGCATCAGTGGTATCAGAGCAAATCAGTTCTTGGCCTATGCGCATGTCTTCTCTGCCCTGTTCATGGTAAACACGCGCTTGCAAGAATCAAGAATGTCAGACGAAAGATTTAATGCCATTGAAACCCAACTAGGAGATGTAACCCAGAAATTGACATCTCTCAACCGTATTGATCGATTAGAAGAACTCATCATGAATCTTACTAACCGTTTTGAAGCATTCACCCAAGAACAGCCCCATGGTGAACCCCGAAATGGTAACCGGCTTGGTGGCCGGAACGGAGAAGGACGAAATGGCCACCCTCATCCGCCGCGACAGACCCAGTACACGAAACTCGAGTTTCCGAAATATGATGGCACGGACATTTTATCTTGGCTCCTGCGCTGCGAAACGTTCTTCGATTTCGACCACACACCAGAGGAAAATAAAGTTCGCTTGGCGTCGATCCACTTAGATGATAAGACGTATCAGTGGCACCAAGCCCTAGTCCGTCGTTCTCGCGGTCGTCTTCCCCTGTGGGAAGAATATTCAGTTCTGCTTCAAGATAACTTTGGGCCGCCATTTGAGACACCTATGGGGGACTTTATTCATCTGCGTCAGACGGGATCACTCCAAGATTTTCACTCTGCTTGGGATCTTTGTACCGCTAAACTCGACTTGGCAGAAGATTATTTGCTAGATGCCTATTTGTCGGCATTAAAACCTGAGATTGGGGGTTCGGTGCGCAGGTTTCATCCTCGCAATTTGTACGAAGCACGCCGTCAAGCACGCATGCAAGAATTGCTTCTTGAAATCAAGAAGCCTCCTTCGAAACAAGCCTCCACGTCCATTTTCAACGCTAATACCCCCTCGGTCAACACGCAAAAACCCCTGGGCAATTACAAGAATGCCCTTCTTGCAAATGGGCCTTATTCCAAAGGCCCAAAAGTCCCATTTAACTCTGTCTCGGCACCTGGGAGTATCAATCAGCAAAACAGAGTATCAAAAATACTCACACCCGAAGAAGAAGCTGAGCACAGATCCAAAAATTTGTGTTTTTATTGCCATCAAAAATTCTCAAGGGACCATAAATGCCCCCAGAGACAGAAATTTCAGCTTCATTTAATTGAAACTGATTCATGTTGCAGTGAAACCAATTTAGAGGATATTGCTACATTCCAGAATATGCCTGAAGGTGATGAGGCTGTGTTTGATGATGAAGACCAGCCCCATATCTCCTTGCACGCCATTGAGGGAACGGATGATTCTTCTGCCATGAGAATTAAGGGTAATGTTGGTAAGCGCCCCATTCAAATTCTTATTGATGGTGGGAGTACCCATGATTTTATTGACCTTAAATTTGCACTTAAGTTGGGTTGGAAACAATCCAATGAGGTCTTTCATCCGGTTGAAGTTGCTGGGGGTAAGAAATTAAAGGTATATGGTTTATGGAGAGGTTTTAGATGGCGAATGCAAGGTTTGAATTTTACTTTTGATTTTAGAATTTTGGAGCTGAACACTTATGATATGGTTTTAGGCATGAAATGGCTCAAAAGCATCAAAAATGCTTTTTGGGATTACGAAACTCTTTCTATGTTTTTCTGGTATGAAGGAAATCTTTGTAGGTTGCAAGCTTCTCCTTCAAATTCTTGGCACCTTGTTGAAGCTGAAAAGATGCAAGCTATTTCCAACCATCAACACCAAATTTTTCTTATGCATCTTACCAAGTATAAGGATGAAGTTTTTCCTTATTTGGCTGCCATTTCTGGAGCTGATTCCATTCCAACAGAGGTGCAGCAGGCCTTGGACAGATTTCCGGACGTGTTTCAGACTCCAAAATCTTTGCCTCCCTTAAGAGAAGGACATAATCATCCTATCCTCTTGCAACAAGGGACTAACCCGATCAGTTTGAAGCCTTACCGATATTCTGCAGCACAAAGGGATGTTATTGAAAAGCTAGTTGATGAATTGTTGCAAGCTGATTTTATTCAACCAAGTTCCTCTCCTTTTTCAGCTCCAATTGTGCTTGTGAAGAAAAAAGATGGGTCTTGGAGGATGTGTATAGACTATCGGGAAATCAACAAGGTTACCATTAAAAATCAGTATCCTATACCCCTTATTGATGAGTTATTTGAAGAGTTGGGCTCAGCCCGGTGGTTTACCAAGCTAGATTTAAAGGCGGGATATCACCAAATCCGTATGGTACCGGAAGATATTCCCAAGACAGCTTTCAAGACACATTCTGGCCACTTTGAATGGCTGGTTATGCCCTTTGGTTTGACCAATGCACCAGCGACATTTCAATCTACTATGAATGATCTTTTCCGGATCCATTTGCGGCACTTTGTGTTAGTTTTCTTTGATGATATTTTGGTCTATAGTCCCACTCTTCTTGATCATGTCAAGCATCTAGAAGTGGTATTGCAGATTTTGAAGGATAACCATTTCTTTGTCAAGCTATCGAAGTGTACCTTTGCTGCCTCTTGTGTTGAATACTTGGGGCACTTCATTACTAAAGGAACCGTTCTTACCGATCCTAAGAAGATTCAAGCAGTGAAGGATTGGCCAATTCCAACCACTATCAAGCAACTTCGTGGATTTTTGGGGCTTGCTGGATACTATAGACGTTTCATTAAGTCCTATGGTACCTTGGCTAGGCCGCTTACCTCTCTATTGAAGAAAAATGCCTTTAAGTGGTCTCTCGAAGCCACTAATGCCTTTGAACAATTGAAGACAGCATTGACTACAGCTCCGGTGCTTGCTTTACCGGATTTTTCAAAACAATTTGTTGTGGAATCGGATGCTTGTGGAGTGGGTATTGGTGCGGTTCTTATGCAAGATGGTCAACCACTTGCGTTTTTCAGCAAAGCTCTAGCTCCTAGACACCAACAATTATCGGTGTATGAGAAGGAGTTGATGGCTGTGGTGCTGGCTGTGCTTCATTGGCGGCAATATTTAGAACGAAAAAAATTTCTAATCCGGACAGACCAACAAAGCTTGAAGTACTTACTTGGACAGCAACTTAATACTTCATTTCAGATGTTTTGGGTGGCCAAGCTAGCTGGTTTTGACTATGAAATTCTCTATAAAAAGGGCAAGGACAATTCGGTTGCCGATGCTCTCTCCCGGTTGCCAAAATTACAGCTTATGCATATTGTCCTTGATACTTCCAGCCCTGATTTGTTGCTGAAACTGAAGCAAAGTTGGGTAAATGATGGTTTTTTACAGCCATTGATCACTAACATACAAGAGAATGGTGGTACCTTGAAGCACTTCTCTTGGGATGGTGATTTGTTAAGAAGGAAGGGGAAGTTAGTGGTTGGTGCAGATACTTCCCTAAGGGACGAAATTATGAAGGTTTTTCACTCAAGTCCACAAGGAGGCCATTCAGGAATTCAGGCCACATACCAAAGGATTAAATCCTTATTTTGGTGGAAAAACCTAATCCATGATGTTACTGATTATGTCAAAAAGTGTGACACATGTGCCAGGTGTAAGTATGAAGCTGTGGCATCTCCTGGTTTATTGCAGCCTTTGCCCATTGCTAGTAAGATTTGGGAGTCAATAACAATGGACTTTATTGAGGGCTTGCCAAAATCGAATGGGAAGGAAGTGATTTGGGTCATTGTGGACAGATTAAGCAAGTATGCTCATTTTTTGGCCCTTGCTCATCCTTATACAGCAGCTACCCTAGCTCAAGTTTTTATGGATAATGTCTATAAATTGCATGGTGCTCCAAGTGAAATAATCAGTGATCGTGATCCTCTTTTCATTAGTAATTTTTGGAAGGAGTTTTTGAGAGTTTTGAAGGTAGAGCAAAAGCTATCTTCAGCTTACCACCCTCAAACGGATGGTCAGTCCGAAGTGGTAAATCGCTGTCTTGAGACCTATTTACGTTGTGTTTGTTGGGAAAAACCAAAGGATTGGAGTAGGTGGATTTCACACGCCGAGTGGTGGTATAATACCACTTTTCACACATCAACTCAAGCTACTCCGTATGAAATTTTATATGGGCAAAAGCCTCCTGTACATAGCCCTTATTTGCCACATAATTCTGTTTTGGAGGCTGTTGATAGGAGTTTTAGCGCTAGGGAGCAGATTTTGGCTATCTTGAAACACCATTTGCATAGGGCAGCCAACATTATGAAGCAAAGGGCTGACTCTCATAGGTCTGATCGTGAGTTTGTAGAGGGACAATGGGTTTTTCTTAAATTACAACCCTATAGACAGATCTCAGTGGCAGCAAGGGGTTCACAAAAATTAGCACCAAGGTATTATGGTCCATATCAGATTTTGGAAAAGATAGGTGCAGTGGCTTATAAGTTGCAGCTCCCTCCTGATTCTAGAGTGCATCCAACATTTCATGTGTCACTATTGAAGCTATGTCCTAATCCATTGGTGAAGCCGAGACATCCACCAACAGATTTTCCTGAGCTCCCTCCTACTATGGAACCGGAGAAGGTCTTGAATAGACGGAATGTGAGGAGGAGGAAGCGATTGGTTACTGAAGTGTTAGTCCAGTGGAAGGGATTACCCGATGAGGAAGCATCTTGGGTGCCACTGTTCAAGTTGCAGCAACAATTTCCCTCTTTTCTTGTTAACAATCCTTGAGGGCAAGGATCTTTGGAGGGGGGGGTATTGATATGAAATTGTAATTAGTTAAGACTAGTTAGTTAAGTTGGTTAATGGGATAGAGTTGGGCTTAGTACCAATTATTTCATTAATCGGTGATTAACTAATTGGGCTTAAGTTAGGATATTGGGGTGGGCTAGTATTAGGAATAATTGGGTCTATGTTTAATAAAGGCCCAGACGCACAGAATAAGATTAGGAGGAGTATATATCTGAAAACATAGCTACTGTACAATCGGAATTGCAATTGAATTGAATGACTAATTTTGTGATTCCTCTGTTCTAAGTGTCTCTCTTTCTTTTCTCTTGATTCCTCTGCATTTTCTTCTCTCTAAACCTCTGTTCTTTCTTCTCTCCTACCTTTCTTTTCATTCTTTCTCAGTTTTACAGCACCAAATTATCAATTTGGCATCATTACTGAACAGTTCAATTTGCATAATAGGAATCTTCACAAGTTTTTTGTTCCTTTTCATTTCAAACATGCCTTGATTTTACTCCCTCCCTTGCAAAAATTGTAAAACTTATTTATCTAATTTGGTTAGATTAAGGATATTAGTTAAAGTAGTTAAAATAAAAATACCTTACTATAACAGTCTAACCACATACTTTTATTCCTACCATCCTCTTTTTGCTTGTTTATTATTGAGATACATTCATGTGAATAATTTAGAGAAAAATAAAAAAGATGTCTTATACTCCCTCTTTTCCTAATATAAGTTAATTATGAATTTATTTGCATGAATTTTCTCTCTAAATTAGTTTATTTGACTTATAAACTAATATATAATCAAATAATACATAGAATATGATATGATTAACGGCTCATTTAACTTCGTTACATCTTATATTTATATTTAGGAGCGAGGACTATTTAGGAACACGACCATCCCCAATTAAGCATAGGGAGGGTTTATATATTTCTATCGGCTCAGGTCGTATAATCAGGTTGATTAAATTCTGCAAACCCAACCCTTCAAGTCAAAATCCCTTCAATGGAACAAAACCCTACCAAGAGATGAACTTTTGTTTGTTTTGATTTAATGGGTTCGCAACAGTTTACGCAGCTATTTCATATTTCAATTGATTGATTGATTTTGCAGTTTCAACGATCATAGATCAAATAAACCCTACGATAAACAGTTAAATCTCCCAACAAATCAAAGACCAAAAAATGGATCTCGTTCCTCTCTGTTCGTAAAATCGTAACGAGATGCGAATCAAGCAGAAAGATGACGGACAAGACAGCCAAATTACATGAAGCCAAAAAGAGCAAAATGAAATTGTGTGGAGGAAAAATTCAGGGGAAAAACAAAAGATCGTACCTTTTAGGATTCAGGCTTTGAAATTGAGGAATGCGTCTAACTTCTTGGCCCTGCGATCAAGTGACCTTATTGTTCGAGATTTTCAACAAAACTACGATCTTGCCACAACGCTTTTGAGCAAAGTTAGCAACTTTCTTACGCCTCTAGAATTTTCTGAAAATTACGCCTACTTCTTCTATATTCTATTATGTCGGCCCTTTTAAACTTTCTTCAGATAGTTTTAAAATTAGAATGAATAACAATTTTTTTTTATCAACAGAATAAATAACAATTAATACAAACTATTGCCACCCTTTAACCTCAAGTTAACTTTTTTTAAAAATAAATAACAGAAAAATAACTTATGAATTTCAAAATTCAATATAGAAGATGTTAATTAGTTGAGTAATTGTATTATATACTTGAGTATAGATACTAACAAATATAAATAATTTGTATGGGAATTTACAATCCAAAAGATATTTTTTCTGTCATTTCTCCTAACTTTTTTTATAGGGATTAAAATGCTAAATAAATCATTTTCTACTATTTTTATCTATCATTTTTCTCAAAACAAATCCACCTTACTTATAAACTAACATATAATATAATTATATGAATATATTTTATAATTAAATGATTTATTTAACTCCCTTAACCTCTACAGAAAATGTCAATTTGAGGCGGGGATGAACAATGAAAAAATAAGTGAAATAGTGGTTAAAGCAAGAAGGTAGACAAGAATTCCTTAAAAAAGATCATTTATTAGTAGAGTGTTTCATATGGAGTATTGGATAATTTATGGAGATGTTGAAATATATTAAAAATAAAAACCAATAATAAATTAAATTGAAAAAAATGAGTGAAATCATTTAAAATTTTACACAGGATTTTTTTCTTAAAAAAATTCACTAATCAATAAAGTATATTACATTTCATGTTAAGTACTACTAATATTTATGGTGATGTTGTAGAGTTTGTAATTTTGTGCCTTTCTTAGGTGGGTTTCGGACCCTAGCAGATATTGGAGTTGCTTTCAAAATTGACTTGGTCTCATCGATTGTTTTGACAAGTCAACATAGCAATTCATTTCAAAAATAGGTTTATCTAATTTTGACAATATCGTGTTTAATGTAATATTTAATTTTCCAATTTTGACATGTTAAAGAAATTGGTTGGATTAATTATTTGTAAGAAATATTGTGCTAGGTTTCCACAAAAAACTCTATTAAATAATGTATATTAAGGATCAAAATATTACAATACCTCTTCCCCTAAAAATAGAGGTTAATAGGTGGTTTATAATAATTCTAAACCAAAATTTTCTTCCAGTATGATGCACGATAAATATATTAATATTTTAATTAATAAAATTTTATAATTTGTATTTTAAAAATTTAAAATATCGTTTGTTAACATGGTAATACTCGAATAATAATATCTCATTATAACTAATTATATTAAAATAAGATAATAAAAATTATATTTCAAATATGAAAATTGAATAACTATTGTTTTTAAAAATGTATTATAAATTTTATAGATATAATCAATCAAGGTATGCATCTTAAACATTTGACCTATTAAATTACATATGAGTTTGAATTTATTAAATTAATGATGACTGGAAAATAAAAAGTATATTTTAGGGTTAATATACTTTTTATTTTGGTCCTTGAACTTTCAGTCAATTTTGGTCTTAATCCCTGAACTTTCATTCAATTTTGGTCATTGGTCCTTGAACTTTAAAAAACTTAAGAAAATCAGGGACCAATTGTTATACATGACACAAAGTTTAGGGACCAAAACCACAAGTATAAAGTTCAAGGACCAAGACTAAAATTGATAAAAAGTTCAATGACCAAAACCACCAATTTGAAAGTAAAGGGATCAAAACTAAAATTGAGTGAAAGTTTAATGTAAGTTGTTAGGTTAGAGGAATATGACTCGTTTTATTTGTATATAGGTTAACGAGTAGGTATTATAAGATTTTCGCTGTGTTTGGTCAGGGAGAAAACTTGGGGGAAGAGAAAAGTAGGGGAAAAATGGGAGAGAAAATGAATTTTTATCTATATGAATTATGGGACAAAATAAGGGGAGGAGAAAAGTGAGGAGGTTAAAGATCATGTGGGCTCTTTTTTTTTGTCAGGTATGGATAAAATGAATTCTTACACCTCCATTTTCTCTTTTCCCATTTTCTTCTCCCCAAGTTTTCTCCTTAACTATCCAAGACCAAATAAATGAAGGGAATTGGAGATCTATCCCACTGAATAGGGGTAGTCCTCATATTTCTCACATATTCTTTGCTGATGATCTCATTATTTTTGCTGAAGCTAGACTTGATCGGGTTGAGGTTATTAAGAAAACTTTGATTGACTTCTGTGAGGCGTCTGGTCAACGGGTTAGTAACGCTAAAACCCGTGTTTTCTTTTCAAAGAATGTTAATCATGTTGTTAGATCCCAATTCAGTGAGGAGTTGGTATGGCTGCAAATTTGGGAAAGAATCTTGGAGTTCCTCTTCACCATGAGAGAGTGAGGAAGGCCACTTATTAGGAGGCTCTTGATAAAGTTCGTAAAAGATTATCCTCTTGGAAAAGCCATGCTCTATCTCTTGCAGGGAGACTTACTTTAATTAAATCTATAGCAATGGCGATTCCAAACCATGTGAAGCAGACTTCCCTTTTGGCTACGAGTTGTTGCGATGATATTGATAGAATGCTCGGTCATTCTTATGGGATTCAACGGTTGAAAAAAAGAAAATTCATGCAGTAGCTTGGAATGTCGCTTGTCTACCAAAGATCCAAGGGGCATTGGGATTGAGGCATTCCCGTTTTCAAAATCGAGCCTTTATGATAAAGGTTGGTTGGGGATTGATTTCCAATCAAGATGCATTGAGGACAAAAATTATTAGAAGCAAGTATAAATGTGGGGATGATTTGATGCCCACCATTGAAGCTAGACGTCCTGGATCAAGATTATGGAGTGAGGTGAAGGCAATATAGGATCAGCTAGCAAGTAGATTTGAAATTATTAGGAACGACAATGAACCACGAGCTAAATGGAGATTTTTTCGGATCAGTCAATTTTTAGTCAAATATGCTTATGGGCATATTTCAGAAACACAAAGCTTGGGTAGTACATTATGGCAAAAGATATGGAAATTAACAATTCCCCAGCGGTGTAAAACCTTCATGTGGCTACTGTTGCATAATAGGCTGAATACAAATGAGTCTCTTTGGAGAAAAGGATTACATGCAGATGGGATATGTAGTGAATGTTCGAATATTTTGGAATCGGCTATCCATGTATTAAGGGATTATGGTTAAAATCGGGCATTTCTCGCTCCAACCACTCTTTCTAGAATTATGAGAGCAAGAAGTGGGTTAGAATGAATGTTCTGGATGCCAGGGTTGTTGAAGGAAGGAGATGGAGAGATATTTTAGCGTGGCACGCTGGCTTCTCTGGTGTAGAAGGAATGAGAAAGTGCATCATAATTGTTTATCCAGTGAAGTGGATGGTATTGCAGAAATAAGAGGGATTATCAATTGTATGACTAAATCAAAGAGTTTTGGGAAGAATTTTAAAAGCCCAGGAGTAGCTGTAACAAATAATATTGAGACAGCCTTGAACTTACCTAACCAGTCAATTAATGTCTACATAGATGGTGCTTTTTTTTTCTGACTTTGAACTGGTTTGTTATGAGGGTGTTCTTAAATTCTTGAATGGTGAAATTTATGACTCATTTATATGCAGAGTCGAAGGGAATGATTGCTTCATGGCTAAAATCTAGGGTGTCGTATGGGGCCTTAGGAGATCATGGGACTCGGGATTTCGATGTGTGAGGCTGTTTAATGATTTAGAAGGAGTTGTCTCGTGGCTGCAAAGAAAAGATATTGGGTGTCTTTAGATTGGCTTATGAGAAGAAGTAACTTTTTTTTTAATCTGACTTTTTCAGAAGTAAGATTGGATAAAAGTCAGATTGTGTGAAGTAATTTATGTTTGGATGTGTGATGATAGAAGTGACTTTTTTTCAATCTGATTTTTAGAAACATGTTTGGATGATTATTTTAAAAAGTAAGTTTAGATGAAAATTATTAAAAAGGATGTTATTGTTATTAAATAATACATATATAATATGCATATATTCTTAAAGTTTAGAAAGAAAAAGTGAAATTTGGGTCCTTTTTTTTTTTAGGATTTTAAAGGCTTAGTTTCTCCCTTATTTTAAATAAAATAATTTGGAAAAATTATATTTTTAACTCAAAAGAGGATATTATGGGAGAAAATAGTTAGCGATTATTATGGAAAATATTTGGAGATAAAAAGGAAAGCTTATATTAAAAGAAAATATTTTATTTGAGAATTTTAGGGGTCTAATAGTATAATTTTCCTACCCACTTTATTAAATAATATGCAACAAAAGGTGTGGGACCCATTTCAATAAGCAGAAGTTAGAAGTCAGAAGTCATAGTGCATGTTTGGGATAGCTTTTTTGGGCCCAAAAGGACTTCTTGGCCAGATAAGTCATTTTAAGGATAAAAGTTATGTTTGGGTTGATTTTAGGTGGAGAAGTACTTCTGCTTCAGAAGTCCAGTAGGGAAGCCAAAAGCTAGAAGTTAAAAATTTTGACTTCTGGCTTCTGATGGGCCCCACACCTTTTATTGTTTGTTATTTAATAAAGTGGGTAGGAAAATTAGACTATTAGACCCTTAAAATTTTTAAATAAGATATTTTCTTGTAATATAAAATTTCTTTTTTATCTCCAAAAATTTACCATAATAATCTCTAATTATTTTCTCCCACAATATCTTCCTTTGATCTAAAAATATAATTTTTTAAAATTATTTTCCTTAAAATAAGGGAGAAACTAAGCCTTTAAAATCCTTCAAAAACCCAAATTTCACTTTTTCTTTCTAAACTATAAGAATATACGCATATTATGTATGTATTATTTAATAACAATAATGCCTTTTTAGTAATTTTTCATCTAAACTTACTTTTCAAAATAATCATCCAAACATGTTTTAAAAGTCAGATTGAAAAAAGTCACTTCTAACATTACTAATCCAAACATAAATCACTTCTTACAATCTGACTTTTTACCAAAAATCCTTCTGAAAAAGTCCTTCTGAAAAAAAGTCAATCCAAACACACCCATAAAATATAAAAATATTGCTTCTAGCTTTTGGATCTCCAGAAACCCATTTCACCCAAAAGCACTTCAAAAATTAAGCCAACACAAACATAAATTCTTTTTACAAAAGCCTAAAGCTAGCTTTTGGGGTGGCACTGCACTTCGGGCTGTCCCAAACACACTCATTGAACTCCATGAAGATAGAGAATTGCTTCAGAGTGCCCAGTAGTTGTTAAAAAGGAAATGGACTGTTCAAATTCATGCATGTTTGGATTGGCTTTTCAGCCACTAGAAGCCCGGTGGAAATCTTGCCCGTAAAACAGCCCAACTGTTGGACCTCTTGGTAGAATATGTACTCTTAACAGCTTTTTTCAATCTGACTTATAGGTTAAGAGGACTTCTCAATTCATTTTATCTCAAATTTATAATTTTCTTGGTAGAGTATCCATATCGGTTCTAGGTATATATGAAGATTTGATTAAGAGTAGATACTTCGTATTTTACGGGCAAGATTTACATATTTAAAATAATATTATAAGAAACACTAATTATTTGAGTGACACAACACATAATATCATGATAAATAATTAGCAGGAATAACAAAATTTCAACACAAAGCCTAACCCGACGTTAACAATTAATAATTCTACAATAAATTACAATTTTATCAGAGGCCATCTCCACAGTTCTTTGTTAATTTGATTATCTGTTTCAGCACTGATTGTTTGCTTCGATTCTATTTTTTTTTTTATTACAGCTTCCATTCTATTTTATCAGAAAGAAAAACTCTACACATTTTTCAAATAAATGATTAAACGTAACTTTTTGAAAACGCAACATTTTACATTGTATTCCCTCCGGTCCTAATTATAAGATCACTTTGACTTTTTTGACAGTAAAAAAAAATAATTTCAATAAAAAAAAATCTTTTTTCCTCAAAACTAATTTATTCTACTTATAAACTAACCTATAATCTAATTTCATGTGACATATGTTATAATTTAATGGTCTAATTTACTTCCTTAACTTCTTAAAAAAAAAAAGTCAAAATAATTTTAAATTTAGGACCCAACAGAGTAACGATTTTTTAAGTTACTTTAAATCGATATGAATGCCATATTCAAGTTTGGGGGACGTAAAAATGGCAGGTTGCTTCCACACTAGGTAAATAGTTGCAGTTATTTCTTTATGGGGTCAAAAACATTAATTCAGAAGATAAAAAGAAAAAGGAGGCATCGGTAGTGAAAAGTGAGTGAATGATCAACTTATTTGATCTGAAGAAAATTGAATCTACAAGACTCATGTGTAAGGGGAGAATCTATACTCATTCATGCACAAGAACACCAGAACTGATCACTACGTACGTTCCTAAACTAGCAGAGCTTACAAATTACCAAAATAAGCATAAGAAGTTGAAGTTAACCACGCCAACTGTTAGACCTCTTGGCTTCAAAAGCAGCTCCATCATTAAGCATATCTTGAGCATCAGTTTCCATTCCCAGCTTTGACAGAGCAAGTGCCTGCAGGTAGAATGCCGTTGGCCAATCAGGAATGCACACCTGTGCCTGCATCGCATCACGTAACGCCAGTTCTGCTTGCTCGTTCATCAAGTATGAGAATGCTCTTCTTGCGAATACAGTTGCTGAAGGAACCGACATCATCACCACTAACTGTGAAAACCACCAAACATGTCCTCTCGTTTCAGACTATGTTCTGATTTTGCATTTTATAATCTTTAATCTTATTCCTCCTCAATGCTCAAAATGTTATTTGGTATGAGATGTGGAAAGATGATCTCTGTAGTGATAAAAGCTAAAAGTGACAACTAACCAATCAGAATAAAGGAAAAGAGAGGTCACAATCTACCTTGGAATAATACTCAATTGCGTTCTTGAAATCCTTGTCTCTGAATGCAATGTCTCCGAATTTTTTTGTGTTCAAGATGTCTTGCACTTGTTGTGTCCACTCTTGGAATGAAAGCTGCAAGGTTACACTCAGAAACTAGATGAGAACAGGCACAAAAAAAGAAAAAAGAAAAAAAGAAAAGGAAAGTTGACATAATAATTCATAATTAACAAGTGAGGTTTACACTGTTCAGCCTAATTCCAAATAATCTGTCCAACATAAACTGAAAAGTATCTACTCCCTCCAGCCCGAATATGAAATATGAGATATTCGTCTAATTTGGAGAGATTTATGAAGCTAAATGAACTAGCTAATTATAACATATGTGACATAATCTCTTTAAATATTTCTTTGTAACATAAGAATACTATCTACTTAGTAATGAACATGCGATCAACCAGGCTAATTGATTTGAAAGCCAGAGTCCAACAAGTATAATCTCAAATTTGAAGGAAAAACCCTGACGATTTTGTCATACCTCATTCTCAGCACCTTCTTCATCTTTATAACCTGTTTTTAGCAATATATCATGCACAGCGGTGAGATCCATCCTCGCACAAGCCTTTCCTAGGGGTGAAAGCATGGTTGGTAGAACTGTTGTATTTTTAGTTAGGCCCATCAACACATGAGATGCTACCTGGAAAAAGAAAGCGGAGAGAAAATCAGCAGGAGTAACATACTTTAATGGTGATAGCAGAACTAAAAAATGAAGCTAAACTCGAATCGAGAAACGTGACAGAAACCCACTATATTAAACTTGAAATTTAGGGGCATAGTAAAGAGCAAACCTCTTTCTGCTTTTGAAGAGGTGCAACTGCTGTAAGAAGAAACTTAATATCTGGGCGTTCTCTAGCCTCAAACTGAAGACATTTTGATGCAAGTTCAACCAACTTTGTAGCATCATCATTTGCGTATTGCCCTTCTAGGGATGAGTCCATCAGCAACAAGGCATTTTTACCCCTAATCAGATCAAGAGCCTGAAGAGAAAAACCAATCGTCTTAGCTATTTTCATAGCCTTGGGCTCAGCACGCATCATGCAGCATGAATAGGCATCTCTATCGCCAGTAGATTAAAGATGATAGCAAACTGGATTATACAGTTGTTTGAGGCTATTGGAATACAAACAAGAAAACCATCTTCAAATGAAGTAGTAAAAGAGGCCATCTAAAAGTGATAATCAACTTCTACGATACGTATCTTCAGCTAAAATTTGCATCAAATAAAGCATTAGGCATGCCCTTAATGGCCACACAGACAGAGGATAGAGTTTATGACTCAGTTTCTTCTTCAAATACAAATATATTTGGTAAATATTAGCGACTAGAAGGGTTGGAAGGGATGGTAACATACATGGCTTGGAGGAATATGCTTGCCGCTCAAAAGATCCAAAAGAACTGTTCCATAACTGTAGAGTACACTCTCTGGAATAATCCTTCCTGTAAAGGTTGTAAATAATCTGAATCACTGAACACTAAACTTCACAACTTATCAATCATCCCTCAGTAAATTTGTTAAGTAAAGTACAACTATATTGCCATAAATAATGGTTAATAGAAAAACAAAAAGAAATCTCAAACAAAATGACGTTCAAGATTATATACTCATGAATGGAATCTTGAATTCTAGAAGTTAGAGAGCCACGTGTCAAGCATGATATTAAAGATAATACTTAAGATTGTACTGTATCTATTTATTTAATTAAAACAGTGACAGATCATTTGCCCATGTGTTCAAATGAACATAATTCATGTCTACCATAGCAGCTGGAAATCTCATGGGGAGCTTAATCATAGCTCCAATGAATGTAAGTTGTCCAGAAAGAAACATGTTGCCCTATACCTGTCCGCAAAAACTCAGGTGGAGTGTATGCTAAATTGGTACTGTAGCTTTTCCCATCTCGACTATTTTTCATAAGCCCAAAACTTGACAATCGGGGGTCACCTTCCTACCAAGAATTAGATCAGTCAGTGACAAGTTTGCTTCAGAGGTAGAACTATCTGCTGGATGATGCTGATAGCTTTTATAAGTTTAGCAGAGTGCAAATTTATGCTTATAGTGTGTGTGTATATATATATATCTAAACAACAACGATCCATTTATGCAAATAATGTCGTGTGACAAAGAGAGGAAGAGTAAATAAACAACATATCAAACAAACAAGTAGGCTTCAAAGCTTACCTCATCAAAAAGAATTCTGTATGCATTCAAATCATGATATATTTTGCGATTTTCCATGCTACAGTGATCTAGTGCCTGGGCTACATGATATGCAACTCTTACACGCATTTCCCACGGCAATGGTTGCTTATCCCCTACAGCATAAAAACCAGGCATGCTACAAGTAAGGAAATAATGAATATCACATTTAAAAACCAAAAGTTGCATGACTAATTATCATAATCTCATTGACAAGTGCAGGAAATGATGCTTCTTTACTTGTTTTAGCAGTTATAAAATGTTTTTTCACTAGGAAAAAGAACTTTGAATCAGTATGAAAGTAAATAAGCCTAAAAGGAAGAACTTTTCAGAGTCAGAAAACTTGTCAGGGTCAAGTTCTGATCAGGAAGACGTGATTATATGATAGATTTTAATACGCCTCTTCCAGAACTTCATCTGTTGAAAATCTTTATAGTCATGCATCACATCCATAGATAAGGATCATTGCATGAAAAATGTAGAACTAGTAAGTTCAAAGGATTGCAAAAGAAATTGAGTTGGAAGATATAGAATCATACAATGAAAGAGATGCTTTGATAATGTATCGTTTGGCATGTACTCAGCCACCAAAAGCCGTTCGTCCCCTTCAGCACAGCAACCAATTAGATTCACCAGTCTCTTGTGCCTCACTTTACCAACTCCAGCTGCCTCTGCCTGACCAGTAAAAAAACATCACAGATTATTATGTTTCCAAGTCAGAACCTCATAATGCGCATGCTCTACAAGAAACTTCATGAAGCAATTCCATGGATAGCTTAACCTCCCTGTAGAAATACCATAAACGCATCTTCAATTTCAACTAATTATTGTTCATTTATTGAACTACCCTCTTCGGTTTAATTTCTCAACAACTGAATTGAATGTGCACAAAAAATTAATTTTTCATACCATAAATTGCTGAGCATCAGGCCAAGACAGTTTTGAGAAGCGTTTAATAGCAACAAAGCGATTATTCTCGAGCTTTCCTTTATAGACCACATTGGGAGCTTTCTCGCCACTTTCCGAAACTATGAAATTTGTGCTGAACTCATTCGTAGCCCTTCGGAGTTCATTGAGACCAAACTCTTTAAATGCTGGGACTTGGCATTCTTGATCAACATCATCCCCATTTGCTTCAAAACCACCAAAAAAAAAAAAAAACATAAAATAAAACTCTATTCTAAAATAGAATGCATCCAAGTCAAATGTGAACTAGCAAGCACACCCAGAGAAGATTAAACCCCTTAGTTTTAAGATCCAATGACCAAATGTTCCCCCAGAAAGAAAAAGAATGCTAAGACCCTTTGACAAAAAAGGAAGCAGCTTGTTGCTGCTTAGCTAAAAGAGAAGTCAAAAATAGCAAACAAAAAGTTGAAGATAGAAGAAGGAACCTGGATCAGGTTTGTTGGGGTCAGGGAAAGCAGAGGGGTCATCAGGGGAGTGAAGATGAGCAGTTTTAGAGTTTAAGCAACCCATGGGAAAGTAAAGCCACACTTCATAGAATCAAAGAAGCTCAACAAAATCAAAGGAGGAAGAAGATTGAAGCCACACACTACTAATCAGAGCCCTAGAGGATACAAAAAAATAAGGGTCCAGAAGATGAAAACAGCTTCACTTGTTTCAAGCCAAAATGCAGGGCCTGCACGTGCCACAAGAAAGAGCATCACACTGCCCCTTTTGCTTGTTGCAGCAAGGAAGAGAGAGAGAGGGAGATGAAAAAGGCCAAAAGGGTAAGTAAATGAATCTTGTGAAAAGGCTTTTGGAGAGAGATGAAAGGAAAGGGAAAGGGAAAGGGAAATTCAGGAGGAGACAGGGGAGGTCACATGACGACGATAGGGGGAAGCACGTGCTTTGGCCAGGCCTAGACTTGGAAGAAATTTTCTGTTTTTATGGGCACAATGCAAAGTTACAAAACGCAATTTGAAGTTTTGCATTGAAGCTCCGACCAGACATGAATGACAATCACCCGTTTTCATTGTTTGTGTTTTAATTTTATCATTAACCAAGTTATTTTCTTCTTTCCTTGTTTTACGTGGTCATGTCCCTTTCTTTGCTAACTCTCTTGCTCTTGTTCTTCTACTTGATGATGTTGATGTTTCGTTAAAGTATAGTCTTCTTCTAATCTATATTCTGTGATTGGGGAGAAGAGGATGAAAAAAAACCGGACAGATTTTGACATGGTGACAAACAAGTTGAAGCATGATTAACCGGGCATGTCTCTGGCGTTTTACAGTGGCATCTATCCATTTCCACTGGAGGCATTAAACCGAAGAATTCTAATGGCAGGAAAATACTAAATGACTTGTAAATAAAAGAGTCAGTTGGGGTTAACTAATAATCTTAATTTTTTTATTTAATCATTTATATTTACAATCATTTTTGTGCAAATTATTTTGACAAGCTTATAAATTGATATATAATATAATTAGGCACACAAGTTTTTGTTAAAAATATCAGGTAACATATACTATAATTAATTAATTTATTTAATTTCATTTATCTTCCCAAATATATCCACTGAACTTTATATTACATGTGTCATTTCCCCTAAATCCCTCCATTATTGTTGTCCCATTAAAAAAGAAAAAAGAACAACAACAGACAAATAGCACCATGGCCCTGGAATCTTTTGTGACAATGTTGTTGTAACAAGGGAAAAATGTCATTTTTGGCCCGGAAGTTTTGCTTTTGGAGCAATTTTGGCCTGGAAGTTTTTTTAGGACCTATTTTGACCCGGAAGTTTATAAAACGTAGCAATTTTGACCTAGGCTAACGGAAATATAACGCTGCTGTTAATTACTTATGACGCATGGCAAATTTAGACTACTAGGCCCTGAAATTTTCAAATAAGATATTTATTTTTTAGTTACAAAATTTCTTTCACTTCAAAAGTTTTACCTACCAAACCCCTTAATTATTTTCTCCCATAATAACCTCTTTTGAATCTAAGAATAATTTTTCCAAATTTATTATCCTTAAAATAAGGGAAAAACTAAGCATTTAAAATTCTTTAATGTCAATTTACTTTAATTTAGCCATAATCTGGAAAGAATCATTGATGAACAAAACTACAAAACAATTTCAACTCAACTGAAAACAACACAAATATGAGAGAAGGATGTTTCAGATTAAAAATTCCAATTGCAGAGCAACAATAAATCATACAGTCACCATAATAAACCATAATGTAATTCTAATATAAGCTTATGCCTCATCTTGCTCCAGATTAAGTCGAAAAATTGCAAGTTCAGGAATGGGCTAATTAGGAATTGCAGATGTAGATGTAGTTTATTTTTGGTTTGATGTTGGTTCCTCACTAGTTTTTGGGAATCAAAGTGTGCTGGTACGGTTTATCTTGCTATTGAATTGAGCTCAGTTTTGAGGTCAAAAGCTATATGAACATAGAAATTGTGTCTTATGTAAACACCCTAGAAATTTAGTTGAGGATTAGTGGGTTAATTAGGAATTGATTCATGATAGATTATGAGTTATGAGAATATTTGAGGAATTTTGGTATGTGTGTGTAAAGGTGTGAGGATGATGAGGGTGTGGAGAGGAGCATATGATGGGGCCAACCGGCCAAGAGCATAATGTAATGGGTGTTCATTTAACCTGAGGACTGTGTACATCATTGCAGCATAATAGTGTGAAAAAGATGAGGATATGGTTATCCCCGCCACCACCCGGATTCAGTGATGAATGATGATGCCCCCACCTCATTCATTGTGAATCTACGCAATCTTTGCCTTTTATCATAAACCCCTGATTCTATCCGCTCCCTTCACTTACAACTGCATCCCCTATCACTGTCATCTCTTATTCTCCATTTGTTTGATTCTCAAATTTTCCTCATTCATTCTAATTCTAATATATTATAATAACTGTTGAAAATTTAAAGCAAAATTACAACCCCTTCATGACCTCCTCGCTCCTCACCATTATCATCTCCGCCGAATTTTCTGACAAGCTATATTTTCTTCTCCCCGGGGACCAAATTTCCTCTGATCCAATCTGTTTCTCCAAATCTGCGTCATCCCTGAAGCTTAAAAAGCAACAAGCTTTCATTGGGGGTGAACAAAAGTTAAAAAGAGAGAGAGGCAAGGGTTACAAGTCCACCTATTACTGGTATATAATTAAGGGATAATTAACCTTTTAGTCCCTATATTTAGACTCGATTGTAATCCAATCTATATTTTTTGATTTAGTGTACCGAGTCATTATAGCTGTGACTCTGTCATAATTTAGTTTATATAGTTTTAACCATTTTATAATATAGTCTTTAACCTTTGTTCCCACACATAAATACTAAATTATAAAATAATCAAAAGTATAGTTATAGTGAATCAAATTTTAGAGACTAAATTACAACCGAGTCAAAATTATACGCATTAAATTGCACTGAGTCAAAGTTCAAAGACTAAATTACAATCAAGTTAAAACTACAAGAATTAAAGGGATTAAGTTTTTTTTTTTTTTTTACCCATGTGAGGGACTACGTTAAAACTATAAGAGCAAAAGGTTAATTTTCTTTTTAATCAATGATTATTTGAATTTTTTTATGTCACTTGGGTTCTCCATTATTTATAAACCCTAATTAGGACTAGGCCTGATATGAAACTAGGGTTTATTCCAACGAGCATACCTTACAGACCAAACATGTGTTTATTTCTTTACGGTATCCGTTTATTTTATTGTGATACATTGACCATTAGAGTTGCTTTTCTTTTGGGCTTAATTTCAAAAGCCTGGAATAGGGTGGCACTGAAGACCTACTTAGAAGTTTACTTAATTCTCTCCCCACTTAAGTCCTGTCTCACTTTATACCAATAAAAAAATTCTGTCTCTCCACACAAATCATGTTGGCCCAAACAAAATTGGGAGAACTATACACATGTTTTAAGGAAGAGAAAAGATAACAACTAAGTCCCTTTTTTCTACCTGAAACAACTAATAAGTCCTTGAAATCATCATATTGTATTGAAGTTATTAGAGATGAGACTTGTGTGTCATTCCCCCAGTAAATTTTTACCATATAAAATGCCGAAACAAATAGAATAATTATATTGAGAAAATTTGAGGGGAAATCTCCCATTGAAAGTTTCTTGGTGATAAGAAATTTTCACGGACAAATTAAAAGTTTTGATATTTTACAAATTTTGTACAGAGTCTCAATACTCTGATTTTTTTTTTGTTGAATTTATTTTTTAAATATGAGGCTTTTGTCCAATTTTCTCAATTATATTTCATTGCCCTGGCTTCATGCTCCGACATTAAAGTTATAGCACCTTCATTTTAAGATTTAATCAAAAACACCATCATACAATCTGTCATAACAAAATATTCCATCCGATTCCAAATATATGACCTATTTACTTTATTTAATCATATTAAATATATTAGTTAGGTTAGTTAATATAACATTTTTTTCCCTAAAACATCTTATCATCTTCTTTAATTCCTTTTCCTTTCTTTTGATTATTGTTGATAGAGCATACTAGAGGTAATTTAAAAAAAAATAATGATTACTATTAAAAATGTCTTACATTTGGATCAAAATCAAACTCCTCAAATATATTACACATTAAGGAGCGTATGGAGTCATTGTTTGGCGATGGCTAAGTATAAATGGACTACTACTTTTCTGTGAGTTACTGCTAGAAAGAGAGGTCATAATCACACGGTTCATGTTCTTGTTTCATATTTATTTTGTTAATTACACAGTCTCATGTCTTTTAGTGGCTGTGGGTTGGTATCAAGCAAGGTTATCAAACCTAAGCCGGTCACTAAACCGATCGAAATAATAGGCCAAGGATAAGTGGGTTAGACCGTAATCAACTCGAGAGCCAAACCAGTGAAGAATAAAAAATGAAAATATACAAAAATAAATTTGAAATCTCAACATATCATCCAAATAGTATTACTTTGCAAACATTTTTAAATATTTAAAACATACTCTCATTCATTCATTTTTTGAATAATCTGCAGCCTCAAAGTCAATTGCTTGAAATATTGGCCCAAGCCCGTTAATATCCTTACCTCAACCCTAGGTATCATCTCATTTTACCTTCCCTACTTCTTCATCAGCCGACACACACCACTACAAAAGTCTTTTGACATGAATTTTTTTAATATTTATCGATAGTAAGTTTTCCCTGCTTCCTCTGACGCTTTCTTCTCCAGTTTGATGAAGATGGAGTGCAACCTACTATCACAGTGAGACCATCGTCTACCAACATCATCATATCACTTGGAGTGATCTTCATAGATCCAGGCAACACACTCTTTCTTTTGTAGTTATTACTCCTCTCCTCGCTCTCTTGTTTATCTCTCTTTTCTCTTTTTTGAACTGGAAAACTTATTTGCTTGAATTTGATTTGATGGAAAAAAGTAACTCGGTTGGTTCGCTCAACTCGGCGAGTCAACCGAGTCACTACTAGGTTTCACTGAGTTGTTCGAGTCTTTGTCGGGTTATGACCACCTCGAGTTAGGGGCTTGACTGGACCAGACTGTGACCCGGTCGGCGAGTTCTAGATTGACCCGCCCAGTTCGGTTCGGGTTTAATAACCTTAGTATCAAGTTTCAAATCATTATTTAATTTATCTCTATTTAAGTTTCAACAGATGCGTGTTTCGAGTAATAAGTAATGCACACATATAAAAACTGTATATATTTGAAGAGCTCACCTCTTTCGAGTGTGTGTGCGTGTAGCGCCCTTGGGTCCGCCTTTCAAGAAAATAAGAACCAAGGGAATAGTGGAAGCTAACCCCCGGGTATCGTTCGCTTGAAGAGCCTAATGCAAAAGATGACCTAGTAGCTAAGATGCAAACTAACAAAAGCGGGTAAAAATATTGTATTTGGTTTTTGAATAAAATAGATGCAAAAGGTGTTATATGTTCAAAAGTAAAATAAAAATAAGATAAAAGTGAGATTTGGAGGGGAATGAAGATGGAATCATTCTTGATGAATGAAAACCTTGTGATTCATTGCTTCAAAAGATTTTCAGGAAGTTAATTATTGATTTTCAAAGGAACCCTAGAGGAACCCCTCTAGGCTAGGCTTAGATTAACTTAATCAATGCTGAAACCCCGCACATTACTTAATTTAACCTAAGTTGATTAAGCTCAAAATCAAAGTGAATTTGCTAATCGCAAGGGGCTCCAATCCAACAACCGGAACCCCGAATTGCCACTTAATTAATCCTAGGGTTTAATTAATTACTGGAACCCCACATAACAAATTAAGATTCTAGGATTGAAGTCCAATGCCACTCATGTAACTTGACAAATTCAAGAACCAATTAATTATGCAAGACTTATGATCCACAATTTGGGCCACCCCACAATTGCACTTAATTTCTCAATTAACCCTAGCTCATTGATGGCCACCCAAACAAAGATTAAGGTTGAAAAGAGTAATTACCCAATGTCTAAACACCATTAATTATTTCCTATGCCATTCCATTCATGCAAAACCACTTAACATTTTTAATCCACTAACCAAGCCACCTTGCATTAGCACATAATTTTCACAAAGAGAATAACAAAATCATGAACCCATAAATTTCATCAAACTCAAAGTTAATATAGCATAATGTCACGCATTCAACAAGAAGGAAACAACATAAAATAGTTTCTAACCCTTATACAACACATAGAAATGAAGAGCACAACCAAATGTCATAAATATAAGCCTAGAACCCTAGAAAAGCATAAATACAACAAGAGGAAGAAGGATTAGAACTAGAACTCCCATATTCAAGCTTCAAGCTCATCCCTTGGCTCCCACCACCAAGAATGGTGGAGCCTAGCTGCTGTCCTCCAAGAAGAAAACACCAACAAGGAAGAAGGAAGTGGCTGCCATGAAGTTGGAGGAAGGAAAATGGAAGTTGGAGGGGATGGAGATGAGAGGGAATGAGAGAAAATGGGAGGCTAGGGTTTATGGGACTCTAAATCTGCCATAATGGGGTGTATCCTTCGAGTTTTAAGTCCCTAAGTCGGGTCAAGTGAGTGGGTATTCAAGTTGGACCCAAATCAGGCCCGAAAACGCGAGCTGATAAATGCAGAAATCGCGCAGCTCACCGCGGCGAGGTGGGGGCGAGGTCCAGTCTTTTCTGCCAAAGTTGAAGGTTTCTCGCCGTCTGCTCGCCGTGGCGGGGCCACGGCGAGATCCAGTTTTCTCTGCTCCTTTGTTTAGCCTTCTTCTTCGTCTCGGGTCCGATCTTTTGGTCCTAGGTGACCCTACAAGTGGAAACAAGACTGAAAACAAGACTGAACCAAGATCAAACAGCCCTATAAATTAATCAATGCAATTAATTTACAATTATGACTAATTAATCCTAATCTTATACTCATTTCACTTGAGAGTTTAAGATATTCAATTAAGTATTATTGGACCAAACTTGCATCTCAATCATGTTAATTTCCTCAAATTAGGCATATAAAAACCATACAAATCAGATATTTGTCAATATTTATATAATGTATATATACTCCCTCTGTTTCTAAATATATAACATATTTGAGGAGGTGAGTTTGCTTTTAAATATAAGACCACATTCTAATTTTTCTATATTATCCTTATTGATACTCCTTAATAATAAACAAGCAAGGGAGGGAGTGTGGAAATAAATGTGGGTGGTTAGGGTATTTTGTTAATGTCGATAATGTGATTTTCACTAATTTAACTAATATCCTTAAGCTAATCAAATTAGATAAATAGGTCTAATATTTAGGAGGAGGAGTAATATCGCTAGCTAACATGCATTCAGATTCATACCAACCTTATTAGGCCACCCGCCACTGTCTAATGTTTATTCACATAATGCAATCTTAAATATCTCAGAATATTCATTCCCATTCAAAAAATGGATGCAAAATAATATGAATATTGTAAGCCCTAATTTTCGGCTCCCTCCCCCATGAAGAGTCGTGTCTACAAGATCCAAGCACAGAGGCAGGCTCATTCGAGAAAGTCCATTCCAGGGGGCATGCGTTCTCTTGAGGCCCAAAAGCCACTGGAATCATATTGGGCCAATGAATGCCAAATCACAAGACACCTGTTCTACTGAGATTCATGCCCAAGATTGCATAACAGAGACATTTGCCTTTCCATCAAGTGTCAACAATCTGATGGAGTAAGCAGGGAACAACAAGGATCTCGAAACAGGGCCAAAAATTTCGGAAGAATGGGTCTCAGAAGGGAGTAACGGGGAAGATCATGGCTAAAGAAGAGAAGTTCTAGTTACCACAATTTGGGGAACGGCTTTTCAAAAATTGTCTCAATAAAACAAGGCAAGGGAGATCAGAAAAATACTTTAAATTTCACTTTGTCCGTTTTTTGACCACCACAAATATCTATAAAGAAACCCTTTCATTTGTGCTTAAAACAGTTAAATATTTAAGCCAAAAAAAATCAATCAATTAATTATTACAATATCGTTTCCCCCTCTTTCTAAACCATTTTGCTTTTAGCATAATCCTAATTTTATCATTGTCACAGTTGATCCTCACGTGATTTGGATAATGGTCATTCACGATAAGGGATTGAGTGGGGGACATTTTATATGTATAAATTAGATATCTAAATAGTTATACTAAAAAAACAGTCAAATGAGTTATTTATAACAAATTTATACATGTTGATCTCCTAATAAAAATACTCCCTTGAATAACTATCCCCATGGATAAGAATACCCTTTAAATTATGTAATCACTAGCTGTAGCAGGTACGTAGCTTGTGAAAAAAAATCAGAAATTATTTGGGGGGACAAAATGAATTGACATATATTACATTTAGGATCAAAAGAAATCTTTTAACTAACCCATATATAATTTAGAACTTGTTTGATTATTATTTAAAATGAAATCTGTTCCATCTTTTTAAAAGAAATATTACTTATATCACATGATTGGCTTAATAACAACCCAATTTAAAGGAAGTGGAATGCCCTAATCAAGGTTAATAGTGCTCTTCTTATTCAACTGCTTTTGTCCACAAGTCCTTTTCCATTTCTCTAGGGCTTGGAAAGAAAGAAAGAAATAATGCCCTAAATTAAAACATCAAAATGGTATTCTTAATCATCTTTCACCCATGATAAAATCTCCCAAGTGGATAGAAGGACCTTTTTGCGTGTATAACAAATGCATCTCCCTTTTTTGTTTAATGTGTGATTAGATCTTCAACTAAACCTAAATCATTCCCCAAAGCCAGAAAAGCGGTAAGGTTGCAGCAGAAAAGAAATAAAAGGGCAGGAGACATCTCATGATTAAACCCATTTTAATTGTTTAGCATAAAGGACAAGCTGAGCCTAACTTAAATGAAGGAACTAACTAGCAAAATGTCACTTTTTGTAGTTGATATAGCCCTCCATTCCACTAACAAATTGGCGACTTATATTTGATTGTTTAAACAATTTAACCACAATTTATTCATGCTAGGGGGATTAAAAAGAAGCTGGACAGTAAAGTGTTACATCTGAATCTTAAATTGCCTATATACTCAAAGTGGTGTTTCGGTCCCCTCATCCACATGATCAACATTAATAAGGGAATGAAGTTAATAAAAGCCACCACTTAAAGTCATTAAATCTTTCATGTTCCTTCAACTATTTTATACCATGTGGCACACAGCCTCAGCTTTTTCATTAATTCTTCATGGAATTAATAAAGGTCACTGTGCGAGGGTCAATAGTAGTGTTATCATGGCATATTTGTCAAAGGCACAAATTCAGATGATGTGTCTAAATTTAACCTTCCAGCTCAGCTTCTTCTTGGCTCTTCTGAGGACGTTATTCAATTTAACCTTCCAGCGCAGCTTCTTCTTGGTTTCAATATTTATACCAATCTTGTCAAAGATAGTACTGTTTACACCATTCAAATATATGGAATGTTTATTACACCATGAAGTACTAGCTACTACCTTGTGTGTAAAAATCAGCAGATAGAAGTGGCGGGACATTATCAAGATATGAAAAAAAAAAAGATGGCATTTAAAAACCAACTCAATTCGGTTGGTCAGACCAATGAACCGACGTTTGTTTAAGTTTGTTTTTTTTTTTGGTAGTTATTATGAGTGATCTATACATGAATATTCTATATATACTAGCGGATTCATGCTTTTTTTAATCCAAACACTATCTTAATTATGACCGGTCTAATTCAAGTTAACCCTAGTTTGAACCATTAACTCAACAAATGTCAATGGAACAACCAATATTTTGAACATCACTGTAAGGTGTTCTAATTGATAGTCAACACTTACAATTACAGAAACCAATAGTAGTTTCCCCACAATGATGCTGCACAAGACCTTTCTAGAAGGAGAAGCAAAAAAACTAGTTTAGAAATGGAAGGATACAGAGAATTTCATAATCAGAAGGCAAACTTGGTGGCCCCAGATCTTCCTATATATTCATTCTCATAGAATTAGTGGATGCTTAGTCTTTCTGGGCATGCAGTAGATCAGAAAATATCCACATCAGAGTTCCATTTAATTATATTATATTATATTAATATACACGTTTTCTTGCAGATATGAAGGTTTAATTTAATTAATTAGGTGTTTATTATGATCCTCTGGGGAAACAGTTAGCAGCAGGAATTGTTGGCTCAGAAATCTATCGGATATATATGTGATTGGAAAGATGACTATGACGTTTGTGAGGTGTGTTAAATTAAAACCAAGGCATAAAACACAAGTAGATAGTGCAAGAAAAAATGACCTAACCAATGGAAAAAGATATATATAGCTAGTGATGGATACTTCTACTGCAACCTATACTTGTGGCTAGGTTTCTGTCTTCCACTAACAGCGAAATCATTGTCACATTTCTTGCTATTCGTTTTTTCATGGCTCATATTACACATATTACGTGCTCAACTGTTACATCCTTAAAGGCACACACCTACTACTCTCAAACTTCAATTCTTTCATTTAGTGGCATGTGACATATGGCACAATGCATTAGACAAGTCGTCTGCTAAGAGACAAAAAATATTTCATATGGTGGATTATATATGGATTATTCTATTTATATAAATTAGACAGACCAAGTCAAATATATACATCAATAGTATATATCTTCATAAAAATGTGTAGTGTAAAAAGAAAATGTAAAGTGTGACTATACAGCTACAGCTTCTGGTCTTCACTCACGAGCTTAGCTATAATTGAAGCCAACTATAAAGCAAAAGCACATTCCTATGCTTCTTTAATTTTGTTATTGTGTTTTTTTTTTAATTTTAATTTGTTTGATTTCCCTGTCAAATTGCCCTCAAAGATTTGTTGTTCTTTTTTCATGAGAGCTGTGATTGGTTTCTGGGGCATATTTAAGGATAAGAAGAGACATGTCAAACATTGCAAGCCACACAATATTAACAAAAAATAATAATTAAAAATATTGAAGCTTGAACGAACCATTTATAAGAGTTGGATTGATTTTTGTGTGGGATGACCTAATTGAAAAGAAAGCTCATCATGCACAAGCCAAAATTAAATCTCTTTAGTCTTTACCACAATAGTGGCTCATAAGGTAAGGATCTTTCCGTCACCATCCAATCATTGTTGATCATACTTTTCTTTACCAAAAAAAATAAAAAATAAAAAACATGCTCTCCATCTTCCTCTTTTCTGTCAAATCTGTGTGATAAAATTTGTTCATCTATGAGATTATTATAAGCATTGGCATTCCCACTAATAATGATAAATATATGATATTCTTCCCTCTAACTCAAATGATCATAAACAGCAAGGAAATAATAACGTTAACGCTTAAAAATCATTGACCTCAAATCAACATATTGGTGGTTCAAAAACCAGCTAAACCATCAGTGATAAGTGAATTTAAAGATTAAGTGAGTAACAGTAAAACCTTTGACTTTTTTGTGTTGGTTAAATACTAAATACCCCCAGAGAAAGACCAAACAGAAAACCCCACAAAAATGTAACCAATGAAAGAGGACAAGTGTGGCTAATGAGCACAGACTAAAAAACAGGTCAGTGTCTCCCTTAGCTTGTTGTATGATGAGACATCATAATATTGTGTATAAATTGAAAATCCTGATGATTTAAATTTGGTCATGACGTTGATGTTTGTGAACAATATGGGTGGGATCTGACTATTGAAATGGACCTTAGAGTTAATTTATAGAGATGAAACAACATCTTGAAACATGGCGGCATACAATAAGACAGATTTTTTTATATTGAAAAATGAAGCAGATTCTTTATATTTTTTATTGTTATTGTTATTATTGAAGAAAGTTGAGTGCGCTCGTGCGTAAGAAAATCCACAATCTGCTTTTATGTATGGTGTTCACTGTTGATAAGTCAGTGCATAGACGCAATACGAGCAATTCCATTTCACAGCCAAAAACCAGTGAAGGCAATATATCAACTTCTCACATAAAAATCATGTAATTTCGTGGGGGCCATAAAATTCTTTTGCTTTTTTTTTTTTTTATTTGAGGTCCTACCTACTGAGTTGATATTAACCCTTCATATTGACATTTTTCTCTGTGAAAAGCAGATGTTGAAAAATGTATTAGCTAGCAGCGCAGGCCAGTGTTTTTAAGTCTTAATTGACTTTGTTATTTATATTAATTAGGCTTTGTCTCTATCTTTTTTTTATATGCAATTTTCTGTGGGCCCCTCGGGTTGTGCCCATGGGGACATTGTTTTTGTCATCTTTGTGAGAGTGTGTGTTTGTGTGTGTCATTTTCTTTGTTTGAGAGAAAAGCGGAAATGGATCGGAGCGTGTTAGGTCATGCTTAACAGTTGTACACCTTGTAATGAGCTTCTTTTAATTAACTTTGAAAAATTTGACATTTTATGCAGAAATGGATTCTGATTAGGACATAGAAGACTACCATGGAAAGAAATAAATCTAATCTGACATTAGCATCTGGAAACAAATTAACCAACATATCACATATCCTTACATTGAAATGTTAAAATTATCGTTGGTCTTTACAGGTTAGTCATATTTTGAATTAAATCCCTATAATTTCTAATAATTAGTTTTGATCTCTATAGTAATATAATTTTATAAGAATTTGGTCTAAATTTAAATACAGGGACTAGTCATCAAATTGTAATAAGATCTTTATAAAATTATAGAGATTAAAACCAAAGATTGGATACTTCAGATAATATAATATAACCGATATTCGATCAAATTGTAAGTTCTTTTATGGTTCAAACTAGATAGACTACACTACAAATATATAAGCTACATTAAATGAAATTCATTGAATGAAAATAATTCTTGCAAAAGGAGGAATATAATTAACCAACAGTAACCGAATTTATCATATATTGCTTTCCAGTATCTCAGCTTATATTCACACACACACACACAGCGGCTGATGCTGATGATATGCTGCTTGTTGGGATATATTCCTGTAAATATGGATAGCGTACACTCTTTTTCGGAGGAAGTAACTTCTGGAAAACACGTTTAGCTCATATTTGGAGTTTTTGTCAATTTTCGTATAATTCTTGTTCTTGACAATGCCGAAAGCAAAAGATTTTTTATTTTTACTTTTATATGAAGCCAACTTCATTAAGATAAAAAGATATTACAAGTACAAATAAAGCCTTCTATTATATATAATAGAAGGCCCAAGGTATAAATAAAACATAAACAAAATAAGAAAAAAAAACTTGGGGAAAAAAACCATAACATAATACCATATATAACCTGAAACCATCATTACATTGGACCCAAAAGAGACAGATATGCGACCAACACGTAGTCTTAGTATTGATTCAATGCACAAGTCTCATGGAATTATAGCCTAATGATCCTCCATGATTGAAATTGTTAGGAAGGTTCAAGATCTCAGATTTTATCCGAAATTGATGATATCTAAAATCAACCTTAGCTTAATGCTTGCATAAGAACACGCCTCTATGAAGCTCCTGAAAAAAGAACTTCATGATGCAAGTAGCCCGGAAAGCAAAATATACCAGCGTACTCATGTGGAAACAAGACATGAATATATACGTGTGAGTGTGCGTGTGTGATGACAGTGAGAGGGGGAATCTGGTAAAGAATTTAACATCCATCACAGAAACACACAAGATATACCTGATGATATATAGTATATATTCGTATATATTCTCTGCTATATATATAGTATTTCTTGAATTTGCCAAAAAATTCATTACTATGTCAGCAAATTCTTTACTATGTAGGGTAAATATGTAAATAATTTGATTATATGCCCTCACTACTAGGGAGTCAAAAGACTGTGATACACTGATACCAAGCTTGGTTCTTTGGGTGTTCTTTACAAATGGGAAGTGAATGAGAGACGAGATGGACAATATTGAAAAAGTTTACCAACTTTTTGGACCTCCAAATATGAAAAACAAGATTTACAGTTCGGTCATAAAGGCTTAAAGTAGATTCTTTTTTCTTTTTCAGTGTCACTGTTTATATATATGTGTGTGTATCTATATCTCTGCGCACCATCATGATGCATGCTCTTAAGCTTTGAAGGCACGCATTATTAAACATTCAATTTTATTTTCTCACTGTTAATTACTTGAAGATGATGAAATGAACTGAAGGGCAGAAATCGTGATTATGAATTATTTTGGCGCAAATCAAAACATTAATAATGTAATAATGTGTAACTTTGCTATAATATATACTATAGTTAATTATGCTCATAATTTTACTATATTGAACATGTATTTTCGTGAGATTCGTTTGAAACTAATCAACAGTGGAGTTGACTTCAATATTCTATTTCTGTATGTCATTGATAGGAACGTGCAAAAAAAAAAAACATTATTTAATTTATTTATGCTATGGCAATCTGCCTGCGGATGTATCAATTAAACCAAATCTGGTAAAAGCAGCCAATTAAAATATAGCTCATCAGTCATCATAATTCAAAACACTTAGAAGATATATGTTCAATAACGAGGATACGGTTTTTGGTTGAATTTATGCCTAAACTCAAATAATTTAAGGAAGACAGTTATTAAAGTAAAGAAAGCTTCTTTTATTTAATCTCCCATTTTCTCAGCTTTCCCTCTAATGCACTCACATATGTATATATCAAAATGGAACTCTTCTCGTCATAATTATAAAAGTCAGTTAACTTTTTTTTTTTAAAAATTAAGGATTCAAAACACACCACTTTAGTAATTTGTTTATATTTTTTTTCTCAAAACTAATTTATTTTATTTATAAATTATCGTATAATATAATTACATATATCTCAAGAAAAAAAATCGAATTACATTTATCATATATTAAAATTAAATTATCTATTTTGCTTTTCTTTACAAAAATAATCATCTGGCTATTATAAGTAGGACTAGAAGGAGTAATAAATTGCATTATTTATGAATCATGAAAAGAGTAACTCATCCTTCAAATTCTGTACAATATCAAGAACCACACTTAATAAGAAAGGGTAAGAAGCCAACCTCAAGTTTAACACTTAATGATATACTAGTAGAGAAATTACAACTAAATTGTACGTAATTAATTAATATATCAATTTCTGGTGGAAGCAGATAATAAATGTTAAGATATATATATATATATATATATATATATTAAATCATTGATTACATAATTGACAAGTTGCCTAACTTCCAGGGAACGGCAAGATATATACATCCCCTAACCTTATCTCACTGATCTTTAAGGACAAAGGCTGGTGGTATATGCACATATTCATGGAATTTTGTTAGAGAATGTTTCAGCAACTTGAGATGATGAAAAAGTCCATAACGATGTCGCGGTCATTAGATCAATATTAATTAGATTTTTTTATTTAAAAGAGAGATAATGTAATCTAATTAATATAGTATATAGATGCATGCATGGTTTGCCACTAACGGAAGAGATACCTAAGAATTATACAAACCTTAGTGTTTGTTGTCGATGATGAATAAAACAAGCATACATTTAATGGAATAATGGAACCATATCCTTTGTTATAATTGATGAGTGTAAAGCTATTAGCTACGTGAGCCATCAAAGAAGCTAGGCGCGACTGTTTTATTCCCTGGAATAACATTGATTTTCTCACACATTTTCCTTTGGGATTATTCCCACGAGCATAATTTGCTAGCATATTTGGAACAATAAGGACAATTAATATGGTAATTACCTGCTTTCAAACTTTACACCATAAAATTTGTGATAACCATGAAGGAAGAAACTTTAACTCTTGTGTGGCGAGAAATAAAAGGAGCTGTATATTTATATATATATATATATTATTGCCAAACGAGTGCAAATTACAATAGCATGTGAGTGAGCATTCTTCTCTCGTTGTCTTGATATTATTCCTTTCTTGAAGGAAAACTTCCAGAATTTAGTGGATGAAATTGCTTCTGCTAGCTCTCTTGTACTTCCCTGTCTTTGTGACTTTAGTTTTAATTCGTACGGTATTGTTATTAGATCAGCTTCCATGCTAGCTAGTAACTCATGGCCATTATACTCAACAAATTAAACCAAAACAACAACAACTCCCTCCATTCCTAAATATAAGAACTAATTATATAATGTAATTAGATTAAGGAAGTTAGTTTATTAGTTAATTAAAATCATATGATATATTACTAAATCACCATAACCATATACCTTTATTCCTATCCCATCTCTCTTGTTTGTTTATTATCATTTAGGAGTATCAATAGGGATAATTTAGGAAAAAATTGATAAAAATTAGAAAGAGGTCTTATATTTAGGAACAAATTCACATTCCTAAATAGCTCCTAAAAGAATGGAGGGAGTAATATATATCTATATTGCCGTGTTTGGTTTCATGTTATAAACATGGTTTTAGTGGAAGCAAGAAACCAAACACACGCACTAATCAAATTGGGAACCAAAACGCGAGCATGTTCACTTGGGAGTGAACTAAAGAGGGGAGGGTAATTTGAAGAATGTGTCAGAATTAAGAAGAGTGAAGATGGAGCCAATGAAAGAGAGAAGGCATACACTAGTAGCTAGTATAAGCACCACAAAATGAGCGATCTCTTATAGATTATTTAATGCATTAATTATTATAGTTGCGTGATTTTAGAAAAAGAGAAAAATAAAGAGAAAAGGAAAATGGTATGTGGGGATGAGGGAAAAAAAAAAAACAAAGATTTGGCATGTATTTGGGTCCAAGAAAATTGCATTTGAACAGAATTTAGGATGATGCTGCCACCTGTATGTCCCCACCTTTTAGATGTGAAATCTCAACCGTTCATGCCTCACTCTCTTCCTCTATTTATTCACTCCCCATTTCCCTCTTCTCCTTAACCAAATATCACTTCCTTTTCTCTCTCTCTGGCCTTCATTTCCCAATCAACACTTTTCCTCTGTGCTTCTCATTTCTCACACACCTCTCTCATACATCCTCAATGGCTTGCTTGGAGCTCTGTAAAGAGGTCAGGAACGAATATTATTCCCTTGTATATATATATTTCTGGTCACAAACTTATATTAATTAGAATCATTTTATTCCTTCCTTCCTTAATGTGATATTATTGAATGGATCGGACAGAGCAAGTACAAGGAAGAACCAGAAGGGTTAACTCTCGATGGAAGTGTTGATTGGCATGGCCGCCCGGCGATCAGGGACACCTCCGGTGGATGGTTCGCCGGAATTATCATTCTCTGTAAGCTCCTCCTCCTCATCATCATCATTATCACGCACATACACACACAATAATATTGCATGCTGACCACATATTTAAATCTCTAATCAAATTCTTAATCATGCACGTTTAATCTGCTATAGTATTGCGTCTCTGATGGAGATCCCCGGAATGAGGGTTAGAAGTTAATTAAAAGTATTATAAGTTAAAGCGCGGTTCCCAATGAATAATGGTGGGTGTTGAAAGGTGGAGATTGCATGCACATGGGACGCGTTTAGTTTATGGTAGTAGCTAGAAGCTTCACGAATCTTTCTTTCACAACATATCAATATTTGATCCATTCATTCACCAATACATACAGACAAACATACATATAGATAACTTATCACTCCTATCACAGATAGAGAGAGAGAGAGAGATAAAAAGTTACAAGTAGTATAAAAATGAATTCAATGATAACGAGGACGTAAACGGCACCGTTGGTGAGGAAAAAGTAGTGTCAAAGTTATGCGTACAAGAAATATAGAAATTGAGATGGTATTCATCATCACTACATTATGTTATACTCCCTCTGGTCCTTATTATAAGGCACCAACTAATAAAATTTTTGGTCCTTATTATAAGGCACCAACCGCCACATTAATTACATTTTTCCTACTTTACCCTTGTCATTAATGAATGTTCATAGTTTAAAATGTTAAGTTGTATCATTTAATGAAGGGTGAAGTTGGAAAATATGGTCAATTAAGCCTAGATTTAAGGACCCAACTACCATTCCTTGGTTTGTGAGAATTGGTAGTTGGTGCCTTATAATAAGGACCAGAGGGAGTATTAATTTCCGAATATATATATACACACATATAAGCATTTGCATGTTTTGAGCGGGGGTGTGTGTGACTGCCAGCTGCTTCAAAGAAAATGACAGTTTAAAATGTAATGAAGGTTTTGGAAGGAATTCGCTACAGAACAACTTACCAATTAGGATAGCCCTCACGACTACTTCCGGCGACTGTGGCCGCTGTAGGGCCCACTAACTCATTAACACAAGCCTTACACGTAATCTTTACACGCAAGCTTGCATGGCCTTCCTCCATGCCACGTGTCCCCACTACATCTATACATATTCATATATTAAATTCGCTCGCCATATTTTGAGTAGTAATAACTTATAAGTGATAATAGTGTCTGAGCTTTACCACAAAAATTCAATTATTGTCAAGCTTTTTTGTTTCGATGGGACACTGGCGCCGTCAACACATATAGACCCGTTTGCATGAACCTACGTATTGAATCTCTCATTTAGAAGGTGTGTGGATCAGGTTAAGGAGAAGGGAAAATGCCAAAAAATTCCCTTCTAATTTGCAAAATCTCAGTAACAACTGCCCTATAGCCATTAACAACTTCACTATAAAGCATTAACAACTGGTAACAACTCAAAATTCCTTATTTGAGATTTTGCAAATTGGAAGGGATTTTTTTGACATTTTTCCTAAGGAAAAACGTTTTTACGGTTTTTAATTTGAAATTTGTCATTTGCTAATCCAAACATATCTTGCCCACCCTACGCTTCGAGATTGATTATTATTCGTTTTCCCGTTATTTCTGTTATATAATTCCATTATTTCTATTTAGCAGGTAGAAAATAAGCCTCTTGATTATTTAAAAAATAGGCCTTTAATTTGGCGTGTATATATATATATATACGTCCTTTTCCGTTTAACAACTTTAATAGAATTTCGACCGGGAAGAAAGATGATATATAAAAGCAACGTACGCGAGCTAGCTGCGATGAAAGGAATATAATTAGAAGAGGGGTTAATGAGTAATGACATGAAAATCACTTTAAAAAAAGAATTAATATGCAGTAGAGTGACCTATATACCTTTTTTCACAAATGAGATTCCATTAACCATCTTTAAGGATCATGTGAATGATCCATAACACACTTCCTTATATAAAATCAATATATTTGCTGTTTTTAATGCTCTTTTTTTCTCACAAAGTTTTGCTTATTGAGCCTAATTCATCTCAAACATTTTGGTCGATATATTTATCACACTTTTGTGGTGTTAAAATAGTAATGGAAGTGATCTAATGGCCAGCCGATCGATGCAGTGGCGGGTCGTCGTTTCCTTTAATTGGATGCAAAACATTAATTAACCACATATAACTACTGTCAATCACGAATTGATTAACATTTGGAAAGTGGATGGCTGTGTCAATCACAGCCTTCCATATATTGTTAATATTTGAACTCGAATATACTACTTCTCATCGTGCAGATGCATATAATATAAGTCACAATTCAAATCATAGAGCTGGAGACCAGAGACACAGCATAGATCCTCATTAAGAAATACTCTAAATAATCAATCATGCATCACGTGATGATGGAACTAGTTTCCGTGCTTGTCGGAAAGATGAGTAGTAGAGGGTGCTCCTCTACTTCGGATCGTCCAGATTTGAATCTCAACGATCCAGATTTAATAATTTTAAATTTGTGATTTTTAAATGAATAATATGTTTTTTTGACAAAATGATAGTTAAGAGATTATCTATATTTTAGATTTTGTAATCATAAAAATAATTGTTATATTAAAATCACAAACTTAAAAAAATTAAATCTGAACCATAATCTAAATTGGATCTGTACGGTTGATAATAGATGAACGCCCTCTACTCATCTTTCTGACGAGCACCGAAACTGATTCTGTGACGATGATCTCAACCTAACTAGTGGACATATTAAAGTGTTTCTCCTTTAGCTTACATCTTGCGTATATATGTGGATCACTAGAAAGTTTTGATATGATCAACATGTAATAATTTTAGTTAAATAGACTCTAACACCTAATTAAACTCAGGGTATTGGTTTTGAATCCAAATGAAAATAGAAGATGTTTGAGTAAAATTATTTCTAATCAGTGCGTTTTATTATATTCAATTATGACCAAATTAATTAAATAAGAAACCAATATTCCCCATATATAAAAAAGATGAGTAGTGAGAATTAAAAATATTTAGATAATTTTAATGTCATTTGCATTGTTTAGATTTAATTTACTAAAAGTAATGATTATTTTTTAAAAAATATTTATGGATACATAATCTAAAATAAAGATAATACCTTAATTATCATTGTTTCAAAAAATGATTTTTCATTCAAAAGATTATTATTATTTTTTAAAGTAAAATCTAAATCATCCATATAACATTCATATAGTCAAGATATGTTTAGCTCTAACTCCTTTTTTTTTTATGGATAGAGAAACCAGTTTTATGATTTCAAAAACATATCATATCACCAAAGTGTGTTAATCAATTCGGACATTCCGGCGGGCCTTCAAACTGAGTTGATCTAATTAATAACTAACAAGATATTAATTAATGTGATTATAATAATTAATCAATATTGAACTAATCCATGAGCACATGTTTGTTAACCAGTGAACCAGGGACTGGCAACGCTAGCATTCTTCGGGATAGGAGTGAACTTGGTGCTGTTCCTGACTCGCGTGTTAGGCCAAAACAATGCTGACGCAGCCAACAACGTCAGCAAATGGACTGGCACTGTCTACATCTTCTCCCTCGTGGGTGCTTTTCTCAGTGATTCCTATTGGGGAAGATACAAAACTTGTGCCATCTTCCAAATCATCTTCGTCATCGTAAGTATTTCGTCTAATCGACTCATAATATATTCTTCTTTATCTCTTCACTGATATGAAAATTAACAAATATATATTTGTGTATGAACACAGGGTCTGGTATCACTGTCTATGTCATCGTACGTGTTCTTGATCAGACCAAAAGGGTGTGGGAATGAACAACTTGAATGTGGGAAGCATTCAAAGTTAGAGATGGGAATGTTTTATCTCTCCATCTATCTTATTGCCTTAGGGAATGGAGGCTATCAACCAAACATTGCTACTTTTGGTGCTGATCAGTTTGATGCAGAGCATTCCAAGGAATGCTATTCAAAGGTGGCTTTTTTCAGCTACTTCTATCTTGCCCTCAATCTGGGTTCACTTTTCTCAAACACCATTTTAGTATACTTTGAGGATGAAGGAATGTGGGCCCTAGGATTCTGGGTTTCCGCTGGCTCTGCTTTCACTGCCCTTGTTTTGTTCCTCCTTGGGACACCTAGATACAGGCATTTCAAAGCTAGTGGAAACCCTCTTTCCAGATTCTGTCAGGTCCTTGTTGCTGCATCCACTAAATGTAAGACTCAAATGCCTCCCAATGAAGATGAACTGTACTATGGGGAAGCTAAGGAATCTTCCACTACTAGCAGCAGAAAGATTCTCTATACCGATGGTTTTAAGTAAGTTCTTCATCTATTCATCCAAGTCTTAGAATATAAAGTCCCAATGATTAATGAAAGGTATATAAATATGAGGCAAGTCTTATTAAGTTTTTTTAAACAAAGACAATCCCAATACTCCCTCCAATCCTTAAGACATGTGTAAAGAGTAGACTTTGATACTAAATTTAGCACATATTTCTAATTTTTGTCATTTTTTCCAAATTACACATGTTGATACTCCCTCAACAATAAGAGAGGAAGAGAATCAATGAAATATGACTAAGTTGTTTTAGAGAAACACATCATATTAACTAACTTAACTAACATTAAATTAGGTAAATGTAGGTACTAAATTTAGTGGTAGAGGAAGTATATAATTAATTCATCATATCCAACAACTGGACACCAATCATAGTGGCCGCTAGCTAAGTGGTTGAACTAAGTGAGTGTCTTAATTTGTTGATACAGGTTCTTGGATCGAGCAGCATTTATATCAGCACGAGATTTAGATGACAAAAATAGAGGGGCTTACAATCCATGGCGACTTTGCCCAATAAGTCAAGTTGAGGAAGTGAAGTGCATATTGAGGCTTCTTCCAATTTGGCTCTGCACCATAATATACTCGGTGGTTTTCACTCAGATGGCTTCCCTTTTTGTGGAGCAAGGTGCTGCCATGAAAACCACAATTTCCAACTTCCGAATCCCGCCGGCAAGCATGTCAAGCTTTGACATCCTAAGTGTGGCCATCTTCATATTCCTTTACCGTCGAGTTCTGGATCCATTTGTTGGAAAGCTTAAGAAGAAAAACTCAAAGGGACTCACAGAGCTTCAAAGAATGGGAATTGGACTTGTGATAGCAATAATGGCTATGGTTTCTGCAGGAATAGTGGAATGCTATAGGCTTAAGTATGCACAACAGGGTTGCACACACTGTGATGGGACAAGTTCTCTGAGCATATTATGGCAAATACCTCAATATGCTTTTATAGGAGCTTCAGAAGTGTTTATGTATGTGGGACAGTTAGAATTCTTCAATGCTCAGACACCAGATGGGTTGAAGAGTTTTGGGAGTGCACTGTGCATGACTTCCATATCTCTGGGGAATTATGTAAGTAGCTTACTGGTGAGTATGGTTATGAAGATTTCAACTGAAGATCACATGCCTGGGTGGATACCTGGCAATCTAAACAGAGGCCATTTGGATAGGTTTTACTTCCTCTTGGCTGCTTTGACTTCTGTAGATTTGGTGGTATACATTGCCAGTGCTAGGTGGTATAAGTGTATACAATTGGAAGGGAAATGTGAAGAGAATGATGAACATGGCAGCCTCGGGGTCTGACTTCAAAGGAGGAACAGGATAAATAATAAATAAGAGGAAGGATGGAGTCTGATCTAGTTACAATATATCTACGGTTATATATAGTAACTACAACTGGTTAAAGAAGTTCTCTCTCTGGTTTGGTAAAAGAAGCCCTTTTTCCTCGAGCCTCTTCAATACTAAATATATCTTACCATTCTTACTATGACCCCCCAACTGTAAACTGTAATTTTCAGTTTATCTTCTCGGTGCTGGTTTGTGTATTTGGGTTAAACCAAACTTATGAAGGGGCAATGACCGTTTTAGGGTATCTTTAAACCTCCATACTACCTCATCTGTTTGTCCCATTGCCAAAGGGGATAATAATATGTACAAGTGATTTCTGAGTCTCAATTGGTTCTTTTTTTGGCTTTTATTCTTTTAATTTTTTGCACAGCTTAGCGCGCTCGGGCAAAGTTCTAAAATCGACTCAAGTCACGAAAGATATGGAAATCAAATTCATCATAAGACGATATGGAGCATGTTAAACATAAATGTAATCCTATAGTTAGGTTGACTATGTAACAGGACTAAACACTAAAATTTGAAAAACAGTGGCAATTGCTGCCTTGAGTCAGTTTATCAGCACCACCCAAGGGAAAGAAAGGGGAAAATAACAGCAACAGACAAGCAACTGTATCACGAACTTGAAGAAGATATGGTTCCTTATCAGATCAAATCACAAAACTAGTAAGCCGTCATAGATTGTCGAACCAGCTACACGTGGAGCTATCAGAATGACTTATTTCAGCAAAGGGGGAAAAATAATATCAAGATGACTTTGGATAAACAAAAACTAGACAAAACTTCAAGTGGCCTACAGCTAAGCCCCTACTTTGGACTTTGTAAATGACAACAATATTCAACTTCAGTGTTCCCGAAATCGAAAGCTATAATTTAAGGTATCATGAGAGACAAAAAAAAAAAAAAAAAAAGAGAGAGAGAATGAAAAATTTATACAACTTCCAACTGTAAAATATCATCATGAGAGAAATCCCCTTCAGAGAGGGATTTCATCCTTGCACCTTACGAACTTGTATGTGGTGAATGGATTCCTTACGCCAGATTGGTTGTGCTCCACTTTGAACAAGAGTAACATGTTGTCCCTCCTCTACAAGTCCCTTACTCTAAAGCATGAAAAATATTTCAAATCCTCTAGAAATACAAGTCCCTTACTCTGAAGCATGAAAAATATTTCAAATCCACTAGAAATGACACTATTAATGGAAGAAAGACAAATAGAAATTACAGAGATATTATTACCAATAGTAGCTTGAGAGCTCTGGAGAAGGTTTCCTCTGCATCATTTGAAAATTGCATGTATATGGGCATGACACCATGATAAAGCGCAAGCCTCTGTTTAATCCTTTCTCTGCCAATCATAAAAGCATGTTTGATCACTACATGAAGATGCGGGATAGTAATGATTCGAGAAATTATGAAACAGTCCTGAAGCTTAAATCTGGAAAGCCAAACATCAGGGTGAACAGTAATTATATTTTACGGGAGGAAAGGAGACCGTGGTGTGTCTGTGTGCTCTAAACAAGTTGTCCTCCAGTAAATTAATGTTTTTGCATACTCACTTGATAAGTAGAATCCAAGTATTAAATACTACCTCCGGTCTTAATTATAAGAGCCAGTTGACTTTTTTGGGGAGAATAATGAAGCAAATTAGACCCCTAAATCTTAATATATGCGAAATGTAATTAGATTATATGATAGTTTATAAGTAAAATAACTTAGTTTTAAGGAAAAAAGACAAATATAAACAATTCATTGTCGTGTGTTTTACATCCTTAATTTTTCCAAAAAAAGTCAACTGGCTCTTATAATTAGGAGCGGAGGGAGTACCAAAGAGGACCAAATTAAATAGCATAACACTCTGTCCAGATGGATTTGTGATCCACAATAACTGGATGGCAAAGTTCCAAAAAAGAAGTGAAATTGAACAAGATCTATCAACCGTATCCAAAAGAACCGTCTGAGAGTAAATTTGAGACGTAATAATGATCTAAGACTTGAGCCAAGCATCTCATTGTTAAGTAACTATACAACATTAACTCCTTTTAAATGGACAATCCAGTACAGCATTATGATAATCCAATTAATACTTTCTCAAATAAGGGTCTAGGTCTTCTACGTCTATCCTTTTCTTTAAGCACATGATGAGGTACTAGTCAAGTTGGGAATCGTGAATAATGAGGTGTTTGACTGATCCCCTGATAGTGGATTTATTGATCAAGCCCCGAAAATCTACCATTTATTTTCATCATTAAAGAATTATTTTATTATTGCTCCCAAAAAAAGATAGCAAAACAAGGCCATGGTACATGCCCGGTGCCTAATTGAACCTATTTTTAAAATAAAATTAAAAAATAAAAAATCACATGCAGCTAATACTCACTCATTTGTGAATGCAAAGATTGTCGAATGAGGCCTATAATGGCTCAAGAGAACAGCCATGGATCCTGTTCTGGTAAAAACAATTACAGGATTATCAAGGGTGTTAGACATAATTGTTGCATGGAAAGCAAACATTTCCCCCATATGGCTCTGTCAAAACAAAAGAACAAAAATCGATTAGATTTCAAAGGAGCATAGATCAAAATATAGGAAACCACACTCTACAACTAAATATCAAGGTTACAAGGAAAGACTTCTTTCTAAATTTAGCACTTACCTCATGGGAAGTTAATTGGTTGGGAAGAGCGACACTACTTTGGATGCTTGACTCAGTCCTCAGTGCCACTGTATGCATTACTTTTACAGCTTTCAGTGGATATCTGATGAGTTGTAATAATTTCAAAATCATTGTCAAGAAAGTCCATCAAATGCAAAGTTCATGGAAATGGGAAAACACTATTTGTAACAAAACGATAAACACCCTTGTCCAATCTTTCAATGGTAAGTGGTTCTGTAGTAGAAACAAAATCCATTCATTGGAAAAAACGAAAATATTTACTTTCCTACAATGAAGAAACAAAACATAAGAATATAAAACCTAGCACAAGCCAATGCTGATATCAACAAAGAGAGAAGATAGATAATTCGTAACCACAATTTAGTTCCTCTGCTCGCAGTTTCAATCCCCTTGTTTCCAATTTTGTACAATTGAATCCTTTTGCTAACTTCCCCCATTCAACTGAGGACTGAATTTTTAATTGACTTAAGAGATTTACAAATCTTTATGAATGTTGTATATTAATCCTCACAAATACATTGATTCTCCGCCAAAAGTGTCTGAGAAGAGAAATAAGTTTTAAATAATTCAAGAAAATCACCAAGTTCTGTGAACATTAAATTTATGAATCTTATAGGCCTGTTCCTCTGACTTGAAAGCCATACATGACCATGCATTATATCTTACCAGGCCATACCATTATAACATGAGTAGATGAATCAGAAAAGCAAACTAACTTTCCATGTGCAGTTTCTCCTGAAAGCATGATTCCATCAGAACCTTCTCTTACTGCAATTGCAATGTCTGAAACTTCTGCTCTTGTTGGAGTAGGGTGATCTATCATGCTTTCCAGCATATTAGTGGCCACAATTACTGGCTTTTGCATGCTGTGACATCTTTTAATGATGTCCTCCTGTTTGAAGGAGTGAATGGGACAGAATACAGAATTGATCATACTATCACCTTCTATGCAGAGTAGATATAGAAAAAGTTATTGATTATTGATACAGAGAATAAAATCATATCTAAGATGAAACATATTATATGTCCATCATCCCATGTCCCCTGATCATGTTTAGGGAAAATGCTCCATGGGTTCTCCAATCACATTCCTTTTTCTTTTTCTTTTTTTTTGGATTTTCCTTCGATATTCCAGAGCAGACCATCTTTCAGGCACATCAACAGTTCCAAACTAATCCGACTCGCTAGTTGTGGGTACCTCGATGGGTGGGACAGCTAGTCAGGAGTTTTAACGTGTACCATGCCCAAGCAAAGATCAAACCATTGAACTTGTTTGCAACTATTTCATGGTTTTGAAATTAAAACTCTTCTTAGATTTCAGTCATTTATAGGCACTACATAAATCTATAAGGGCATAAAAAGTTTAAAAGGCTTTAGCTCCCTCTACAATAAAGGAAGGAATTCATAATAAACCAAACACTTATAGTCGAGAATTCATATTTCTTCCTAGATTATGATGTTATGTTTTATGGTTGAGAGTTTCTCTACAGTGTTAAGTGAAATTGTATCAACACAAATGACAAAATTTATCATTTGTATATCATCTCAAGAAAAAAGTATACTCATAAATTTTAATGAAATGGAACAGATATTATGTTAATATACGCATAATGTTCACCTGCAATAAAGGAACGTCTTCTATTGGAAGTTCTGCCCCAAGGTCTCCACGGGCAACCATGGCCTATAAAGCAAATAAAAGTTAAGTTTAGCAATCAAACTGGTTGTTACACCAAAGATAAAACATAGTGGTACTTTGCTCCATGACTCCATGGTATAGTATCCTTCTGACAGCTGTGTTCAGATAAGTATAAGCTAGTTTGGACCAATTCAGTATAAACTTCATTGTGAATCAGTTGTAAGTTTAAAACCAGTTTGAACATGTTTTTATTGCAACTTAATTACCAACAGGGACTAAAGATATGTCATAACCTCATCCAAAATTAATATGATGAGTAAGAAACTCACCCCGTCTGAAGCTGAAAGTATTGAGTGAAGATTTGGTATTGAATCAGCACTTTCAATTTTTACAATCACGTGTATATCAGCATTGCGACCTATAAAAACGCATAAGTTCATAAAGAATTCACTATAAAAACACTCTCGACACGAAAACACTCAACCACTAACATGCACACACAAAAAGAGAGACACAAACTTAGGATGGCAACAGACAACTGGCAACATACTTTCGAGATAGTTTTTCAACTCATGAACCACTCTAGCGTCCTTTACAAATGAGACAGCGTAGAAATCAACCTGATTGTCTACCCCAAACTTGATATCTTCCCAGTCTTTTTCTGCGAGGTAAGTACATGCATATGGCAAAGTGCATATAATTGTCAAATGCATTTGCTTATGAAACATATCCGCAAGTGAAGAACAGAAACCTTATTTAGTGGGATGTCCAATCATCGTAGAAAACCAAACTATACCAGTTATGGAAGGAAGTGTTGCACTCTTTCCACGGACATTTAAGTGACGCCTTGATTTCAATTCTCCACCGTCAATCACTTCACATTTAACCAAATCCTTTGTCTTCGACTTAACGGCAAGTGACATCATTCCACCTGAAACATAAAGAAATCAGAAGTTCAAAACATTCAACAGGTTACATTTGTAGAAATCAACAAATAGATACAAGGAAATGAAAAATATGAAAATGTTCTAATAAGCAGCTAACAAAAATTGAAGTAACCTAAATAGCAAGCATTGCGGCAACAGCTATGTGCAGATTGGACAATATTAATGTAACTAGTAGGCTCAAGGGAACCTTATCCTAATGATGACCATTTATACGGCAGCGCAACATAGATGTTGTCCAATGTGAGAACCACATAATTTATGATCCAGAAAGGGGGGAACTTGGTGACAATATAGTCAGATGCAAATATGTAGTTTTCCAGATGTTCAACTATAATGACAAATCAGCATGAATAATTTTCAGAATAAATGAACTCAAGTCCTCTTTGAACGAACCACCTAATGAGATAAGGCTAGTTGTTGTTATTGTTGTATAAAGGAACTAAAGTCAGAATTTTTCAATACATGCTGTTCCAGATTTAAAGACAAGAAACTCAATTACTAGAGTAGAGAGAAACACGATTTTCATCATGCAAAAGTCACGGTCTACTTCAAAGCATCCACAAGGTATCCGTACTTACCATCAACTAGCAGTATGTCTCCAGCCTCCACATCATTCACAAAATCATCATAATTTACACTAACTGTGTCATTTGTGGAGATCCCTCTTTTAATAGTGAAATTGAATTCCTGGCCCTCTTTTAGCATAATTGGTTGAGGAACATCCCCACTTCTAACTTCAGGACCCTGTGAAGAAACTTTGTTTGTGAATCAGCTGTAACTTCAAAATTTATATGCAACGTACAAGAAGTCAAAAGGCATTAAGCAGATTGTGTAAAGGGAAGTATGTTGTATGACCTGAAGGTGTTAAGCCAAAAAGTTAGACCCCTAGTATTCAAGCACTGTTAACATAAACACAAGTGATATGCAAAGACTATTCTGAGAAGGCAAGCAATATGGAACCACTCTCAATCAGGAATTTTATGTCAACAGTGAATTTCTAAATCATAAGACAAACTAAGAGTGTCATTTATAAGAGTAATTCATCAAAGAATGAGATAACAATCAGCATATAACAGTTTTGGCCCACTTCTGATGGATGAAACACTAGAAAGAGAAAATGAAATATTATTAAAGAATATTATTACCTTGGTGTCTAGCATTATAGCTATAACCTTGTCTTCAAATTGAGCATTGTATTCTTTTACCAAATCAATGGTTTTCTGGTGTGACGAATGGTCACCATGTGACATATTTAAGCGTGCCACATTCATTCCAGCTTCAGCCAGTTTCCAAATCATTTCACGTGAGCTGGTAGAAGGACCTATCGTACAAACAATCTTAGTTTTTCTGAGTGAATTTAAATTTGCCTCTGCCAGCCCTGAAGCAAAGCTACTAGGCTTCAGCTCAAATGAAGAATTTGTCTGGTCCTTCCACATCAGAGAGAGAGAGAGAGAGAGAGAGAGAGAGAGCACATATATAGAATCCAAATTAGACATTGCGAAATGTAAATACTATACTTGCAAGTGGAAATTTGAAAGGTTCAATGTATCTTTCCACATAAGCAACAACAAAACTTCCCCCATACACACTTTTTATGTTATTTTATCAACCTTGCAGAGACCATATTGAGCATCAGAAAACATTCCATAAATCGTATGAGTTTCAAGTCTGTGCCCCCCAGGCATGAGCATGGACACTTCTCAAAACGTTTTTGCATGAGCATATTTTTTTTAGACAGTTCAGTCCCGAAGATTACTCTGCCTTTTCTGTTCTATGAACAGGACAATTTTAAAACATAAATATTTAAATCTACAAGTTGTGGGCTATGCGACGCCAAGATTTAATGATTGGTGGAACATTTGTGTTGAACAAGCGGGAAACAAAGACACTCTATTCGATAAGAAGACTCTTTAAACAGTCAATCAAATTTTAATACTGACACTTCACACTTATATATGGAAAGCGTTTTAACATTTACAGAGTTATAAACATACCAAATACTTCTTCAATACATGTTTGGTTTATTTAATCCTCTGACATCCTTACTTGATCGTCTATGTAATAATTTTATTTTTACGCTCAAATGTGTTCCATCTATTTGATATTTTTTTTTCCCCGTTGTCGAGACCATACTCCATGTCTGTCAGATGTTCATCGATAATTTGGGGAATAGAAATAGTGTATCAAAAATATATGCCTGAGCCTGTTCATTACTCACTCAGTACGTTAAACTCGATATATTACACTCCAAGGACCTCATCTCGCGCGCCAAAAAAAAAAAGAAAAAAAAACGCAGAGAGAGAGCATGCGAGCCAAAAAGCGACAAAAACATATTCAAATAAGCAAGAGCAAAATTAAACTTACAACGGTCGCATGACCATTGGAAGACATGATTTGGCTATTCCGGCGATGCTGGAGGACGATCTCCAAGGAGGGGACAGGGAAAGATTTCCGCGAGATGCATTTTGGCCTGAGATTGGAATGGAACACAAGGTGGCCCAGGAATTTGGAAGTGCAGAGATCAGAATGGCGAGTGGGTTCAAAGTTCAACCTGGAGAATCCAGAAGGGAGATTAGAGGTAGCCATAGGGAGAGGTAGAGAGAGGAATGGAGAGAAAGGAAAAGTCAGGAATGAAAACAGAGGAAGTCGGCGAGTATAAAGGAGACAAACTCGAGAAGGGGCCACACAGTGCCTTCTGTGGTTAACTGCAAGAGAGTGAGCGCTTGGACCAGAGCAAATATCGTTCCCTCTTTTCTTCACGCCTATCACTTTCTACATTTTCTCGCGGCAATTTTCTGTTACTCTTGTGATAATAATTTCAGCTAATAGTAGTAGTAGTATTTTGTTTGCTTCTCGAATTCCCTTTTAATTAATTACTAATTTGTTAACAATTATGGTTGGTTAGCTGGAAAAAAAAAATGTATGATTTGAGCTCGTGTTAGCGACGGGTGAGTCATGTCTCGGACTCGGACCCATATTCCCCGGGCGTTCTCGTGGCGGTTAGGATTGTGGGCGAACTGAGCGCAGAGATCTCCTTTCAGTTATTGCTACTTGCTATGTGCTTTTTAAAAAAAAATTTAAGGATGAAAAGTTCGCTACTCCACTTTTTTATAGAGTAAAATTTATCAAAGCCAAATAAATATTTTTTATGATTATGAGAAGGTCCCATTTAAGGTTCAAAAAATCGGATCGGGCATAGAACCAAACGAGGCACTGATTCAAGGGTTAGTGGTCGGACTGGGGTCCAGCCGATTATATTAAAATAATAAAATTTTATTAATATTAACATTAATAATCACTAATATCAAAATATGAATATAGATAGGTATGCATGATTCATCGAACACGAATATTTTAATGTTTCTATAGAGGGAAAAGGAAAAAATATTAGTTGATTACACGTGAAAAATAAATATTATTGTAAATCCACAGACTAAAATACAAATATTAAAAGTAACAACAATTAAATATTAAATATATGCAATTAAAATAGCATTGAAAGTATTATAGTTTACTAATTTTTAAAATTGACTGAAGTGAAAGTTAGTAATTAGGTGAATTATAATAAAATTTTTAAAAAACCATATTTAAAAAAAAAAGAAAAAAAAAAAGACAACCCTGTTTTGACCGGGTTGGCCAGTTTTTGGCGCGTTGACCTGGATCAGACCATTGGGCGTTTCGCGGTTGGACCGCCCGGTCCGGCCATTTTTTTTCAACAATGCTTTCTAGTAGGGATATCGGTGGGAGGTTTAAAGCTAGTACAACACACACACAAAATTATACAAAAGATAAGACATGTGGATTCTTACAATCAAAATCCAAAGCAAACAACAAACAAATGGGTTATGGATTACAATAAAGTCAAATAAGCAGCATTTTGAAAAATCTTCTAACCGAGAATGATAATGCTTCGTCACAAAATCCCTTTTGGAAAATCATATGCTCTATAAATTTTCCTCCCAAGAATCTATTAACCATAGGGAAATAGATACATCAAGCAATTCCATATGGGGGATGTTCTGATGTACTATCATTTGTAGGTCGCAAATCTTTGTCCATTCAGATGTGACACTCTGGAATCTCTTGAGCATCTTTTCTTTTTATGCCCGCTTGTTAAGGCTGCATGGTTTGGTTTTCTTTCTATAAAACCTGAATGGAATAACTTTCATTCTTTTAAAGATTGGCCTATGTCCTCCTTTGTCAAACTTTATAATAATGGTCTAGCAGACATTTTGGAAAGAATTATCATTCTGATAAACCATTTATGGATGCTCAGAGATACTACTTTGCATGGGCAATCTCAAACTTGTTTGGCTACTCTTGACTTGTTTGGCTACTCTTGCGAAACAAGTTCATCACGCACGCCGCATCTTTTAATCATGTCCTTTGAAATAATTCTGACATGATTTCTCCTTCAGTTTCAATTGTATCCATTTCTCTTAGCTTTTCTGCAGGACTAAATAATTGCAGCATTGTTTATTGCAAATTTAAGAACCAGTTAGGAATATGATGCAAGATGACAGTTCTTTCAGGTGCTTATCTAATTCAAGCATTCAAATGGAAGAAGGATAAGAGTAAAGTATCATATTTTCAGCTGAGATGTTTATGAGCAAGTTTTCAATAATTCCATTCTAGCAACTTTGACATCCCTCAGATGTCTTATTTATCTACTCATCATGCTAGGTGTTCAACATTCTACAAGGAACTGTGAATGACATCATAACTATGGACATGGACATTCGAATGATTTTTCAAGTATTTAAAGAAATTTGAATGTCTGTAATTGAAAGGAACAGAAGCTGAAAGGAAACTATTATGAAGGAACACATTGTCGTTGTTCCTTCATAATAGTTTCCTTTTAGTTTCTCCTTACCACACTGTAACGTAATTGTTTCTTATTTATAAACATTTTAACTTTTTAATGATAATTGTCTTTCATCCAAACAAAAAAAATATGTAGCATTCTACACCACATAGGAGGATGAGTTACAAGAGATTCGATTTTTTTTAATAAAATTATGAAACTATGAGAATATAGTGACGAATCAAACTATATAAATCGAATTATAAATTTAATAATACTATCAGGATTTAATAATTAAATTTTCTCCGGTTAAAAAACCAAGTAAATGAAAAGGCTTGCTCTCTTAATCTTGAATTTCCTTCCACGGCTTTCTCATTTTCTTAACTAACGAAAAATAGCTTCTAAAAAAAAGTTAGAATATAGTAGTATTTTTGGTCTTTTACATTTATATGGGGTATATTTTAGTCTTTAAGTTTAAGAAAGCACGATGTTAATCTTTTTTATTAATGATGCTGGTTTCACTTAACATAAAATTGTGACTCAACCATTTAAAGGTTGATCTTATAATTAAATAAGGATAAACAATGGCTAATTTTTAAAAGATAAAAATGAGTATACCAAACGAATAGAAATTGAAGCATACCTTGTAATAATTTTAGTTAGGACATTAACATATTTTGTCATAATTGATAACTGGAAATTGAGAAATATTCCAGACCACAATTTCTAGAATTCGATTTGCAGTTAGCTCTGCCTCTGAGGATAGTTATTGTTCTCTCTTCCCTGTCCAAACCAGTTGCTTCGCTCTTCCAACTAGAACTTCCACGACCAGCAGAAGAAGAAGATAAAAATTCCCAGAAATCCGGCTTCAAATATGAAGCTCTCAGTCAAGTTTCAAGACGACCCCTTAAACGGCGATCAACACCGGCAAATCATGACGGCGAAGGTTCCGACCACTATATTCAACCAACCCTTCATTTCCGGCGTCGAATCCACCACCACCACCACTTCACCTTCTGATTTCTCCTTCTCCCTCTCCACAAATTTCCTTTCTGGTCCATCCCTCAAGCTCTCTTATACCCCTACAGCCTCCACCAACACCACCTCCCATTTCCCTCTATCTCTTTCCCTCAAATCTGGCTTAGGTTTTTCTGGTTCTCCTCGCCATTCTCCTCTTGTGTTTTCTGCTTCTTTCTCTCTCTCTCCTTCTTACGTCCCCATCCCTACATTCTCTCTCCACCTCAGACCCCAATTAGGTCACTTCTCCGTCGTTAGAACCGTGTTTTCGGACCCTATTTCGGGTCGGATTTCCGGGTCTGCTCCTGATTCTCGAGAGCCTGAAGTGAAATTGGAGGGAGGGAATGGGAATTCTTGGTCGGGTTGGAAGGAATTGAGATTGGAACCTTGTGGGAGCAATAATGAGGGTTCGAATTTTATACATGTTAATAATTCAGAGGGGAAATCGAATAGAACAAGTGGGTCTGTTTCTGAGAGGTCTTTGATGGCAAGAAATGGTAAAAGATCCAGTTTTTCTTCTGGGATTTCTGTTATGGCTAGAACGACGATGCCTGTGACCAAAGGGCTATCGATGAATTTGCGGTGGGGTTTGAATTTCCCTGAGAATATTGGATTGAAAATGCCATCTTTGACGGTAAACAAGATTGGGTTAGAGTGGGTTACGGAAGACAAGAAGATTAAGCAGATTACGGACGCTTGTGGCAAAGATTTGGAGTTGTTGAAGGGCACGTGTTTGTCGATGCAAAGAGAGTTGGAGAGTGTAGAGGAGGAAAACAGGGAGATGAAGAAAACATTAGATGAGATGAAAAGGAGGGTTTCAATAGCAAGAAATCATTGTGAGGAAGGTGATGGAGTTGGGAAGAAAGTTTCTCAGCGTTCAGATGAGAGCTCTAGTGAGTTTGAACGTTGGAGAAGTAAAAAGAATGTGAAAGAAGAGAAAGGGCAAAAAGAACCAAGTAAGTCCCAAAGTTTGGCAAACGATTTGGAATCGGAATTGCAGAAAGCTATAAAGATTGCTTCCTCTTAGGATAGGTAATTATTTGCGTCTGCTATTCAAATCCTTTCTGACTTTTTCTGTCCCTAAAATGTATATAAAGTTAGAGATTATGTTTCCTTTATGAGGGCAACAATGTGAGAAGTATAAATCTTGATACGTTGAAAGTTATGTGATGCGTGTTGATTTCACTAGTAAGCCAGAAAACTGAATTGTTTTGTTATGTCTATTGAAGTGGACACAAGTGATTGGCGATGCATCTGAATTTCCTATTTTTTGTTAAACCAATGGAATGGGAAATTCAATTCTTGATGAAGAGCTCATGCATGAGATGGCAGAGCAATTTTAAAACTTGCTGTCTTGCAAATGTTTACGAGCAGTGTAAATGACATAAATAAATGATAGAAGATAGTAGATATAGAAAAGAAAATTATAAAGTTATAGAAAAGAAACGCTCTATTGAGTTCCACACTCTCTCCCAGTTTCTCTGTGCATCTGTGGAGCTTGAGTTTTCGGATCTTCCTTCAAATTTGGGAACTTGCAATACTTATTTTTACCGTAATGTTTCTCTTGTCAAGGAAGAAATCCATCTCTAGAAAAAGAAGGTCAATTTGCACTAGCAATTTCGGTCATTTTCAGTTTTCTGTTCAATTGATGGTGTGGAGCTAGATTTAACAGAAAGTGCTTGTTTAAATAGGAAATGTTATTCCCTTCTAATAAAATCGTTGTTCTATCTGTCATGAGGATGCTGCTTCTCTATTACTCTTGAGTTTTTTGCATGTTGTATTTATTAGTTTATGTTTATGGCAAACGAAGCAGATTTATCTTCTTAGCCACACTGGTTTTGAATGGACCGCATTTATTGCAGAAAGTGATTCTGCTTGCTGCAAATTAAATTCTCTGCCATCATATCACAAATAAAAAATTAAACATGAAGTTTAAGAAACGAGTAACTATTCATAAATTTTTTATCTTTTCCTGGCAAAAAAAAAACTATTCATAAATTTTTTACTGCAAACATACGTATTGAGGATATTGATCAAGTAAAAGGATACAGTGAAATTAACAATGTTCCCTCGTAATCATATGTTTCTAAGTTGATTATAAGGATACAGTGAATTTTCTGGAAACATAATTTATGTTTGGGCTGCGTAATACCTGTAAATTATGTTTTCTGAAAATTCTTTAACTAAATTGCCAAACCAAGCTTTTTAATCCTGACTCTGACATGAGATTTTAACTAGATGCAGTGTTTAAATCTGTCCAAGAATTATCACTACTTAGCATTAACATGGATATAATAGCACCACACGTGCACAAAATCAACCACTAAACATTTGCTTGATTCCTTCCATTTACACTAATTCTGTAAAATGTCGATGTTCACCATACCATTCAAACTTTTTTAAGCCATAATCTGCAATAAGACAATGCTGGCAAACAATAACGGCCAGATGGAGAGTATCTTTAGTGACCCAAGGTCCATGTCCCTTATCCCTGCCTAGAAGTCCATAAATCTCTAACACGGATACATGAAAACATTAACCGTGAACCAAAAATAAATAAAGGAGAAGGCTTCCCTTTGATGTTTCTGAAGAAATTTTCTGCTCCGGAAGTTATGATCAGTGTATTGACCAATAATATTCTCGTAATCTATGAGCTCCCACAAGTGCACACTCATTCATGCAATAAATAACAATCATATTTCCTTATAATTGTGCTAACAAGACCTTTCGTCACTGGTTCAAAAAGCAACCCATCTTGAAAGAGCCAGTCCATCAATATCTTAGCTAAGCTGCCGTGTTTACAGTGTTTGGACAAACAGAAAGGAAAATATTTTGACGAGGTGACAAGGAACAAGATCATGACCACTTAGTAAGAGAGGCTTGATACCATGTCATTGTCAGGAACCAAATCAACCAAAAAGCTTAAGTTCTTATGAGGAGGACCAAGAACAGTTGTCATCACCAATGAGAGGAGTGATTCAAAGAAATTCTTGTGCTTAATGAAAAGGCGTATCCTGCTGGAAAATGCATGGTAGTTATACTATTATCACGAAATGAAATTTTCTCATGATAAAAGTGATGACGATGATGTGGTTGTTGTAATCACTAATCAGATCATTATAATTGACAAGTTCCAATGTCAAAATAATAAGGCTCAGACATTATAACAATTGATTGATTGATTCAGAGCACAATGAAGTATGAACTCATCCATATGTGGAGTAAATACGTCCTTGTGTCATTAATCTGATCTTAAAAGTTGAAACAGGTGCAGTATGTATATTTGGGGAACGATAATAGTCAGACAATTATAACAGCATATGTGAAATATATTGTCGACGCAAAATTATATTATTAAAAATCATTAATTTGAGAACTTCTAATAAATGTTATCTCCTTGACAATGAGCTGAGATTGTGGATTACTTTGCATAGCTTTTAAAAAAAATTAATTCATGTTATCCTACTCATAGTTATTTACCCTAAAATAAGGGCACACATGCAGGTGCTCTGGGGGGGACGACATTCCCTATATAGGGAGTGCTACCAGAATTATGGATACCAAAATAGTAGTAGGAATATATTCTTTCTTTCCTAGTTCCTCTTAATTTCAATTTTTGTTGGTCAAACTCCTAATTTCAAATTCAATAATATATAGTATACTACTATATTCTAGACAAGAAAAAAGGGAGAAAATTTACATCCAGTTCATTGAACTTAGTTCAACTAGTGTACCCTTTGCTAATTGCCATGTGAAATTTTTGACACATCATCTTTAACACTATCATCTCTCTCTATCCAACATTCATTCCCAAATTGATATAAAAATAGAACGCTCTGTTTCTGCTCAAACTTATTGCTGTTTTTAGCATTATGTTTTTTTTTTGTTTCAAATGTGGTTAAGTTATAACATAAATTCCTTCATATTTGTGTTCAAATATGTTTTCGAGAATATTTGGAACGCTTTGTTTTAAATGTCATTTATTGTTCTTTCTCAGACCATGAGCAAAACTAATACATTGGTTTATCTTGGCCGGGCTATTACAAGTGGCTTCCCACTATTCCATAGTTATTTAAAGAGTTTCGTTAAAAAAGATAATAAGATTATGAATCTGTATACTGAGATGATAAAATTGTACGCCAAAGAAATAGTTTCACATTGGCACAACAAATCCTACAAGGTCCACATCCTTTCGAAGGATTATTAATAACTGCAATCAATGCTTTTAAAAAAGAATTCTATGCATATGATTAGGAGAGGCCTCCAATTGCGATTGCCAATCAAATGAAAAAAAGCTAATATATGCTCAGAGGAGTAAGTCAAAGGGCTATTTAGGAAGCCCCTCCAAAGAAAATGATATAACCGAATGTAGATGGGAGTGGTCCACAGAAAGGAGGATAAGGAGGAATAGCTAGGATATTCAGAGATGAACATAGAAATTTAATAACAGAATTTTATCAACAAATACCACCTCCAACAGATGCTCTTGAAGTTGAAAAAAAAGCTGTGGAAAGGGGTATGGCAATAGCTATTTCTTACGAATTTCATGATATTTATATTGAAGTAAATAATGAGGTTTGCTATTAAAAAAAAAGCTGTGGAAAGAAGTGGATTTCACAATTGCTATTTCGACTTTATGTTTCATTCCTAAGGTTTGGTATCAGACACAAGTCCACTAGTCTCCTTCGACTTTGTATTTTATTCCTAAGGTTTGGTATTAGACATAGGTCCACAAGTCTAATTCGACTTTGTGAGCCACCTAATCGAACCCATTCCACACCTATTAGGATTTATACTGTCTAAATTCTTTAAGATTTTTTCTTCATTCTTTGAACAATTGTTATTTTCATGGGTTTAAACAATTAGATGGTGTTTTAAAATCACGGTCTATATACTTAATTCCCCATTCTAAATGCTTTCTTATGAAGTAGACATGCATTCATGTGTTATTATTTTGTCCTTATATTTAATTCATAATATTAAATATTTTATGGTAAACAAGTGTACATTTCATCCTCCCTAATTCTAACTTTATACTATAAGTTTGAATTCGTTCTCTTATTTTTTACAACTCTTTTCAGTTGTCTATCACTATTAGTGCCTGTTTGGGTAGCTAACAAAAAATGGTAGCCAAACACTTTTTTCTAATAAACCTATGTTTGAAAAAAGGTAAGCCAAACACTTGAAAAAAATGTGAAAAGCCCTTTTAGATTGGAAACCTAGCTTTTGGCTACCAAAACCTAGGTTTTGAATAAGCTAGAATTTCTACCTTTTGTACGAAATACGATGTTTAAAAAAAGCCATAATTACACATGTCATAATGATCTACCAAAAATACCCTTATCCTCTTTCTTTCCCAACACATTGAAATTATGTTCTTTTTAGTAATTTACACAGAAAAAGTCATTCTCAAAACAATCACCCAAACACTCTCATTTTATCAAAAGCCATTTTTTCAGAAAAGCTATTCCCCAGAAGTTATTCTCTAAAAGCTAATCCAAACAGGCTGCTACTTTTTTCATCTTTTACGCGAAGTACGAGGTAGAAATATACCATAATGCCCTTATCCTCTCTCTTTCCCAACACATTAAACTTATGTCATTTTTAATAATTTATACATAGAAAAAGTCATTCTCACAACAATCATCCAAATACTCTCATTTCATCAAAAGTCATTTTTTTCAGCTTTTTTCTCAGTAGCTATTCTCCATAAACTAATCCAAACAAACCCTTAGTATCAAATGACAAATCACTGTTAATTGTTAATTTGAAAATTAAACTTGAGATGTTAGCTCTGACAAAGTTTTTTTTGTTAGATTATAGAATGGAAAAGATACTTCATGAAATTAAGATATAAGAATGACACTTATATTGTACGAAGCTCAAAAAACAAAAGGTAACAAAAAGTCACAGTGATCTCTCTGCATTGCCTAAACAAGAATATTGGAAATTGTAGTTGATGAATTTAGATGTATCTTGCTTGCTGGAGAGCTTTCCTGCTAGATATATTTAAAATTCTTGACAATTAATTACTCGTTTAATTTTAATTTATTAATCATTATCGGTTTGAAGATTTTGGTATAATGTATGGACAGTTTTGGGGGAATAAAATTATTATATATTTAATTAAAATTAAACTAAAATAATAAAAATTGTAGAAATATAGAAGGGAGGGAGGGAGGGAGCTGCTTGGCCGAATTAATTGTTTTTCTAAAAAATTAGAATTGTAAACCCTTCACTGTAAATATTTGTTTCTTGACTCCCCTATTTGGCGCGAATAATATAAACAGGCTTGGACCAAAAATAAAAGAAAGGGTCGAATAGTTCTTACATGGCTAGATTACCCAAAAATCACATCACAGTTTAAGCATTCTTGTGAATAATGGTGGTCTTCAGCCCCTTGAAGTAGCATAAGAGAAGGAACGGCCCAAGCCACAGAGAAGGAGTGTTTAAAAAAGAACAAAATATATGAGGCCTCTAGTTATTATCAGCCCACAATCACAAGTGTTTTGAAAAAAAACCACCCAGACCAAGCCCACATACTCATGGCCCAAATTTCTTTCCACTCCCACACGACTCTTCTCCACTCTCGGCACTGTTCGAAATAGGTTTCCAGACTTCCAGTGAAAGGTTTGTTTTTTAGCAAGGTATGTAAACCCGGAAGATTCTTTCAAAATAATAGGAATAAAATTTGAAGTAACGTATAAAAACATTTAAAGCATTATAATATAAAATATGAAATATAAAAATAAAACTGAACGAGATATAATAATTTTTTCAACTTAACAATAGGTAAATCCAATATAGTAAGCTTGCTTTATAATTATAATTATAATTTAAACCCCATAATATTGGCAGCCCAATAGGTGATATAATAAATTAGTATTTATAATAAAAGTAAACTTCTATTACTATACATATTTTTTTTTTTTTTGCCCGCAAAACTTCTTACATGTAAATTGATTGGAGTTGACGAGTTGGTACAGATCCAGTGAGGTGTGAGAACTGAGAACTAAGAAGCAAAACGTGTTCAGGAAAGTCTGAATATTGAGAATGTGACACATCACTGAGTTTCTTCTTTTAATAAAAAATCGTAGCCATTTATTTTAAATGAATGGCCACGATTCACTTGCCACTCTTTATTTCTGCAGGCCCCTACAATCCTTTCAAAGGAATTAGTTTCGGTGTTCGTCGCAAAGATAGGTAGAGGGCGCTCATCCACTCTGGACCGTCTAGATTAGATTTGGACGGTCCAGATTTAATATTTTTAAGTTTGTGATTTTAAAAAAGCAATTATTTTTTTAGTTACAAAATTTAAAATGAAGACAATATCTTAACTATCATTTTGTCAAAAAACATATTATTCATTTAAAAATTACACATTTTAAAATATTAAATATGGACCATCAAGATTTAAATCTAAACGGTCCAGAGTAGATGAGCGCCCTCTACCTATCTTTACGACGAGCACCGAAACCGGTTCCTCCTTTCAAATTAGAGACGGTGAGAACTCAGACCGCAGCCAGGGTATTAGTGGATCGCCTGTTAAACCAGTTGAGGTAATCTGTTAAGGGTTAGTGGTTCAAATTCGGGTCAACCCATAATAATCAGACTGGAGATGATTTATAATATATAATTTAAATTAGATTTACAAAAATATGCATGTTTAATTATAAATAATCTTTTAATAGTATTAAAAATATCCAATTAAACAACAACAAAATGATATGAATATATAGTATTTTTTTTTTGGGAAATATATATATATAGAATAATGTATATTACTCGATTAACCAATAGAACAATACTGCTAGCATCATCTTCAAATTTTGAAAGTGTTTAAATAACCTGTATGTTTGGAATGGCTTTCTGAATGCCAGAAGCCCGCTTGCATCGCATAAGTCATCTTTTGATTTTTTATGATGTTTGGTTTGACTTATTTGAATAAGAGTTTATGGTTTCAAATGGGCTTCTAAGACGGGAAGTTAGAGCTTCTGGCTTCTGGAATGATGGGTCCCACGCTTTTTGTTGTGTATTATTTAATAAAGTGAGTAGGAAAATTAGAATATTAGACCACAAAAATTCTCAAATAAGATATTTCCTTTTAATCTAAAATTTTCTTTTTATCTCCAAAAACTTTATCATAATAATTTCTAACTATTTTCTCTCACAATATCCACTTTTGAGCTAAAGATATAATTTTTTCAAATTATTTTCCTTAAAATAAGGGAGAAATTAAGCCTTTAAAATCCTCAAAAAGCCCAAAATTTCACTTTTTCTTTCTAAACTATAAGAACATATGCAAATTATATATGTATTATTTAATAACAATAATATCCTTTTTAGTAATTTTTTTATCTAAACTTGCTTTTTAAAATAATCATCTAAACATGCTTCTAAAAGTCAGATTGAGAAAAAGTTGTAACACCTTATTTTATACTACTATATTATAGTATTTTAATTGAATTATAACCACTTTTCAATACCGAAATCCCTGAAATATGAAAAATTGTAAAACTTTTCCTTTGCAAATATTATTCCAACTTTATTTTAGTTGGAATGGACTTTTTGGGCTATTTGAAACAATTAAAACTACTTATAATTTAAGTGGTTATAAAGCAACTAAAATAATTAGATTCATTCTAATATTGGCTAATATATGATCCTGTCTAGCGTGACTTAAAGATAAATTAGAGGGATAATCTTGATCGAAGATTCCATTTTCTGTACATACCATTTCACCTCTTCCCAGCTATATTATATACTCATATATTCCTATTTCTCCATATATTTAGTACACATTTACTTGCTTACTTTCTAACTTTATAATATATACAGTTTGTTCCCAAAATATCTATCAAGTACACTATAAAGCAGTCATTCCTGGTTTCTTCTACATTACCTTATTTTTCAAAAAGCTTAACTCCTTCCTTTTCACCGTATTCTGGGGATTCGACCCCACTATCTTGTCCTATAAATATTTATAATATAAAAATAATATATTAATATCTAAATTTAGACATAATAATTAAACGTCTCTCACGTTCCTATTGTATTACCCCTTTCTATTTCTAATACTATTAAATCTAAATTTCTAGCTAAATGGTTAATCATACCATTATCAATCAACATTACACAAATACAATTAATATACACAACACAAATATAAGAATATCCCTACCATTTTAAATTAAACTTACATTGCCTACAAATCAATTATCCTTTTAGTTCAAATTACTTTCCAAATTTCTTGGTAACTCTTGCAACCACTTACTTAATATTTAAGGGATTCAATTCACCATTTAGGTGTACAAATACAACACTTCAAACATATTAAAGCAGAGACTTCACTTCTAACTAATTAGTCCTATCTTAATTCAAATTCCTGAAACAATATTTTAAAAGACCTCAACTCTTGACCATATATGTGATTCATCCAATTCCCGTTCATCTCTTCTTCAATTATAACATTAATTTAACCCAACAACCATCAATACTAAGCCAGCAATCCAGCAATACAATTCAATTTACATTTCAAATCAAAATCTAACAAGATCAAAGAACAACAATTTCAGCTTTATACTTTTCTTAACTTAATCCCTATTAAATTAACATTAACATTTATTCTTTTCCTATCTCTGAAGCCAATGATCAACCACCAGCCAAGAATCCGAATTTCAGCACCTAAAACTTACAAGCAAGCAGCAATAATAACTTCCTATTTTTCTTAAATTAATTCCCATTAAACTAATATCACCATTTCCTCTTTTCTATCCCTAAAGCCAGCAGCCAGCAACATCAATAAGAACAGAAAATCATTACTACACCCACTATCATCAACATTATTTTAGGATCAAACAAAGCTAAGGAAATCAAATATATAAAGAACATCTAAATTACTCCAACACAGATCAGCCAGAGCATTCAGGAAACAAAGAATTGCACATCTAATAATTCTAATGTCAATCACCCATACATAAATAACCTCAATCCATCTCCCAGAGCAAGACAAAATATCAATAGCCCTCTTTATCCTCTTTGGCCGAATAGAACAGAAAGCAAGAAGAAAAACAAGAATCCAACCATTCCAAATTTCATCAACTACACATTTAGAATGCTTATCAGAGCTTATAATTGTAGGCATATTATGTAACATTTTCTCTCTAAATACACTTTTAAATACAAATAATCACTTAAATCACACTACAAACACTAACTATGTTAGGACAATGAATTAGCTTAATAAAAGTAGCTAACATAGTTAGAAAATATTTTCCATGACATATATATAAATATTGCAAATTTAATAGTCTAACCATGATAGGAAAAATGCTTCAACTCACAAATTAAATCTATCATGGTTAGAAAAAGAAGTTGACTTAATCAAAAGAATACCCATGTTAGAAAAGAAACTTTTCCAAAATCATGACTAACATGGATATTTAAAGTTACGAAGTTAAACCAACTTATCCATGTTAGATAAAACCCACCTAACATGGATACTAAAATACACCTAAGCACATCATATGTAAAATCCTTTAAAAATCTGTTTGTAATATACCATGATAGATAAGAAACACCCTATCATGGTAATTTAAATATCAATCATAAGGTTTTTAAACGTCCAATTTCTGATACGTGAACAAAACATCAATATTTCCTGATCCTCATAATGCCATTCCCAAATCTTATCACATCAAAATGTGACTGAAATCATAATGGTTGTAATAGTGATCCGGATAGAATAATTTGCCGAAATGGACCAATCCAAATAGATTGACAACCACCAGACTATCTCAAATAAAATATGATAGCAAATTACATTTCAAATCCAACAAACGACAAAACTAAACCAAATCATGCGGAAGCAGTAAGAAATGCATGAGCCCTAAGTGGCAATACCATTCTATCCTGTTGACTCAGAATTACTCTATCAGTGAGAAGTTCCCAGATCATTCCCTTGACAGTCTATTACGCTCCTAGACCTGCAAAAAGTGAGATAAATGGGGGTAGCCCCAAACGCAACCACTAGCTACTCATCTACGTGCGATGTGTGCTAGCAAGGTGTCAATGTGGGAAATATACACACATATATTTGAACAAATTTGAAATATGAGCACATATCCAGACGATCATGCAGAAATTCGTAACTAAAAATCTTTTACAAACTCAAGGTACATCATTTTATAAAAACAGTTCAAAATATATTTTACACAATCATCCATAACGTTCGTCCTGCGAAACGTTAGGTTGTCCCCTACAATTAGGTGGACCAGAGTGGAACTCGACCGGGATCTCAATCCGTACCCAGAACCACGAAGAAGTGGAACTCGATGGGGGCTACCCATACCCAGCACCACAACAGGGTAATGCTCGATGGGGGCTACCCATACCCAGCACACCGAAAGATAGTACTCGATGGGGGCTACCCATACCCAGTACACCAATAATATAATTAGTCCCTGTGAGCCAACAGGGTACCTCATCACTTGATGGCAATAGTATCCAGTGCATCGATGCTAACTACCACATCATATGCATCACAATCAGAAATGCAATTTAACCAAAGCTAGGCACTTGGCCTTTTCCAATATTTCAAAAACCATATAATGTAACAGTTCAAAATCAATATATATATCGTTTTAAAAAATGATCATCACAACACATGCCACTTTTCGAAGTACGAATCCCACATGACATTTTTATATAAAAGTAACCAATGAAAATCATATCATACGTATGCCATCATAATCCAGGGTTGAAAGGGAGTTTGAAATCCCTTACCAACAACGCACCCACACATAGAACAAGTAGAAGCGGTTACCTGATAGCTGGCACCAATCTCACAATAGTGCAGCTCCCCCGTGCAGACTCAAGACAGTGCAAGTACTACACAGAATATATATAATTATAATTAATCGTCTACAAGAATAATTTCACACATAAGAATTAAATTAGTAATTACCATTTCCTAGCCCTCACTTGATTAAATTTCTATTCAACCTTTATTCTTCCTTCTTATCCCTGATTCACCTATAATCCTCTTATACATAAATCCAAGCCTAAATGTTAATCTCTTTGATAACCAGTTATCTTAAACATTAATATCTAATAATCCCCCATAATCCATCACTAATTCCAACCATCAAATTCAAGCCTAAGTACAAATTTTTTTTTCAAACATCCACCAATTAGTTCTCAGCCTCAAAATCTATTCATCAATTCCAATTTATTTCCTCAATCTTCATATTTTAATTAAATCAAGTTCACACCTAATTAATACCCCATTTCCCCAAATCAATGCCTACACTCAATCAAACCTAATTTAACTTCATTAATATTTTTGTTGGGCATAAACTAACTCCTTAAATTCATAATTCAATATCCAACATCTATAATCACAAAATTACCTACACAATATCCCACTTATTCTAAACTTTATCCATAAATATTTCTTAGGTACAAATTTCAACCAAACCGATAAATTAAATCTCCTCATATGACCTTAATAAACATCTAGGAATCATCAATTTAACCCTAAACACTTCAGATCATCAAAAGCCACAATCTCCAAATATCCAAAAATTCCCAATAATTAGAAAAACTTCCAACAATTAATAATCTATTCAGAGGAACTCAAATTCATGGTCCAAGCTTCAGTTTATTAAGCTTAGGACTCTCAGAAATATCAACTTAAACAAGGCCTAATTTTTCAAATATAGCCAAACAAAAATCTAAAGACATAGAGATGTAGAGAGACTTACGGGGTTCCAAAAATGTGCTTAGTTGGCCGGAAAACCCAATATTCCGGCGCCGGCGAGCTCTATAAGATCCGGCCAAAAGCTATTTTATTCTCCTTATTTAGGCACGGATCGGAACAAAAACAAGTAGAGGAAGGAAGTAGGAGGTGAGGGAAGAAGAATGGTGGTGATAAATGGCGTTTTCCGGCGAATTTTTCGCCGGAAAATGCCTCTCCTTACGCGGCGTCGGTGACGTCGAATGGAGAGGAAAGAGGGAGAGAGAGAAAGAAGAAGAAGGGAGGAGGGAGGAGGAGAAGGCTGGGAAAAAGAAGAGGAGGCTGTGGCGGTGGTGGCCGGCGCCGTCGCCGGTGAGGCTGAAGGAGAAGAGGGAGAACGAGGGAGAAGAGAGAGAGAGTGTGTGTCGTGAAGATGGTGGGGGTGTGTGCTCTGTGTGTGTGTTGTTCGCAGGAGGGAGGGAGTATTAGTGAGGGAAAACAATATAAAAAGGAGAAGGGGAAAATTACACTTTTAAGCCCTAATATTATTATTATTATTTTAAGATATTTATTTTGAGTTATAAAACCCTTTTTCATCTCCAAAAATTTACCTATCTAATCCCTTAATCATTTTCTCCCATAATAACCTCTTTGGAACCCATAATTAATTTCCTCAAATTTATTGTTCTTAAAATAAGGGAGAAACTAGGCCTTTAAAATTCTTAAAAATACCTCAAAATTCCCCATTTATTCTCATAATTCCTAATATCCCATAAATCAATTCCTAATTAGCCCATTAATCCTCGATTAAATTTCTAGGATGTTACATATTATGTCCAAGAATTTATTCCTCTTGAGTTCGTCGGGCTCACAGGAAACAGGGAAGAACAAGAACAACAATCACCTATTCTAAGCTTCATCAAATAACACACCTAAAGCATCCATTCCAGGTTCCAATTCATACATGTATTACTTCAAAAAAATTTCCCTTCTTGGCCCGACAGATTTGCAGAAACAGGGGAGAGGAACAACACTCAACAATTCTCCAAATTCCTCCAATCACCTAAATAATGTTCTCCCTTCAACTTATGCTACTCTTAATCGTTTTTTTATGAAGAAATTTCGTTTGATTCTTGCCCAAATTCAGAAAGCCCAATCGGATGAACAGTACCCAAAGGAAATTGCTGGAGCAATTCGAACGTATTTCATCTTTTCTTCCAAAATTAACACTTAATCAATCAAGAACAAGGTTCAAACACCATTTCTATAAATTCAGAAGTCTCAAAAACCTCACAAGACTTCGAATTGATCCCCCCATTTTGCTAAAAAAAGGGACCAGAAAGAGAAGGAAATGAGGAGAAATAACTCACCTAAGTGTGACCCGAGCTTCTTGAACGTTTTTCACCTCGTTCCGCCGTCGGCCGCCGTCAGTTTGAGCTGAAGCCACCGCTGGATGTCGAAGAGCAGAGGGAAGAGAGTGAGAGAGGGAGTATATCGGGCTAATGGAGAGAAGAGAGGAATGGAATGAATTAGAAGGAAATAGAAGGACACGTGGAGTGTATATATTAAAATGAGAGAGTGATATTTTGAATGGGTATTTTACCATCTTGCCCTTTCTTTTATAATTGAAGATATTTTCAATTAGGGGCACATATTGTCTTTTTCATATCCCTTTTTCTATTTTTCTCTTAAATGGTAATTCTATTTACCATTTTCATTTAAAAATAGACCTGAATTTGTCCCAAAATAATTTTTCTAGATATGTTTTAATTTCCAAATTTATTTATAAAACTCTTTAAATATAAAATAATACCCCAAGATTTCAAATATTTCCTTATTTCTTGTTTTCTAAAATTTGGGGTGTTACAAAAGTCACTTCTATCATCATAAATCCAAATATAAATCACTTCATACAATCTTACTTTTATCCAATCTTACTTCTAAAATAGTCAGATTGAAAAAAAAAAGTTATTTCTTATTAGCCAATCCAAACACCTCAATAAAGATTTAATATATGAAAAAACAATTAATTATTAGGATAGTGACTAATGAAAAGCATATGGGAGAACGTGATGACTGATGACCAAGGGAAAGCTTTGGAAAGTGTGAAAGAAACAGGTAAAAAAAGAAAGTGTAAAAGAAGTATGCAACACGTTTTCACAGTTGACGATTAAAGGCAAAGCCTTTTCTCCTGCTCTTTTCAAATCTCAAATACAACTTCTCCCTTACTCCATGGTTTCCGATATCTCTCCAAGATGCTCGCTACAAAATAGCGTATCCCCTTTTCATATGTATTCTACTGTTATAGTTCAAGAAATTTCTTCACTGTAAGTTATCTTTTACGTCTCCTCCACTAATTTTCTTCTACTCTTTCTCTTTTCAGATTAAATCTTCTTCTATGAAGCATCAAGGTATCCCCACCCGACAGGTGGAGACTAATTCTCCGTTGAATTGTAGGTACCTCAAAGGGTGGGACTTCTTTCAAAGATAAAATGTCTTCTTCTCTCATTTTCTGTGATTTATGGAGGAAAGATAAGGAGATTACGGGAAACCCGTAACCTTTCCGGGTCAACCCGAGTTACCTCGGGTCAGCACGGGTTGTACCCGGTTTTTATATTCATTGACCACACTCCAGAGGATCTATCGTTCCATTCTCTTTCATGCATCTAGTTTGTTATTTGTAAGAGTAGAAAGCTAAAAACAGAGATATTGGTTCAAGAGACTCGGGTCTTCAACTAAGAAGATTGAAGAAAATATGACTGGTTTCCCCATTTTTCTTTCCATTTCCGCTTCATCTTTCTCTATCTTCAAGGCTCTTCTATCTTTCTACTCTTCTCCATTTCCTGGTTATATTTTTCTGGCTTTGCATGTTTTTAGTTTTTAGATCTGGAGAAATTTGTGAAGCAGTCTCGTTTTGTTGCACATATGGAAAATGGACTACAAAAGGCAGAACTTCTTTTTTTATTGAGATGTTGATTGCCACAACTTATGAACCCATGATACATTTAAAGTCTCGTGAGGAAGCATGCAATGAATGTCACAAGAATACCGTGCTACATTAAACCTCTTCTAAACTCTAATAGTGACTGATCAAAGCATTTAATTTGTGCAAATCCATTATATAGATTAAACTTAGCCAGTTGGTAGGATATTACAATGGTTAATCTGTTCCTAATTATGCATACTTGAGCGGCAGTGATGGGACCTAATAATTGGAGCGACACATGATTTGTACCCCAAAATTTTATGTTCCTCCTCAAAATTATGTGCTGGACTTGATTAAGTTTAACTTTAGTTACAACTCTTTACAATGTTGAAGATTGATATCCTGTTACTTTCAAATATGGAAAGCTATCAGCTCAGTCCTCTCTCGCAAGCTCAACCTCCCCAGAAGGTAAAGTGGTTCTGAGTCTCTGGCACATGCCAAGTTGTGCATTTATATATAATCGAAATAGTTTGATATGCCCTTCCATGCATCCGAGTTTCAGATTGGAGCATAAATAACTTGATAGGAGAGTAAAAAAAATGAAAAGCTTATGACAATGTCAATTTGGCGAGTTTGGACCCTATGTGATGGCTTGCCACCGTGAAACTATTCTCTCTTTTATGTGGACCGCTATCATATACATTTAGTTTTATTATTTTCTTTGGATGGGCTTCCCAAATAACCCTTTCACTCACTCCTCGGAGCATATATTTATAAGCCTTTTTCATTTGATTGGCAATCGCAATTGGAGACCCCTCCCAATCATATGAGTATAACTCTTTCTTAAAAGTATTGATTGGAGTTGTTGATAATCCTTAGAAAGGGTGTGGACCTTGTAAAATTTGTTCTGCCACTGTGAAACTATTTCTTTTGCCGCATAATTTTATCATGTCAGTATAGGCATTCAGGATCTCATAATTTTTTTTAACGAAACTTTTCAGATGACTATGGACTGATGGGAAGCCACTTGTAATGACACGCCCAAACCAAACTATTGTATTTGTTTGACTCATGATTTGAGTGTCAGATCATGAGCAAAATATATACATTGGTTTGGCTTGGCCGAGCCATTACAAGTGGCTTCCCATCAGTCCATAGTCATGTGAAGAGTTCTATTAAAAATGATTATAAGATTCTGAATGTCTATACTGAGATAATAAAATTGTGCGCTAAAAGAAATATAGTTTCACAGTAGCAGAACAAATCCTACAAGGTCCACATCCTTCCGAGGGATTAACAACAACTGCAATCAATGCTTTTAAGAAAGAGTTCTACACATATGATTAGGAGGGGTCTCAGATTGCGATTGCCGATTGAATGAAAAATGCCTATAAATATATGCATTGAGGAGTGAGTGAAAGGGCTGTTTGGGAAGCCCTGAAGAAAATGATAAACTAAATGTAAATTGCAGTGGTCTACATAAAAGAGGACTAGGAGGAATAGCAAAGATATTCAGACATGAACATGGAGATGTAATAGCAGGATTTTATCACCAGATAACACCTCCAACAAATTTTCTTGAAGCTTTGGAAAGAGATGTGGTTTAAAATTTACATTCTTTTTTTATTTTTTTCATGCTAAGAAAAAATGGAAGCACGATTGCTTTTGTGTATAGTTTCCGCTTTAAGTATGTATTTTTCGCTTCGTTTGTAAGGTATGGTTAGGGGTGGAAATAAGCCTAGTCTGACCATAAATAGGCCTGGTTTGTTGTGTAAATGATTGGCTTGAGCCTGGCTTGTGGCCTATAATAGGCCGTTTTTTCAGGCTTAAGTCTGACCTGTTCAAAGACCAGGCCTGGCCTGAAGCCTGGATAAAGGCATGTTATCAACAGGCCACCTAACAAGCCTATGACTCAAAAAGTCTAAAAGTACATTTTTTTACTTAGCAATAGTATGATACATACTCAGTAACGTAAGAATACAAATCTGATACAAAACAACATGAGTCTAAAAGATAAAACAAGTAAACATCAACAAAACTAATAGTCTGATACAATCAACAAAAATAAAGTGAAAAGTGATGGTAGAGACGGAAAAGGAAGAGGAGTAGATGGGTATATTGGGTTCCAAGGTGATGGATTTGAGTCCTTAGTAGGAAGGAGAAAAGGGAAACGGTGAGATAAAGTGAAAAGTAAGGGTGAGTGAAAAAAAAAACCTTAGATACATACATGTGTAATTTTATTTCAAATTAAGGGTACAAATGTAATATTACTAAAAATTTTTTAAAAAATAAATAACAGGCCTAGGCTAGCCTGTTAGTCCTAATAGGCTTTTGTAAGAGGCCTGGCCTGGCCTATTTAAGAAAATAGGCTTTATAAAAAGCTTAAGTTTGGGCTTGGATAGGCCTGTAATAGGCCAAGCCTAAAGCCCCCTGTTAAGGGCCTGACCTGTTTCCACCCCTAGGTATGGTATAAGACATGGATGCACGATTATTATTTTCATGGGTTTAAACAATTGGATAGTCTTTTAAAATCATTGACGATTTATATACTTGATTCCCCCATTCTAACTGCTTTCTAATGCGGTGGACATGCAGTCATGTGCTGTTTTGTTCTTATATTTAACTCATAATGTTACATTTTTTTTATAGTAAACAAGTGTACATTTCATCCCCTAATTCTAACTTTATACTATAAGTTTGAATTTGTTCTCCTAATTTTTATAACTCTATTGAGTTGATCACTGTTAGTATCAAATGACAAATTATTGTTAATTTAAAAATTAAACTTGAGATGCTAGCTTTGACATATTTTTTTTTAAGGTTAGGTTATAGAATGGAAAAGATTGTTTATAAAATTACGGTAACAAAAAGTCATAGTGATGTCTCTACATTGCCTAAATGAGAATATTGGGAATTTGTAGTTGATGAATTTGGATTGTATCTTGTTTGCTTCAGAGGACTCCTGCTATTATGTTTGAAATGAAGTTCTTAACAATTACTTTGATTTTAATTTATTGATCATTACCGGTTTGAAGATTTTGGTAGGATGTATGGACAATTTTGGCGGAATGAATTCGTAGATGACAACAAATAATCGTTTTTCTAAATAATTAGAATTTTTAAGCCCTAAAGATTTGTTTCCTCACTCCCTCTCCTATTTTTTTCCCCTTAAAAAATGAAATATAAGGAAAGATACGAATGGGCTAGAAAGCCAGAAGCACGAATGTCATTAAAAAAAAGGATTAGAAGCGCGAATAATATAAACAGGCTTAGACCTAAAAAGAAAGGGTTGAATAGTTCCTATATGGTAAGATTGCCCAAAAATCACATCACAGCTTCAGCATTCTATCCCTTTCCTGCGAATAATGGTGTCTTCAGCCCTTGGAAGTCTCAGCAGAGAAGGAAAGGCCGAAGCCAGAGAGAAGGAGTGTTTAAAAAAAAGAAAAGAAAAAGAAAATATGAAGTCTCCAGTTATTACAGCCCACAACCACAAGTGTTTTAAAAAAAAAAACCCCCACCAGAACCAAGCCCACTTACCCACGGCCCAAATTTCTTTCCACCCTCCGTACGACTCTTCTCTACTCTCCCAGCTCACCTCACGTCTCGAAAGGTTTGGTTTTGAGTTTTAAAGGTTGGGGACGATATTGGAAGGTCGCTTCTGAGCTATTTGATTCTAAGGATCAATCCTCATCTTCGTCTTCTAGGATTTTCGGGTCTATATTTCCTCCATCATCTCAGGTGAACAAGAGCTTTTTTCTCTGCTTATTTTTTTTTTCCTTGCATTATTTTCTGTTTAGTTCTGGAAGTTTGACTCAACCTCTGCATTTTGCCCACCCATTTCCCTTCACCATTGTAATCCAATCGCAGTTTACACAGAAGAACCAATAAAAGAGCATTTACACCTATGGAATTAATGACAGCCCTCCTGCGGTAGAGAGGTTGTCGGGAGGCTTATTTAAGGAGGTGATTGTTAAGAACACGCTTCTAGTTGCAGGCAAGAACTACTTCCCCCAGTTAACCATTCTTTCTGTAGCAAACCTGTTGGTTGAAACTATTTGACGAATCCATGATGATACTTCTGTCAGTAGCATTTTTCAGTGACTTCTTCAAGTTACCTGCTTTCTGATAGATGATTTTATATAGTCAATAATCTCTTATTTAATTTTACTATGTCTTTACTCCAAGTTGGCCCCATCTTTTATCATACTGATTTCTGAAATGTAGAAAGTCGGAAGGAATCTAAATGTAATTTGGCCCCTAGGTTAAGATACTAATTGATGCAAATGAACTGATATTCTCAAAAATTAACTAGCATTTCACTTGCAAGTTGTAACGCATGTAAATTCAAAGTAAGATACTTAAAAAACATCACATCACAGTTTCAGAATTCCATCCCTTTCCTGCGAATAATGGCTTCTTCAGCTCCTGGAGGTCGCAGCAGAGAAGGAACGGCCAAAGCCATGGTGGCCGATCAGATCTCTCAGGCTGTGCAATCTACCTCCAACCTCATCCATCTCATGCAACAATCTTCTCAAGCCCAGGTCCTCCTTCTCTTTGCCTTTTTACGATTTGGATTTTGATGGATTTAGCTTGTAAATGAGCTCGTTTGAACTCATTGGATCTGGAAATGAAGATGTATGTCATTTCACAGGGACTTGTGGTGAAGAACTTGTTGGTTTATTCAGGGCTATCAGATTCAGGACCAGGGAATATACGAAGTAATTCGTTATTGATGTTTTGAGACTCCGTAGCTACTTGTAGTCAATGTTTAATCGGTTCATGTTAGAAATTAGCACTATGATTACCATGTTTCGTGTCTCCGGATTGTGAAGTTTTTCTTGAGGTAGAAATTTGTTAGTGACTTGGAACATTCATGACTAGATTTATTGGGATACTAGTGTTGTGACTTGGGATATTTGTTTGAATTGAGCTCTGATTTCTTGAATGTCTGGAAAAGAATATTTTTATCATACAAATAGTTATTGCTGGATTTATTGCGGAGGAATGAGTGAAAACTAGAGGCACCAGATATCCTCCTTTTTGCACTCCCTCCACTTATTAGTTACTCACACTTCTTTCAACTATGCCATGTACTGCTACCTTCTGATAATCAATGGCCTTAACTTTAGGGTAGGCTAGGGTGAAAAAATAAGCCATCTAAAGCAACTTAGTCGGGGTTACTGTGTTTATGCATTTTTGTACGTTAGTAGCATTGTGTGTTTTTGTTTTGTATGACAATGTTGTATTATTTGCAGGCCCAACTCATCAAGCTTCCGAAGAACCTTTTGGCAAAAGCTTCTACAATTAAGAATACAGAGCAAGTATGTTTATGTTCTATTGATGGATAGGCTTGAACTACTCGTGCAGTTTGATGTGATAATACCTTTTCTACTGCAGGTTTTAGACCAGATGCCTGGGGTGATTTCAACTCTTGATGCACATATGGAAAATGGACTACGAAGGTCAGAAGTTCTTTTTTATTGAGATGTTGATAGCCACAACTTTTGAACCCAGAATACATTTAAAGTCTCATGAGGAAGCATGCAATGAATGTCACCAGAATACCTGTTATTTAAATCAAATATTGACTGATGAAAGCATTTGATTTGTGCAAATCCATCATATAGATTAAACTTAGGCAGTTGGTCGGATATTACAATGGTTAATCTGTTGCTAATTATGCATACTTGAGCCTCAGTGATGGGGCTTAATAATTGGAGTGACACATGATTTGTGCGCCAAAATTTTATGTTCCTCCACATAATTATGTGCTGGACTTGATTAAGTTTAACTTGAATTACAACTCTTTACAGTGTTCCACACCTGAAGACTGTTATCCAGTTACTTTCAAATATGGAAAGCTGTCAGCTCAGTCCTCTCACTCAAGCTCATCCTCCCCAGAAGGTATAGTGGTTCTGAGTCTCTGGCACATGCCAAGTTGTGCATTTTTATATAATTGACATAGTTAGATATGCTCTGCCATGCATCCGAGTTTCCGATTGGAGCATAAAAAAATTGATGGGAGAGTGAAAAAAATGAAAAGCTTAAGACAATGGCAATTTGGGGCCCTGGGACTCTGCGTGATGGCGTGCACACAAGTCTGTGCTCATGAAAAATATATGGGAAAAATGTCACCAAAAAGTCCCACAACAAGTTAGCAGCATGGATCTACTGTCATTTCTTGTACCAAAACTTGTTATTACATGTTGTTGTGAAGCTATTTAGTGATTACATTTATTCCTTGGGACCTCATAGCAATCTACACAAATTATATCTACTCTTCCTTTTTACTATCACTTCCCACTCACACAAAACAAGAATTGTGAGATTAAATTGATTATCACCTTTGGTGCTGTGTATGTATGACATTTCCTTCAATAATTTTCTCCTATGTCAGGAACGTGAGCTGGCAAACCAACCTTAAGGGATGGAATAATGGAGAAAGTGCTGCAGGTTTTGTGGCCATCTTCTTGGGAGTCTCACCCTTAATCGTCCAAATATATTTGGAAGATTTGGAAGTTACTCTCCAATTAATATGAGCCAGCTAATCAACTATGTTCCTTCTCAAGGTCTTCCTCACATCACAGTTTGGGGGAAAAGATGTCATAGCTTCTGAAGTTTATGGTTACTCATGATTCTCAACTGAAGAAGCTGTCTGACTCTTTAACCATCGTGTCCCCGAATTACCGGTTCCAGTTGTAGATTATGACCGGAAAACTGAATGATTGGGTTTTTAGGCTGCTGAAAGATAACAGTACATATGTGTGCGTATATACAGACGTATATGTGTATTCAGCTTTTATTTATATTATATGTCACAAGTTTCATTCTCAGATACCACGACATTCTGTCACAACATTCTGCCCCCATGTAAATCGCATAATATATAAAAGATGGGGGACTGACAAATTGATACACACACACACACTCACGAATTCAATATTATTTTGGGAGCATGAATTTTGAAATTTTGATAAAGAACTATGAGTGTTAAAAGTTGGGTGATTAGTTGCAAAGTATATATAGTCAATATATTTTTTGATACATCATGAAATGTAAACACTACAACTAGAAAGTTAAACAATTAACAGTAAAACAAAGAGCATCACCATGGCTGCTATGTAATTCCTTTCTCTTGTAATAGTATGCTCGTTGATGTTGCTAAGTTTAAAGCTGACTTGTCTAATATGTCCGCAACCACACTCTCTTGTCTGTTGATAATTAGTAATTGGACCTCCCACTCCTCTTGATCAACTGCTGCAGCTCCAACAAAATCTTTTCGTCTTCGTGAATGGAAAATTTTCACGTGTCAATGTTTAATTTTTCTTTCATCAGATGCACATTTTGTGGGAATATTGTGCTTGTGCAGATTCATTGTTAATGACTTAGGGTAAATGTTTAATTTCGCCCCGGAAGTAACCCAATAAGAGCATTCAGTGTTCGAAAGTAATAAATGGAGCATATTTACCCCAAAAGTAGTAAAAGCCGAAAAGCGACTTGTTTTGGCCCACAAATGGAGCATATTTACTCCAGAAGTATGTCTGTTGTGGGCCAAAACGCGCCGCTTTTACTACTTCAGGGGTAAATATGCTCGTTTTGTTACTTCCGGACACTAAATATTCCTATTGGGTTATTTCCGAGGCGAAATTGGACCTTTGTCCTAATGACTTAATGTTAGATTGATTTAGCATTTTCATAGCAATTTGATTTAATTAGAACAATTTAAATAACCTCGATTAGTTAGGAGCAATTGCCAACCGCATGAGAACAAAACATACAATGAAATTTGGGTTAAAGAGCATTTTTAACCATGAAGTTTTCGGGTTTAGGCGCTGGGCACCAGAAAGTTTTTTAAAGGCCAAATATGCCTCGGAAGTTTAAAAAGAGGGAGCAATTTGACCCCCGTTAACTAACATCAACGGTCAACTTTGTTGACCAAAAAATGATGAGTTGACCCTGTCACATGTCATCTAACCCATGCCACGTCACTTCTTTTTACACATCATATTTTTAAACCGAACAAATTTAAAAAAAAGAAAAGAAAAAGGAAAAACTCCTTTCCCTTCTCTCTCTTCTTCTCTGCATCCAGAAACATTCCCTACTGCTTGGTCTTCGTCTTCTTCTTTATCATCCAAAAATAAGATGATGAGCAAGTTCGAAACAAGGTTGTGTGCCAGATCTGGAGGATTGAAGCGATCGCATTCCATCGCCATCCCGTTTTACACATCGAGGTCGAGGTTCAGCGCCAGTGACGGCGCTGTTTTTCACATCGCTTTTCATTCTGATTATGGTTTTCGATTTTAAGCAAGTTCGAAACAGAGCTGAATGGATTTTCTTTTGCTGTTATCTGATCCAATTCGTTAGATTATGGAGAATCAGTTTTGCGTTTTTAACGATGTTGGATTTCAAAGATCTAATTAATTTTTTGAGTTAAATGTATAAGGAGATTTTTATAAATTTTGCATTTTGTGATGCTTGAAATGTTGATGGTCACAGAGCTGAATCAGTTTGTGATGCTTGAAATTTTGCATTTTCTGAGCAGAATTCACTCGCAGATCGCCTTGCCAAATTGTCTCACACCTTAGCAGAAAGCTTTCATATGTTTGATTTGCCGCCCTCATCACCCTGTGAGGAGGAGGACTTTTAGGCTCTGTTTGGTTCAACTGAAGGGAGGGGAGGGGAGGTTCATTACCGGTTCCAGTTGTAGATTATGACCGGAAAACTGAATGATTAGGTTTTTATGCTGCTGAAAGATAACAGTAGATATGTGTGCGTATATACAGACGTATATGTGTATCCAGCTTTTATTTATATTATATGTCACAAGTTTCATTCTGAGATACCACGACATTCTGTCACAACATTCTGCCCCCATGTAAATCGCATAATATATAAAAGATGGGGGACTGACAAATTGATACACACACACACTCACGAATTCAATATTATTTTGGGAGCATGAATTTTGAAATTTTGATAAAGAACTATGAGTGTTAAAAGTTGGGTGATTAGTTGCAAAGTATATATAGTCAATATATATTTTGATACATCATGAAATGTAAACACTACAACTAGAAAGTTAAACAATTAACAGTAAAACAAAGAGCATCACCATGGCTGCTATGTAATTCCTTTCTCTTGTAATAGTATGCTCGTTGATGTTGCTAAGTTTAAAGCTGACTTGTCTAATATGTCCGCAACCACACTCTCTTGTCTGTTGATAATTAGTAATTGGACCTCCCACTCCTCTTGATCAACTGCTGCAGCTCCAACAAAATCTTTTCGTCTTCGTGAATGGAAAATTTTCACTTGTCAATGTTTAATTTTTCTTTCATCAAATGCACATTTTGTGGGAATATTGTGCTTGTGCAGATTCATTGTTAATGACTTAGGGCAAATGTTCAATTTCGCCCCTGGCCCCGGAAGTAACCCAATAAGAGCATTCAGTGTTCGGAAGTAATAAATGGAGCATATTTACCCCGGAAGTAGTAAAAGCCGAAAAACGGCTCGTTTTGGCCCACAAATAGAGTATATTTACCCCAGAAGTATATCTATTGTGGGCCAAAATGCGCCGCTTTTATTATTTCAGGGGTAAATATGCTCCCTTTACTTCCAGACACTGAATGTTCCTATTGGGTTACTTCCAGGGCGAAATTGAACCATTGTCCTAATGACTTAATGTTAGATTGATTTACCATTTTCATAGCAATTTGATTTAATTAGAACAATTTAAATAACCTCGATTAATTAGGAGCAATTGCCAACGGTATGAGAACAAAACATACAATGAAATTTGGGTTAAAGGGCATTTTTGACCATGAAGTTTTCGAGTTTAGGAGCCGGGCACCAGGAAGTTTTTTAGGAGCCAAATATGCCCCGGAAGTTTAAAAAAAGGGGGCAATTTGACCCCCAGTTAACTAACATCAACGGTCAACGTTGTTGACAAAAAAATGATGAGTTGGCTATACCACATATCATCTAACCCATGCCACGTCACTTCTTTTTACACATCATATTTTTAAACCCTAACAAATTTAACAAGAAAAAGGAAAAACTCCTTTCCCTTCTCTCTCTTCTTCTCTGCATCCAGAAACATTCCCTACTGCTTGGTCTTCGTCTTCTTCTTTATCATCCAAAAATAAGATGATGAGCAAGTTCGAAACAAGGTTGTGTGCCAGATCTGGAGGATTGAAGCGATCGCATTCCATCGCCATCCCGTTTTACACATCGAGGTCGAGGTTCAGCGCCAGTGACGGCGCCGTTTTACACATCGCTTTTCATTCTGATTATGGTTTTCGATTTTAAGCAAGTTCGAAACAGAGCTGAATGGATTTTCTTTTGCTGTTATCTGATCCAATTCGTTAGATTATGGAGAATCAGTTTTGCGTTTTTAACGATGTTGGATTTCAAAGATCTAATTAATTTTTTGAGTTAAATGTATAAGGAGATTTTTATAAATTTTGCATTTTGTGATGCTTGAAATGTTGATGGTCACAGAGCTGAATCAGTTTGTGATGCTTGAAATTTTGCATTTTCTGAGCAGAATTCACTCGCAGATCGCCTTGCCAAATTGTCTCACCTTAGCAGAAAGCTTTCATATGTTTGATTTGCCGCCCTCATCACCCTGTGAGGAGGAGGACTTTTAGGCTCTGTTTGGTTCAACTGAAGGGAGGGGAGGGGAGGTTCATTAAAGGGAGGTGAGGGGAGGGAAGGGTGGATTATGAACCTTGTTTGGTTGGAGGGGAGGGGAAGGGAGGTTTAATTTCTTGTTTGGTTGAGAAGGGGAGGGGAGGAGGTAATTTATTAGTTGACAATTATACCCCTCCTTTTTCTAAGTGCATGATATTCAACTTTATTAGAGATATAAACTAATGAAAATTGTGAAAAATTTATTAGTCTCAAAGCAACAGGAGCTCTGGAGTGGAGAGTGAAGACAGGCACGAGAGGCGTCGAAATTAGGGCTCTGAAAGGGGTTTTAAAAGGTGAGGATATATTTGAAATATAGGAAATATGATATGGGTAAATTGGTCAAGAGTGGACACTGATTTTCTCTCCCCTCCAAAAAACCCCACTTTTGGGGGTGAGGAGAGAGAGAGCAAGGGGTCAGAAAAAGACAAATTTTTTTCCCTCCCCTCCCCTCCATTTTTTTCAACCAAACAAGGTTTTTGACCTTTCATCCCTCCCCTCCTCTCACCTCCTCTCCAAAACCGCCCAACCAAACAATGCCTTAGGATTAGGATGTTTTTGTTATTGTACTAGTTCGTGTTGTATTTTGACTTCAGTTCATATTCCAACAAAAAATGTTGATGGTCTTGCGTTACTCTCAGACTGAACAAGGTTGGGCAATACCGTGTATATTGTGTTTATACATGTATGTTTGTGCAAAGGAAAAGGAGACATGGGAAACCAATCTATAGAAATTTCAAGTTTCATTACACGGTACGGTGGGAGAGGAGGTTGGGAGATTTACGAAGGCATTTTGCAATACTGTATTTTAATAATAAGATGAAGAAGAAGGGAATAATTTCTGGAGAGGGGAAGAGAAAAGAGTTTTTTTTTTTTAATTTGTTCTTTCAAAATATATGATGTGTAAAAAAAAGTGGTATGGCATGGGTTGGATGACAAGTGGCAAAGCCAACTCATCATTTTTTAGTCAACAACGTTGACCGTTGATGTTAGTTAATGGAGGGGTCAAATTGCCTCCTCTTTTTAAATTTTCGGGGCATATTTGGCCCCTCAAAAATTTCCTGGTGCACAGCGCCCAAACCCAAAAACTTTCAGGTTAAAAATGCCCTTTAACCCATGAAATTTCAATCTGTAAAACTCTATCACCAATCTTATTTGACCAGTGACTTTTATCGATAATAATTTTGAATATTATAAGAAATAATTAATTTTAACTAACATCGTTAGTTTATGTAGACTTGTTATTAGATATTTCCTCTACTCCTAAATATAAGATCTATATGCCTAAATTGATTAGATAAATGATGTTAGTTAAATTAGCTAAAACTACATATAATTACTAATGCACCGTAACCATTTACTTTTATTTCCATTCTCCCTCTCTTGTTTATTTGTTATTGAGGAGCATTAATAGGGATAATTTAGGAAAAAATTGGGAACAATTAGATCTTATATTTAGGACCAAACTCTTCTCCTCAAATAGATCATATATTCAGGAGTGAGGGAGTACTTATAATAAGATTAGAAGGAACTAGGCCATCATATGACCTGCACCATAGTTGCTGTACAAAAAAAGAAAACAAAAGGAAACCAATCGTGGTTGGTCTAGTGGTCAGCTCACTCGTCCGCTTAAACAAGTGTCGGGGGTTCAAATCCTACCTTGTGTATGCAGCAACCCATTGACCAGCGACAAACCCTTAAATGGAACTCAGATCTACGGATGATTAGTCATTAACTTGTCGGGTTGGGGGATACCTTGGACAAAAAAAAAACGAATGGACAACGCCTATACTCTATTAATATTTGGAAATAATATGTTGCTATATACCCAATAGATGTTCATAGCACCACAACAAAAGGTTTCAAGCAATTGCCCTATAGAGGAAGTGAATAAAGAAACATGGTGATGGTAGAAATTAGGGAAAATTTCATTGTAGGACCACTGTAGCAATTTAATGTCAGATGAGGACCAAAAAAATCTGAAATTTCACTGCAGGACCTAGGTCTTTAAATGAAAAAAAATTGTTGTGTGAAAAGACCTAAAAGCCCTTGTGAATTAATTTCAGATAGGGACCTGTGCAAAAGTCTTCTGACGCTGACGCTGACGCTGACGCTGACGCGCTGACATAACATACTTCATTGGCTGACAACGTACTTCCTTGTGCATATGACCATTTCCTTGTGCATATGGGCATTTCCTTGTGCGTGGCCTTTACATAGCACGTTATAAGGCCAATTAATTACTCCTTGTGCATATGGCGATTTCCTTGTGCATATGGCGATTTCCTTGTGCGTGGCCTGGACATAGCACGTTATAAGGCCAATTAATTACTTCTTGTGCATATGGGCATTTCCTTGTGCGTGGCCTGGACATAGCACGTTATAAGGCCAATTAATTACTCCTTGTGCATATGGCGATTTCCTTGTGCATGGCCTGGACATAGCACGTTATAAGGCCAATTAATTACTCCTAGTGTATATGATCATTTCCTTGTGCATATGGGCATTTCTTTGTGCGTGGCCTGGACATAGCACATTATAAGGCCAATTATTTACTCCTTGTGCATATGGCGATTTCCTTGTGCGTGGTCTAGAAATGACCATATGCACAAGGAAATAACCATATGCACAAGGAAATCGCCATATGCACAAAGAGTAATTAATTTGCTTTATAACGTGCTATGTCCAGGCCACGCACAAGGAAATGACCGTATGCACAAGGAAATGGCCATATGCACAAGGAAATCGCCATATGCACGAGGAAGTACGTTGTGTCAGCGTCAGCTTCATAAGACTTTTGCACATGTCTCTATCTGAAATTAATTCATAAGGGCTTTTAGGTCTTTTCACACAACAATTTTTTTTTCATTTAAGGACCTAGGTTCTGCAGTGAAATTTCAGATTTTTTTTGTCCTTCTTTTACATTAATTGTTTACAGTGGTCCTTGAATGAAATTTTCCCTAGAAATTAAGCGCATTTCCCAACGTATGATTAGCAATTATACGGAATTTAAGTATAACCTCGTTGCTCTTATTTTTACTTCATCGAAGATATTTGACAATGAATAAGTTGGGGCTGTTCTATTAGTTTTGGACTTTTTTACGCCTATTGCTGGATTTCATTCATTCAATACCGCTGGTTTAGACTTGAATATTTACTTAATAATCACAATATTAGAGTAGGGGGCAATCATAGTAATTTTTTGGGAGAATTGCGTGCAAGTCTAAGAAAGAAAATTAACATCAAACAAGTCGACTTGTTAATTATGCATTTTCACTTGTTAACAATGGCAATTTGAGTTGTTATTGATAAGTTATGGGACCCACTTGATATTAATTCTCTTATTTGGGATTTGAAAGCAATTCTCCTATTTTTTTTTTTAATATAAATCTTGGCAATGTAATAAAGTAAGTCATAATTAATATTTATGTTCTTTGAATTATTAATATTAAATTTAGCTTTTAAAGTAATTTTATCAATACATTCACATGCATTTCACAAACTGCTGTGCTGGCTATAAGCAGAGATTCAGATATAATCAACGTTCATGAATGTGGTGCTAAGGGGTGGCCAGTATGTTTAAATCTTATTTGGATAATTGGATCATCATTGCATTCTTCGTAATATCCACCCAATCTTGAAAGTTTTGGTAAAAAAAAATTGAGAAAGAAATAAAGGTACTTTTCCCAAGTTCTCATTAAGGTGCTATTACTCTTTCCATACCTAAATATAAGACCCATTTAAGGAATGGAGTTTGTTTCTAAATATAATATCATTTTCTATTTTTTTGAATTTTTTTTTAAATTATACCTATTGATACTCTTCAGTAATAAATAAAGAAGAAAGTGATGATAAAAATAAATGTGGATGTTCAGGGTGTTTTGGTAACTTAACTAACATCCTTAATGTAATCAAATTAGGTAAATAAATCTTATATATAGAAACGGAGGGAGTATTCAAGCAGAAAGAAGATGATTTTTTTAATGTGAAATCTAAAATTAGAGTAGAACAAATTCTGATCACTCGTTGGATGCTTAAACAGATGTTTATATAGCAGTATTATTATTTTATTATCTAATAACATCAAGTGCACTTTAAATTAAACTTGGATAAGAGGTGCATCCTATCTAAAATGGGCGTCTCTTCATTTAGCAAGAAAATATTATAATTGAATATTATTGAAAATGTATTAAAAATTGAAAATCATTTCAGATGTAGTTCATACTTCATCGTTGAGTAGTCTAAAATTGATAGTTGCAAGCAACCTAATTGTGGTTAAAGTAAAAGAATTATTTGAAATATATAAAAAATTCATACTTAGCTCTGAAATATTTACATAAATGTGTATTAGTTCACAAATAAATAGAAGGTGGATATACAAACTACACATAACACTGTCACGGAAATAAAATGGAGTACCACACACTCCTCTTGTCATTAATTATAGAGGCAATACATTTTTGAAAAACTAAGTTAAATCACTTACTTAAACTATTTATATTTATTATTTTTCTTTTAATTAAACTAATTTAGATGAGTGACATAGTATATAGTTAAACAACATGCATGAATAAATATTTATAAATAATTTATTTAACATGTTTAACTGAAACACAATCAGTTTTTATATTGAGGGCAAAAACCTACCACCTTTTTGTTACTAATTCATATTAATTTTAATGAGTTTTTACGTCCTTCAAGTTTTAGTCTCTCACGTATATAGAAATATAAATAAATATTTTTATATTTAGCAAATAACAAGGAACGAGAAACACAAACATCACATTATATTGCTTATATTTATTATAAGGGATAAAGGTCAAATTTATCCCGGAAATTTTAGCTAAGAATCAGAGTGTCCGGAAGTTTTTTTAGATCAATTTTACCGAGAAAGTATGAAAAATGGATCAATGTTACCCCAAATTAACAGTCAAAACAAACCAAAGTTAGTTGACCGTTTCATGCTGACATAGTATGTCCAAGTAGGATCCAACTCAACCTTTTTTTTTTGAGTTAAAAAAAATTGTTTAATCATCTTCTTCTTCCATCCCTTCCCAATGCCTCCATGCCTGGAAGACTAATGGCAAATTATAGTCGCAGCAAGAAATCGAGAGATCAAGAAGGGCAACAAAAAGTAGCAGCAACATCCAAGAACCCGAATCAATGCAAAATAAAATAAAAATAAAATCATGTCAACATAAAAATATATCATTATTAATGGTTGCTCCATACCTTTGCTATCCCTGTTGTTTTCTTTTTCCCCAGATTTATTAATGGTTCTAGCCCAAAAATGTAACCTTCTTACTGACCCCATATTTTTGTTTTTCCTGTAGACCCTCTCTCTCTCTGTGTGAAGAAATGTTAAAATGTATTTTGTTAGGAACAATTTAAGCCATCCAAATCAAAAGTTTTAGGCTTTTCAGGCTCCCCCCCACATATATTCGTTTTTTTCATTTGGATCTGCGTTGGGTTCATCTTGAGGGTTGAATTTATGGTTATTTTTTCCCACAAATTCCTCTCCACCGATTCCTACGACGCCGGCGTTGCCTGGGAGAAGCAGTTCCGCCCCTCACTGCCCCAATGGCATGTCCGTACTCGTCATCGATTCCCACCGCTCTCTCGCTCTCAAGAATTATAATTTGGATTTATTGACAAAAATGGGTGTGTAAGATCCAGATATGTACAAATCACTCAATGGACTCCATTGCAGGTCCCTCATCAATCTTAATGGCTCCTCCTTCACCTCTACTGATAGCAGCGGCACCAAGTCCCCATGCTTTCACCAACACACCCACCAGAACTGTGAAGCACCAATTACAAACAGAGAAACACGGAATGGTTTTTAAATGTGTGAATTCCACCCACCAAAAGCAAGGAAGGCTTTCCCTAGTGGAAGGTTTCGTGAAGATGGTGAGAAGATGTAGCAGAAACAATGGTTTTTTTTTTAAAAAAAAATAAAAGATATCGTAGTGGGGGGAATGCTAAGACTGGGATAATAAAAAAATATTACGTGGCAAATTTTAAGTTGATGATGTAATGGGAATTTGAGTTGGATGCTAGGATGGCATGCCATGTGGATGCCACATGGATTTAACGGTGAGATTTAACTTCAGCTAACGGTCAGGGTAACATTGATCCATTTTTCATACTTCCGGGGCAAAATTGATCCAAAAAAAACTTCTGAACATTCAGTGATCTTTGGCTAAAACTTCCGGGATAAATTTGACCCTTATCCCTTTATTATAATGATATCACATTGTAAGGACCCACATATCATCGCCTAATTGACCTTGATTTTACCGTTTTCCAATGTCTATGTAGTGTTTCCGTCCTTCCGTACTCTGCGTTATTAGTCCCTTTGTAAACAAGTAAACAACTGTGCATAATAAAACTACATTAACCCATGAATAATTTGGGGCTATGTTATTAGTTTTGGACTTTTTAACGCCTATCGCTAGATTTCATTCATTCAATATCGCTTATTTAGACTTGAATGTTTACTTAATATCACATTATTAGAGTAGGGGAAAATCATACTAGTAATTTTTTTATATAAATCTTGGTTCTTTGATAATGACAGTAAGTCATTAATTAATATTAATGTTCTTTTAATTTTTAATATTAAATTTAGCTTTTAAAGTAATTTTGTTAATACATTCACATGCATTTCACAAAGATGCAGTACGGGCTATAAGCAGAGATTCAGATACAATCAATGTTCATGAATGTGGTGAATATAAAAGATAAATTATAATTTAGCAATGCATGCGGCTTATCTCCATTATGCAGATGAATGAGAAGATGAGACCACTCGAAAACTTTTAGAATTTTAAAAAAAAAAAAAATTCTTTGAAGGGGTACACAAATCTGCCTATAGGGGTGTTCATGCGACATAACAAGTTCGTTTTCATGGGACATAACAAGTTTGTTCTGTGTCCCCCGAAGAAAGGCATCTTAATATTAAACTTCTCCCACGTCCTATTTCGTTGTAAATTTTAATTTGTTCCATCGGGTCAGAATGGGAACGGTTCAGTAACGTGATATGATTTTCTTTAAAGGACATGGATCTACTAAATGATAGTATTTCTTTATCTTTTTCCCATTCTATCATTGTAAAAAAATAAAAATAAAAAGTGTTATATATGTGTAAGATATGTTAAAATATTATATACTTATAATTAATCAATTAATATTAAAAATGTAATCAGAGCGGATATATTTTTTTTTATATAAATAATAGTATCTGAACAATATATCACTTATATCTTTAAAAAATAAATATCCATGACGAGACAAAAAAGGGTCGAAATGAAAATATGAAATAAAGCTCACCTCACATTCAGTCCCGTCCAACTTTTATTGTGTCCCAAATTTTTTCGGGATAATCTTGACCAAACGGAATGAAAGTAAGGCTTCAATCTGCCTAATGCCTATACTTATGGGTAGTTATAAACCTGATGAACATCTTAATAATATGGGTGAAGAGTTAAAAATGACCATGTATTTATGTCTAAGGTGCATCTGATACCTTGTACTTTTTTTTAGCTCAAAATTGTCCATTAACTTTTAAATTCGGGTCAATAATGACTCTTTCATCAAACTGGCTCAACGAACGTTTCAAATTCGGGTCAATAATGACTCATTCGTCAAATTGGCCCAATAAAAATTAGATTCCTGTGAAATCCCAATGTGAGACCTACCCATAAAAAAGTAACGGGGCCAGTTTGACGGAAGAGTTATTATTGGCCCGAATTTGAAACATCCGTGGGGCCAGTTTGACAGATGAGTCATTATTAGCATGAATTTGAAACGTCCGTGGAGCCAGTTTGACGGAGGAGTCATTATTGGCCCGAATTTGAAACGTCTGTTGGGTCAGTTTGATCGAAATGTCATTACTGACTCGAATTTGAAAGTTAATAGACAATTTTGAGCCAAAAAAAGTATAAGATACTAGATACACCTTGAACATAAGTATATGATCATTTTATACCTTTTACCCTGATAACATTGGAAACCAAAACCTCTCAAATACCACGAATATAAAACATAAAAAACATGTATCACGTCAGGTCAAAGAGAAAAACATGTGTCACGAAAATATAACATTGAATCAAATTTTGTATGCATGCACGACACAAATAAGGAATCAGCATTTCAGGAGAAAGATTGGAAAGGTCAGCGGGTCTCTGTTTTCAGGGTTGAATCGGTCAAATCAATATTGAACCAAAAACTGGCCAAAAAAAAAAAAAAAAGAATTGAACCAAAGACTTAATAACGAAATAAAAAAAAAATTTAAAAATAGTCATACGTATAATAGCTCTACACAATGCATAAAACTTTTAATGAAATGACATCCAACGGCTACAAATGATGTGAATAAACATATTAGCCTTTTTACATCGATTTTTTAATTTGTTTTTAATCTGCAAGTTCAATAATGAAAATAATTTTTACCATTAACAAGTCATATCAATGAGCTAATTACTCAGGCCTATCCAATCAAATTCTTCAATCATTGTTGATAAAACCTCCGTAATCCAAATAAAAAAAAAAGAGGGTTCCTAAATCTACAAAATAAATTAAACAAAACTTATGTATACTCTTTTGCTATCATGCTATATTTAAGTATAATATTTTTTTACAGGAGGAAAAAGTTGAGATGAGTTGGACACTACAAATTCATTAATGTCGAAAGTATAAAATTCTATGAATTTATATTCATATAAGCTATGATAGAATAATTATTGACTAGATTAATCATCTTTGGTTGAAGAATATCTTTTTAGGGTTAATACCACTTGTCATCCTTAAACTTCTACTTAATTTTAACTCTGATATTGAACTTTAAAATTGATAATTTTAAATTTTAAACGTTTACTCAATTAATAGTTATAAACAACACAAAGTTGCAGGTATTACAACACCAGTTTAAAGTTCATAGATGAAAGTTAAAATTGTGTGTAAGTTCAAGAAGCCAGGATAAGTTTAAAGATGAAAACTAAAATCGAGATAAAGTTAAAAATTAGAAATGGTATGAACCCTAATTGTGTTTTTATTAAAGAAGGAAAGTAATTGAAGGGTGATAAAATGGAAGGATGAATATTGAATGATATGGTTGGGCATGAATATATTGTGTGCAGATACAGTGAATGAATACAAAAAAGGAGAGAGAAAGAGAGACTCAGATTCTCAATCAAAAGCCTTCCCTTTTTCCCGCATGGTTCTCTTCATATCTTGGACCCAACGATTTCGCTTTTGTCCCTATAAATTCCCCAATTTCACAGAATCGCCATCACACCGCCAAGTCTGAATCTTTCACTCTCTCTCTCACTCTCACGGCCCACCACAATCGCCGCCGTTATCAGCTTTTCCCTTTACCTTTTCCTTATAGGCGATACGTGAGAGTTTCAATCTAACACTTGCCCTAGCTTCTTTTCCCCCCTTGTCATGGCTTCTTCACTCTTTCTTCCTTCTTCTGATCCATCGTCTTCTTCTTCGTCTCTGGCGTTTTCTTCTTCTGCCTCCTCTCTGTTTAATGCTGTTGGTATTCAGAATTTGGCTTTCAATGAGTCTCGCTCTCGAATCTGCGCGCCTAAGTGTGTGGTGAGTTCGATTAATGCCTGCATTTGTTGTCGTGTTTCTTTTTCGCACTGTTGCATATGCTTTTTTTTTTTGGAAGTATGGGCGTTGCTTTTTTTTTTTTTTTGGTGATTTTGATTTTGGTTTGAGGGAGAATGATTGGAGTTTTAAGGGAAACATGGGATATGTTGGCTTTGTACAATTCTGGTGAAAATTTTTAATTTTAAAAATTTTAAATACTGGGTGGGGTGGATTTTTTTTTTTTTTTTAACTTATTTGAGATTGTTTCGTTCACTCTCTTTACAATGACCCTGCAATTCTCCTTTTCTCGTTGAACTAAATGATATTGTTCTGGTCAAAAAGTATGAATATTTATTTGATTTGTCGTAAACACATAATGGGTCCGAAGGCCAATAATTAGTTTACTTGGTGATGGTGAGTTTGTGTAATGACTATTGATTTTTTTTTAAAAAAATTTTTTTTCCCCTCGTTAGAGATGTGACCTGCCTGAGCCATCCAATTCTTTGAATGGGAAGGCTATCATCCCCGTTCTGAACGATCGGACTCTGCCCAAGTTCTTGGAATCAGCAAGAATGGAGAAAACTGAGACTAGAAACAGCAACAAGTTGAAATTATTCTCTGGCACATCCAATCCTGCACTTTCCCAGGTGCTTCTACCAATATCCATGTTTATTCCCATTAGGTTGTTTTGCATGGTTCGATCTTTACTGTCACTCTTGGTCACAGAATTCAGTAGCCCTCTTTTCAATACCTGTTATTGCTATGGTACTCTGAATTTGCTGGATTTTACTTTTGAGTGTAATTATTGCTAACTTTTTTCTACTCCAACTAGGAAATTGCTTGTGACATGGGAGTGGAACTAGGGAAGATTTCCATTAAGCGATTTGCTGATGGAGAAATCTACGTCCAACTTCAAGAGAGTGTTAGAGGATGCGATGTATATCTTATTCAGCCAACATGCCCTCCTGCAAATGAGAATCTCATGGAGCTGAAGATAATGATTGATGCTTGTCGTAGAGCATCTGCCAAAAATGTTACTGCTGTGATTCCATATTTTGGATATGCCAGAGCTGATAGAAAGGCAAGTATTTCCATATGACTGATGTTAGCTAATTTTTGGTAACTAATCTAGGTGGCTCATGAAGCATGCAAGCGGCTATTCAATGTCTTTCCTTTTCTTAGTATTATTTTAACGGAGAAAAGATTTTCCATCTTTACTATCTTATTGAGATTCTGCTACGGCTTTAGAAATTGATGTGGCTGGTCTATGAAGTAGGTGTTGCACTATTTGCTTGATGGTGGTGCTGATGGGCTTATAAGCTGTGACAGGGTGTTTGTTAATTTTTCTACTCTCTTTTCAGACTCAAGGGCGAGAATCCATTGCAGCCAAACTTGTTGCAAACCTTATCACAAAAGCTGGGGCAGATCGTGTTCTTGCTTGTGACCTTCACTCAGGGCAGTCTATGGGTTACTTCGATATTCCTGTGGATCACGTACAGTGTCAAGTAAGTGAATCTGAATGGTTGTAGTTCATCTCTTCACAATTACAAATTTACTAATACTCTACTTTCGGTGTCCACTAGCCTGTTATTCTTGATTATCTTGCCAGCAAGATGATAAGTTCTAATGACTTGGTGGTGGTTTCTCCTGATGTTGGTGGTGTTGCAAGGGCACGTGCTTTTGCCAAAAAGTTATCTGATGCACCCTTAGCAATTGTAGACAAAAGGCGTCATGGACACAATGTAGCCGAGGTAATGACCTGAAAAATCTGTGGGTTACGTCCTCTAACATGTTTCTTTCTTTCTTTTGACAATTCCTAGAGACGTAATTGAAACTTTGGAGTTAGTTAGGTAGGCATACATGCATTAGCTGTGGAATATTGGAGACCCCCTCTTTGATGTTAAAGATACTGTGAATCTTTATACTCGTGTTTTATTACTCATTTCATTTTGCATGTTACACGCAGGTGATGAATCTGATTGGTGATGTAAAAGGAAAAGTTGCAGTCATGATGGATGACATGATTGATACTGCAGGTGATGAATCTGATTTAAGTGCATTTGTCGAATTAACTTAGAGACAAAACGCTTGATAAGTAAAAATATCACTGTTGTTAGAATATAAGTGTAACTTGGCTTCCGTACATGAGAGGCATTTATGATGTTTCTCTTTGCTGCTCAAGGAAACATGATAGTAGTGTGATTTTTCTTAGGCATTTATTGACGTATTTAATTGTTCGCGGTGATGGACATCAGGGACCATTACTAAAGGCGCTGAACTATTACATGAGGAGGGAGCCAGGGAAGTGTATGCATGCTGCACTCATGCTGTTTTCAGGTATCTTTGTCCCTTGTGTTCTTCTACTAATTAGGATGATGGATTGTTTGACTCAACTGACACTAAACACCTTTTTAAGTTTTGACTTAAACAAAATGTTGAGTGATCCTTAATGGTATGATGAGTTGTAAGTTCCTTCTGTTGGGTGAAGGAAAAAAATTATTACTTTCATCTCTCCCCAAACTTCATCTGGTCGGAGCCTTATTCGCTGGGCCACCCTTCAACTGCATAGTATAATACAAACCGTAGAGCATTTCAGGATTTCACCGTCCAACTCTGAAAAGTGTTTAATACTTTAATGTATCGTTATAGGTGTTGCTTGTTACGTTCATGTTAAAAATCATTATGTTTGATTCAGAATCAGCAGTATTGATGTTTTTGTCTTGTTTTATTTTTAATGATAGCCCTCCTGCGGTAGAGAGGTTGTCGGGAGGCTTATTTCAGGAGGTGATTGTTACGAACACCCTTCCAGTTGCAGACAAGAACTACTTCCCCCAGTTAACCATTCTTTCTGTAGCAAACCTGTTGGGTGAAACTATTTGGCGTATCCATGATGATACTTCTGTCAGTAGCATTTTTCAGTGACTTCTTCAAGTTACTGCCTTCTGATAGATGATTTTATATAGTCAATAATCTCTTATTTAATTTTACAATGTCTTTACACCAAGTTGGCCGCCATCTTTTTCTTTTTCAAGTTATCATACTGATTGCTGAAACGGAGAAAGTCGGAATCTAATTGTAATTTGGCGCCTAGGTTAATAAACTAATCCAGGCAAACGATCTGAGATTCTCAAAAGTTAGCAGTTCACTTGTAAGTTGTAACGCATGTGATTTCAAAGTAACAAACTAGATACTCTAAATTTATAGAAGAAAAATAAAAAGATAATCAAATAGGTACTTGGATTCAGTGGGTGTTTGGTTTCACTTTAAACAAGCATTTATGATTTACAGTAATGTCCATTTTATATATATCTTATACAATGTAGAGTTTCTTAAAATGAGCTAATCAAATAAGCACTTGGGCAGTACCCAAAAAATTGATACGACCGTATTTAATGATGCATATTCATGGCACATTGCTGTTGAAACCGGGAAAATAATTTTCAAAGTAGAAAAATAGTAACAAGCAATAAAACTATCTACTCTCTCTCCGGTCTTAAATATAAGACCACTTTGACTTTTTTTTGTGGAAGTTAAGGAAGCAAATTAGACCACTAAATTATAACATATGTCACATGAAATTAGATTATAGGTTGGTTTATAAGTAGAATAAATTAGTTGAGGAAAAAATATTTTTTTTGGGACTGAAACTACTTTGTTTTTGGACTAAAAAAAGTCAAAGTGGTATTATAATTAGGACCGGAGGGAGTATATTCTTATTTACCGAAAAATTAATGCAATATTTCCTATTTAAGATTATAAGAACTAATTGATTGTATCTGAGGTGTCCCTCTCGTTTTAATTTTTCAGGCCTGGGGCTGGGTTGGTCCTTAGATTTATCAAAAAAGATGATTACATTTTTTAACATACATTTTAAAATTTTAAATTATAAAATCTTGAAAGATATGTGTGTGTGTGTTTATATATCCAAAAATTGAAAACTTACACTATGTAGAAGTGATAAATAATATCATTGATTTAAAAAGGAAAAGTAATTACAATATTATCAATATATTATTGTGTTTTAATTTTAATCCAAATTATGAGTTTTTTTTTTGTCAAATTAGATTGCCGGTTCATAATGTGAATAAAGTGTAAGGGAGGCATAATATGAATTTTGTGATGGTTTACACACACACACACATAATATGATCTCCCTCAAATTGATTCTTTTTTTATGGAGATTAAATAAGTCAAATAGACCACTTAATTTAATATATGTTATATGTAATTAGATTATACATTAATTAATAAATAAAATAACTTAGCTTTGAATAAAATTATAAATATAAGCATTTTAAATTGATTTATTTTATGTATTTTATCTCTCCAAAAAAAAGTCAATTTGATCTTATGTATAAGATTGGAGGGAATATAATATAGGTCATATATATGAGAAAATCTTAGATGAACTTGATTCTTCACTTCATTTGTGATTTCACATCAGACATAAGGTGTTTACTTATCATCAGATCATTTGTTTCTTTCTTTTGTTTTTTGTTTTTGCAAGAATATATGTTGAGTGTATGGGCCTAAACCCAATCTCTTGGAGCGTACTTAGAAGTTAGAACAAATTTCTTGTTTGGCGATTCGGCCTGAGAGATGACTCGTCAAACCCTAATTTCTACCTATAAATAGCCTCCAACTCTTTATTACAGATCAGAGCTCCCAAGAAGCTACTACTCACAATTCTCATGGCGACCCCATGGAGTTTACTCTCCTCCGCATTTTTTTGGCCCCTCCCCTTCACTTGTACGCTCTTGCATATATAGCGTGTAGGGTTTTTTTTTTTTGTTCAACTTTAGCGTGTAGATTTGGTTTGTTATGGTTAGGGCTTCTTCCGAAGCGAAATAGAAATAACAATTTGAGTCTGTGATGAAGTTCAATCAGTGCCGGAGGCGGGTATGAGCTCGTCGCTGATGGCGCAATATCCTCTAAGAAGTTCTGAGCTCAACCATTTTTCTCACACTTTCGCTCACGATTTATATATATTAATGTTTATCGATCAATATAGGTCTTCTTTTAATCTTTTTCTCTCTCTTGGGGCTTTGGTTGCGAGAGGAAGATAGGAATTCATAAGTCTGTCAATCCACTGATGTTTGTGTGATGTGAATTTGAATCCCGACAGGTTCTGATCGCTTCCTGTGCCCCTTCTTTCGATACCCCAAGTATTGATGTGTTTTAGGGTTAAGATCTTAGCTCTATTGTGTGTTGGATTTGAACCATGGCTTAAAATTTAACTCCATTTTATTGGTTTCAATGGCTCTATGGGCGTATGATGAATCTCATTTTTTAAATGGGTAATTTGCGTCTGAATTTTTCATTGATGCTTTATCACCTTGGAGAACTGATGCCCACAACTTTACCCTTTTTATCATACATTTTCTTTTTTCTACCATGAATTATCTTTTTTTACCATAGTTCTCTTAGATGTGGATCTTATTTTTCCTGCCAAATCTTTCCAGGCTCATCATTGTTTTTTACTATGAATTGTATCTCTCACGTCCCATGTATGTTTTTGGTGGAGGAGTTTATTTGAAAATAGTGAAAACTCAGCTCGGAAAGAACGTCAGAATAACACATGATTATCAGTCCAAAAAAAAAAAAAGAACAACACATGATTATCGAATACTAGTGATTCATAATATAATTCAAAGGATTAATTGTGGCAGTTGTTAAGTATTTTTCTATAAACATTCTGGATGATACCATAGTTTCATGGCCGTCTCACTTGCAAGTATAATATCCAAGACATCAATCATAAAAATTGGATCTGAACATGAATTTCTCAGGTTAAGTGTTGACAAACCTACAATGCCTTCTGATTTCACCTTCCTTTCCCGTGAGCACGTTGATATTTCCCATCTTGATCATAGACTTGGCAAATGAAGCAAAGAAAAGCTTTTGGTTCGAAGCATAAGCCCAAACTTGCTGTGTAATCAAGCCATCATGGTCTTGGCTGATCAAAACATTATCAGAACCTAATAAACCGTTGCCTTCGAGGATGTTAATGTAGTAATGATTATCAAACTTGGTTGGGGTTTCAAAATCCAGTGGAGCAAACTTGTGATCCCTTCCTTTAACAGGACATATGGACCGTAAAATTCTTCTGAAGGTTGAATACCTCCTGTAACGATCATATCCATAATGATATTCAGGCCTTGTTTCATATATCCTCTGCCGGAAGCTTGTGCATCTTGCCCTTCCTATGGTGTGGCTCCCTGTCATTAAATGAAGTGATTCAATGTAAGATTATGGGTTTCACCAGAATTTTGCACTCTTGTCCTAAATATAAAATTATTTTGACTTTTTTGTGGAGATTGAGCTAAATTAGTTTTGAAGAAAAAAGATAACTATAGACATTTTAAAGTGATTCATTTTGCATCCTTAATTTGTTCAAAAAAGTCAAAGTGATGTTATAATTAGGACTGGAAATATTTACATTCTTTCTAATGCAACAAAAATTGAGAAAATTAATTACAAATCCAATAAAAGGAATTTAATTAAGATGAGTTCCCAATGAGTTGTGAAGAATTAACTTTTGGCCTGCGAATAACAATTTGTAATCAAATAACGTCTTTATCTTAATTAACTTCCTTTAAATGGGACCAATAATTAATTTTCTCATCAAAATTTCATTCACTGAGTATGTATATTTTCCTGAAAGAGCTACTAGGTCTTCTATGTCCAGGCCCTGTGTTTTGAACTTGTCTATGAGAATTTCCAAAGAAGAATTTGGAGCAGGGATGAACTGGTTTGCTCCATTAAAGCTTGATTCGAGAGAATCCTTCCTTCCCAGCATCACTTTCCACGTTGGCCCTCCTCTCTACTCAAGAAGCAACAGTAACTGTGTTAAAAAATGAAGGATTTTCCTTTCTATTCGACTTAAGTCATGCCATAATAAATAAATTCTAGGCTTTGTTGGTGAATTTCCGCTCTTGGAATTACTACACTCTAATTTAAAAAGCATTACAAAGGGAACATTTGTTGAAAGATATCTAAATTCTGTTCAAGATATATATGCAAAAGGGAAAATATGCTGAAAGGTACCTAAAATTTGTTCAAGATCTAGATGCAACTCTTTTTTTAAATCATGTATAACATATCTTAAATATCCCATACTTATGATATGTGTAACTAATTTGATTAAATTAAATGTGTTAGTCATGTTAGTTGATATAATGAATTTTTTCTAAAACACCTCATTCATCTCCTCTTATCCCCTCCCCTATTTTTTACTTGATTATTATTGTTAGATAAACACCAATAAGGATAATTTAAGAAAAAGTTGACAAAAATTAAAATTAGATCCAATATTTAAAACTAAGAGCAACTCTTTAAATATGTTGTATATATTTATATATATTTAGGAGGGAGTATACAAAATGAGAGTCATTTGCACAATATGTTACACATAATTGTCCAGTGAAAATAAGTTGTACCCCTTCACAAATTTGGAATTTTAATAATCCTTAGATAATAAATTTTGTGATGGACAAGTTTTCAACCAGAAAAGAGATTTATTAAAGTAGAGAATTGTACCGATACAATAGCATCACGGGCAACCATGGCGAGGATATCAGCACAAGAAACGGTGAGAGGACATTCTTCTTCTAGTAAATACTTAATCTTGTCTATAATCTCAAATCCTCTTAATGAATTCAGATTTGGTCCTGCCTGTTTTTCACTTGTCATTCCCTCCACGCTGTCCAGAAGTACTGATGCATCACACCCCTGTTTCACAACAAAAATTCTCAGACACACAGAATAATTAATATGGTACACAAAAATACAACTGAATAAATGTATTAAGCCCGGTTAGGAGGATATAGTTACCATGACGAAGCAATCGTGGAAATGTAAGCGAAGTAACGAGGCTGCCAAACGAGGATCTTTGTAAACTTCAACTTCCACGTTGTGTCTCACAATATCTTCGGCCAAGGGACACGTCTCCCTGTAGTAGTCATATACAAGAGGACTATCACCATTCAGAGTTTTTGTGCAGTAAAATATAGTAAGCACCATTAATAAGAGTCTCATGAGCTCCATTGAAGGAAATTATGAGTTGTTCTTGCACCCGGGTCATAGAGAAGGAGAACTACTAAGATCTTATAACTGTTAAGGATGTTTCCGTTTTTTTTTGTACCGTTTGGTAGTGTTGGTCTCATTTTTTCCAACCAACCACGTGTGGAGAATTTTCTCAGCTGTTTTAGATTAAAGGGTTGATGCAACCAACTTGACCTAATTGTTTCCTTATGTCTAAGTGTTGGACAATTACTTTCTTTTGTATATTAGCTTAGCTTCGGTAAATATGTAAATATACACACAAAGAAAAAGTACCTCTTTTGATCTAATCTATATAAAAAATGTAGATTTTTTTTATTGATCTATGAAAATTTTGTTCAGTTTATTTCAAAACAGAGAATCCAATATTATAAGTTTCTCTTTTTAGATAATCTGAGTTCTCTTGTTAACTATTTACATCGAACACACCAAATATGAATGCTTAAATTTTAAAAAGTTTCAACCAACAAAAGTTGGATTTAATTTAAGAAGTTTTGACTGTTTAAATATAGGTTAAGAATCTAACCCAATCAGACAGCCAAATAAAAAAATATATGTAGAAATAAGTAAAGTCCGTGTAGCTGTTCATTGTGAACAAGGGCGACAAGCAATATAATGAACGAGGTAAAGTAAGAGATCAGCGAGGATCACTACTGACTGTTCATTGTGGCAATATGTCAGTTTATTTAAAGTGTGTCTGGTGTTACAGAAGGCAGACCAAACCTGAAGTTTAAGGTTGGAAGGGTAAAATAAGAATTATTGGGATACACAACTGATTAGATAAAAAAGCATAATCGTTGTCTACCAAAGAACTAAGTAACAAAGAGAAAAGGTTCATATCATCCTATGTATAACTATATACATTTTTTGGTTTGTTTGTTATAAGTTATAACTATCTCAATGGCTTCTCTATTTATCAAACTCTCAAAATTCTCGATATCCAAAGTAGGCAGAAACTCCCAAAAAACAATTTTGACATCTCAAGTTCAGTTCATAGATCCCCTTTCTCCTCCTTCTACTTCTCCTTGTATGGACATCTAATAAAGTAACTCCCCTTCTTCATCAATGAAGACTTCAGGATGTACTGCTGCACAGTTGACATTTAAAGCTCTTTGAAGCTTGCGCTGGTCAAATATTTCGACTTCAATTGAGAATATTGAGCTAATAGGTCGATGATCCGATATTCTTATGTCCGCCCGATCATATGAAAGTTGCTTTATTCCTTTTCCCATCCACAATATTCGATCACACCTGCATTATATATTCAAAAGAAATACTTTTTACATGTTGCTTTGCCAATAGTATTCACAAGATTGCAATCCAGTATTTGCACTTACCATGCAGGAGATCTCCTTTTTTCCCCTTCTCTTGGGTTCTCACCAATATATCTGTCAGAATTAATTTCATACTTGTAAGTTGGAGGAAAGTTTATCAACCCCTCTTTCCATCCATCAAATACATGCCCAAAACGCATTTCTTTGCTTAGCTGCACATAAGGTAAAGGAATTAGTGCTTTGTCCAGCTTAACTTGTAAGCATATAGAAGGAAATGTTCATAAACATGTGTAAGGTTATAAAATTTCCAATCCCTTCCACAACTTTAGGCATGTTCAGATTTATTAAGCAACAAAATTTCAAAGCAAACTGTGATTATATGATAAAATCTGAGGGATCAAAATGAGGAAAAGTCAGCTTGATAAGGTTAGCTTTCGAGTATTTCAAAAAACTGGGTTTTGTGACTCTCACCTGATCATTGTTCATTAATTCATCCCAATTCTTCTGAGCCATCAGTTTTCTTACATCACTGTCCAACATACTGATTCGATAATTCAAATCTCCAAACCAGAAAATCTGACTGTCATCAGAAAGCAACCCATCAGTTAATAATAACATTTGAATAGAAAATGTTCAATCTGAACATAAAACCATTAGAGTGCTTATTCATGATTTATTTCTAATCACTAAACAATTTTAATTTAATAATACACACAAACTTGAAATTGCATTATTTTCAAACAAATTTTGATTTTAACAATATCAGAACTTAATCTGAGAAAAACTGTGATACTTAATGATCTGATCATGTTCCAAAAAATAAATCTTACTCATGCGATGGGATTGTTTGTGGTTGATCAGTATCAAAGACAGATGAGAAGCAGGTGCGGCGTAGAATTTCATTAACATCAGAGTTTCGTCTATGTTCAGCTCCATCCTTTTGACCAGAAGTCAGGTGGGAACAAACAAAGCACATACGTGACTGAAAGAGAGACATGCTTACTGAAACAGACCCCTGCATAAGCCATAACTTGTTATTCTTAGATCAGTATAATCACGTTTTATCAGTAAGTGGAGACAGACGGCAAGTTATCTCATGCTTTCCATGTTATGATCACATTGCCTAATATGGACACTATCAATCTTGACATAGATTTCCATATATTGACAATCATTTAATATTTATATGTCTAAGCCAGATCAATATCATATTAAATGTTAAACACACAATTACCTTGTTTCCCATGTAGCCCATTAGGCCAACTCCAACTAGAGAAACTTGCAAGTTATTAATGTGCCTTCTCAACTTCCTCTGTACCCAAATTGATACATATAACCCTACCATCTGCTTGCTGACAATCCGGACATATTTCGGACGTGATTTCCCAGAGCCTAATCCATCATCCTCTTGGTTCTTTGGTAGCTCAAAGATAGCATTATCTTCCTCATCAGATATGTCAGATACATCAGATTGGGGATCAATTACTTCTCTAGGCATCACTTTCTCCTCTTTCCAGATCAAGCCTAGGTCTCCATAACTATGGTGAGAACGCTTCAATCCATTGCCATATTTTAAAGCATTTTCTGTCCAATTAAAGCCAATTCTAGCTGAGCTGCTTAGTACTCTCCGCAATTTTGAATTGGTATCAACAGCTAGAGGGAATGCATCTAATGGACGTTCAGGCCAGTCAAGACTAGTATGAGGATCAATGCCATATATTCTTCTCAAGTGTAAATTGGTTCCTATATCAATCACCTTTTTCACTTCCTGATATTCCAAATCATTGTTTTTAATGGTTTCAACTAACCCCTCCCCCATCAAATCTAATGGATTAGCATCTATATTGTCTGCTAGAACATCAGCTGCTGAGGAAGTCCTTAATACAGGAGAGGGAGGGGCACTGTAGCTTTTGATTTTGCTTTCCGTTTGAGAAGATTTGTTCAGGGTTCTTCGAATGATCGCCTCCCATTTATGGATAGGTGTATTATCTTCTGCCCCCAGTACATTGCCAGCATTCAAAGGCACTACCTCTTGGAAACTGTGGAAAAAGAGTTTGTATGGAATCTAATAAGATGTACATTTTTATGAAAGACCAATTAATTATACAGCAAATTCAGTCAATTAGTCCATTAATAGAATCTCACAACCCATGTCGTATATCTAAACACAAACAATTCACTCTAATAGACCAGAATTTTCGTTGTGTGCTAACAATTTTGCTAATAGATACAAATATTAGTGACGAGTCTGGTGTCTGATTCAGTTTTTCACCAAATCAAAAGCTTTTGGCAAGACTAAACCACATAAATTGTTGAATTTCTTCCTTACATGGTTGAGCATCTCTTATTGCATTGAAATATATAACGTAAAGCAACTACCAATGAAGCATCATGGGAAATGAAAGCAGAACGAATTAAGATGTTGATAGTACAAGCAGGAGTACTCTATCAAGGTATAGAAGGGTCTAGGCGAAGAGAGAAAGAGAGAAAGATGCCAAACCCCTCTCTTTCTGTCTCTTCCTGAACTCCAAAGTTTTTGTCGCACAAGCTAACCGTATTGCATACTAGAACACTCTTAAAAGTACATGGTTTAAAAGATCAGATAATGCAAACGAAGCATCCAGGGTATTAGGATCATGATCAATATGGGCATATAGGTAAAATATGGAAGCTCTTTGAACATGTGATCTTTCTTTAATTTCAAGCAAAAAGTCTGAACTTTTGATTACTCAAGGAAAAATCGTATAAATTGCTAGGGAGAAGATCAATCAGTGAGAGAGTGACTTGTTTTGCTGCCATACATTAGATAAACTTGATTCTGAGAAACAAAACTGTTGTAAAACATAAAAATTAAAGTCAATCAATTTGTGAAACTACTCACCCAATAATGTACATATCTGCAGGCTCATCAGTACAAAGCCAGTCATCAATCTCAAGATCCCCACTGGGAACTCTTCCAGCAACATTCCAAGTTGCAACAGTTACCCTGTAACATAATAACAGTTCGAAGATGGATAAATTTAATATTTTTTAAATTAACTGATATGGTTTGACAAATCAACACATGATCAGAGTGCACAAGCAAACCTTATTTCCTTCATATCGATATACTGAACTCGCAGAGTTTCTGATTTTCCTCTTCTGTGTTTTGTCTTGTAACCCTTAGAAGGTATATCTGAATAACAAACATCAAATTTACAGAATATGGTTAAGACTCCAAACTCATCTCAGAACTTACTAACATCAAATAACTCAATGTTCACAACAAAATTAATGAAGCTGGTTGACTTAAATATTTATCAGTCAATCAAACCTATTTGTAAAATTGATTGCTTTACACTAGTACCAAGAAACTCCAACCACCCTCATCAAATAATTCCTAGAATTCCTTATATTTTATTGATATCATGCAGGGTAGGCAAGCCGCTATCTATATTATTGAAATTATAAGAAGAAACTGTTGAGAACTATCATGACCCAATATGCAATGGCAGAAGGTTATTTGGACAAAAGGTTTCTTGTTTCTCTCCAGAAAAGGATCTAACCATTAGAAGGGAATGAATTATATCCTGATGTTTGACTTGAGAATACTGATGATTGGATCTTTGGTGCTCTATGTGGATAGTCTTCATTTATGCGCACTCTTGAACCTTTGACAGAGTAAGCTGCACCAATAATATTGGAGAACAAAAGAGGAAAAAATGAAAAAGGAGGGTAAAAAAAGGATCCAACATTTCTGGCAGAAAGAAATGTTACAGAACTGATGATAGCTTACCATCGTCTTCACTCTCAGTTTCAGTATCAACTTCATCTTCACTAAAATCATATACCTTCGGCTTTATATTCAACCATTTCTTCATCACAAGGGAAGGCCAAAAGGCCTGAAATAAAACTAAGTTAGATAGTTCACAAGTACCCCACAAGAAGTGGTCAAAGATTGTTAAAGGCACAAACCTCTGAGCGTTTTCCTCTCCTGGCTTTCATGTCTTCAAAGTCAAAAGGGTACAACAAACGGAACCCAAAAAAATCACTTATTATGAAGAATTGAGGCAGAAGAATTAAAGCACAAGCTCTTAAATATGGAAGCAGCTAGCAACAGACCCTTTGGTCGGAACCATATGGCAGTTATGAATATTTAAATATATAAGAGGTTTCTTCTCTTCTCTGATTATTTAACAATACAAAAATTGGGATTATAAATTTAAAAATAAATCCAAGATCTCTCTTAAGACCCTGACAGAAAGTATGTGAACATATCAGTGACCCCAACTTGCCGACGAAATTGAATACTATTGGTTTATCAAATGTGTTTGTTATTAGAATTCTTGAAATAAAAAAAAACGGAAGGCCAACAACAGTGAATGTCGTTTTCATTGAGAACACTTACTCAGCAATTTGTCAAATAATGTGATCAAGAGAGGGAAAGACAAGGGACAGATAAATTTTTCTAATAATTAGCACATTAAAAATCACTACGAATTCGATTAAACAAACCCCTCCCCACCACCTAGAACATAAACAAAACCAAATGGGGGTGCCAAAAATAATAGAAATTTATAATATCTGAAGAAGTTGCTGATTAGCATGCCATACAATTAGAACCACAAATACTGCAGAAGAAGATGAGAAGGCTAAATACATCAGCAGACACCAAACCTGAAGAAGACTGGCCAAGAAAAGCAAGCGCAAAGGAACAAACTATTCATTAATGTGTAAGTGTAAGATTTGCACACAGACCCCACCAAATAGGAATAATATATATAATAAACAAATAAAAGGGGTTGACAATATGAAAATGGATGCTTGGCTCAAATGGGCATAATATAGAGGCTGAGAATTATAGGAGAGGAAGTTTTATATTTTATATATGTTTATACATACATACATATATATATATATATATATATCAAGAAACAGCTGTAGAGCCAGTGGGAATGAAGAAGAGAAACACTGATTGCTTGATCGTTGTAAATACTGATCTAGATATTGCAATAGTTTTTTATGCATGGAAATGACATAATGTGAATAAATAGTGATCCACAAACTGAAAGGAGAGGGGACCACAAATGGAGACCCACCTAGCGCACTATATGTGAAGATAAAAGAAGGTTGTGAATTGTGAATTATTCAAGTCTATATTGTATAACTAGAATAAAATACCATAATTGAATTCAACTAGGTCGGTGATTGCTTTCTAAGAGAAAAATATGGCCTGGCTCGTAAATTTGAATACCACTAGTACTTAGTGTTTAACATGAAAACGAATAAAGAATATGTACAACTTTCAGAGTAACAGCCACGCAAAAGCGAGGTTCGAGGAAGGAAAAGAAAAAAAAAAGAAGGAAGGAAGAAACAAAGGAACTTTCTTCTTCGTTAATCTTCTCTCAAGTGTGCCATGTGGAAGTGTGTACGGCAGCTGTACACCTTGCAACCAATGGGCTGTGCGCGCCGTTATATTCTATAGGAATGGATGTATATGACCTTCCATACATTTTTTAATTATAAATATACTAGTAACTAACTCATAATTCAACAAAGTTTCAAACTTTCTGTGTTTCAAGTCAAAAACACAAACTTTCTTTGTCGGTCTTAAAATCTAAGATTGATTATGATGAGGGTATTTTTAACACGCATTTGCGTGTTAGTCATACTTTAAATAATTTTTTCTGGCCTTAGATTGATGTTGTAAATTCTCTTTCTCAGTAACACTTGTTTTGTACTAACTCTGTTCAATGAAATTATCTTTTTATTTCAAAAAAAAAAATCTAAGCTTGTCTGCTCGGCTCTCGGGCTATAAAATGATTAAATCAAACTTGTTAGAGATTACATCATTATTATATTCTTGTCGCAACCGGCTCTATATATAAAATTTATCAATCCACCCGTGGAATTGTAGAGTTTGTTTGTTACTAGGGATTTGAAGGAAGGAAAAATTTTTGTGAGTTGGATTTTTAAAAATTAAAGAAATGAGATTATGACATTTTAAGAAATATAACATGTAAAATAAAATAGTAAGAAATATTAATTAAAAGATTTAGCCACACTTCTCTCACGTTTGTAAATTCAACTAAAAGAAATTCCCACCACCCACTTTCCCTCTCCTCCTCTCACCTCATACCAAACAGAGTCATAGGAAGTGGATTGATCGTGGTAAGTTGAGAAATAAGATTGTGGTAAGTTGAGAAATTACCTACCAACGGCAAATTAGCATGAATTAAATTAAAGGTGAAGATTTAATTATCAAATAAGATTGTGGTAAGTTGAGAAATTATCGCACACCCTCCTTTTCTTTTCTTTGTGGGTTGTTCAATTGCTTTCGTTAAAGAAAAAACATTATGTTCTCAATAATAATAAGTGATTAAGTCCGAGCACTGTTTATGATGTTTCAGCCTTTTGGGGGCAAATATAATTGCTGTTCAATTATAATTAAGTCCAAAAAGCTGCAAAATTAATATTCTTTCTGGCTCAAACGGGTGTTCTCTAAATACATAGAATCCCGCATCATAACTTTCCTCTCTCATCGTACTTAATACAAAGAAGGCACAGAATTTGATGGATTTAAGGAAAGCTGATAAGAATAAAGGCAAAAGTTTCACATGCATTAATCCCCCTCCACTGCTGCCAGCAACATAATACTCCCTCCGTCCCTTATTATAAGAGTCAAATAGGTAAAATCACACAGATTAAGGAAGTAGTTGAGAGAGATAAATATGTCTGAAATAATTTTATTTTCTCAAGTTTACCCTTATTTATGTAAGAGAGAGAAATGTGATAATAGTGTTATAAATGAGTATGAAAGAGAATGTGAATAGAGAGAATAATGATGGGTAAACTGAGAAAAAGTTCATTAAATGCTTTGACAAATTGTGACAGGCTCTTATAATAAGAGACAAAACCATTCAAATTTTTTACTCTTATATATAGGGACGGAGGGAGTAATATTGAGTAGATATGAGAGGTCTCATCAAAAGTTAGACTTTGACAAACCTTCTTGTAATATTCTTCCTTTCATTATCTGTGTTGCTAAGATTAATCATCTATTACTATTAAATTATCAGACAAATGGACGGACCACGTTGTCACACGCGTTAGGACATTTCATGAAGAAAAAAAAAATCCAACAAGGCAACAGATCATGCTGTGCAAATGGACAAATAGAATTAAGTTATATCAAAATGATGCATACTTAAAGGAAGATTAACCATCATAATATGATAACTATCTTGACTCGCTTGGCGAAAAGTATTGTTAGTACATATGTGTTTGATTTCCTGAATCATCTATGATGAGTCCATCACAGGTCGTAGTTTTATCGAGTTTAACCAAAGTGAGTGGAACTGCTACTAAATAACTCATCACAAATGATGATCTAGTAGCAATTTGACACATTAATCATTTAGTCACGGTTATAATCGCTGCAAAGAGATTTGTTTAAATGTCTAATTAACCCATAATTATTGAGGAGGTTGCAATTTAGATTGCAAGTCTCTTCGTTTCGAAATCAACTTATCTATCTTTCCTTGGAGTTTGAGATAATCAATGATATTCTATGCTAATGAAATGTATTTATTCATAAGTATTCTTTTTTGGCCTACAATACAAACTACTTCAGTTAATTTATCAGAACCAACAAATCATAATTAACTTACTAAATGTCCCGCATTAATTTTATTTCCTAACTTTACCCATATAATTAAAAACAAGATTTTGAAAGAAGGGAGAATTTCAATATAGGACCCTGTAGTCAATTAATTTAAAAGTATGATCAAAAGATTTTGAAATATCACTGCAGGTTCAGAGTCTTTACGTGAAATTAAATTAATATGGAAAAAGACGAAAAAGACCCCACCCCTACATGGCCTCTCTGACACTCTCTCTCATCTATCTCTCTCTCTCTCACTTCATTTCACTTCTTCAAATGAGCTTTTCTCTTATTCATATGAGTTTTTCCCTTATTCAAATGACTATTTCTCTTGTTCAAATGACCATGAGTGGTGTGTGTGAAAGAGAGAGAAAGATGCGTGTCAGAGGAGGGAGAGAGTGTCAGATGAGAGAGAGGGTGAGAGAGGTATTTTATTTTTTATTGAGCCTTGTTCAAATGAGATTTTTCCTTGTTCATATATGAGATTTTCTCTTGTTTAAATGATCGTTTCCCTTATTCAAATGGTCATGAGAGAGAAAGATGAGAGAGAGAACGCGTCAGAGGCATGTGAAGGAGAGAGAGTGTCAGCCATGTGGAGTCAATATTGCCTTTTCTCCTCCCAATTTAATTTCAGTTTGCCCCCCCCCCACAAAATTCAAGTGATATTTCAGAATTTTTTGGTCCTATTTTAAAATTAATTGGTTATAGGGGTCCCATATTAAAATTCTCCTTTAAAAGAAAGACCATAAGAAGTCACATTCAAATATTAATTACAGAGAGACACATGATTGACGAATAAACATTAATCACTCTTCAATATATATAAAAGAATTCTTATAAAAGTAATTAGGACTATAAAATGGAGACAGTATTTTCTTCCTTCCTGAAACCAAATCCTCCAGGAAAAAAAGCCCACACTTGAGCATTCTAACAATTAGTGGTAAGAAAGAGTTTTAATTTTTAAGGATAGCAGCAATATTTGGCTTTTGAATTTCCTTAGAAATTTTCAACAGTGATTTGATGGTGTTGTTTGAATCAGTGAACAAAAAACCGGACCGGACCGGACGGTTCAACCGGTCCAACCGTGAACCGGCCATTGGTCCGGTCCGATTAGCACAAAAAACCGGAGGCCCCTTTGACCCGGCCAAGACCCGGGAAAAACCGGTCAACCCGGCCGACCCGGTCACAACCTGGGTTGAACCGGGTACCTTTTCTTTTTTCTTTTTTTTTTTTTAAAAAAATTTATTTTATTATAATTAACCTAATTACTAACTTTCACTCCACTCAATTTTAGAAATTAGGAAACTATAATACTTTAAATGCTATTTTACTTGCATATACTTAATATTTAATTATTGTTACTCTTAATGTTTGTATTTTAATTTGTTAATTGTAGAATAATATTTATTTTCACGTGTAATCAACTAATATTTTCTTTTTTCCCTATATAGAAACATTAAAATATTCATATTTGATGAATCATGCATACCTATCTACATTTACATTTTGATATTAGTGATTATTAATGTTAATATCAATAAAATTTTATTATTTTAATAAAACCGGTTTGACCCGGTCTGACCCCCGGTTGGACCTTTAACCCTTGAACCAGTGCCTCATCCGGTTCGATACCCGGTCCGGTTTTTTGAACCTTGGTTTGAATACATGCATGCAATAAAGTCAACAACCCCGCACGCCTTGATTGCCATGAATTAATTAATTATCAAATCAGCTATACTTAAACAGGAATTGATGTGGAATTAATTAATAAAAAATAATACTCAGACATTGTAAAACTTTTACGCATTGTCAACTAAAACAATTAGAGAAAGTGATGTTAAAAAAAAATGATATTTTGAGAATCATATAAATATGGTCTAGTGGTTCCTCACTTGCTCCCTTAATCAAATAGTGAGAGTTCGAATTCCACCATTGTGCATGAAAAGCATTTTATGGTTAGCTGTTTACCTTTAAGTGCAGAACCCGTTACGAAGAGATTAGTTACTGCTATCAGCAGTGGATACCCTGAATTAAAAAATAAAAAGTACATATTAAGCATTTTCTAGGTCCACAGCAAATTACGCGACCGACCATTTAAAGAGATCTAGCACCGAGGACTGTTTATGAAAACACACATATATTTTCTTATATACTGAAAAAACATTTATTAAGAACCATCATGAATTTCGTGCATGAACTTATATAGCGTGTCGCGTATGGCTTTAATTTTGAGCATCCACTTGTACGTAGAAATTAACAATTTCTAAATTAAAAACCGTGAGAGTCGAATGTATTTAATCTGTTAATCCATAAGTGAAGTAAATAACATAGCTTAGTAGAAGTCGTCGATCTCTAAGATCCACCCCTTAGGGCCTAGCTAGGCTATGTACTGATGAAGAAAAATAATAATGAAGTCTTTTTTTAAAAAAAGAATAATAATAATAATAATGGTATGAGATTCCCCTCGATAAAATAATTTGTGAGAACAGAGATAAAAGACATGTTTTGTCAGTATAAAGGCAATAAAGAATTGACACTGGAGAGCCTGGACCTTTAATAATAAACAAATGTACTTTACTTTCTATATTGATATATACATATGCATCGTCTCATTGTGTTTGGTTGGGTCTATAAGTTTAAGGGATTTTCTTAGACTATATATACTTGTTTTTCTGAGGAAGAACTATATATCCCTTAAGTTTGTGATCACAAGAAAGATGTTTTTATTGGGTAGCCGTCTCATGAAGAGAACTATCCACAATGTCTTCCCTCTTCTCATTGACAAGAGGCTGAGTGAATTTATAAGCTTAATGGTTTTCCTGTCCAACAATTGATATTTTAGGATTGGCTATCCTATTAGACATTATGTCATCATGATATTTTTTTTTAAAAAAAAAACACGGTATATGCTCAAATTGAAGGCCTCTGATCTTTTTTGGGTTTGGATTCTTGTCCTTCTGTATTGATAACACAAGTTGTTGGTATATATATTACTGTACTCCACCATCAGCAACACTGCAAAATTGAGGCTGGAGGCTGCTAGCTAGCTTGATGACAATGGCTAGCTGCTTGATTATTCACTACTGACATAGACAAACATATACCAAACTTAATCCTATCATCATGTGGTCCCTAGCCTCTTTCATTTTTACATCAAATGTGTGATTCATAGTGGATGCTTAAAAAGTTAGGGGGAAATATAATAGTTTTAATTACTTAGTGGTAAAGCAATGAAAATACAATATTACAGTTAGACAAGACATATAAAAGCTAGGTTGATTTGATTACAACATGACGGCTCTCTGAAGAAACATTCCTCTCTATTATGAACATATCACAATTCATAATCATCACAAACTTATAAGTCAGAAGAAAAATAAATATCTTCGATCCATTCCAAAGTTGGGATAAGATGAAAAAACAGCTATCATCAATTGAATACAGAAGCAGTATAGCTGGAGTCAAATGGCTATGCGTGGTAAGGCACATCATAACCCCAAAAAAAAAAAAAAAACAAGTAGGCGTAGCTAGCCAACAAAAAAAGTTCCTTTATAATCTACAAAACAGAATCCTACTTTTAAAAAAGCCCCGATGTATAGTCATTTATCCATCTAAAAGGAGAAAAAAGATATAGTTATATAATGGTCTGCAAAAACAATATACGTAGTTTTCATTATTGCTTCCCATTACACTGAAACTTTTAACTGTACTTGATGATTCTCTTTGTAGTTAGTAGCTTTGTAAAGAAAGACAGAAATATGAACAAGATTAATTATATTTAGTATCTCGGATAGTTATAAAAGATCATTGGAGTGCAGCATATAGCTATAAAAGGACAGGCACACTTGTGCTATGAAATAATGTTCGTATAAAACACATTTACATATACATATCACTACAAAAAAAATGGCATTTAGTAGCGGTTAAAACCGTTGATTAGTAGCGGTTCTAACCGCTACTGAGTGGTTACCAGCGGTTTTACAAACCGCTAGTAAATCTCCCGTGACTAACATGTAGTAGCGGTTCTCAAGAACCGCTAGTAATATGGTAAAAACCGCCACTAATTATATTAGTAGCGGTTCATAACCGCTACTAATGAAAAAATTAGTAGCGGTTTGTGAACCGCTACTGGATGCTCAAAAATATAAAAAAAAATTCTGATACTATTTGCAATAATGTTTAATTGTATAAAACATTTGAAAAAAATTTAACATTAAATAATCATAAAAAAATTTTATCACATTTTCTCAATTGATATATCCAAAATGATATGTAAAATAAATAATTAATAGTATGAAAAAAAGGTGATTGTAACTAATCAATTTAATTTAACAATATTCAAATGAAGATATTGAGTATGTACATATAAAAACGAAAACAAAAAACAGTTAGTATATATATATGATTGAAAATTGAATGAAATAATTAGAATAAAAAATATAAGAGATAAATTTATGAGATTGATGGAAAAATTAAGAGCATCAGAGGAGAAGAATTGAGAAGGAAGGTTTTATGAGGTTGAATGAAATGAGGAGAGGGGTAGGTATTTATAGTTGTTATAGGCGGGAATCAGTAGCGGTTTTAGTAGCGGTTAAGAGAACCGCCACTAACTACGCATTTAGTAGGGGTTCTCAAGAACCGCTACTCGCTACTAATAGCGGCGGTAACCGCTACTCGCTACTAATAGCGGCGGTAACCGCTACTATTAGTAGCGGTTCCTGAGAACCGCTACTAATAGCAGCGGTTATTTTGGAAAACTGCCGCCTAAACCGCCACCAATGTGATGTCACTAAGTTTCCCGCCAAATGGCGCCACTTTAGCGGCGGTTTTGTGGGATTAACCGCTACTAAAATACGACACTATCTTTTATATTGGTCAAACAGACAGATTTAGTCGCGGTTTTTTATTAAAACCACCACTAATGTGTAATTAGTGACGGTTTTAGTTTTCCGCTACTAAATGAACCACTAGTAAACCCCGTTTTTTTTGTAGTGTATCTAAACACAACCACGTATCTCCAAACATCCTTTTGCAGATTTTCCCAAATCCAAAACACTGTGCGAGTATGGACACAAAGCGGAGCCTTATGCATAGAAATTTTCCACTTGCTCTTGTTCTTGGACCTAGCATTCAATAAATCAATAAAATACAATAATATTCAGGACAAGTATATCGGACAGTGACATTAGTTCTTGTTGAATATATACAAACAGAACATCATGCCAAAAAAGAAGCTACACACACATATATTATATCACATCTACCCATAGGTATATAACTAGACAACCCGCCACTATTTCTAGAGAAGGACAAAAAAAAAGAAGCGAAATATGTGTATAATATAGAGACACACACATCATGCAAGCTGGGAGAGTACAAGAGGGTGTTAAACAAACTGAAAGAGGATATGAGTAGATACACAATAATTTTTCTTGGAAATATCTCATTGGTGGATCAAGTTTCATTTTATCTACGACCATGCCTTGTGATTGGCTCCTCATTTCATTAACATTTCTTCCCACCAACTTCATGACATTATTAATGCATATTATATGCATATAATTGAATCAATAAGAGAAGCCGAAAAGAGATTCAGCCATAGATTCCAGCCACCTTAACAACCACCACCAATCCAACTTACTACATATATATGCTACAAATTTTGCCGCCACACCACCCACTAACATCGTTTTATCCATTTTTATATTTGTTTAATGACTTTTTATCATAATGGTACTCGTTCCCGTTATTTTTTTATCAGACGCCACTAACCGCTCCTATCTATACTTAAATCAGAGTTATAGCTGTTGTTACTTAATTAGGTCATCTCTAACTATTGAATCCATTTGTTGTTAATAGTTTATTGAAAGAAACAACAGATGGGACTATTTGTCGCAAAGGAATTATATATAGAAATATGGTGGGTGCATGTTGCATGGTTTTCCACGGCAGAGTAAAGAGTGGCACTGAATAGGCAGCTTTGTTAATATTAAATGATATCCAATACTCCCTCCGTCCTGTATATAAGAGCAAAAAATTTGAATGATTTTGTCTCTTTTTATAAGAGCCTGTCACAATTTATCAAAGCATTTAATGAGTTTTTTTCTATTTTACCCATCATTATTCTTTCTATTCACATCCTCTTTCATACTCATTTATAACACTATTATCATATTTCTCTCTCTTACATAAATAAGGGCAAACTTGAGAAAACAAAATTATTTTAAACATATTTATTTCTCTCAACCACTTCCTTAATATGTGTGATTTTACCTCTTTAACTCTTATAATAAGGGACGGAGGGAGTATTATTCTACATGAGGCGTTTTGCATCCTTACGCGGCACAAACAAGTGATCAAGGCGTAATGAGTAACAAGTTGATGCATAACCTTTTTGTCACACTCAATTTATTAATTGATTCACGGTTTGTCTATTTACTTGCGCTGCCGACATGACATATTTTGACGGCAGGACATCTTGACACAATCGACATATAGAGAGAAGGAAAGTTTAAGGGGTAATTAATTACAGGTATCGTGTAAGGGACTTAATTAAGATAAGGTCCCATAAAATCACCTAATTAATCTGAGGTCCCTACCAGAAAGTTGTTATTACAGGCCGAAAAGTTGTTATTACGGGGATTAAGCCTTCACTAACAACTTTTTGGCCTGCAATAACAACTTTTCAGCCTGCCATAACAATTTGTGGCCTGAAAATCACTCTTGGTCTATAACAACTTGTGACCTTGAGATAACAACTTTTTGACCTGCAATAACAACTTCGTGGGACCTCATATTAATTAGGTGATTTTGTGGGACCTCATCTTAATTAAGTCCCTTACACAGGACCTGTAATTAATTACCCCAAAGTTTAATGCACCATATTAGGGAAACTCAGTCTTAAGTCTTACAAGAAGTACTGCTAGAAGAAATAATAACATATTTATGTCGTTTACTTATTGTTAAAACTTTTTTTGTACTTGCATTTTTTTGATCTCATAGTGATTCTCGCGTTATGAAAAAAAAGTTTACCCAACGCACTAGTCTCTTAGGGCCTGTTTGGGTAACCAAAACCTAGGTTCTGGAGAATAGCTTCTGAAAAAAAAGCTGATTTTGAAAAAGCTGAAAAAAAGCTGAAAAAATAGCTTTTGATGAATGAGAGTGTTTGGATGGTTGTTGTGAGAATAGCTTTTTTTATGTGTAAATTACTAAAAAGGATATAAGTTTAATGTGTTGGGAAAGAGAGAGAATAAGGGCATTTTAGGTATTTCAATATGACATATGTAATGATGGTGTTTTCTGTCTCGTAATTCGCGTAAAAGCTGAAAAAAGTAGTTGCCTGTTTGGATTAGCTTTTAGAGAATAGCTTCTGGGAAAAAAGCTGATGTTTAGAAAAAGTAGCTTTTGTAAAAATGAGAGTGTTTGGATGGTTGTTGTGAGAATAGCTTTTTCTGTGTAAATTACTAAAAAGGATATAAGTTTAATGTGTTGGGAAAGAGAGAGAATAAGGGCATTTTAGGTATTTCAATATGACATGTGTAATGATGGCTTTTTTTTTACCTCGTACTTTGTGCAGAAGGAGAAAATTGTAGCTTATTCAAAACCTAGGTTTTGGTAGACAAAACCTAGGTTTCCAATCCAAAATAGCTTTTCACATTTTTTCAAGTGTTTGGTTTACCTTTTTTAAAACCTAGGTTTTGAGTCCAAACCTAGGTTTATCAGAAAAAAGTGTCTGGCTACCATTTCAAACCTAGGTTTTAAAACCTAGGTTTGGTAACAAAACCTAGGTTTTGTTGAATACCCAAACAGGCCCTTAATCAGAATCCATATGGGGTTTAGGGGTGCAGTATCAAGGATTTAAACCATAAGCTCAAAATCACACAGCAACAATATTGCCGTTGCTCCACCTTTTGATTCTCCCACTATATTATTGATTAAAAATATTTACTGGATTAGATGGGTGGGAAGCAAGAATCAAATTGACATTCATCATGATAACGGCTTCATTATTCTTTTGATTTATTAACAAAAGCAACACCACAAAGAAGTTACAACATTGGCACTATTACACACCAATTGGAAAGGGGGGGAACAACGTTGGTCGGATAAAGAAAAATGTTAATCGTACACAAAACTCAACAAAAGAAAAGGACTTTCCTGACGAAATTCTCGTCTCAACCTCATCAGTTCACGAAAAAAACAATCCTTGAAGTCAATCCTCTTTTGCTTTGAACGGCCAACGCACATAAGAGTGATCACATGATAGTACAGCGGCTTCTTTCCTCAGTTGGTTGTGAGTTTACTTGCTGCGATCTCTGTGGCTCAGATGGGTTATATGTAAATTCTGAAGTATCAAGTCCATACTGGATACAGAACAGTGTTAGTATCAGAAGCATTCACAATACAAATTGCAAACATTTCTATCATCACTAACAGCAATTCACAGTGCAATAACCAGAAGTCCAGAAGAGGAGGACTAGGATAACAATGGATCAACAAATCTTAAGGTTGAAGGACAAAGTTCAGTAATTGAGTGGGAAAAACCATGCATGAAAAATTGATATCCTGCCTACATGGCATTGTAGAAACACTAGTCCCTAAACCATAAACCCTAAGAATTGATGATTACTTAAATAGGTGGTTTATATTGCAACAATTCAGATTACTTCAAAAGTTTACCTTGCAGAAATAATGAGACTGCATTGATATTATATTTGTAAAATGCAAACAGAAATCTCATTAATTAGAAAACTTCTCATGAATCTTGATGCTGAACGAATCGTTAATTAAAAAAAATCTACTCAACGAAAATTATTTGGATGAACAAGTAAAATAAAGGGAGATGAAGTCCCAAGAAAGGAAAATTATCACCAAAAGGTTCAATAACAAGTGGCCAGCATGAATTTATTGTCATTTCCTGCATTGGAATCTGTCATTGTATACTGCTCACTTGTGAGACTTTTTAGTAATTACAATTCTTTCCTTAAGACTTCATATTGATTGTCCCTGAAATAAAATCCAAACTTTTGCAAAGATCTTATCAACTCTCCTTGAGTGGAAATTCCATAAGAGCAACCATGCAGACAAGGAGATGCCAGGATTCCATAATAAAAATAACAAAAATTGAACTGCAGAGAAAAAGACAGCACCTTCTCCCTCATCCTTGCGCTCCAAGCATCATTTCTGCTTGGACGCTGGTCAGGGGTGCCTGCAACTGGTACACCTGTTACTGGACCTGCTGGCCTGTTGAGCAATGGCTGCCGGTTCTGAGGCCTAGGAGCAATGAACTCATCGTCACTGTCATATTCTGGCGGCCTATTTACCGCCCTGACAATAATAGCTAACAAGAAAAGAAGGGCCTGCAATTTTGAGCATAATCCTTAATCAAACATATAAAAGTAGGGGTCCACCAAGCACCAACTAACAAATTCAAACCAATAAAAATTTACAAATTTTGTTAACAGATGTAAAAGAAAATTTCTTTTTCTACAGCCCCTATTCCCTTTTTCAGGTGGTTGGTTAGCAGGAGAGAAGAAGTGCAGGACTAGACCAACATACACAGTAAGGCATCTCACAGGGATTCACAGGCATCTCAGTTCTATATTTTATCTCCCCTCTTATCTTCCTGACTTGTCCTACTTCCCTAACATCAAATGGTCTCAAATCAAAATAGCATTTTCTTGGTAAGAATGTTATAGCCTAATGATCTAAATAATAGCACGACTTAGCTACCAGTCTTGATCATACAGTTTAGGCTTAAATCCCTGAAAACCCAGCATACTTTTGTTAATGATTAGCAGGTATTTATAGGTAGGATGATGGTAGGTATCGATATGGTTTCAAAGCCTTCTGATTTATCAAATGGATTAAGAGCAATGCATTTTCCCGATCAGAAGCTTATATATTATTGATCTAATCAACCCAATCCTAAGAGTGACTATAAAACATCATAACATAAAATTTATTATTTGGTTGCATAATAAATCTGGGGTTATGCAAAGGGAGACATGCTTGTCAGCATAAGAGTAATATTGCTTTGTCCTAGATGTCAACTGAACCACTCCTTGCGTACCTCAAATACTACAATTCCAAGTGCAACCCATTTTGCAACATTCCAATTTTCTTTCAGAAATTTGTATATCATATCAAAATCTCCAGTTTTGTCTGCAGGAATTTCCTGAAAGTTTATAATTGTAAGATAACAAATATGTCATCTTGAATCTTAAAAAGAAAATGCCATTTCGAATTTCAGATCACAAATCAAGGTTGATAACTTACTTCCTTCCAGCTTTTGTCAAAGAATATAAAGGCAGCACATCCCAGCTCAGCCAAAATCAACAGTGCTACCAAAGCTGAATACTTTGTTGGCTTAAGGAAACTCATAGCTATTTTTTGATTAATATACTCATGCTCACAGAACACTCCCACAGGAATAAAAGCAAGCAAAAGACATCAGAGAATTTCAACTCATGCTTCAAATATTAGGGCTAAATTTTAAGAACCTAGCATATATATTTGACTGTTACATAAGACATTCTATAAGGATACACAGCTCAGACAGCAGCCATTCCTTGACACAGCTCCAATACAACCAAAACAAGAAATGACAAAGAGAATCGCTCCAACACCAATGAATGAGTAAATAAACCTGACAAACATTAAATATTATGCAACGCATGTTAAACAGGACTAAGATAACATAGGTTTGAGCTAAGTCAATTTCATTTTACGATGTAAATAGATTAAACATAAATCGTGCATATGCTGTGTAATGAGATTTCGACTGAAAGGAAGGCATTAACGAATTGCAGACAAAAATTACGAGGAAAAAGGGATAACTTATGACTCAAAAGGTACAAGATCATGCATGAACTAAAAGTAAAAGGGTTCATGCATCCTTATCAAGTTATTTTAACAAAAAATGAGTACAGGAATACAGGATCTTCTGTTGATACATTTTTGGTCTCCTGATATGATAGATTTAGTATTTAAAATTGATACATTAAAGGTAAAATGAATAAGTCAACTTATATCATAACAAATATGCTGGAAAGTGTAAATTTAAGATTTGTCTTTCTAAGCATAACATGTGGAAACAAATCCCTTACATATAAACCATGCGCCCATAAAGAAATTAGATTGTGCTACCTAAGTATCATATTGTACACTAGAGCATTTACTCAGGAATATATGGAAAGATTTGCCATCTTCCCCATAATTTGGAAAAATTAAAAATAGTCAACTCTCATCATATCGGAGAGAAAAGAACAGCAAACATACCAAGCCCTAGGCAAGTCATCAAATACACTGTTTGATAAAGACACAGACATTAGCACAGGACGACCTAGTTGAATCAGAGCATGATCATCACTGATAGAAGCAACAGAGAGCGTACTGTCCTCAGCTCTTTCATATTGAACTAACAAATAGATCCCAAAGCCCACCATTGCCAGACCAACAAGAGTCATCAAGAAGTTCAGAAGTCTCAAAAGGCACTCCCAGAACCCCTTACAAGCCATCCTTTACCTCTAATTATACTTCAATCCCTCGAACAGAAGACAATCAGGTGGCCAGATGTTAGATGGTTTATCAATGTCTTCTGCAGAAACCCACATTTTCTTTATGCACAAGGAATACATGGAAACCATCATTGAATTTATTAACATTTCAGGCTGAAACATAGGAGAAATGCCAAACCTCTTTCTCTCTCAGAATGACAAACAACAATAACAACTTCATTTTATGTGTGACATATTAATTCAATCTCAGGAATTCCCAAAGAGAAGAAGCTCAAACTTTCCTAAAACCAAGAAAGATAAATTCCTTCCACTGTGAGACAAAGTCAGGTCTATTAAACATAGCACGTTGCCCTCCCGTATCATATTGTCTTAAATCTTCTATGTCAGAGACCAAAGGAACAGCTCAATAAAGATGTTGATCACTATAAGCTATAATTCTACGGAACACATTCTATGCCGACCTTTCTTTCTTCTTTTGCTGCTTGCAATGACCCGAATTCCCAACAAGCTCGAGCCAGGAAAATTGTAAAACAAGTTTTGCCGATTGATCCCATGGAAAAAAGAGAAAGATATAAACTTTTAAAAGGGAAATCAACGTGATGTTACACCCAATAATCCCAGATAGAAAAGGAGTGAAAAGAAAATGTGAACACAAAGTTGGAACATAATACAAAGCAGAAAGAACTTACCTCGAGGGAATTGAGAAATTCTTCGGATTCGGATTTGCAAATCCCTTCCCTGTCTTTTGAGATGGAATCGCACAGAAAAAAGAGAGACGGTGAGTGGGAGAGGAAAAAAAAGGTGGAAGGGAAAACTAAAAAAAGGGAAAGAACAAGGCCCACCTCTGACCTGTGTTTTCAGCGTGGGATAAACATTTTTGTGATATATGCAAGCCGAAAATTGCTGGGTTGGATTCAGATTAACAGAATGACATTAATGCCCTTCTATCTCGGTTAGTCCTTTGCAACATTGCCGCAACATATGGGGGTAAATTGGGTAAACCATACAGAAGGCGTTGCTCAAAACAGAGAATGTTCTTATCTTGATGCTGCATTTATGATTAAACGACAATACATTTTTTATTCCAACCTCGTTCACTTCTTTTAATTTCACCACGAAATCGATTTATGAATCAGTTATTTATATTTATTTCATTATTGCAAAGTTAGTTATTTGTCTATAATAAATGCTCTATATTGTTGAAGGAAAATAGAAAGAGACAATAAGAATGAACATTTTTTTGAGTTGATCGGCTAAAAACAGAGTTAAATTCAAGGTTTGTATTTAATTGCCGTAACTCTTTTCTCTTACACCTTATCTCTATCAAAATTTTAGTTTCATCATACATTTATTTGGAATAGAGCTTGTTAAAATCCCCCACCCTCTCCTCTCATTCATTTCCTGGGGAGTGTTACATGGTATAAGAACGCACACCATTTTTCTTTTTTTAAAAAAAATTAATGACCTTAAAACAACACAGTTTCTATAAACTTTTTAATAGCTGTAATGTGTAGTATGGATGTCACCATTGTAAAGGATTAGGATTTGGAAGATTCAATATAAAGGGAGAACGTTGAATGAAAAACAAAAATGATTGAATTCCTTTTGAGTTAGAAAATACCTGTGATAAATATATGAAATTTAATTAATTTCATTAAATTAAGGATGTTAGTTAAATTAGATAATATGTCGTGCCTTTTCTAAAACATCCCAATCATCTTATCTTATTCCTTTTCATATCTCTTACTTTATTATTGTTAAAGTAATATTAATGGGGATAATTTAAAATAATAATAAAATTTATAACTATATATTATATTTACGACGAAAATCAATTCTCTAAATAACTCCTATATTTATTTAGGAGAGAAGGAATAATTTCTGTAAGACGAAGGTCTTGGATTTTGGATCCAAATAGGCTTCTCTAATTAAGTCTCAATCTCATCCTCGTGTCCACTAGGGCACAAAGTAATGATTAAGATCATTTAATTGAGCATGAATTGAGAGGACTCGATTGAAATAAAATGAAATGAAATGAAATGAAGCACATCAGTGGGAGAGATTTTGGATAGACACTATAAGATAGAATAACAATCCCCACGGGCGGTGGGATTTGGCCTTTTCCCTGTAAATGGTTTGATTACGAGCCGTCCGTAAATGTCAATGAATCACGGTGCCTTTATTTTGGCCATTTTGATTAATTTAATTAATAATTTAATGCTTTTCAAACTTGCTTGGTAGTAAGCTTAGAGACTGAATCATTTTTTTCTTAAATTGGAGAAACAATCACTAAAGCCATGAGTTTGTTGGATCACGGATAGAATGAATATAATCTTTTAAATAACACTCATGATAAACTTTTTTATATGTTATACTGTAATTGTCATATTTATATAAGATTAATTTATATAATTTAATTATTTTAAAAATGTTAGTTAACTGTAATTGGTTAATATGATATGTTTCTTAACACCGGAATTATCTTTCCTAAATCTTTCAATTTCTTCTTTTCTTTTTTAGTGTTGATGGTCAATCAATAAAGTAATTTGGCGATAAATTGATAAAAATAAAAACATGTCATATATTTATAGCCAAGATCAACACCCCAAATAAGTCAAATATTAAAGATAGAATGAAGCATACAGATATTAATCCGTTGACAGTGATAGTTATTCATATTAATTTATCAATAATCAATAAAAGTCTAAATATCAATTGTACAAGCATAACAACAACAAAAATTAAAAAAATGTCTTCCACGATTTCGTTACCAAACAATTATTATTGGGTGAACCTGACAGGTCCCTCGCCATAATAAATTTTTATATTATACTTATCGAATATTTATGAGATACCAAACATATTATTATCTGAATATTCAAGTTGAATCACCACATTAGAATAACAGGTAACGGATCAAACCAGCATAATTATATTCATGTGAATTTCAATCAATTTTATTTTTATGTAATTCAATTATTTATAGCTTATACATAAATTGAAGCGATATACATGGAAGATAAAAAATTGAGTTGTAATTTGTAAACAGACGTAACTCGCCTGCCCCGATGATGATCAGTACGATTGCATGAAGTGTTGTAGAACGGACGGAAATAAACCCTGAAAGCAAATGATCTGAGTCGCGCAAAATTGCACTGTCCTTAGAGTGATTCGCGCTACCACCAGCAGATTGGCAATGTGGGACTTCTTACTCTTTTGATACACCCACATATATACTCATTTTCACAACAATCCCCCACATGTGTCAAAAGAAACCTGCTGAGTTACACACACGGATATAACCATTGTATCTGGTGGTCCTTTGAACTATGAACCAGACCTAGACAAATAACACTTGATACACAGAGTTGTCAGTGGTCCTATGAACTATGAACTAACATCTCTTGGGTGTATATCAGAGGCATTAAGAGTCAGATTATACCCCCACATTTCCGTTGTTAACGAACGGTTTTGCTCGTTAGACGGCCATGCGCGTGCCTGGTACATAACAAATGCTCTAGAGATTTCGCCACAATCTCATAGGAGCGGCCCCACTCCACATTCGTAGAGGCGATTTCATGTAAATATACCTACACTTAGTACATCATCCCGTAGGATTATGAAATCGTTAAGAGCTTTGCTCAACCTAAAAGAGTGCAATATAGCACTTTCTCAATGCCATAGAAAAGGGATGAAAATTTATTTAGTGCTAGCAGATCTGACTAACGACTTGTTCTTACCCATTAAACCTTCTTCACGGGATCACCGATCACAAAGGTTGGGTTGCCATCGCCGTCGATTTCAAATTGGCCTTAGTCCCATTTCCCTCGACGTCTCATATATATATTTCCTCCCAAGGGGTTTTGTTAACGGATCCGCAAGGTTTACATTTGACTTTACATAGTCGATTGAGATAACACCATCCTTTAGCAGCTGCTTTATTATATCATGTCTCAATCGGATATGTCTACTCTTACCATTAAAGGTTTTATTTTTAGCTGTGGCTATTGCAGCTTGGTTATCACAATGTAATGATATTGATGGTATTGGTTTTCCACCTAGTGGAATTTCTTCCAAGAAGTTTTTCAACCATTCAGCCTCAGAACCAGCCAATTCCATAGCAATGAACTCAGAATCCCTTGAGGATTTGGTTAGAATGGTTTGTTTGGCTGACTTCCACGTTACAGCACCACCACCAAGCATGAACACATAGCCGCTTGTGGATTTTGTCTCATCTGAATCTGATATCCAGTTAGCATCACTGTATCCTTCTAATACAGCGGGAAATCCACTATATAGGATGCCATAATTCATGGTTCCTCTCAAATACCGAAGTATTCTAAACAGAGCCTTCCAATGAGTACTGCCTGGGCAATGAGTATATCTGCTCAATCTATTCACAGCATATGCTATGTCAGGCCTTGTATAATTCATTAGATGCAACAGACTTCCAATAATCTGTGCATACTTAGATTGAGCAATAGGATCCCCATCATGCTTCTTCAAAAGCATATTTGGATCATATGGTGTACTCAGAGGAGCTTCATCAAATTGCTCAAACTTTCTCAGAATTTTCTCAATGTAATGTTCTTGAGAAAGTAAGATGCCTTCCTCACTCCATGTGATTTTAACACCTAAAATCACTTTAGCCTCACCCAGGTCTTTCATGTCAAAATTTGAGGCAAGAAAGCTTTTTGTTTCAATCACAACATTTATCGCAGTACCAAAAATAAGCATGTCATCAACATATAGACAAATAATCACACAATCATTGTTCATTATTTTTGTATAGACACACCGTTCAACTTCCATAGCAGTAAAACCACCATTCAGCAAAACTTGATCTAGTTTCTCATGCCATTGTTTAGGTGCTTGTTTCAAACCATATAATGATTTTACTAACCTACACACTTTATTTTCACAACCAGGAACAATACAACCCTCAGGTTGTGTCATGTAGATTTCCTCTTCTAAATCACCATTTAAGAAGGCAGTTTTAACATCCATTTGATGAATAAACAATTTGTGAACTGATGCCAAATCAATCAAAATTCTAATTGAGGAAATCGTTGTCACAGGTGAGAAGGTATCAAAATAATCAACATTTTCCTTTTGAGTAAAGCCTTTAGCTACTAATCTTGCCTTGTATTTATCAATAGTCCCATCTGGAAAATATTTCTTCCTAAACACCCATTTGCAACCCATAGGCTTAGCTCCTGGAGGTAAATCTACTAAAATCCACGTTTTATTTTGATTCAGGGAATCTAATTCAGTTTTAATGGCTTCTTTCCAAAACCTTGCATCCGGAGAAGATATGGCCTCATAAAAATTTTTGGGTTCATCTTGTATCAAATAAGTATAAAAGTCATTTCCAAAAGACGTTTCTTTCCTTTGCCTCTTACTTCTCCGTAAATTTCCTTCCAAAACTTCATATGAATTTTGTTCAAACAAAGATGAAAGGTTTTCGATTCTATATGGAATATGCTCAACTTTCAAAGGAAAAACACTTTCAAAGAATTCGGCATCTTTTGTTTCAATTATGGTATTATGATCCAAAATATCACTTTTCAAAACTAGAAAACGATAAGCAGCAGTCTGTTGAGCATAACCGATAAACATACAATCTGCTGTTTTAGAACCAATCTTTTTCCTTTTGGGATCTGGAAGTAAAACTTTAGCTAGACACCCCCACACTTTTAAATATTTCAAATTAGGTGTATAACCTTTCCACAATTCATAGGGTGTCTTTTTGGTTTTCCTATGAGGTATTCTATTTTGTAGGAAACAAGCAGACAATAAAGCTTCACCCCAAAGGTTGTTAGGTGACCCAGAGCTTACAAGCATTGCATTCATCATTTCTTTTAATGTTCGATTCTTTCTTTCAGCAACACCATTAGATTCAGGTGAGTATGGAGGAGTTATCTCATGTATTATTCCTTCCTTTTCACAAAACTCGTTTAGTAGTAAATATTCCCCTCCTCTATCTGATCTTATTCTCTTAATTTTCTTATTCAATTGATTCTCAACCTCAGCTTTATATATAGTGAATTTCTCAAAGGCCTCATCTTTATTTCTTAACAGATATAGTTTAATATATCCAGAGAAATCATCTATAAACGTAATATAATATCTTTTCCCAGCTCTAGTTTCAGTTTGCTTTAAGTCACCTAAATCAGTGTGAATTAAAGATAATAGCTCAGATTCTCTTTGTATAGGAAAATGGGTCCCTTTAGACAATTTAGTTTCAGCACAAATCTCACATTTATTTAACACTTTATCTTTAATTCCAGAAATTAAACCAAGATTATGTAATCTATTTAAATATGATTTATTAACATGTCCTAATCTAGCATGCCATAAATCAAAGCAATCAATCAAGTAAGCAGAAGAAACATTATTATTATCATCAACACTGAGTACAAACAATCCTTGATTACAATAACCCTTCCCAATCAGAACATTGTTCTTAGTCAACACCACTTTGTCAGACTCAAAAGAAACTCTAATCCCAGATTTCCCGAGCAAAGCCACAGAAATTAGGTTTGCTCTAACTTCAGGTACATACAGCACATCCTTGAGGGCTAAGGTCTTTCCTGATGTGAGTTTCAGAGCCACTTTCCCTTTTCCCTTCACTTGTGCAGTGTGAGAATCAGCAAGATATATGTGTTCCTCTCCCTCTTCAAAGGAGGTAAACATCTCTTTATTTGCGCATATATGTTTGGTAGCCCCAGAGTCTACCACCCACTTTTTCACATCAGAAATGAGGAAAGCTTGAGAGACCACTGCAGCAATGATTTCATCACCACTGCTATCATCTCCTTCTACCAAATTCACATTTGGTTTGGGAGGATCTTCTCCTTTCTGAGAATTGTCTCCTTTCCTTTTCCTACATGTAGCTGCATAATGACCTGGCTTTCCACACACAAAACAATTGCCCTTCTTCTTGAAGTTGGCCTTAGAGTCTTTGGGCTTGTAATCAGAATTCTTATTGTTCTTATCTTTCTGTTTCTGTTTGGAAGCGTACCTCTTGTCGCCCTTCTTTGTCTCTACTATGTTGGCTCTTGCTGCAATTTGTTTTCCCTTCGCTGCTTGAATGGCCTTCCTGTTGGTATCTTCAATGATGATGTGAGTAATCAAATCTGACAGCGACAATTGCTTCTGTTTGTGCTTGAGTTGCTGTTTGTAATTTTCCCATGTTTCTGGTAACTTTTCAATCAGAACTCCAGCAACAAACTCATCTAGTAAATTGATCTTTTCTGCACGTAATTCCTCCAACAGTTTGTGGTACTCATTGATCTGCATCTTGATATCCTTGTCATCAACCATCTCCCATTTGTAAAAGTTTCCCACCACGAATTTCTGTTTCCCAGCATCTTCAGCGGTGTACTTGAGGATGAGAGATTCCCATATCTTATGTGCCTCCTTGTATACACAGTAGACATCGAACAGGTCATTGGACAAGGTGCTAATAAGGGTATGCCTGCAAACCTTGTTTGCATATGCCCAGGAATCCTTCTACCTCTGTTCTGCATCACCCGGTGGTTCATGTTGTTCCAGAGCGGCAACAACTCCATGCATGTCAAGAACAGAGTAGACACGCTCCTGCCAACGCCTGAAATTTTTCCCATCGAACACATCAATTTTGGCAGTGTCAGGAAGCGGCCTCGGAAGGGGAACAGGAACAACAGGGGGCTGGGCATTCGGTAAGGGCTGAACCACAGTGTTGACGGCGGGTTCGTCGTGTTCCATGATGTTCACTCTAAGTTTGTAGTAGAACAGACGGAAATAAACCCTGAAAGCAAATGATCTGAGACGCGCAAAATTGCACTGTCCTTAGAGTGATTCGCGCTACCACCGGCAGATTGGCAGCGGCACCCCCCAGGATTAAACAGACCCCTCTCGCGCGGTGCAAGGAAGCAAGAACTGACGGAAGGATTCTGTAAATCGGCAGGGAGAAAGAGAGAGAGAGAGAGAGAGAGAGAGGAAAGTTGTGTGTAATTCTCAGTCACAACAACCACCCTTTTATAGACGAGAAAAGGCACATGCATCAGGGAACACACCCCTTCCGATCCGACGTACACGTCTGATGAGAACGGGTATGTTGCACTTCGGAAGAAACGGTAAAACTCTTAGGAACCGTTCAGCCCACACACAGACGCATATTTTCGGATCCAAAGGGTTCTCAACTTTTGAATCCCAAAAAAACACGGTTTTCAGGTAAGCATTAATTAAATAATATAAAAAAAATATTCTGAAAACCATCAAAAATATTTTTCGCAAAAAGGTGCCAAGCCCACTTCTCTCTCAAGCCCATGTTACTAGCCCATAAAGTGTTTTAACTTATATAGGCTAGTATTCCCACAAGTCTAAGCAATGTGGGACTTCTTACTCTTTTGACACACCCACATATATACTCATTTTCACAACATGAAGTACATATTTTAAGTTGTAGACGTGGGTTACCAAGATAAATTGGTGATCTATGGTGGCGTTTCCTCATATCCCTTAACCAATCGATGTACTCAAGTATTATCTACTCCTGCTATATAGGACCTTGCAGTGTATTTGCTATGGTGGTTTTGTAACTGGTTCGAGATAAGACTTAGGCTTTGGCAGGTCTTTGAAGTGCTGGCTAACTGATCCTACTGATTGCAGCTTCTCATTAAATTTGCTTCAGTTTTTTTCTTTATATCTATGTTTGAATGTTGTCATATGTTTTTATTTTTCAGTTGTCGAACCCCCGACGTATATCCCACCTAGGATTAGTTTTGGGTTTTTTTATATATATCGTTTTATCTTTTCTTAAATAAAATTGTCTTTTATCAAATAAAAAAAAACATTCGTTAACGAATTCATATACGTGTCCACAAATAAAAAACCATGCATATGCGTGACGTGATGACCTCTTACTTACGTGTAGTATAATATATCTATAAAATTTTGAGAAAAAAAATTGTCTGATTTATTTTTTTTATGGTCATCAGATGCTCTTAATTTTAATCAACATGTAGAGTGTAGCAATTAAAAATGTTTTCACTCATACTTTATTTGCCATACATATGTACGGATGTACCTTTTATAGTGTATAAATAATAAAAAAGAGACAGAAATGAGCATAGTTTGTAATCCAAAAAATAATTATAAATGATTTTTGAGGTTACAAAAACTAAGCAAGAGTATATTTTAATTTCACTGTTTTGTACTGCTACAATTACTTGAATATTCTTTTGCTGCAATCTATATGACTACATCCATCACATTTTTGTTTAGGCAGTCAACTTTGTCCACTTACTTCAGAAACAATGGAAAATTAAGAAGAAGAAAAGGAAGAATAATGCTAAAATAACATTGAATGATTTGAAAGTAACGGAATGTTTGGAAAGCATAATTAATCCTAATGTCAATCCTCACACAAGGCACTATTGTAATAATTACATGCTTCCGAGTATAACATGACAAGTGCAACATGCATCCAAAAATTGGTTCATGACCAAATGCTCAGCTATCAAAACACATCAAGATTGTACCTAAAACGATCATATCAAGTTAAATATGGATATATTAAGTAGTTATATTAAATGTTGAATTTAAGTGAAAAGTTGCTATGGTATTTTATTTTTGTTTTTTCGCTTATGGAGAAGTTGTATATTACTACTGTATAATTGCTATTATAATACCATTATTCAACCTTAAAAGATGGCACCTTCCTAACGTCTCCTAAGTGCGACGCTCACTCTCAGCTTCAAACAAGGGCCTCCGTATTGTGGATGCTAATTGGGCTGTTTATGTTGGTGTCCATACTAACACGGGTCATGGGCCCAAGAACTCTGGGCTTATGTTCTTCAGCGTTTTTATCACAGTAACACAATAAATTAATCCCTCACAACCTTATCAGTACGAATAAGTTTCGGATCCCTACTTCCCTAGTGTTTATGCTTACCGTCCAACAGCACCTTAAACAGAATGGGCTCCAGTATCAAGAAGATACTTATTTTTCACTTAAAAAACTGACATAAATTTTTAAAAAATATACTCTCACAGAAATTATGAAACTAAATGAATAATTTATTAAGTTTTTGCGTCTTCCTAGATATAAAATCCAGTTGAATTTTTTTGCAGATATTAAGGATGCTAAATGAGCCACTTAATTATAACGTATTTTGTGTATTACATTAGATTAGAAGTTGAACTAGTTTAGAGATTATATTCAGGCGAATCAATTTATAAGTAACTTAATTTGATTTCTTAGGAATTTTCTAAAAAAATCAACTAAATCTTATATTTAAGAACGAAAAGTAATTTCATATTTCAGAAGGGTCGTGCGTTCCACCGTTTAATCACTGAACAAAAACATACAACATTTTACAAGTGATCTTTGGATTACTTGTAAAACTTCCAGATGTGACCAGAGTTATGTGTGCAACATAAACTAGGGATATAAAAGAACAATTTTGTAGTCAACTAGTTTATTGTCTGGCATAAGCTTAATTGGAAGTGAAAAGGAAATAAAAGAAAGCAATAGGCCAATCTAGAAGGACAAGGCGGCAGATGAACTCTTTTGGCTCAATTATACATGTTTTAAAGCAAACAAGAAAATTTAATTGTCAACTTCCTTCTGGATTGTGTTTATTTTTATTCACAGACAGCAAGCAGAGAGCAACAAATATCAACGTCCCCTCAAAAAAGGGGAAAGAAGAAAACAAAAACGCCACCGTTTTCATTATTATTAGGTACCTCTTCCACTACTACAACTACTACTAATAGAGGCCCACAGTTTCATACATACATACACATTTTAGCATGCAAATTTTGCCCCAAAAGTTGCGCTTTCACAACTCACATCAAAACTTTTTTTGTGTGCTTTATTTACAGCCACAAACATGTTTGTAAGTATCAGCAACCACGTGGCCACTACTGGGACGCCCAATGTTGCCTGGAAGGTGTCTCCCACTGTCAACGAGCTTTTTTATTCCGGCAAACCAACAATTAAAAAAGCAATGGATATTTGGATAGGATAGTGCCAATGTCCATTGTTGTTGTTCTTTCTAAGTGTGCCTAACCTTCACATCATCATCTTGGTGGAAACCTCAATAGTCGGTGGTTGTTCGAGAGGGACCATACAAGGTACACTGGTCCCAACTTTCCATCTCCTAACCAATTCATTTAATTTGGATCTCAATTTTGCGGGAAAAAGAAGAAAAAAATTAAACTTAGTGGGAGGGACATCAACCGAATTGCTTATTGTGTGAAATAGCAATTCTAGTACCATCTAGAACATTAAATTTTGTAACCATCAGAGTCACTATCTGTCATGAGTCCTACATCGGGAGGGTTAAGGAGCACACTCTCGGTGGGACTCCGTGGCGGCTATATCAGATGGCTAAGTAGGTTTTGAAGCATGAGGGATGGTGGATATGCCTTGCCTAGAGAGTTCAGCCAATACACTATCTGTGGAAGGAGGCTTGAGACCTAAGGGTAAGGGCAGCCATGGTTTGCTTATTGCCTCCTTTACTACCATATCAACAACTTCATCTGCCTGCATGAACTCAACACAAGCAAACTAACTGTAAGGAAATTTTCATGCCCATTTAGAATCTTCAAGGCTGAAGCATAGTGAAATTTGTCAAGGATTTGAAAGTGCAAACTTTAATTGCGACACCTCATGTGCTATCATGGTACACTCTCATATAACATCTCAATCAATTTTATCTCCTATATTTCATCATTTCCCCCCAAATTAATTCACATAACTAATAAAGTGTTATATAATCTAATGTTATACAGGAATATTTTAGAAAGATCATGCCACATTTGTTCAAGTTAACCAATTTATTTCCTTTATTGAGTTAAAGGTCACCGTTGCTCTGGAAGTATACAAGGTGGATCACATCTGCCCCGGAAGTTTTTTTGGGTCCAATTTTGCCCCGGAAGTGTGTAAAGTGGATCATATTCGCCCTTTACCGTTAAAAAATTTTTACCGGTAAAGGGCGAATATGATCCACTTTGCACACTTTCCGAGGTAAAACTGGACCAAAACAAAAAGGTAAAGGGTGAATATGATCCACTTTACACACTTCCGGGGCAAAATTGGAACAAAAAAAACTTCCGGGGCAGATGTGATCCATCGTGCATACTTCCGGGGCAACGGTGATCCTTAACCCTCCTTTATTTAATTTATCCAATTCGGTTAAGTGGCTCTTGTATTAAAGACTAGAGAGAGAATAGAAGAATGAAGGTAAGTATGGTGGTAAGCATGGCATTACCGGGTGATGCTCCAACGAACTAGGAGGCATACTAGTGTTATTAGGACTATGCAATCCAGGCGAATGCTGCATTTGACAAGAAATTTAATTAGTATGGTTAAACTTAGTTATGATGCTCAAGATAAGAGAAAGTCAAGATCTTCTATAGCCGTTACACACTTGAGGGTAGAAAAAACAAGGATTTTGAGAAGGTGGCAACACGGGGCAACCCCAAGCATCCGCATGCATCTGAAACATCAACCATATAGCAAATCATCACGAGGCTGCTATAGAAGTGGGTTTGAGATAAAGGTAAAACGCATATTGATTTAGTTCTGATGAAAAATAGTACCCCTGGAAAAGGCTGCCATAAGTGATAGTTATGTGGGCCCCACATATGTACACCTGCCGGTTGACTTCCCTGTTGTCCCCACATAGGATATATAGGAGCTGGGGATAAGGTGTGACTAGAATGATATGGAGGATAGGCCATAGTTGGTCTTGGTACATAATAGCTCCTTTGCATTATATCTCTTTGATTTGGCCATCTTCGATCTTCTTCCTTGGGCAAGATATGCCTCTTGTGCATTCTATATTTCTGTTTGACAGGAAAAAAATTGTAATTGAGCCAACCTAAGAGGATACATGGATGTCTTTTTATAATCATTTAATGCCAATAGCAGTGTTATTTTGAAAAGAAACTAAGATTATAACCAGCAAGCTAAACAATAACCTGAAGATGGCTAGCCACATTATGCCTTGTCAAGCCCTCCACTTTCATTAGCTCCAGTATTCGAGAAGGTATGGCTTGATCAATACCTAGTTGTTCTACTGCCTGAACAAATTTGTTGTGCAGTTCAGGTGTCCAGTCTACCTGAGACCAAAATCAATCGACAAAAGTATGTTGAGATCGTCAAAATCAGCAAATCATTTGCTACTTGAGAAATTCCAATATAGCAAAAAGAAAAGAAAATAACAAACAAACAGCACAAGGTTATATGCGTCTACATTAAAAATAAAATCATAAATCTAAGATGGATGAAAGTCACATAAGATGGTGGTAAAACTATAGTTCATGGTGACCAGGTAACTGAACAGATTTAAGACCTGATAAAGTAGTCTAAAACTTGATAATTCCATAATAGAATTTCTTATAATCACTTCACCAAGACATCAACATAGAGAGGTGTCTATCCTCATCATATAATTAATTACTAGAGCCATGCAAATTAGATACATTAGAAAATTTAGCAAATTCAAAAACGTACAGTGATGCCATCTGGTCATGAGTCACATATTGCCATAGATTTGAGTTAATAAGCACGCCAAATTTAAACAGGAAAGAGAAAGATGGATCATAATATGGTTATCCATGAGTGCTGATACAGTCTTAACGCCTATTTTGCAACTGGAGGAGGATGAGGTATGCACGAAAATGACAAAAACTAGAAGTTAAAAAGCAGTGTACCTTCATCTTCTTTGATTTCTTCTTATTAGGTGTGATCTCACTGGCATCACTGCGAACACCTACTTTTTTGGGAGATGCAGTGCTACCATCATTGCTACCGACAAAATTTCCATCATGAATATGTGTAGAAACATCACTCACACTCTTGGAACCATTGGCAAAGTACTCTTCCTTCTTGATTAGGGCCGTTTCAGGCTTACTTGGTAGAGGTGTAGCGCCCTCAGAATTCAAATTCCCACATGTAGTTTCGACAGATATAATTTCCCCATCCAGCTCTCCACTCTCTTTTTCGGTCATGCAATGAGTCTGTTCATGGCAATCTCCATCATCCAGTAATCTTGCCCCCTGTTTTAACTGTGGAGTTGAAGGAGCCGGATATTTATTATCACTCCCAGATGACAGCTCATGGTCATTTTCACTAAACCTCGATACTTTCTCTATATCTATTGAGATTTTACTTTGCTGTTCCTTAACGTCTGTTTGGAGCCGCAACATCGATACTACAGATTCTTTGACAGGTTTCAGCGATTCAGGCAGGACAGTTGCCCCAGCATTAAATGCCTGCTCAATGGAACTAAATCAGGAACAATTTTGTTCTGAGTTATGTTAATAATAAATTCCAGCATAATGCCATAACTTATATCAGACCTTGTGAACCACATGCTGCCAGATATTTCTGAGCTTTTCCTCAGAGAGTGGTTTCCTTAGGAACTCAACTGCACCAAGCTTAAGAAAGAATAGATAATTAAAAGAAAGCATAAAAAATTAGGATGCAATGAAAAAGTACTAATAAGTTATATAATCTAAGATAACATTTGAACTAGACAGTCACTACTTCTATTAGGGGCCTGATCTAAAAGGAGAAGTACAGATTTTGGTCCATTAATTAGGAAGTACTAAAAATATGAACTAATTTAAAAAGTGCAACGACATCAAATAGAATACTAAAGCTGAATTTGAAAGATATTAAATGATAACCCACTGAGAATAATATAATAAGGTTGAAATCTTACTGCTATACACTTCATCATGGTGCTGAGGCAATGGTCGTTTGAAGTCACTGCATTAAAATTAAAAGTATCACTTGTTATAAAAATTGTGTTAAGGAAAGTGTTCCTAGAGTAAACTTGTTGTGTTTCTCATGCCATGTTCCCTTACAGAGCATGCACGCAATAAGGAGCTTATAAGATTGTAAAGGTGAAAATAAGTTTTCTCATTATGTAAAAAATGACAGTGACAACCATGAAACAAATGAAAGAAGGTGAAAAAATCCTTAGAACTTACAGTTATTAGGGAGATAAAAAATACTAAGAGACAGATATCCCGAGATAGGCAAAACTTAATGTTGGACTTATAATGCACTCAGACTGGACCTTTGACTTTTAAGTTCCATTTAGAATAGAATGCCCCTTGGGGGTATGGAAGAGAAATACAATTTAAAAACTTGCATTGCCAGGGTTGGCTTTTGAACTTACTAATGGTTGGCAAGTCCTTGGCATTCTCAAGAAATTTGAAACATCCCTGGTCATTGCTTGTACTAACCTGAAATTATAGATGCAAGCAGAATCAATTCGTGTGGTGAATAATCAAACTACTTATGCCATCTTATATCAATAGCCTAAAAGAATTCAAGATTGAGAATTAAAAAGAGGGAGAGAAAAACAGCTGATAAAAGTCATGACAATAATTTCTCAAATTCTTAAGTACATTACCTCCACAATGGCAACATGGAAGCCATCAGGTTTGCTTGAGATTGCTGACAAGGCTTCATTCTCATGGCAGAATATAGAAACTGCACAATCAACGTGAGGCTTACTAAGCAGATTAACAGAATGACAAGCATGTGAATAAAACTAAGGATCATGAGACTGTGGGAATATGGGGATACAAACTAAAATTTCAATAACATTCAAAACTCTACTTACATTAGTTCTTTAAACATTTTTAATAAAACTCACTTCCTTGAAATAGTTATGTTTACCTTGATACACGCTTATGTAATACATTCAAGTAATTAATCCATGTCAACTAAGCACATCATGGACCAAAAGGTAGACTTGGTCGTTCGAAGTAAGTTATGAATTCATATATCCTTTGTATTCTCATGATTTTAGATCAAATGTTATTGAAACACTTAAAACATACATATATATATATATTTATAGCTCAGGAGAAAATGAAAATTTATGCAACTTTATAAGCCATTTAAAAGAATACCAAAAATAACATTAAGCTTCACAAAAGGATAAAAAAATAGTGTACTTTAAGATTTTCTAACCACCGATTCCATCAATTCCCATACCACAAAATTCCCAAGAATTATTATCCAGAGCATCCAAAGCAACAAAACTTTACAAGATGCCATTCGAGAGAGAGGGAAAATAAGGGGACCAATTCTATTCACTAATAAAGCAAAGTGGAACATTGCAAGCAAGGCCAAAATATAAATAGATGAAAAAGTGAAGGAAGCTAACACAAAAAAAGTATTACCAATATAGTCCATAGCCTCGAGCTTAACTCTTATATCGGAAGCAGAATTGGTGTCCCCATCAAGTAGAAGAACCCTAAGTCCCTTGGGAAAATCTTTCCAGCTTTGTAAATCATTGGCAGTACAAACCATAGCTGGTTTGGCATCGTTCTCAGCCCCTACCCAATTGGAAACATCATTTACTGGTTATCAATATTTAATTAATTTTTAGAGAGAGACCCAACAAATAAAATCACAAACTTGATCTAGTTAGTAAGCTAAACCAAACAGTCCAAATTGCTTAGCTTCAAAGCTACCAAACAAGAGTAAAACAAGATAAGTCACTACGCATTGTACTGCTTTTAAAACCAGAGTTACAAGGAAACGACACAAGCAAACACAAACTTGCATATTACTTAATTAGCTTACATAGTAAAAAAAAATAAAGGTCAAAGATTTTCAGAGAGCATTAAAATGCAGTATACTTACTACCCTTTCTAGATCAAGCGAAATAAGTTGTCTTGGGAAGAAAGCGAGAATGCAAGTACTGATCACGCACTATGCAGCTGGTGAAATCACATATAACACGGTTCCTAAAAATCTTACAAGATTTTTTTTTTCAAGTGGCACTTACACAGAAAAATAAAAAGACAGAGGCTCGTGTATAAGATCTCTCCCAAAGAGGAAATGGGGGGGGGGGGGGGGGGTAGGAATCCATAATTCATAAAAAGAAAACCCAGAAAGGAAATCATGGGGAGAAAAGAGGAAAAAGCAAAGCAGCTCAAAGGTGAGACATACACGTGCATGCAGATAATCGTACCCAGACAAACAAAAGCAAAACAGAATCAGCAAGAGAAAGAAAAATGAAGGCATGATCTGAGACAGAATCAGCATGCAGAAGAGAAAGTGAGACTGAAAAAACAAACACTTGAGCTTGTGGGGAGCATTATTACCACCTTCAGTATGGAAAAAATGGTTGTTGGTCACTCAATAGCATAAGAAGTTTTAACTATTTGATATTTGATGCTCTCCTCTTCGTTTCGTGGGAAGAAACAGAGATGGGGGAGAGAGAAGAGAAGCAGAGGAAGGAGAAGAGTAAGATTTGAAGAGGTTTAAAGAGAGATGTGTTTTTGAAGCGCGTCTCTCTGACTTCTGAACAGTACCTATCAGTTGTTCCGGACCACAGAATACGTAGAAAGCCTCTCTCTCTCTCTCTCTCTCTCTCTCTCTCTCTAAATAATGTTACTAAGCCATTCTACCACCTCTTTGACGTTATTATCCCAAAACTACCCTTACTTTCACTTTCTTTTTTTGGGTCATTGTATTTAAATTTTGTTTATCAAGTCCATCTACTCATATAAAACACACACAAATCACGTCATTTTTTTTTCAAAGGAAACCACCACTACGTCTTTTCTCTGGACCTGAATTTCTTCAATATCTAGCCCCAACTCAAGATGATAATTGTACTTCTCAAAATTTGGATTTGTGTCTGGTCAAAAAAAAAAAAAAAAATTGGATTTGTGCTTTCTTTGATTGGGGACCTATGTCACATACTTTCTTCTTTGACAGGGCTAGTCACTTTCTACCTGTTGGCATCCTCACTTATAAAAAATATATATATATATAATGAGTTAGATATAGGTAAACCATCTAGAATTTACATTTATATTTGATTTTAAATTTTTTACTCATTAACAGATTTTTATATTACTTTTTAATAATAAAACTAGATCATCTTGACCAACAACTTGTTGGTTTATATTACTTTATCTGGTATGCTTCCTTGCAAGACATTTTCAAAACCCCCCCGGGGTCATATTACGGAAGAATGATCAACTCATTAAATCAGTCTCGGTTTTTATTAAAAAAAAAATCAAACTGCCACATCAACTGCATAAGTAATTCTGAAAGTTACTTATACCATCAACCAAATAATTTTTTCTGTAAGTATATGGGTCAACTGCCACGTCAAATGCATTGGTAATTCTGAAAGTTACTTTTACTATCAACCAAATAATATTTTCTGTAAGGTTGTTTAAATTTTAGATAGGAGGGAGTATATGGGTCAACTGCCACATCAAATGCATTGGTAATTCTGAAAGTTACTTATACTATCAACCAAATAAGTTTTTCTGTAAGGTGGTTTAAATTTTAGATAGGAGGGAGTATATGGGTGATATATTTCATTTTTTTTAGACCCCTCACCACACTGGTTAAAATTAAATTTGAAGGCATGCAAAAAGACGGAAGCTAATTTTTGATAAGGGCGTGTGATTAAAAGATTGTTGGGATGTATAATTACAGAATTTCTTATGAAAACAACATTATATCTTTAGATAACATAAAGATATAATAAAAAGAAACAGCAATTTATGGAGGTGGGGCTGCCCATTTTTCCTCATAAGTTGCTACAAATAGTGTGCACATCTTTGCTTTGTTTTTAACCTTTTTGGTTTTAAAATGCAAATTTGTGTTCCACAATTGTGTAATGGCCTATTCAACTTCAAATGAGCGCAACATACTAGTGGTTTGTAGAGTAAACGGACGAGCTTTTATTATTGTGCCTTGAATTTTGTTTATTTGAGGATCAGTAAGTTTAAGGTTGAGTACCGTTTAATTTTGCCAACAAATTTATTGGATGCCATCTTATTTTCAAGTCTAAAGTTTAAATTATTTAGTTTTATATGTAGAAATTATTTTAAAATTGAAATTTAAATGATCAAATAGTTAATAGTATAAAACCTTCAATTACTTTTTTTTTATTTTCCGTGTACTTGTTAGATTTATTTTTCAAAACGCAAAAAAAAAAAAAAAAAAAAAAAAAAAACTCTTCTCCTTTAGTAAATTATTAAATAATTTTGAAATGAGAACCCAACGCTCGCGGTATCAATGCAAAATGAAAATACTGCTATGATTTTTTGGCATGTCTTTGGTGTAAGAAAACGAATAGAATTTTAATTTTATTTCCATTCTCATTGAAAGAATATTCAACCATAAGAAAAAACAAAATTGAAAATTGTAGTAATCAAGTTTAACAACAAGGCTTTTTTACAACAATCAGATTGTTCTAATGCCCTTAATTATAATGGAAGTTCTCGTGTGAGATATTTCAATTATATTCTACCTAAAATTTAAGCCATTACACCCTCCATTGCTAAATATACGATCTATTTGTTCATAAATATAATACATCTTTTTTATTTTTTCACATTTTCTTTAAAATTATTTTATTGATACTTCTCAATAATAAACAAGTAAGAGACGGAAGGTGGATAAACATATGTGATAAGGATGTTTTGGCAATATCTTTAATATAATTAAATTAGATAAATATGTCTTATATTTATGAACAGAAGAACTAGTATTCATTCATGTAATTTTTTTATCAGTAACCAGTGTGCAGATCTATACATTTAAGGCTAAGTTCCATTTAATTTCAAAACACATTTGTTTGACAATGGGGTTTTGTATGTCACGTTAGCAACTAACAGAATTGGAGGAATTTATTCAAGTTGAACCTAACTTACCGGTAGTACTACTATTTTTCAAATCCAAACACGTTTGAAAATTTTATACTCCCTCCGGTCCTAATTATAAGAGTCAGTTGACTTTTTTGAAAAAATTAAGGATGCAAAATACACCACTTTAAATTGTTTATATTTGTCTTTTTTCCTCAAAATTAAGTTATTTTACTTATAAACTATCATATAATCTAATTACATGTCACATATATTAAGATTTAGGGGGTCTAATTTGCTTCCTTAATCTCCCCAAAAAAAGTCAACTAACTCTTATAATTAAGACCGGAGGGAGTACTTTTCCGGCATTAAGTAGCACAATATGCAAGTATTTATTCATTTGCAACATAACGAATCATGCATTAGTCAGCAGCGACATTTAACTCAGGTGAAAACAAAAGAACAGAGAGCAAATGCAAGGCCCCCGGGCAAGAAAAAAAATGCAAGGCCCCACTTAATAATAAGATTAACATTATTGTTATTGTTATTGGTTAAATGAAATAAAGTTAGGACCTTAGGGATAAGGATGATGGATGTGTTTGGACTGGCTTATAAGAAATAACTTTTTTTCAATATGATTTTTTCAGAAGTAAGATTGGATAAAAGTCAAATTGTGTGAAGTGATTTATGTTTGGATTTGTGATGATAGAAGTGACTTTTTTTCAATCTGACTTTTAAAAAAAATGCTTGGATGATTATTTTAAAAGGCAAGTTTAGATGAAAAATTATTAAAAAGGATATTATTGTTATTAAATAATACACATATAATATACATATATTCTTATAGTTTAGAAAGAAAAGTGAAATTTGGGGCTTTTTGAGGATTTTAAAGACTTAGTTTTTTCCTTATTTTAAGGAAAATAATTTTAAAAAGGTATATTTTTAGCTCAAAGGGGGATATTATGGGAGAAAATAGTTAAAGATTATTATGGTAAATTTTTGGAGATAAAAAAGAAAATTTTAATTAAAAGAAAATATCTTATTTGATAATTTTATGGGTCTAATAGTCTAATTTTCCAACCCAATTTATTAAATACTAGTACCACACAACAAAAGGCTTTTTGAAAATGTCAAATCAGATCACGTCTGCCTTCTCTCTCTTCCCAATGAGCTTCTGCACCGTAGAAGCACCAAAATTCAGTTTCTCCTTCTTCTCCTTCAACAGCACGTTTGAGTAAGAAGCCTTTATTTTCATTGCTGCCCCAAACATTAAAAAAAAGTGATGAATGACTTCTGCAGGCCTACTGAGCTTCTAGGGGTACAGAAGCTATTCCAAACATGCTGGATGTTTTTAGAGGGAATTAAATTTGAGAATAAGATCCCCTCATAATCGCTTCTCTTGTTTTTTTTCTCATAATCACTTATACACTTTTAAATTTAAAAATGAGTGATCCAGATGATATAATATCTTACACAATATTATTATAATATTTTGATTATTTTCTACTCATAAATCAATAATTTTAACATGGTAAGTTTTGTTCTGGATTGTGTCCACTTGTATTGTGAAAAAATTAATTTATAAAATATTTTAATAATAATTTGATAAAGTATTGCATAACAACAATTGATATTTTTTATTTAACAGTGGAAACGAGATTATGAGAGAAACCAAACCCTTTAATTCGTGATTAACCATCTCTAATCACATATTTAAAGATGACAATAATGATTTATTTAGGGTCAACGTCAAAATAATTGCTAGATGTCTTTGATCAGCTGATGGGTATCCAATAAAGATCATATCATCTAGTCTAGTAACAACTCAGGCATCTACTCAGTCAAAAAATGTTTTCAAAAGCTTTTCAATTCTTCATATACATCTCAACCGAATTAGGATCCATTGTGGAAATTTTTATGGACCATATCTCTACCTCGAAAACAGTTCTTGATCATTTGGAAGATTCTCCATAAGGCCATTCCTATTATAGTTTTTCTTTGAAATCATCACATGGGTGTCTCAGGTAACTGTTTCTTTGGTTGTTCTTCAGAGGAAATAATAGAACATATTTTCTTTGATTGTCATTTTCCAAAGGTTGTTTGGTTTCGTAGTTTCTCCTTGAGACCACCTTCTCATTTATCCCTCAATAAATTATTGGAATGACTCAAATTATTTCTTCTGTCGTTATCATCCAATGAGCATTTACTTTTAGGTATTGTTGTTTTGATAAATGCACTATGGTTTTAAAGAAACATCTTAATGCATAAAGGAGGGACAGTTCAACCTCAGGATGTTATTCATCAATTTTTTGCTAATCTCTCCTTCTCAGCAATAGCTTTTTCTTACAGGCCAATAGTTTGAAAGTGTGAAATTTTAATTTCTCGTCCTCCTGTACTGGAATGGGAAATTATGGGCAAGAAATGGAAACAAGAATCTTCATCACACCGCCATCTGATCTTCTTATTTGTTACAAGGGAACTCCTCTCCAACAACAGCCCTGAAAAAAGAGATTTCTTTCCCTCAACCTTTTTTGTTGTGACATGTTTTCGTTTTGCTTTGCATTGAATTACATTAACAGGGAAAATTATGAATCATATAATGACTTGGAATGTAAGGAAACGTTTTGTGGATCCCTCCAGTGTGCACTCCACACGTCATAGTGTGGTTTCTCTCGATGTTCATAACCTTCTAAAATCTTTCTCTGATATTACTTTTACAACAACTAAGTTTCAAAATTATGTTACTGAAGTTGGTTTATTCTCATTACTTATTTATGTGAAAACTTTGCAACGTGCATGATTCAGTAATAATGTGATTCTGTCTTTAATTAAAAAAAAAAAAATCAGTTGATGGGTAATCACTTTTCACAGTTAGATTGTTTTTTTCCCCATCTTGGTGAGTTGGTGGTACATCTGGTACCCCCAACTTCGCTATGCTGCTTCTACTCCTCGGTTTATAATTTAAATTATTTTTTAAAATTTGATTTGATATAAAATATAAGGTCAATTTAATTACTAAGAATGGGAGAGATTAAATGAAACAAACTCAACAAATTTTGTTCACGCAAAAAAAAAAAAAAATTAATGCCTGTGTTAAACTTTCATATAATTCATTTGTAAATAAATATCAGAACTTCAAATATATGCTCGTTCTTCTTTTGCATAAATTAATTAGAAATATGTCTTGGTTATGGGAACTAGCAATTTCTCTACAGAGAATTTTTCTTTTAACCAGTAAGAATTTTTCTACAAATGAATGAAATTAGGAAACTTGGCCAGAAAAATAATCATTCTCGAAGGACTTATCTTGTTTGTTCTGCCCCCATCGTTGCACATTCTATACGTTTCCAATTACAGACTTCACAGGATTTACCTGTTTAATTACTCCTCTTGTCCTATGGATACCTCACTTTTAACACATTTTACACACAAAAAACTTAAATTTCCTAAATTATATCTTGAATGTTAATAACAATCAAAATTTACCTATATTTAATATTCATTGATATCATATAAAAATAGGGTCAACATAATTAAAAGTAGCTACTACCATACCATTCAAACTTTACCTATATTTAATATCAACTAATATAAAACTTTGCCCATATTATACCTTAAATTATAAAATTGTATATTCATATGAAAAATTGAATAACGTAAAATATAAATAAAATCAAATAAAATTTCCTCTTGGTTATAGATGGGAATAGAGGAGTTGAGTATCTCTGAATAAGATAGCTACTACATGTGAGTGGAAGGACACAAGCGTAATTATGGGGGCATGACATCATGCTTAGAGAGTTGCTTGAGCATGGCCGTACGTTAATTAGAATGTAAGTCCTCAGGACAATTACACTCACATATCAGGTAACGGATTTAATATCAGACAAATTCATTGAAAACTTTTTCACTTGTTAACCAAGACAATTTCATGTCATTAACAATTCATTGAAATTTCTATGCGATTAAATCTCTTGTTTAGGACCTGAATGCAATTATCCCTAAGTTATTCACCAAATAATTAAAAGTAATAAAAAGATTCCACAAAAAAAAGGAAAAGAATGGAAAATAGTTGACGATACTTATATAATAAATACATTATCATAAAAAGAATTTAATTAAAATGAGATCTCACATTCTGTAATTAAATTGAGGTCCCAAAGACATTAATTATATTAAATTCTAATCATTCACAATAATTTAATTCTTAGTCACTTATAATGTTTCGATAGGAGGTGACAACTTTTTAAGCATTTATAACAATATTAAAAGTATCATCCACAATTATTTAAATTTTTAGTAACTAAAAACATTTGAGAAAACGGTGACAACTTTTTGAGCTTTTATAATAAAATTATGAATATCATTCACAACTGTTTAAATTCTTTTGTCACTAACAACAATTAATCAGAAGGTAATAACTGTTTGATTTAGAACTTAACATAAAGGTCGTGTTAATTCGTTTATTTACTTGTTTATGTGAATCAAATAGTGTGATGATCATAATAATGTCCACGTGAAAAGATGAGTAAGAGGGTCAGTCACGTGCAGTTCGTGACTGCCTCACGAGTACGGCATTTTGAGAATGGAAGCAAAGCAAGCATTACTATGTAAACGAGACGATCGCCCCGCTGTTTGTTGAAATAAACAAGTGAGGAAAATGAATTTGATTATAAAAAAATTAGGGGAATTAAAATGGCATATTCACATCCCTCAGAAAAATCATATTGTCATTTCTTACATTTCTAGTTGTCTTTGTATACTCTTCGATTGTTATTGAATTTTTTTACAATTAAATCTCTTTTTTTAGGATTCTATTGTAATTCTCTTCAAAAAATATCTGTTAATATTTGGTTTATATTATCTCATTATAATTAGATGTTACATTTGAGGCTTTCAGATTATGCAATCTGAAACTGCTGCAATTTTCCTTCAGTAAGCATATGGATAAAATATTACCATACATTCTTTTTACGGTAAAGAGATAATGTTTTATTTTGTTTTATTTATAATTTATATACTAACATCTTAAATAATATTTTATGCAAATTTAGTACATGTTTACTCTTCATTTATTATATGTTGACTTCGTTTTCATGTGTTATACTAGTGACTATTAAATATATATAAAGTTAAAGAGTTGTTGGATTTTAAGGTATAGTTAACGAGGTATCACTCTATTCCTTATTATAAGTCCACCCTAACTACTTCTCATATACTAAGGAGTGGAAGTTATAACATTAAATATGAGTATGTCGTATTTTAAAAGAAATTTCCAACTTTACCCTTATTTAAGGGTAGGGGTTAAAATAATATTTTATGCATTATAAACCTTCTCTCTCATCTTTCCTATTTCTAATATAGGGATAAAATAGTCACGATAACATTAATTGATTACAGACTAAACTTATATTTATGAAAAAATTTCTGGTACTTGGGCTTATAATAAGAAATAGAGCGGTATATTGTTTCATTTGACCTTTATGAAACATGTTGAAAATAGACTAGATGAGTGTTTTTTATTTTAATCCACACTAAAAATGCTCACTGCTTGTAGTTCGTAACATTTTGCATGATAGTGTTTTACTTTTATATGACCTTATGGTTCCAAACATTTATATTTATGTAAGAATTTTTCTAATCGTTATCTTGTGTTTATTGTTTTGTATCTTTTACTCGTAAAAATTGTATTGACTCATTTTTCAAGTTGACTCGTCAAATTTGTTATTTTTACATTTTTAATCTTCAAAATTATGTCAGCTTAAACTTAGTTGTTATCATAAGGTCACAGGTTGTTACAGACCAAGAGTGATTTTCAGGTCACAAGTTGTCATGACAGGCCAAAAAGTTGTTATTGAAGGCTGAAAAGTTATTATTGCAGGCCGAAAAGTTGTTATGGAAGGTTTAGTCACTAACAACTTTTTGATCTGCAATAACAACTTTTTGATCTGCAATAACAACTTTTCGGCCTGCAATAACAACTTTCTGGTAGGGACCTCAGATTAATTAGGTGATTTCATGGGACCTCATCTTAAGTAAGTCCCTTACACGGGACCTGTAATTAATTACCCCTTTTATTTAACAAAAGACAATTTTTCATTAATAATATAAAAAGTTCTTATGATACTCCATCCGGTCTCTAATTATTAGAGCCAGTTGACTTTTTTGGAAAAATTAAGAATGCAAAATACATCACTTTAAATTGTTTATATTTATATTTTTTCCTCAAAACTAAATTATTCTACTTATAAACTATCATATAATCTAATTACATTTCGCATATATTAATATTTAAGGGTATAATTTGCTTCCTTAATCTCCCAAAAAAAAAGTCAACTGTCTCTTATAATTAGGACCGGAGGTAGTACTAAATACTCCATGCGGTCCTAATATAAAATCTAATTGGGGAGGTGAGTTTGATCTTAGATATAAGATCTCTTTCTAATTGTTCTCAACTTTTCCTGAAATTTCCTATAAATGCTTGCTCCTCAATAATAATCAAATAAGAGAGGGATGGTGGGAATGAAAGTAAATAGTTATGGACTTATGATGCACTGGTAATATCATGTGATTTTAACTAACATCCTTAATCTAATCAAAATAGTCAAATAGATATTCTATTTTGGACCGGAGGAATAACAAAGAAATTAAAATGTGATGAATGAAAAGATAAGGTAGTTCAACAATATTGCCTGATCTTGAAAAAAAGATTGCAGGATTAAAGTTTTGAAGTATTAATTTGTTATCATTCTCCAAGTTTTTTTTAGGGTTAACTGGGTCAAATATGTACAAAATATGACTCGATTTATATGGAAAAAAAATCTAAAGTTATAGACTGATAATTAAAAAATTAGAAAAACACCAAACATAAATTGTCATATTTTTAAATTGTAGACTTTCGTTGCCTTCCGTTGGCCTAATAATTTTACCGTACTAAAGACGACTGCGTTCAAGACTTCATTCTCTGAAGGACTGTAATTTATGACTTTATAATTTAAGACTGTTAAAAAAGCTATTAAATATTGCACTTTTCCATTTGAGGCCGTAAAAAATTAATACGCACCTAATGTTTAGAGCCTGTTTGTTTTCTTATTTTAAAATAATTTTATATTTTTAATAACCTTGAAAAAGTTGTTTGGCAATTAATTTATTTCACACGTTTTGTAAATTAAGAAAATGGAAATATGTTTAAAAAGACATCAAACAACTATTGCATGATTTATTGCTTTCTAATATTTTTAGTTTTGTTTTTTTTTTCTTAATTCTTATACTTACTCATGGCCATTCTCCTATTTATCTACCCCATTGCTCAATCCCACTCGCCTTTTGTTGCCGTCGCACCCTCCATTTCGTCTATCTCTCGCACTCTCCAGGTTGATTTTTTTTTTTACCACATTTTGTTTGACACTGTTCCATACAAAATTTTATGTTTTTTCCAAATGAAGTTCTTTAGAACAGTTATCCAAAAGAATTACTTCTCAACTTTTTTTTTTTTAAAAAAGAAATTTACAAAACTATTCTAAAACATGTTAAAAAAGAACATAAATAAACAACGACAATGAAAACAAAATGAAGGACCACTAAGCTTTTGGATCAACTGGTTCTTGATTGTTCTAATTTAACCAATGGTCTCGAGTTCAACCCTAGGTATGCAGTCATGATAATTACTTGGAGGTGGCGAGATTCCCCCCATTGTTGCTTACATTCCTGCGAATCGGATTAGTTGGCTGCCAATAGCGCCGCATACCAATAAATAATCCAAAATAAAGGATAGAGTTAAGAGACCATAAGCAGTACTTCCTCCGGTCCTAATTATAAGATCACTTTGATTTTTTGGAGAAATTAATTATGCAAAATTAATCACTTTAAAATGTTTATAGTTATCTTTTTCCCTAAAAAATAATTTACCTCACTTATAAACTATCGTATAATACAGTTATATGTAAAATACGTTAAAATTAAGTGATCAATTTGACTTCCTTAATCTAATCTCCACAGAAAATTAAAGTGATCTTATATTTAAGAACGAAGTGAGTACTCCCTCTGGTCCTTATTATAAGGCACCAACTACCAATTCTCACAAACCAAGGAATGGTAGTTGGGTCATTAAATCTAGGCTTAATTGACCATGTTTTCCAACTTCACCCTTCATTAAATGATACAACTTAACATTTTAAACTATGAACATTCATTAATGACAAGGGTAAAGTAGGAAAAATGTAATTAATGTGGCGGTTGGTGCCTTATAATAAGGACCAAAAATTTTGTTAGTTGGTGCCTTATAATAAGGACCAGAGGGAGTATTATGCAATAATAAATGCAAGAGGAGGCTCTCCGTGAAATGAGTTCATCCATCTGGGAAAATCATAATTAATCGCTGCACAAATTAAATCCTCCAACTACACACACACACCATAAAGACATATATGGGCTATAAAAAGTTGTCTATAATTGATCATCATGCCCAATCTCTCCTTCCTTCCTGGGTCCCTCTCCTAATTATCATCCTTCTAAAAGTCTTCCATAATAAAAGTTTGCATCATTTTTTCATAATCTTAATTTCTATGTATTAATACCCATTTAGTATTTGGATGACAACAGCTAGAATCGAGTGACTTGTTAATTGTTATCCTGTGCCATGCGTGGTTTGATAGACAGGGTAGGTTCTTTTTCACTGATAACTAAAATTCTATCCCGTTTTTAGTGTGGGCTCTAATTTGTAGTTCCATCTTTTTATTTAAATAAATCGTATATTTATAATCAAATTGAGTACACACTCTACCAGTAAGGAGTTTTGATTTTAAATATAAAATCTCAATTTACTTTATCTTTTAAATTTATAAATTTTTTGCTCATGATATCCCATGGATCACATATATTAATGGGAATTTTCATAACTAAATAGGAGTATAATAATTGAAAGAGGCATTTTAGAAAACTAACTTGCATTTGAAGATCCTTCCTCTAATCCACAATACGAGTCAATTTAACTAATCATTAGACCCAAAAAAAAGACGGTTAACTTATAGTTTTACCTCAAATTTTTTTTAAAAAATAATTTTTACCAGTATTAATCGAGGTTTGGAATCAGAAAAAAAATACAAGATACCGTGTTTTAGTGAAATTTACATGGTAATTAGACAAAAGCATGAATTTAATTTCTCTCAAAATAGCTTTTATTCTGCCCAAACAACTTTTTTTATGAGTGACTTATGTTGTGGGTAGGAGCGAGTTCAAATAACCAACTTAATCAAATTTTTATGTGAGTAAATTAATTATTCAGCTTCTAAATTTAGGCAGAATCAAATATAATTTATTCCCATGGTAAGACTTTAGATTTAAAATAAAATTTAAACCTTTTCAAGCGAACATTTATTCAGATATCATGAACAACTTGCCCAGCAAGGGCATGGTTCTTATTGTCAACCAAGAGTTTACGAACAACTTTAGTTTATTACCTCAAAATAAGTCAATCCTCGTGGTTTCTTCTTACACAGAACAATCTCAACAATCTGTTGGCTCAATAAATTACAACAAATGAATTGTTTTAAATCAAACATTTTTTGAAAAAAAAAATGGAGGCAAAGTTTATTCACCTAATCCCCTGTGTTGATATCCTTTCAATCGTGGAGATGGAATGGAATATGAAGGCAGTTCGGTATACATCAAGGTACCTTGAGGACTCAGCCATGGAACCCATAGTTTCATACTCTAAACCAGAAGATTGATATGAAAGTAGTGAATGACCAAACTGATAAAAAGTACAGTAGATCCAATGGTGATGTGGCAACGCATTAAAGGCAGAGCATTGAATTGATCTTTGATTTCCTTTTTTCAGTTTTTCCCACTTTTCCAAATGCTTGTAGTTCATTTGACAGCACATCCACCAACCTTAACTCTAGTCTCTGGATTGGCCCAACCTCCCATGACCTTAATCAGCCTTAATTAATTAAAACCATTTATGCATCACAATGTGTCTTAATCACAGATAGGCTCAGGTCTATAAATTGTCTGTATTTCCAAACACCAGAAAAAACCAGAAACGTTAACTTCTCAACCGTGGTGGATTTAAAATCCCTCTCGCCCATAGTTTGTAATCATACATAAAAACAAGCACCTTATCTTTCTCCTCCTTTTTCTTCCCAATATTTCAATTTTTGAGGTAGTGGGAAGTCCCACAGGATCATCTCACAGATCTTTGTCCCCTCCATCGACCCAGGATTTCAAAGGCCTCAATCATTTTCACTGTACATGGAGACACCTGAGAGAGAGAACGTGTTATCACTCCACATCAAAAAGCCTTATATGTGTGATAATTTATAAGTTCAAGGGACTCTTACTCATTAACAGACTAATCTTTTCACATGTGACACTCCTTTAGACTTATAGGTATTGCATTGATGTTTTGTTGAGAGGCCGATTTTCCCATCACATGTTAGGATTAACGGTAAAAGTTGCATTTCTAGCGTGATTTATAGAGTACCGGGTAAATATGTGAGAAGAGTTTTATCATAACTTATGTGAACATGCTTATCACACAATTCAAACATGCGTGTGTAATAGACTAGTTTTTCGGATGAGCTATCCTTTAGACTTATGCTCATAATATATATAGTAAAGAGCGTTGCAATAAAGAAACCTGGAAATCAAAATATCGCCTTGTATGTCATAATCCTAATGTACAAATTAACTCTAGTTGAATAATGAACTCCAATAATTAGCATTAATAAAGCTCTCGGTGTGAAGGCACTGTTTATTTTCAAAGTTACCTTTTTCCTACTTTGCTTGAGAGCCACATTTGCTAACTGAGGTAGCTAGCAGAACCACGAGTCTGGGTTCCCTTTTGTCTTGTTCCTTTTAGAAATGTTATCGTGGATATGACCATATGCAAATAATTGGCATTTTCCGTTCCTAATAATATCCTTGCATACAGATAATTATTGCACTTTTAGTACACATGTGGCAGAAAATTTTATCCGTCTGGCAAAAACAAAAATAAAGAATAAGAGTTGAAGCTAAATACAAAGAAGTTGTGGACTAATAATCACTAGTATACCTGCAAACGCATTCCTTATTTGAACCAAATAACGTATAGTAAATAATTAACAAAAGGGGTGATTGGTTTAGCTAGCTTTTCAAAAGGCACAGGGAAAAAGATATTTAATTCTGATATACTATTTTTGAAGAGGATTCAACTGACCCTCTTTGAAATCCCTTTTCAATTTCATAAATTAACTCTCTTTTATCTATAGTCTGAGGCACCTTTTTCTGGGATTCGCTGATTAGTTTATTGTAAATAATCTTGTATAAATTTAGTTTCTCTTTATTGAATGCAAGCATCTTCAGCTGGAAGGCGTGACTAATCCTCTCGAATCAAAGATTCTGAAGGGGTACATATCATCAGGAATCAGATCGAACCCTGACTGGATGTTTAATATATCTAATTAAATGCAGACTTTGCTATATTTTGTGGTTTGTATGTATTTCTTATGATTACAAGCCTATAACTTGTTTACCTAATTTAAATTTTACATGCCAATGTCTCAAAAAATGTCACGAACCCACTGATTGCTTATGGGATATGCAATGTACCCAGAAATTAAAGCAAGCATGCAAGCACTGGATATGCTATTGATGTGACTGAACTAGAAACAGCGTATTTTTTTTTTGGGAAATTTATATTTCTTTTCTCTCTATCTGATTTTGGAAGAGATGGGAAGCTAGGTCGTTATATCTGTATAAAATTCGAGCATCAGATCAGAGGGACACACATATCAAATCAAATTAGAAATAGTCAAACGGATAAAGGATCCTGACTAATTGTAACTGATCTTTAGACTTTAATTGCAAGTTATGCAGAGGCTTACGGAACTTCGCATGGATCGTGGATGGTTGTAGAAATTCTTCTGTACTAGTCATCACCTCAGCTATTTACACATACATACATATATGTACCAGATTAATGAATATCCTTGCGTGGAGTTTGCCTACCATTAAACGATAAGCTTCAAATCCGAGTCATGACTGATGATAAGGTTCAAAACTTCAGTTGAAAATATCAAACCACGGACTTAGATGATCGCTGTCAATTGATTTAGTCAGGAGCCGAGAAGAATTCATCAGGCCATGTCAAACTGATTAGTAACACCAATACACAATGTTAATCAGTGAGGACATAACAAAACATCTTTCAAATAATCTTTTGTAACATTGGAAATTAACAAAATATATAACTGTCTTGAAAAACGGCTCCATCTCTGGTATTGGTGATACTAATTGGCTAGTTAGCTAGCTTGCAGGCGTTGGTGGCTGAAAGTGAACGCTACACTCTCGTTTATATCTTTAATTAAGAATATTCCTAAGTTACTTTGAACTCCAGGCTAATCCCCCTCAAAATTTAGAAGGCAAAATGTTTTGATATCTCCTATCAAATATGGTTTCCGGAGCTCAAATTTGTACTCTCTCCTCTCCGTTCCTATGATATATTTATCTAATTTGATTAAATTAAGGATGTTAATTAAGTTGGTTAAAATCACATGATACCAATGCACCGAATCAGCACATTCCCTCTCTTAGTTGTTTATGAATAATTAGAAAGATGTCTTATATTTAGAATCAAATTTATCACCCAAAATAGATCCTATATTTAGTATTGGAGGGCTGTTTCAACCAACAACTTACCAGTTATTACACTTAATTTGAGGAATCACATGGGAGGAAAGGAACAAGGCATTGCGCATCTAGGCCGCATGCTCTTGAGAAAAAAAGGGTAAAAGGAGGACAGATGCATGTGGTTGGTGAGTAATGTATATAATAGAGAGGTTTTGTCTGGTTCAGGCAGAGGTTAAAGTGACAATAATGGGGTTTGATGCCTTTAAATTAAAACGCAGATAAAGTGAAGCCAAACATTGGGCATATGAGCATTGGGTTGGTCAACTTTCACAGGGTGAGTTTGTCATTTCCACCATTTGTCCACCATGCAAGGGATCGATTCTCTCTTGCAGAGTGGCCCAGAGACCCTATCGCTATTCTATGTCTCTTTGCTTTCAAAACTCTAAATAATGAAGACCCTTATTTGGCTACTTGTTTGGTACCACTGTTCTTACTGTACTCACACTCACTTTTCAGCCACATACTTTGTACCTCGCTACCGTGGTTCAATCTCAGCCACAAGAGAACAGGTTCAAAAACAAAAGTGAACAAAAAGTAAAATTGCATATGGCGCCCACCGTGGGGCTCGAACCCACGACCACAAGGTTAAGAGCCTTGCGCTCTACCGACTGAGCTAGACGGGCAGCTTATTGGCAGATTCAACAACAAAGTATATATAAAGATTAATTATGAAAATCATCCCATGAACGATGAACTCCCCAAGAAAACCTTATGGATGGGAAAATTTTTTATTGTTCTCATAATTAATCAGCTACCATTGTCCGTTAGCGATTGTTTAATTTTTTTTTAATTGTACACGATGATATATACATGCATAAATATATTATTAGCAATTTTTTGTTTTTTATCAAATTTAAATTAAGATGATATTGAAATAAAAAATCATGATAAATATCAAAAGTAAGTAAAATATTCAAGTTACTTTTATTGTTTATGTTTCTTAGATTTCTCAGAATATCAGGAAAATTTTATCATGCAAACGTTACGTTATGAAATACACACACATGTAAGTTGAAATCATTTGTTAGATTTAATTATCGTTTCTTGAATTAAAGGGACAGCAGTATGAGGATTTTCCAATAAAAATGTACATAACAAGGTTATAAATCAGTTCTTAAATTTGCATAACTTTTATTTAAAAAAAAAACAATTAAAGCCCACGTAATCCCAACTCAGCGACTCATAACCCCTTAGCAGGTGTGGTTGATAAAATTCAAACAAAATAGGTTGAGATCGGCCTTACTTTTTAAACAACTTTTTATTTAAGTTGGTTCACATCTGCATCTTGAGTTATGATAATTGATAGGGAGTGAAAGCAACTGTTATACTCAAAAATCTCTCCCCTTCTTTTCTCTCTTCCCTCGTTTTGCTTTTAATCTATCTTTTGAAGATATTTAAATCTATCTCTTGTCATCACACTTTACCTTAGTTTTCATGAATTAAAATATCAATAATCATCACCCAAATTACTGGGAAAATGTATAATCATCTTCCAAACATTCTGAAATACTTTAGAAACCTTTCACAATATTAAATTACCATTAACTGAAAGTAGAGTTACTACAAATGCTACTCTACACTAAATCCTCTAGAGTCAGCTTAATAATTCAAGGTAGAAGTGTAGAACCAACTTTCTTCTCAATAAGGCAACATTCTCTGTAGTTATTCACAAACCCAGCGCCCTAACTTTTTGCTGTAATAATTTCTTTCTTCCTTTTTCTTTTTCCTTTCGGTATTAACTACTATTAAGACTTAAAGCCCAAAACTATTCTCTGTCAATGTCATTCCCCATTGGTCCTGTTCCCAACCCAATACTGTTTAACAGCAATCAAAATCTTGTGAGGGACAATTGGGCCATCCTCATGGTCCACCATTTTGGCTTCCCATCTCATTCCTCTCACAATTTTTCTAACCTTGTTCACCACATCATCTTGGTCCCTAATTATCACTGCCCCTTCGGGTCGAAGGATCCGATCCATCTCCAGAAGCATCTCTTCCACACTGCACTGGTCTTTGTACAAGCTAAATAAACCATGTGCATGAATAAGATCATATGTCCTTGGATATGTAGAAAATCCTTCACACCTGAACAAATAAAATATAATATTACTGCAATTTCACAGCACTAAATTTCAGAAACAAAAACTCATGCTAAGATTAATGTAAAAAAGCTGACTTGAGACACACCAGTCATGATAAATTCCAATTAGACCCCTCTCGTAGATAACACCTAAAGTGTTCTTAGCAATAGTGGGAACAACATTCATCACCCATGAGTTTGGTGATTCAAGTGCAGCTGCAAATCCTCCAAGATCTGCGTTCATGTCCATTACATTACGGTATCGGTTAGTGCCAATCAATTTGTTGATTCTTTTATAAGTATTGACATGCTTTCTCCATAATTTGTTGTCTTGTTGGTAAGATTCAGCTGTCAACCCTTGAACTAAGCCCTTTGATATTCTAGGAGGGGCTGCAAAAAGCCTAGCAGGAAACTCCTTCAATTCCTCTCCGTCTTCTTCACCTTCCCTGGTTGCCTCAGAAAATGGGGTTTTACATGCTTCCATTTTCTTATACCTATTATGCAGATCCATTAGTAATAATAAAAAAAATGTAGCTAAATATGACTTGAAGCATTACACAGTATGATGGGGACTAACCAAACATCATCTGCATTATCTGAGTTTATGCATAAATTAGCCGACTGGCTTTGGCAGGATTCTGGATTTAGTTTCTTTCTCCAGATAGCAACATCTCCATTTTCATACTTCTTTTCCCAACAGATACCCTCAGCTAACTCCTCAATCTTTTTCTGCTCTGCTTCTACATCTTCCTGAGATTGCTTCCATGAGGAGTGGTGTGTTTTCCAGTTAATAGGAGGACCAGAAAGAATCCAGTATCCACCCGGTCTGAGAATTCTATCTACTTCCATTAGATACATACCACCTGGATTCAAAGACACCACTACCACATTAGTTCCTCCAAAAAAATCTTCTCCATGTCGAAAAAATAAATACATCTGGTTTGAACTTTGAAGTTAAATTTAGAACTGACCATTTGAAGTCCATGGTATTAGGCATCTTGAACAGTGAGCCAAATCAAATGCTCCTGAAGGGAATGGGAGGTGTAGTGTGCCAAGAACACCAATGACAGCAGGCACACCTCGTTCCAGTGCAAGCTGAACTTGGTTTTCTTCATTGTCTTTTGGTCCAAAAGACATAGTCATCACATTTCTCTTCAGCATGTACGCTCCCCAGCTTGCTGCTACCTGCATTATCATTCATGCACATCCTCTTCAATTTACAATGTAACAACCACATGGTGGAATTGGAAGATCAACTTTTAAACCCAAGTTTAAATTTTAATTAATAACTTGCTACTAAACTTTTTAAAGCGTATCATTAAATTCTATTGACATAGTAAAATAATGTTTTGTCTTGATACTTAATATAGATATGTTTGAGAAATTCACATACCCCGCAACCAATGTCAAGTGCTGTTCTGATAGATCCATTAGCGATTGGGATGACTGATGCAAGTTCATCAATATAAGCATCCACTCCTTGAGGAAACATGGTTCCTCCACTTGGAAATCTCAGCACATTTCCTTGGAATAGTGCCCAGTTTTGAGTTGCCTTTTCTTCTGTGAGACTTTTGTAAGGAACGTTGGCATAGTACACTATATCGCGGCTTTTAGGCCAAGGGAAAGGGGTCATGTACCCTTTTGGGGCTGGAATTAGGCAATTAAGTTTCTCTTCCTGAGATGGACAATTTCTTTCCCTATGTGTCATATTCTCTGCAGAATATCCCATTTCTCTGTCTTGTTCATGACATGGTGTATAGTCAGTGTATTGAACATCACAAGGCACGAACACTTTTGCTTCTGGCTCAGAAATTCTTCCTTTATCATTGTGGTGAGATTCGAATCTGAAATCAGGCAAAATTTCGCATTCTGTGAGCCTATTTACATTAATGGCGATTCTATCTCCCTTTCCAGTACCACCCTTTTGCCATGCCCCAATAAGATAGAATAAACCGCACAGACCAATCACATAAAAGATGGAACAACTTCTCCTGTGGCCTGATGATGACTTGTTCTTAGAACCCATTAATTGGCTAAGTATTTTTATCCTCCCACACCTACAGCAATATTGTGATCACCAGAACTCCATCAATTGTAACACATAAACGGAACTCTATAAGTCAAAAAGCAATTAGTCAAACAACGTAAACTATCATTGGCAATACTTAAAGCACAAGACAACGTTGTAGAAACAAAATACTGTTTCCCTTGCATTTTTCATGAAGCGAGATTAAAGAATTCTAATTTAACAAAGTGGAATAACAAATACAGATAACTACTAGAATCAACAGTTCATTTCATGGGGGAAGATCGTTTCTGTTCAAACATGGAGTCAATGGGCGAAAAGAAAAGCACGAAAAACTAAGGTGAAATCAGGGTGGAGTAAAGCAGAGAAAAAGGAACAAAATGGAGAAAGAGAATGAAAGGGAAAACGAATTGGATGGTTGAGAAACTTAGAGAAGACGGAATGGGGAAAACTGTAAGAAGAGTTAGAAGAGGAACCTGAGAACAGAGGAATGAGTGAGGAGGGAAATGAAGTGCGTGGATTTCAGCGCGTAGTCATAAATTTCAGACAATGAGAAAAACAGGCAAGAAGAAGATTGAGAGTTTGATGAATTCAAGAAGAGACGACGACCTTTGAGAGTGGTATTGGATGATTGTGGTCTTCGGGCCGTTCAGAGAGTTGGTCTCTGTTTTTCCGTGGGAATCGGAATTCCCAAAGGATAATATGTCCTATTATAATTCAATTCAACAATAACTTCATCAATGAGTATTATAAAATTAAATTAAAGATATTCAGTAAATTACCCCTTCTCAAGGTTAAAAAAAAAATACAGCCCCTTCTGTTTTACTTTTTGAGGGGCAACAATAAAGATAATTTAAGAAAAATTATAAATAGATCATATATTTAGGATCATGATCATTTCAGATATAGGTTTTATATATATAATCAAATGGAGCAATGGTTATAATATACATCTTGCACTTTTAATATGTTGCTGTAGTGTTAATGTCATAGATCTTGATCTAAAAAATGATTTATTTCTAATTTTATTATCATTTTTTTTAAAAATTATCTTTATTGATGTTTCTTTAACAATAATAAAGTAATATAGGAATTTGGTAAAAATGAGAGAAAAAATGAAAATTAAAAAAGATGATTACAATGTTCTATAAAAAACATGTTACATTTACTAACTTAATTAACATTTTTAATCTACTCAAACTAAGAAAATATATACTACACCTAAGATCAAAAAGAGTATTAATGTTAAGAGTATTTTAATGTATTTAAAATTCCTCTGTAAAAAAAATGTACGAGCTAATTAAGAAGCTTGTGTTAGTCTTATGTGCCATAGTCATTCACCCCATGTGTCATATATATATATATATATATATATTTTAAAGGGTGAATGTACACTCTTGACAATAAAATTTTTTGAGAAGGGCATATAGCACCATTAAATTTGTAAAGCTACAATAATAGCAATAAATTTGATAAAGCGGGGCAATTCAACAATGACGTTAATTTTGACTCAACGTTGGTTAATTTGAAAACTATTAGGCTCTAAATTCTTCAAATACTCCCTTCGGTTCTAATTATAAGAGCCAGTTGACTTTTTTGGAAAAATTAAGGATACAAAATACACCACTATGAATTGTTTATATTTGTCTTTTTTCCTCAAAACTAAGTTATATTACTTATAAACTATCATATGATCTAATTGCATTTCTCATATATTAGGATTTAGGGGTCTAATTTGCTTCCTTAATCTCCCCAAAAAAAGTCAACTGGCTCTTATAATTAAGACCGAAGGTAGTAATATATTTCTTTTGGCACCTTTACAAACTTAATGGTACATAACTACTAAATAAATATAAACAAATTGATTTATTGTTTATGTTGGAAAAACCGATTACCAGCGTGCATTTTTAAAAATTAATTATGTACTGTAGTTCTAACTTCTAAGTTCTAACAAGAGAACTAGGGTGGGTGCAACCGCAGAGGATCTTAATTGCAAAACGACAAAGATAGGGATCTGTAAAAAGAAAGACGTGTGGACAAAAATGCCCTTGCGTTTAAAGAAATTAAATACCCTTTCCTACGCCGAGGAGGGCCATCTCATCACAGCTTCCATTGTGGAAGCCGTCAAAGCATGCAAGATAGAAGATAAAGTGGGGGAATGATTTTACCCAAGTTGACCTTTGTAATTTCATCACAAGGGCAACAACATTTTCAAGGCTTTATTCAGAATGATAAAGTATGGTTTAGTCATTTTCACCTAGTTTGAAAATAAAAGGGTCGTCTACTCATGTTATGCATAACTCGATCATTTGTAATTTGCTTTTCCTTGAGTGTGGTATTTATATGTTTTTGGATAGCTAGGAGAAACTTAGGTGGCAACATTTGCGCCAGCTAAGAATAATGCTCATTCAAATATTTAAATATTTAAATATGGAATGCATGAAAGTTCTGTGCGCGAAGGACTGGAGGAGAAAAAGGATAACATGGAAACCTGGCATGGCCGGGTGAAGAGAAAGTCTCTTTAGCCCCTGGTATCACAGTCCAGGAGTGCGTACCCACCCGGTTCTTTTTTCTTTTCATTTTTTTAATATTGAGCTTATTACATTACTAAGAAAACGAGTAGAATTCATTACAAAGACTATGTCAATGATCTAGACTCCTCCCTTCACTTTCCTCTTTGGCGCTGCATTTGAAACTTAGGGTTGGGTCCAAACTTAAGTCTTAAAATCAGGAATCTAGGGTAGATAAACCTTCACAACTTTTTCAAAGTAACTTTTAAGTGTTAAAATATATGTTTTGGTTAAGGCAGACAAACACTCACAATTTTTATATAATAGCTTTTTAATCTCAAAACCTAGATTTTGAACTGAAAACATAGGTTTTTCTAAAAGCTATTCTTCTCTACATTTTATGAAGCTATTTTCCAAATCTATTCTCTAAAAATAGTTTTTCGGATCTTTTTCCAAAAGAGTAAAGAGTAAAAAATGACCATGTACTTATGTCCAATATGCACCTGACATCTCCTACTTTTTTTGGCTCAAAATTGCCCACCAACTTTCAAAATGGGTTCAATAATACCTCCACCGTTAAACTTACTAAAAGTTTGTTACTTTTTAACTAGGTGAGTCCCATACTATATTTTTAAATGATTATTTTATTTTAAAAACCTCACTCCTCCCATTGATCCAGAATACTCTATGAATGTTATTTTGAATATTTGCAAATTTACTACTCCACTCATTGGGGAAAATTGTATTCTGGTCTCAAGAAAGACAATATAATATTGTAAGGTCCCTTAAAATTTCAAAATTACTACAAAGTCACAGGTGATTTGTTAGTGATATAATGCAATTGTGAAATTACCAAGTAACCCTCTCTGATTAGTTGTTAACACAACTAAAGCATCTTAACTTGTTAAACATGACACATCTACTCAATATTATTCTTTTTCTATCATTAAGGGTAAGAAGACAATTTCACAACTGTATCATATCATCATCAAGTCTCTTGAGACTTATTAGTAATTTTAAGATTTTAGAGAACCTTACTGTATTAATCTATTTGAGTGCAATTCTCCCAAATTTTATAAGCATTTAACATCTTCAAAAAGCAACTCACAAGTAGAAAACGTTTAATCCATTCACAAGATAAGTTCTCATGCTTTGTAATGAAGCCCAATTTTTATATGTATAGTTTTCATTTATGTTGAATGAAGGGATCTTAAGAATGAGAAATACTAACAATCATCCCCTTAAAAATCATTACATTATAAAAAAATACTTAAAAATTTGAGTGAAATTAGATCAAATTGAATGCGACAAGTGACAACTAATTATTATTAATCACAACTCAATCAATATCACGTTATTTGTAATCTCACCAATCACGAACAAATACATAATATCTGATATGGACATTTTAATCTGATTGGGCGCCCCTAAAAATTTATTTGTTACATAAAAATTTGCATCTTTATTTTCCTATGTTTTATTAATTTTATAAAATTGGAAAAAATAAATTTATATATGTTATAAATTATATAATTGTGTGGATCTTCGTAATCTAATGGACTCTTAGGATTCCTTCTCCATCTTTCTCTCCAATTTTCTCTTACTTTCTTCATCTTTCTCATCTCAATTCTTATATTTTTCTCATTTTCATTACAATATATAATTTTTTAAGGCGGTGAGTCAGATTAAAACATCCACATGAAACAATGAAATGCTTAGACCCTGTTTGGGGTGGCTTTTGAAACCATGGTTTGGGTCCAAAACCATGGTTTCAAAAGCTCTCAGCCAAACAGATAAAATTTCCCCAAACCATGGTTTGGGTCCAAAACCATGGTTTTGGGCTTAAAACCATGGTTTGGGAAAAATCTGTTTTTTTCAGCTTTTACACGAAGTACGAGGTAGAAATATACTATCATTATACATTTCATATTGGTCTACCGAAAATGCCCTTATCCTCTCTCTTTCCCAACACATTACTTATGTCCTTTTTAGTGATTTACACATAGAAAAAGCTATTCTCACAACAATAATCTAAATACTCTCAAAAGTACTTTTCCAATTTTTTTCTCCAAATCATGGTTCTAAAAACCACCCCAAACATGCCTCAGTTGTAATTGGTGAGATATGCAAAATGTGTATATAGTTCTCCCTGGAATAGAAGACAGAACAGAATGGGGGAATAGTGGCGTCAATAGTCCAACTGAGCTAGAAGCCGAGAAGGAGTGAAGCAATCGGACGATCTCTCAACGCCATGAACGATGAGCAAAAGTCTCTCCTTCTCACCTCATCCTCTCGCTTCTTGCCCCCTCAAGGTTCTCATCTCTCCTCCCTCTCTCTCTCTCTCTCTCTCCCCCCTCTCCTAACAAGTCTTTACCTTATGCTTCGATCCTTCGTTGTTGCCAGGAGTAAAGCTATCGTACGGCACGGCTGGATTCAGAGCCGATGCATCACTTCTTCCATCCACGGTGTACAGGGCGGGCATTCTTGCTGCTCTTAGGTCTCTCAAGACCCAATCGGTTATCGGCTTGATGATCACGGCCTCACATAACAGAATCTCCGACAACGGCGTCAAAATCGCCGATCCCAATGGTGGAATGCTCTCTCAGCATTGGGAGCCCTTTGCTGATGCCCTCGCTAATTCTCTTTCTCCTCAAGATCTACTACAGGTTGGGACATTAATTGTTTTCCTCTTCTCTTGCTATGCTTCTAGATTCATTCGATGAAATTGTGGTAAAAATTTCAATTCCATGAAACGGTTTATAGTGGATTCATAATTGGGAACGTGTTGTATTAAATGACTCAGGATTTGTATGGTTTTGCATTATTTACAGCTGATAGACGACTTTGTTAAGAAGGAAGACATTCCGTTTGATGGGGTCCGACCAGCTGAAGTAATTTTAGGGAGAGATACAAGACCAAGTGGAGACGCATTGCTTAGAGCTGCTAAAGAAGTATAATTCTGTATTTAGATGTGAAGCTTGTAGAAGTTTTTTCCCCCCCTCAATCTTGCATGTTTAAATAATGTAATATTGGATAATAATGAAGGGAATTGCTTCAATTGTTGGTGCCATTGCAACTGACATGGGAATTTTGACGACTCCGCAATTACATTGGATGGTTCGTGCTAGAAATATGGGCATGAGAGCCTCAGAGGAGGATTACTTTGAACAGCTTTCAAGCTCATGCAGGTTAATCCCTGATAATTATTATAGTTAGATATAAGTCCTTTTCTGTCCCTTGTTTTAATTGGTTCCAAATTTGACCGAGCATATCTGTTTAGGATTATTATTTGATTGGATCAGGTGCTTAATGGATTTGATCCCAAGTGAAAAAAGCAAATTCAGTGGGTCAAATGACAAGGTAGTTGTGGATGGCGCTAATGGCGTAGGTGGAGGAAAGCTTGAAGTTTTACTGAAACAGTTGAATGGTTTGTCCATTGAAATCCGGAATTATGGTGAAGATGGAGGTGTACTGAATGAAGGAGTTGGCGCTGATTTTGTGCAGAAAGAGAAGGTTGTTCCTAATGGATTTGGTTCCAAAGATGTTGGTACAAGGTTAGTCTTTTCACTATTTAAGTATTTATATAAAGTTACTTTATTAGTACAAGTAATTCCGGTTAAAATTTGAAATGACCGTTCACCCTTCATTGAAGCTTTTTTTTTTTTCGAATGAAAAGGCAAGCTAAGAAGCTTGAGAGTTACAAAAAGAGAGAAAACTCTCTGTTACCCAGGGTCATTGATCCTCTGGGCACTTTCTAAATCGGACCTAAGTTGGTTCTTACAAAAATCAGGAGGTTCCGATAATAATATCATGTCTTCATAGTTGTCATGAGCTCTCTTTGCCAGTATATCAGCACATCTATTAGCTTCCCTGTATGAGTGTGATATCTCCAACTCCCAATTTGAGAAAATAAGCGATCTTATGTCAGATATCAGGTCATACAGTGGGTGTGAAACTCCACAATCACTTTGTAATATCTGTAAACAATCCATGCAATCAGTATAAAGTTTCACCTTCCTGAAGTTGCTTTGTTTGCATAATTCTAAGCCTGTTAGGATAGCCTGTAATTCTGCCTCCAGGGGCGAAATAGGCCCCAGTTTTCGTTGAAATCCTGCTATCCATTCTCCATTCGCATCGCGAACAATACCGCCGCAGGTTGCACGCCTTAGATGACCCACGGAGCCATCCACATCAAGGCGAACAAAATTATGGGGTGGTATTTCCCAGCAGCAATCTTTTCTGGTACGGCTCTGGAATATCCTATGCTTGTACTCCCCATGGTCTACTGTCTCCATGAGCAAGTGCATGCATTTATTCACCAGTTGACGTGGCTGGGTTCCTTGTCCTTCAAAGAGTCTGCCGCATCGATCCTTCCAGATCAGCCAGCAAACCAGTCCAAAGACACTGGTCCATTTCCATTGTTTGGTTTTGTTTGCTCCGGGTTTTGCCTTCAGATTGAATTGGATCCATACCTGTAAATTACCACTAAAAAACATATTATAGTATATGGGGTTAATCAATAAAAACCACACATGTTTAGCTCTCTCACAGTCTCTCAAAGCATGCAGGACTGTTTCCTCACTATGACACTCATAGGAGCACTCAGGAGACACATTTGGTGAGTATTTGGACACTAGTGTATTGACTGGTATTCTCTCTTGAAAAGCTTGCCACAGGAAATATTTAGCTCGTTCAGGAATTGCCCAACGCCATAAGGAATGCCACTGAACATCTGCTCTACTTTGATTTTGTTGTGCCAGAACCCAATGATAGGCTGATTTAACACTGAAATTTCCATCCGGGGTACTCCTCCAAGTAAACACATCCTCACCTCTGAGGCTAGGTGGGTGAATAGTTCTAATCAGGTGTAGAATCTCAGGGGGGAGGAATATGCTCCATTTTGCCATATCCCAACCTCCGGAGCATGAAACAAACTGGATCACCTTGGTTTCATGATTCAGGAGATGGTGGTTCCTGATCACATACGCTGCTAGTGGAAGTTCAAGGGGGGTCCACTTATCATCCCAAGCACTTGTGTTGTGACCGTTTCGAATCTTACAACCCAGGCCTTTAAGGAAAGTATCCCAAACTGTCGTGATTGCACTCCAGACGGCTGATTGACAACTCTTCTTCACTACCATGGGGTATTTATCATCTCCACACCCATATTTTGATTTTAAGCAACGCACCCACAAAGCATTGGGTTGAGTGACCAACCCCCAACAAAGCTTCATGATAAAGGCTTCATTTTGGGTCCTCAAATCCCTAATGGCCAATCCACCTTCTCTTTTATCCCTTTTCAGCGTCTCCCAAGATATCATATGATGCTTACGACTGCCAGAGTTTTGGTGCCAAAAGAATTCCCTGCTGATCTTCTCTATGTCCTTTAGGGTCCCTTTTGGGAGGAGGAGTGATTGCATTTGGTAGAACGGAATAGAGGTAAGAACTGATTTGATCATGATGGTTCTGCCTGCTTTACTCAAAAATCTGCTTTTCCAGCTCTCAAGTCTACCCCGGACTTTTTGCACCAGTGGGGCAAAGGTCAGTTTCACTGCTTTTTTATGGAGAATAGGGACACCCAAGTACCTTCCCAAATCTGTAGTTAGGCCAATCCCTAGTTTCCTGCTAAGGGCATAGGCTCTGTTGAAATGGACTTGCCTTGATACACACATCTTAGACTTTTGCAGATTTATATTGTGACCTGAAGCCTTACAAAATAGAGACATCACACCTCTTACTACATCCATCTGTTCTTCTGAAGCTTCACAAAACAAGATCAGGTCATCTGCGAAGAAAAGATGTGTTATCTCAGGTCCCTGCGTACACAACTGCATAGGCTTCCATTGGCCGCGAAGGAGACTATCCTGAATAAGATGTCCCAAACGTTCCATACACAATACAAAAAGATACGGGCTAATGGGGTCTCCTTGACGAATACCTCTTGTAGGAGAGAAGTAATCAGAAGGGGCATTATTCCAAGAAACACGCATCGATGCCGTGTTGACACAGCTCATGATTATTCGGATAAACTCAACATTGAGGCCAAGGCATTGAAGAGTATTTTCTAAGAATCCCCAGTCTAATCTATCATATGCCTTCTCCATATCCACTTTGATGGCAACATAACCTGTCCCACTTCTTTGGTTCTTCATGGTATGGATGGCTTCTTGCGCTATGATGATATTGTCACAACCTTGTCGCCCTTTAATAAAGCTGCATTGGTTGGGTTTCACAAGATATCCAAGGACTCCCCTTAACCGGTTAGCAAGAAGTTTGCTTAGGATCTTGAAACTGACATTGCACAGGGAAATGGGCCTGAAATCCTTAAGGAACTCCGGGTGTTCCACCTTCGGAATCAAAACTATATTGGTATGATTTATCTCCTTCAAGCTACTTGGGTTTAGAAGAATTCCTTCCAATAGAGTACAAATTTTTGGCCCCACAATCTCCCATTGGGTTTGGAAGAAGTGAGGTTGTAATCCATCCGGACCCGGTGCTTTAAAGGCTCCCATCTCAAAGGCTGCATTTTTTATCTCAACATGGGAAATCTTCCTTTGGATGTAATTCAATTGCGATTGATTCAAAGGAGGGAAGTCCACTGGCCAGGTTGGCCTCAGATCCACTCCCTCATCCTTAGTGTACAACTTCTTGAAGAAATCAAATGCCATCTTACTCATCTCGTATTGATTTGACAACCAATTTCCATCAGAGTCTCTCAAGGCTTCAATTCTGTTGCGTTTCTTCTTGACTTTGGCTGATGCATGAAAGAAGCTTGTGTTTTTGTCTCCCCCCATTATCCATTTACATCTGGACTTCTGGAACCACAATAATTCCTCCTGAACAGTTACCTTGTGATACTCTTTCCATAAGGTTTTTTCTAACCTATAGAGACCATTGTTCAGGTTATTCCTTCTGGCTCGGTCAATCCCTTCTAAGCGTCGGATGAGCTCTCTCTTCTTTTTCGGGATACTTCCAACGACCTTCTCATTCCATTCCCGTGCCGCTGTCTCAAATTTTTTACATCCTTCCAGCCATTGATCATTTTCCCATGAAGATTTAACCAAATCACGGAAACCTGTTTCCACATACCATGCTGCTTGATAGGTGAAATTACGCGTTACATTTCTACTAATCTGCTGTATGCCCTCAGAGACAACAAGGACCCTATGGTCGGATTCAAACCTTAAGTGGTGGAAAACCTTGCTGTTGGGGTGAGTGATTTCCCATTGGAGATTACAGAATGCCCAGTCTAGCCGTTCTTTCACTTCTTCTCGTTCCCAGGTAAAATGATCCCCCACCACTGGGATTTGCAGCAATTCACACTTGTCCACACATTCTTGAAAGTTTGACATCATTTGATTTATAGGAGCAGATCCCCCACATTTGTCGTCGGCACTGAGGAAAGCATTAAAATCACCCATGATCAACCAGGCCCCATTTATTCTCTGACTTAGTAATACCAGATCAGACCACAGACTTTTCCTCTTAATAATGGTAGTATCCCCATATACAAACGTGGTAAATAACACCTCCCCAGAACTTTTATTACTGATTTTACAGTGAATAAATTGGGTGGAAGAGAAAAGGTATTCTATGTCAGTTTCATTACCATTCCACAGAATCCAGATTCCCCCTGCAAAGCCAGTAGCTTCAATTCTCAACCAATTACTAAAGCCCAGATTTCTAACCATTTTATCTGCTCTGGATCCACTTATTCTAGTCTCTAGTAAGGTCATAACATTAATTTTATACTTCTGAACTACTTCTTTAAAGATACGGGGAAAGGACCTTCCCCCCGCACCCCTACAGTTCCATGTGGATATATTCATCATAAAACACCTTAAAAACTCAGGGAAACAGAAGAGAACTTACTGATCAGGTGGTTTCTCTTCTACTTGGGGATTTCTTCTCTGCCCCCCTTTACGATACTGAGGCTTCCCCAGAAACTCTGTCTCTCTATTTATTTGGACGTGATTCTGCAACACTTCGAAGGCCATTCTGGTTTCACCCATATGTTCTCTAGAATCGGTTTCCTGTGCTTTCTTGTCCTGACACACTATCACTTGATGATTCGAATTCACGGGGTCTGGGGTCAGCTCTGCGCTAAGTGTGGCTTCAGGAAGTATTTTTCTTTCCAACATTTTTTGTTCAACCGAACCATTATCCCCACATACTACCACGTGGGCCCTGCTGCCCATATTTCTCTTTGATGGACCGGATTTATTTAAGCCTCCTGGGGTAAGGAATTTAAATCCTTTTGGCGATGACTGTACTTTCAGGGCCACAGCTACTCTATGTGATGTTTTATTCTCCTTTCCCACTACTAATTGCTTTGTGGGACCTACCTTTGACTTCAAGCTACACTTTGTCTCCTTTGCCTTTAATGAACTCTCGTGACTTCCCATTGCTTTCTCATACACTACTATTGCCTTTTGATTTTCAAACTCCACTACCTCGGGCCCAGCAGAGTTTACATTTACAGCTTCCATTATTTCGTCCTCACCCCCTAAGTCTGCAATAGCAGCATACCGTGGCATGGTTTGTCTGCCATTACCTTTCTGATTTGGCATTTGCTTTTTTCCTTTTTCCTCTTTCTTGTCATTTTCAGTCTCTCTCCTCTTCACCCAAGCTTTCACGGGTTTCTTGACCATCATCCATGGACCGAAAGTGTCCTTTTCCAGTGCAGCTGCCATTTCTGTCGGCGAGGGCGGAGCTTTCGAGCTCATGGGCCTGACCACTGGAGGTTCTGGGTTATTACTCGAACTGGTCTTCCACGAGCAGGCTTCTCGCCGGTGGCCATACCGTCCACAAGCAAAACAGATCAGACCCAACCCTTCATACTCCACGTTGAAGAGGGACGAAGCACATATTACTCTAGGGATTAATTTCCTCTGCAAGTCTATTTCTACACATATCCGGGCAAATCTACCTCTTTCAACCCGCGGTCGGAACTCGTCACCTTCACCTATGGTGTTCATATCAACCCGGATGGTTTTCCCTAACCTGTCTCCTAGTCTCCATAATATTTTCCTCGTATAACAGTGGAGTGGTATATTGGGAATCCTCACCCAAGTTGCTATCCGGCCCAGGGGGTTGTGAAAGGGGTCAAAATGGGGAGACCAGCGTTGAATCAGTACACTATGCTGAGCCACCACCCATGGCCCTTCAAATAGCACCCTTCTGTATTTGTGAGCCCACGAATCATCATTCTTAAACCTCACAACATAATAGTTGTTGGGGATATCTATGAGCTCAAAATCATTGAATTTCCATATTCTACTAAGGAGTTCTTTCAGACGAAACAATTGAAATTTTGCTCCCAACACTGTTAATATTAAAGCACTATTCCACTGCGCACACCCTTCATTAAATTCCTCATGTGTTAACGGTACTTCAGGATATTGCTCCATAAGTTTAAGTATTTCATCAGACGGAGTGGGAATCTCCCACGATTGATCTTGGATATCTGACATGAGGGGATCATCTTCGGTACTTGCACCCCCATGAGCTGCACCATTAAATCCAGTACCCTTAAAACCTCTTCCACCCAACAAGGAGTCCCTGTATGATGGCTGTTTGGGAGGTTCTTCCCTGTCTTTTGGTTCAGGAAGGGGGGTCTCTGTGTTCGCCTCCCCTACATTTAAGCATTCATTCATATCTAGCATTCTGTCAGACATCAGCGAGTCTTCCTTCACCTCTTTTTTGGACTTCTTGGCAAGGACGGGGGAGACAGGCTCACCGGATTTCCTGTCCGGCGGCACCTTCCGGTTGTCCGGTTCTTCCATCGGAGCTGGTGACTCAAGTGGCACGAGTTTCAAGAGAGAGAATTCTCACTACTTTACTAGTAACAAGTGAAGTTGAAACCCTTCATTGAAGCTTTCACCTGAAATTTGATTATTGCTAAAACAATCTAAAAGTGGCATTCTATGTTCCTAGACACTGCTTTTATTCATTTAGGGAGGAAGATTGGAGGAGGAGGAGCGCCCCATGGGGGAGGGGTGCGAGATGTATATATTGATGAAGAACTTGGTCGTGCCCTTGATTTAATCTGCATACTTCTCAAAGAGATCTTGGTGACATTTGCTATGGTAGTATTTCATGGGGTGGTTTTACTCTTGCAGGTGTGCTAGTTTGGATGGAGATGCTGATAGGCTTGTTTATTTTTGTGTCGCACCAGAAAGGAACAGTAAGATAGAACTTGTCGATGGGGATAAGATACTGTCTCTTTTTGCCTTATTCATCAGGGAGCAACTTACCATTCTCAGTGAGGAAAATGATGCAAAGAACAGTCGTCAAGCCCATCTCGGTGTTGTGCAGACAGCTTATGCAAATGGAGCATCAACAAATTACCTTAAACAGTTGGGACTTGAGGTCAATTTTACCCCAACTGGAGTGAAATATTTGCATGAAAAAGCTGCTGAATTCGATATTGGTATCTATTTTGAGGCAAATGGCCATGGAACCATCTTATTTTCAGAAGTCTTCAGTGAGTGGTTGGTGGCAAGAACCGAAGAGCTTTCATCAAAATCTAAAGGTTTATTCTGTGTATTTGAATTTTTCTATTTTCTAACATCATTGAGAGATTCAACTGTAGAACCATAAAATAACTGTTTGTTCCTTCCTCTAGGTACAGAAGTGGAAAAGGCTGCTTTAAGGCTGCTGGCAGTCAGTAAGCTGATCAACCAAGCTGTAGGAGATGCCTTGAGCGGATTGCTTTTGGTGGAAGTCATATTACAGCATTTGGGATGGTCAATACATAGATGGAATGAGCTTTATCATGATTTACCTAGCAGGCAGCTTAAGGTAACTAAATTGTTTTTGGTATTCAGAAGCTTCAGCTGGATTTTAATTTATATGTTCTTGTGGTCCTTTTCTATGTGAAAATAATTCTTTGAATAGTAATATATTACATGACTCGGAATTCTTAATTTCCAGGTTAAAGTTGCTGATAGAACTGCTGTGGTTACAGCAAATGCGGAAACTGTGGTTGTAAGTCCCCTGGGCCTACAGGAAGCCATTAATGCAGAAATCGGTAACTAATTCTTCGTCTCTGACTTTTCCTGCCTAACTGTTTGTTTGAAACTTGTGAATTATGGTGATTGTCTTAGTTGTCATGGTATCGCACCTACGAATTTCTGGTGCTTAAGCACTCTGTCCTTGCTCACTTCTCTGTTCCCACTCCCCCCTCAATCCCTATAAGTCGGTCAGTTATTATCTTAAAGTTTCTCCTCTTCCCAACATCCACGCTTACTTCGTTTGACTCCAAATTTTCCTAGAATACTCAAGAAATCTAGTTAATAGGAAAAATGGTGAACCCTTTAATTATTTTTAAATTTTTCACAGATAATCTCTCTGTTTGTAGTGCGTTGTTTTACTTACTAGAAGTGACCTCTTGCAATGACCTCTTGCAAAAGCAAGGGAAAGTAAAGATGCAATGATAAATGACTGCAATATCGAAAGACAGAGCATGAAGCCCTGAAAAAGTGAGTCAATACTGTTCATAAGCTTTTCATGCAACTGGAAGATATCCAAATTAATGATTATACCCAAAAAAAACCTCATGTACCAGAGAATTTAACGCATGCTGCTGTGAGGGCTTCAATATTTTTGAAGTGTATAATAAATTTAAGGCTCAGTATTTGAACTACCTCTGCCTGAATGAGACTATAGTTTATTAAGAGTCATATTGTCCATTTCACCTATTTTAATAATGCCTTTTGGTTACCAAGATTAGAGTTCGTAATAATGTGAATTCACTGACAATGTAGCCAAGCACTCCCAAGGACGTTGCTTTGTGCGGCCATCTGGCACTGAGGATGTTGTTCGAGTATACGCAGAGGCATCCACTCAAGAAGCAGCAGATAGCCTTGCCAACTCTGTTGCAAAACTTGTGGATCAATTCTTGGGTTGCAGCAGTTAGAACCTTTCGCCAAACAAGATTCGACAGTCATTGTTAACTTAGAAGCAGATAGCCTTGCCAACTCTGTTACAAAACCATGCTGGTTTGTTAGGAAATGATGCTATGTTTTTCATCGATTAATTAAAACATTTGATTTTTAAATTTTATAGCCTTACAATTTTGACTGATACCTTTGGTTGTTCTGTTTGTCTTTTGTGATTTATAAGAAACTGACTAGTGCTTGGGTATAATTTTGAAAATTAAACTTGAGATCTTGAATATATGTAATTATCATATCAAATACTCCCTCCGGTCCTAAATATAAGATTATTTTGACTTTTTTTATGGAAGTCAAAGAAGTATATTAGACCACTAAATTATAACATATGTCATATATAATTAGATTATAGGTTAGTTTATAAGTAGAATAACTTAGTTTTGAGGAAAAAAAGATAACTGTAGACAATCCAAAGACAATCCAAAGTGAATAATTTTATATCTTTAATTTCTCTAAAAAAAGTCAAAATGATCTTATAATTAGGACCGGAGGGAGGGGATATCTTTCAACCCAATCTCATCTCAATTTGTGACTCGTACCAAGTGCAAATAACCCATCGCATGAAGTTGATCTGAAGCTCTGAATTGTACCGTCCAAGCTTCAATCCCATCACCTCATCTCATTTTTTTCTTTTTAATTTTTGAACTATTTGAAATATTGATGTACATGTACAATATTGCTATGGGGTCACCAACTCACCACGTTGAGAGCCGGGAAAACGGGTCAGCCTGCGGGTTGCGGGCCAGACGCAAGCCTGTGCGGCCTGCACCTTAAAGGGTTGGGAAATCCCCAACCCTAACCTTTTAGGCCAACCCGCCACTTTTGTTTTTTAAAAAAAAAAGTTATTTTTTTTACTTTTTTTATTTAAAAAATGACATAATAAAAAAAATTATAAATCAACAAAAATTTATCATCATTGCCTCAGTCCTCAGATAAAATATAATACCTGAAATACCATAAAAATGGGTTCCATAATTACATATTTTTTTGTATAAACATCTTTTTAGTTTTATTATACTAACAATATTATTAATAAAGTTTAGATTATATTATACAAATATCATAATTTGTTATGTCAACCACGATTTATATTAGTGAAGTATCTAAAAAATACCTTATGAATTAAAAATGATGTTTTTCTTTTTTTTTTAATAATATATATATATGGCGGGCCAACCCGCCGGCCTGTGCGGCCCGCACTCTGGCGGGTTGGGATTTCCCTAACCCTAATCTTGTTCAACCCGCGGGCTGGCGGGTTGAACCCATATTACCGGCTCTCGTTGATAAGATAAATCTAAAGTGAGATAGGAAAAAGGAATTTAAAGATGTTCAACATAAAATAAAAGCAACCGGATTTTTTATTTCTATAGCTGTTAAGCGAGAGAATAAAAAACATATTCAATGTGACGTCAATTTGAATTCGGTGAAGTAATATGCATGATTTCATCCCATTCATTAATTCAATCATTGCATGAGCTTTGAAATTAGCGTTCTGCTTCCAAGTTACAAGTTGTACCAGTTGAAGTGTGGAAAAATCTATCAATCTAAGGGATAAACGGATATATATGCAGAAGCTATAAGCATCTATAAGATAAGAACTAGAGGAGTCTTATTTATTTACGCAACAAACATTTTAAAATTACAATTTGTTCAAGTTGGCGGGTTCTGTATGACAGAACGAAAAATTGATTAACCGATACTCTTAAATGGGAAGCTGAGTTGAATGAGGCCTTTTTTCTTATGATCCTGCTTCATATTTGACTGTTATTCAGAACATATTTCTCACTCTTTCCCCTCCATGGGGATAGTTCAAGAGCAGCCGATACAAACTACAGGTTATTTTCTCATTCAAGTTCGCTTGGTTATTACTATATCATTCGAAAAGAATGTACCAAAGCCTCGTTTTCTCATTGACTCTAGACTTTTCACGTTTGACCTCCTTGTAGAGTGAGGAAGATTCCCAACTGTTTATAACCATTTGCCATCGCTAAATACTTCTGAGACTATAATTCAAGGGAAGCAATTTTTTGTTATCTTTTTATTTATTTCACTTTATCATATCGGTAAAGGTATTAGTAATTTGATGCGGCAGAAATTTTTTATTCAGTGCAATGATCTGGTGGAACCATTAAAGGGAAAGGGGCCCCTACTGCATCTCACTCCTGCTTCATGCCACGATCAACATTTTGGACTTACGTACTAGAAAGCAATTCATATCGAACACAGTCAAAGAAAAAATGCGCACTATATTGAGTTAATCTAGTGCCTAAGTCGATGAGTTTTGTTTATCTTGTGTATTCTTTGGCGGAAGGACTCTTTCAAAAAAAAAAAATGAAATGGAATGATCATGGATGGGATGGGATGGAGTGGCACGGAGTAGAAAGGAATGAAATGTTCTATTATTTGGGAGTTTTACTGGGCAATGAATAGTTTCATTTATATAAATATATATATATATCTTTTTTTTTATAATGAAAACTGGATTACATTACTACAAAAGAACTAATACAAGAAAAAAATTTCTCCACCATTCCTAAATATACAACTTATTTGACAGGGTGCGTTTGTTTTTTTTTTTTTCAATTTTCTTCAAAGCATTCCTATTGATGCTCTTCAATGATAAATAAGTGAGAGAGGGAGGGTGAGAATAAAGGTAGATAGTCAGAATTCTTTGATAATATAATGTGATTTTGACTAATTTAACTAATTTCCTTAATTTAATCAAATTAAACAATTAAACTTTATATTAAGAAACGGAGGTAATAACAAATCCATGTCATCTTTTATCAATCTCCACCTCTTACATGGAGGTGGCTCATGGAGTCCAAAAATTTCATCAAACTATATATAATTGTCTTAAGTCACCAATTCTTGACCCCTCAATTTGGGGAATTATGTAACAATGAGTTTATGATGACTTTTTTCTTACTAAATTTCTTAAAATACGGAGGCAATCATAAACATCTACTCACAAAATATCACGAGCTAACAAGTCATAAAGTGCTTGCAAATATGCATCAATATTTGCAGATAAATTGCGGCGCTTTTAAAAGCTGATTTATAAAATGGTTTTCAAATATTAAAAAAATATGCAAACAAATATGTAGATGAAAATAAAACCGGTTTTTCTACTCATGAAAAAGACTACATAATTAATCATTTGTAAACCATCTACCTATCATTTGAACTATCTATATTTTATGATAAATTATGTATCAATATTTTATAATCAAATCTAAACCATGAACGTGACATCTATTAAGTTTTAGATAAGTTTGAATACATCTTTTTCGGTGCCTGATTGGGTGAAAAACAAAACCTAGGTTTTGAGGAAAAAAGGTGTTTGGCTATCATTCCAAACCTAGGTTTTAAAACCTAGGTTTGGACTCAAAACCTAGGTTTTAAAAAAAGTAAGCCAAACACTTGAAAAAAATGTGAAAAGCCCTTTTGGATTGGAAACCTAGGTTTTGGCTACTAAAACCTAGGTTTTGAATAAGCTACAATTTTCCCCTTTTACACAAAATACGAGGTAAAAAAATGCCATCATTACACATATCATGATGATCTACCAAAAATACCCTTATCCTCTCTCTTTCCCAACACATTAAACTTATATCCTTTTTAGTAATTTACACAGAAAAAGTCATTCTCAAAACAATCATCTAAACACTCTCATTTTATTAAAATCCATTTTTTCAGAAAAGCTGAAAAAAGCTATTCCTCAAAAACTATTCTCTAAAAGTTAATCCAAATAGGCTGTTACTTTTTTCAGCTTTTACGCGAAATACGAGGTAGAAATATACCATAATGCCCTTATCCTCTCTCTTTCCCAATACATTAAACTTATGTCATTTTTAGCAATTTACACATAGAAAAAGTCATTCTCACAACAACCATCCAAATACTCTCATTTCATCAAAAACAATTTTTTTTAGCTTTTTCATAAAAAAAAAGCACTTTTTCAATTTTTTTTTCCATAAACTATTCTACAGAAGCTAATCCAAATAGCCCTCAAGGGAAACCAGTTCCCATGGTACAAGCCTTGTTTGTTAAAAGATCTCCAGGAAATTAAGAACCTTGTAAGCTTTGTTCGGTGCATCCCCAGTCCACGAATCCATCACACCTAAACTCTCTGCTAAAAAAAAAAAAAGCGCATAATCTTTGTTTCTTTTTCCCTTCGTTTTGATAAACAAGAGCATAAAGGAGGAAAAAACCACCGAATAGTACCAGTAACAAGAGAAGTAGAGGACTGCTGCTATCAGTATCAGCCTTGTGTAAAGCCACAGAATTAACAGCAACATCACCAGGTACGAGGTGGAATCCGGGATTTCATAGCCAGGTTAGTCACTTTCCTCGTCTTCCCTCGCGATGGATTGTCTCAACTTCTACTCGCCCTGCTTTGTAATTACTCTCTTTTATGGTATTTGGTACTCTACTGTATACATAAACTATGATTTTTTTTAAGAAATTCTAAAAAAGTTAAACTTATTTATAAATCATGAAGTTTTTTATTAAATTAATTTGTTTAACTTATAATCTAATATTAATAACTACAAAATCTCAAAAAAAAAAAAAAAAGTTAACTAGATATTATAATAGTAATATATACTGTAGTTTCCCCTTCATGTCCAATCTCTTCCCCCTGTTTAATTTCTTCTTGTCTCTCACCGCCTGCTCTAAAAAGTGAAGGGGAAATAAATCCTAGAATAGAACCGACGTTTTAATGAGTTGTTATTATTTTTATTGCTATTTATTTATGCATTTCCATTGTTACTATTAGTCTTTCAGTTGCACAAAATAGGAGAGCAGCTGCCAGAGTATGCAGAATTCCTTCACTTGCCGGAGAAAACAGCTCAGATTTCTGCATGTCTTATGTGACCTGTCATTTGTTACATGAATATGAACTGAACTAGGAGGAATAACGTAGACTTAGAAAGTGACCTAATTCTTAGTTATGAACTTGCAGCAATATGTTTTCTACTATATAATTATTTCATTGTTTTCTTTGTACTGATTTTTGACTTTGATCCTTATTTTCTTTTACATCTTTTAAAGCTATGGTTCGAAAGGAAATTCAAGATGAAACTAATAAGTAATACGTGAGGTGATTTTAATTAAACACATTGCATTGACTTTGAAGCTAAAGTTCTGTTTATGAGTCATGACGTTTTCCCACTGAAGTGAGGAAAAATATTTCTTGCCCCTTTCATAAAGGGGAAAACTGTTTAATTATTAGCCGTTGTTATAAATATTATATGCAATAAGAACCAAAGGAGTCTTATTCATACGCGCAATCTATATTGACTAATTACAAGTAGTCCAACTTCAAGTTGGTGGCTTCTGTTGTCATGTAGTATTGGCAGCCAACCCACGCTGTATTAAAGAACGAGAAATTGACCAAGGAACACTCTTAAAAGGGAAGCTGAGCTGAATTATGCTCTTCTCAAGGCCTGCTTCATATTTCACTGTTTTGCATAGCAAATTTCTTACTCTTTCCACATCATGGAGATAGATCAAGAGCAGGAGATGCAAACTACAGGTTAGTTGTTCATTCAAATTTGACCGGTTAGTTATTATTCAATGACGGCCAGAGATAGAACAAGAAGGTACCTTAAGGTGCATAAGCCTCGTTTAAAACATGTTTCACTTTCTATCTCCTTTTAGAATGAGGGATATTCCAAGATTTTACTATTTGTTATGGATTAGATAAATATGGCTTTGTTTTGCTTTAAGACCTTATGGTTCAAACTTGGGAGATGTAGAGCTTGCCAATTTAAGGAAGCAAAATTTGTTTTTTATTTTATTAGTTTCGGCATCATCACATAAGTAACAGCATTAGTAATTTAATACAGCAGGAATTTATTATTCATTCACTCTAATGATTTGGTGGAAGCGCTTAGTCCAAAGAAAAAAGGGAAAAAGTTGGACTTACTGTGTTTACTCCTTTATGGGATATATACCTAGTCCATAATTGGATTTCCAAGTTAAACTAGATTTGGATTGTATTTAGTAGAAATCTGTTAAGTCTTGTATGTGTTTTTACCAGGTGACAGGAAAGATCAGAGTTCTCACAGGGACATGGATGTCACTCGAAAACCTCAACGTTCAAGATTCAGAGAATACAAAAGATGGTTCATAGTCTCCCTTTACATCGTCTTTCTTCTGGTAGGCCAATCTGCAGCTACTCTTCTTGGAAACTTATACTATGACAAAGGTGGTAACAGCAAATGGATGGCAACATTTGTTCAGTCAGCTGGATTCCCAGTGCTAATTCCCCTCCTTTTTTACTTCTCACACAGAAGCAAAACCAGAAGGAATATGCTTATTACTAACACTGCCACCTCCAAATCCAAACCAAGTGTTCTTACTTTTGCCATCCTTTACCTAGCTTTTGGCTTACTTGTGACAGGAGACAATCTCATGTATTCATATGGACTTCTATATCTCCCCGTTTCTACTTACTCTCTTCTATGTGCTACCCAATTGGCCTTCAATGCACTATTCTCTTACCTCTTTAATTCCCAAAAGTTTACACCTTTCATATTGAATTCCTTGGTTCTTCTCACCATATCAGCTTCCCTTCTTGCAGTCAATGCTGATTCTGAGGGGTCAAAGGGTTTATCAAAAACAAAGTATATTATTGGGTTCCTTTGTACACTTGGTGCATCTGCTGCATATTCATTATATCTCTCCCTTGTACAACTTTCCTTTGAGAAAGTTATAAAGGCAGAGACTTTCTCATCTTTGTTGAATATGCAGTTCTACCCAAACTTCCTCAGTACATGTAATTGTGTTGTGGGATTGTTTGCAAGTGGAGAATGGAAGACTCTGAACAATGAGATGAATGAATTCCAAACAGGAAAGTTGTCTTACATAATGACACTGGTTTGGACAGCTGTGATGTGGCAGATTTCCACCATGGGAATGCTGGGGCTGATCTTGGAGGTGTCTTCTTTGTTTTCAAATGTAATAGGTACAGTTTCGTTGCCGGTTGTTCCCATTCTATCGGTTTTTTTCTTCCACGACAAGATCAATGGGGTGAAGGTTGTGTCCTTGCTGTTAGCATTGTGGGGTTTTATTTCTTATATATATCAGCATTATCTAGATGACCAAAACGCCAAGGCAGCTAAAAGAGATAGTGTTGAAGTTCCAAATGGTCACGTGGAAATTTGTTGACTGAAGGGGACTATAATTTTATTCAGTTTTATTCCGAGATCTTCTGCTAGATTTTTTGCATATGTCAATGAAAGATGTTCTCAATGTTGTGTGATTTTGTCTCGCGTGATGTTACAATTTACAAGGGATCTTCTCTTGAATCAGCCTTCATTATAGGTTAGTTAATGTGCTATTGAGCACCCCTTGCAAAATGGGTATACTCCACGAAATCAGAAAAATTATTAAATTAGTTTTAGTTTTAGTCTCAGTGCCGGTTTGTAACCCCTAACAAATTTTTTTTGAGCAAAACCTAGGTTTCAAAATTAGAACAGATAAACACTCTCAACTTTTCCAGAATAGTTTTTAACTATTGAAACCTAGGTTTTGGTTAAATCAGACAAAAACTCACAACTTTTTCAGAATAGCTTTTTAGTCTGCAAACCTGGGTTAGACAGAAAACCTATATTTGGTTTTGCCATAGGCTGTTTTATTTTTCTATAATCTCAGAAATTATTTTTCAAAATCTATTCTTTAAAAACACTTTTTTTAACTTTTTTTTTTTAGAAGCTATTCTCTATAGGTTAATCCAAACAAACCCTGAAGATAAATGTTGTTAGTCTTCCACATACAGTAAACCAAGTTCAAATCCTTATATATAGGAAGAATTGTTTACATCTAATGTTTGAGAATACCTTAAATATAATTGTCTTGTCTTTAGTAAGAAAGAGGATAATTGTGTTTATTGTCTTGTCTTTAGTAAGAAAGAGGATAATTGTGTTTATTGTCTTGTCTTCAGCCATGATCAACATTTTGAACTTCGCACACCACAAAACAACCGACATAGAAAACGGTCAACGAAAATGCGCACACTTGGTCAACAAGAAGAAAGGATGCGTAATTGCATACCGTATGGGGTTAATCTACCTAATGTGTTCTTCTTTTATTTACTAATTGATTGATAGTTGATGTATACAGTCTGGGAAAAGGTAAAAATGATTAAGCCTCCAATTTTTATTGTGGAAATTATTTAGGACGCGTTGATTTTAATGGTTAATTTTAAGTCATAGGTGAAATTATCGGGTTTCGGGCGTCAAATAGGCAAACGCCAATAATTACAGAAGTTTTCGTGCGATAAAAGACAATGAGCTAACTTAATGAACTAAATCATACTAATAAGCTAAACCATAAAGTGCTTAAAAATAGCCTATAGATATCAATGTTTGCAGATAAAATGTGGTGCTTTAATTTAAGATCATTGATCCGTGACAGAAAGAAAACTTGACATGAACAGTTTAGGTTTGATAAAGAAGGCATATACATCAATCTTAAAATTTACTCCTATATACTACTGCTTTTCCAATTCCAGTTCTAAATAATTGAATATCAGTTTAGGTTTGTAATACAAATTTGTTTTTACATGTTATTCCTCTTTTAATCTTAAATGTAAGATGTAGCACAAATTGACTTCTATAGTTAGAATCAGAAATAATATTATTAACAAAATTTCCCCCTTAGATTACAGCTGACACTCTATTCAAACACACAATCATTATTTTAGGAGTGAAATTTGAAAAAAAAATAATATTGTTTGTGCAAGAGACAATATAACATGATTATTTTTCCGTTGTTTTTGCTTTTATTTAGGCTGTGCTCGTGAAATACTCAACATTATTTAACATATTTTTCATTAGTTACAAAAAAGTTAAACTCACAAAAATTCACATTATGCATGACTCATTGAAGCCTTGATTTCAAGTTTCACATATGCTGTTTGAGATAAAGAGTAGCCTAGAGTAATTTTGTTGGGAATTGAATTAAAGAAAAATTTTGTTGGGAATTGAATTAAAGATCGACAGCACCTAACAATCCGAGTTTATAAATTTATAAAATTTATTTTTAATTTGTAATAATATAACAAGTTTATTTCTGGTAAAAAATAAGTTTATTATTTTGTTAGAATATAACAAGTTCTTTTTCTGGCAAAAACAAGTTTAATTTTTTCTGATAGAATATAACCAGTTTATGTGCATACTCTAGGTTGATATGCTATCGTGGATTCGTAGGAAACCTTAGAACCTCTCTATTGACTATCAAGGTTCGCCTTAATTGAGATAAAATATGTCGTTTTATTGAAAGACATCTAAGATCTTGTGGTAACAAATTTTCCGAAATCAATGCTTTATATTTTGGAGGTAAAATGACTTTCTTGCTGGAATTGGATTATCTCCTCTGCCATTTTAGCTCTCTTCAATTCTCTACCTTGAAATTATATAGTTTTGGGGTTAAATTTTTTGTATTTGATTTCATCATTAGATTCTATATAAAACTAGTGACATTTTGATATTTTATGGACGAAAAATGGTTCAGTTTTTAATTTTATATGATTTTTCAAAGATTGAATGTTTAAAATTTTATATTTTTTTCTAAGTTAGAGTGTTAAATCTTTGAAAAATTATATAAAATTAAAAATTAAACCATTTTTCGTTTATAAAACATCAAAATGTAGAGGACGGAAGAGAAGTGGAACGACGGAGGAGAGGATCAAGTCCTTTCCTGCGCATTTGAAACAGTTTGACTATTGCAATATGATTGAATGAAAAAGTATCCAATTAATTTTAAGCTAATTGAGTTTCAATGAAAGGGAACCTCAATGAAGAGGTTCGGAACCGGTCATGGGATTGGGATTTGGCAATACAACGGGAAAATGGCCGGTTTTGAAATGTTATGGGCTCCTCACCAGGCCCAAGTATGCTTGCTCAAGCACAAAGCGTATAACAGAAAAAAAAATCCCAATCATCATAGAAAAATAAAAAATCCCGCCAAAATCGCATTCAAAAATCAAAACCTTTCAAAGTTCAAAACCGTTCACACTCAATAAAGTGATAAGCATATAAAAATATCATAAATAAAAAAAAATGACTCAGGTCAGTTCCAAAGCATGTCAGCAGCAAACACACTAGTATAAAAAGCCCTCTTACGTGTCCCTTCACCCCTATTTCATGAACAACTCTCGTCTTCGTTGGCAATTTTATTCATTTTTTAAATAGGCGAAAAATCGTTACACCCTCTCTTTCTATAACTGAAACAAAATAGCTTCCCTACTGTTCATCTTCTTCTTCTTCTCCTCTTTCACCGCTTTCTTCTTCTTCTTCGTCTCATTCTCTCGCTCTTCTCATAGGGTTTCTGAATCTGAATCTGAACCTGAACCATCCTTCAGGTTAAGGCCACCGCCTTCTCCTCCAATGGCCACCATGGAGGGCTTGATCGGTCTCGTTAATCGAATTCAGCGAGCTTGTACGACTCTCGGTGACTATGGAGGTGACTCTGCTTTACCTACCTTATGGGAGGCTCTTCCCTCTGTCGTTGTCGTCGGCGGTCAGGTTCGCTTTTCTTTTAAACGAAACGATCTAATTCGCGTTTTACACCGTTCTGCTGTGCCCTGTGTTTGTCATTTTTCGGCATACGAGTAAATTTTTCCATATGAGCAAAAATTTACTTGATTCTCTGGTTTGGCATGTGTTGATGCGGAATTTAGAGCTCTGGAAAGTCATCGGTACTTGAAAGCATTGTTGGTCGCGATTTTCTGCCCAGGGGATCAGGTTAGCTGTTGTCTGTTGATATTGGTTGTACTTTCTCTCTACTTATTTTTGCAGTCTGTTTGGCTGCTCAGAAATTGAAGTGGAAAATACTAGAACTGACGTTTGAGTGCATTGTTATTGTTACCACTTCACCCATTTTTCTTGGTCTCGGAGGAATGTAATTTTATATAATTATGTGGATTCACGGAATGATTTAGAGCCTTTACTTTTCTTGAGTTAGTCGATTCAAGAAGTATTTGGTTCTTGTGTCATATATCGTCTTCCACTGCTGTTTCTTACCTAGAAGAACTTTTGGTGAAATTTGCTCTGTCTTTTACCTTAGGATATTTTGTGTAGTGAAAAAGTACAAGTTGCTCATGAAATTTATTTGTTGCAGTTTCAGTCTCTAGTGATGCTTGGCTCTACCTAATTTTTGACATTTTAAGTGGTTTTTAGGGATTGTGACGCGAAGGCCCTTAGTCTTGCAGCTGCACAAAATAGAAGAGGGGCTGCAGGAGTATGCAGAATTCCTTCACTTGCCTAAGAAAAAATTCACAGATTTCTGTAAGTCGTATTTGATTTGTTATTTGTTATGAATATATTTTCCTTGAAATCTCCATCAGAAGTTCAAGGTGACTGGGAGGAATAATGTATAAAATGACATGATTCTCATGCGTAGTTATGATTTTGTACCAATATGTTTATATGTGACTATTTATTTATTTTCTTTGTACTGATTTTGAATTTTTTCGTTGTTTGCTTAAATATCTTTTGAAGCTATGGTTCGAAAGGAAATTCAAGACGAAACTGATAGAATGACAGGGAAGTCAAAACAAATATCTCCTGTTCCTATTAATCTCAGCATATACTCCCCAAATGGTACGCAAATATTTAAATTTTTCCTACAATTGCTGTGCACTTCATGATCTCGTTTTATATTAACATCCACCACAGAGATATATATGTTTGTGAAGAAATAAACGTATTTGGTTTGTTTCCTGCCTTTTGTGACTTTGAAGAGTATATACTCCCTCGATCCTAAATGTAGGAGTAGGACCTATTTGGAGAAGTGAGTTTGTTCCTAAATATATGACCTCTTTCTAATTTTTCTCCACATTTTACCACGTTATCTCTATTGATACTCCTTAATAATAAACAAACAAAAGAGGGAAGGTGGGAATAAACGTAGATGGTTAGGGTACTTTAGTAATGTCATGTGATTTTAACTAACTTAACTAACACCCTTAATCTAATTAAATTAGGTAAAAATGTCTTATATTTATAACCCGAGGAAGTATTAACACCTTCCCGACTAAAGCCAGCATTTAATCAGGATAATCTGCTAGCTGAGCCAAATGGTTAATTTCATTTCCTAGCAACAAAAGAATGCCAACACTTTATTTTCCCTTGTTTCTCTCTTTTTGCTCGTTTAATTCCTTCTTTTTCTCTTCCTGGTTGGCATTTCATTATAATTATTTGCTTCCCTCTATTCTTGGTAAGTGCTTCCGCTGTTTTTTCTTCCTTCCAGTACTCCACTATTCGAATAACATTAGCTCGTACAGCTTGAATTCTTTGTGTTAACATCTGTATGTGTTCATAATCGTTGTTCGAGTTCATCTGATGATAATCATCCTTGTTTTCTTCGTAGTTGTCAATCTAACACTGATTGATCTGCCTGGTTTAACGAAGGTTGCTGTAGGTATACTTTCTAACTAGTTCCTTTTCTCAATTGATCAAAAATTTATACATGATATCGAATTCTGAATGATATTAATTTTATTTTTATTTCAAATCTAGAGGGACAACCAGAGAGTGTTGTTGAAGATATCGACAATTTGGTTCGCTCATATGTTGAGAAGGTGAGTAAAAGATTCTCTTCTACACACACCCGCCCTACTGCTGCTGCTACCAGTGCTTAGAAAAGGAGTTTCGCTCTTGGCTCATTTTCACTAAAGCTTGGTGTTTTTACTGGGACTAAACAACAGAAAAGTAATGCCTACTTGATGGCTCTATTTTTAATAATCTTCATTTTTTATTAAAATATATTAATACCTATTGACAATTACATGCAGTTTTTCTACTATTGTTTAGAATTTAAATAAAAATTTTGGATGAATATTGTCTAGGACAGTTGGGGTCAAGATTATCGTTTTTACAATTTACTTATAACAGATGTGGACGCTCTTCCCATCATTTGCCTGCGATTTGATAGCCCTAAAAAGTGTGTGCTTTGTGGTTTTTCTTGATATCACAGCCAAATTGTATAATTCTGGCAATAACACCAGCCAATCAGGATATAGCAACATCAGATGCCATTAAGATGGCTAGAGAAGTTGATCCTACGGGTATACTTGTTTCTTCCTGTTAGTTATTACTTATTAGTACTCCATCACATGAATTTCTTTTCCAGTGTTTCTCATTATGTACTCTGCTTTTTTCCCCACAATAAATCCATAATGTTTTTCTTTTAGGTGAAAGAACTTTTGGTGTGTTGACAAAGTTAGATTTGATGGACAAAGGAACAAATGCTTTGGAGGTAATGATTGAATCTCTGAAGTATATAGTCACGAATATAATACTAAAGTTTTTTAAATCCATACGGACGCGGTCATTGAAATTTTACTTACCATGGTTGTAATGTTTCCATTTGGTTCGCAATGAAGGTTCTTGAAGGGAGATCATATCGACTTCAACACCCATGGGTAGGAATCGTGAATCGTTCACAGGCAGATATTAATAAGAATGTTGATATGATTGCTGCTCGGCAACGGGAGCGAGAATTTTTCGCGAGCAGTCCTGATTATGGACACTTAGCCAGCAAAATGGGATCAGAATATTTAGCAAGGCTTCTCTCAATGGTCTCTACTCTCTATTGATCATTTCTTCCTTTTCCCCTCGGCTATTACGATGATGGGATGAACGTTTTATGTGCTTCTTTCTTGTAGTTCTTTATAAACTTGATTGGTTACTCGTAGACTTGATTTGGTTTTCAGCATTTAGAGTCTCTGATAAGAGCTCGTATTCCTGGAATCTCGTCTTTAATCAATAGAAGCATTGATGATCTTGAAGCAGATTTGCGCCACCTGGGCAAACCAGTTGCTATTGATGCTGGGGTGAGGAGTCTCTTTATTTGTATATCTATAGATTCTATACTACGTGTACATAGTTGCTCGCAAGGTGGATATAATTTTTGACAAATTTACTTTGATCTTTTCAGGCCCAGTTGTATACTATTCTAGAATTATGCCGTGCATTTGACCGCGTATTTAAGGAGCATTTAACTGGAGGGTAAGTTGACTTCCTTGGTCTACTGTTATTTTGTTAAATTTTCAACTTATTTCGGATTATATGACAACCATTTTAAGTGGATGCTTGAGTTCATTTTTACGGACAAACCTAGCAACACTTTTTTCCCGTGATTCGAGAATTGTCACCTTCATTAGATTGCATCCTTTTGGGAAGGAATTTTTCTTGACTTAATTGCATTCCTTTTTCTTAGGCGACCTGGCGGTGACCGAATTTATGGAGTTTTTGATTACCAGCTTCCTGCTGCGCTAAGAAAGCTTCCCTTTGACCGTCATCTGTCGTTGCAAAATGTGAGAAGGGTTATTTCAGAGGCGGATGGCTACCAACCTCATCTAATCGCCCCCGAACAAGGTTATCGACGCCTCATCGATAGCTCACTTAATTATTTCAAAGGTCCAGCTGAATCTTCGGTGGATGCTGTAAGTGCTTCTGCTCTACATAATTCGATCTGGTTCATCTTTTCTATTGTAACATCATTGTGTCCAATTTCGTGTCTTCGTGAAAATGATCTTGTCTTTGTGTCCTGTGGCAGATTCACTTCATACTAAAGGAAATAGTCAGGAGGTCAATTGCAGAAACGCAGGTTTGATTAAGGGAAGGGGTGGGAAGCGAAATTAGGGAGTAACAGTTTTTTCCTCAAGCAGCGCTTAAGGTTAATTCTTGAAATGGTGCAGGAGTTGAAGCGCTTTCCAACTATGCAAGCAGAAATAGCAGCGGCTGCTAATGAAGCGTTGGAGAGATTTCGTGGAGAGAGTAGAAAGACAACCTTGCGATTGGTGGATATGGAATCTTCATACCTGACGGTTGATTTCTTCCGGAAGCTCCCGCAAGAAGTTGACAAGGGAGGGAAACCAGTTGCCTCCTCGGCCGACCGATATGCTGAGGAACACTTCAACAGGATAGCATCAAATGTTTCATCTTATGTTGGGATGGTGTCGGAAACGCTGAGGAATACTATTCCCAAGGCCGTGGTTCATTGTCAAGTGAGGGAGGCTCAACGATCTTTACTTGATCACTTTTATGTCAAACTGGGCAAAAAGGAGGTATCTGACCGACTAACTCGTAATTCTTGGCCTGCCACACCGAATCAAATTGATTTTTAACCAACCATTTAAAAAAGAGGACATATTTTCACCCAGAAGTAAACTACCATTCCCCTCATGTAATAGGATTGGGTTGAATGAAAATGAATCAATTCCTTTTAAGTTATGATCGAAGATGGTATCCTTTCAAAATCGTGAAAATAAAGTGGCGCTTTGCAAGTTTGATAGTCATGGTATAGCTGATGTATAATTTATGTATACACAGAAAATATTACCATTCATAGGTTGTTTGGAGCAAACTAGTTGAAACGGGGAGTGGGGTCAACTCATATTTTCCAACTGTCTTGTCGTTCATTTTTCAGGGAAGGGAACTTGCGGAGCTGTTGGATGAAGATCATGCGCTGATGGAAAGGAGGCAACAATGCGCCAAGAGGCTTGAGTTATATCGGTCTGCTAGAGATGAGATTGATGCAGTTTCATGGTCAAGATGAGATGATGGGGTTTTAATAAAACAATTATAAATTAAGAACGATGCTAAATTAAGACATTTTCTGCCTATATTTTGCTTTTTTTTTTCCTTTCTTTTTTATTAGTTAATTTCTACATGTTCTGAATTTTGGTGCTGGTAGCGGTAGAGAACCTGTAACATGCCTCGATTCAAAGTCCTAGGTTCAAGTTCTCAGCGAACAATTATATGATGTAAGGCTCCAAGAGGAAATCTGAGATTTGAACATTTTGTATTTAATAAACTAAATGCTTGGTTAAAGTTTGATAGAGATAGAGAGAACAGAGATTTTTCAGAATCACACACTTCCTCTTCCTTCTCTGGCTACTTAACTTCACACCGGTATTTAATTTCTAAACTTCACACCTGTATATAGTTTCTAAATGCAGGGGAGGTAATGTGAAAGTCTGATTACGATTATGAATTGGACCGTTTATAAAAATTGGGAGCATGTTTACTCACCTAAAAATTGCACAAAAGCATCTCTAAGAATTATGAATATTGTTGAAGTTGAAGACTGCAACAAGAATCCTGTTGCATGATTCGCTAGTTTTCGGATCACAGTAGCAACAGAAAAGGAAAAAAAGGGGGACAAAAATAATGGAATTATTTTTCGTGATTGATTCCAACCAATCCACACTTAACAGACATCATAACATGAAACTGTTTCAATTCACAATCAATGGTTGAATAGTATCGCTGAGAAGCAAGAGGCTCCTCCACCTGAAATGAAACTTATTTTTTGCCTAGAAAATTGTGCCGTCCATCCATCAAAAGTTCAAAGCTACTTAGTTCATTGCCCAAAAGCACCAGCTTTGTCAAGTTCTTCCAAAGCTGCCCATAATTTAGGATCGTCATAATCCTTGATCACGAAAGTAGGTTTTGCTTGCCACAACAAATTCTCCGGGTTTCTGGTAGCCAAACCTACAACAGGCATCCCAGCTGCCACTCCAGCTTTAATTCCAGAAACAGAATCCTATATGACGGGAAAAAAAACACGGTTGTCAGATACTGAGAAGGTAAGCATCAACCTATGAATGGAAGATCACAAGAACGCAGACCTCAAATATCAAAGTGTGATCCTTGGATGCCTTCACTGCTTCAAGACCCTTTAAGTAGGGATCCGGATGAGGTTTGGCACGTTCACACTCACTTCCAACAATCACTGCCTGGAAAAAGTCTGTGAGACCAAGGATAGATATCATTAGTTCTGCATTTGCTCTTGGAGCATTGGTCACTGCAGCTCGCTTCAAGCCACGTTCTTCGATCCATTTCGTTACTTTGTAGAGGCCATTTAAGGGCTTCAGTTGCTCAGCAGCCAATCTGGTTTGTCCATCCGATAAATTATTGTCTAAAGCATTAAAAAATAAACCAACTATAAGAAAGAAATCAGGTATTACTTCCGGAACATGGCTTCCTTATCATCTACAAACTTTAACCCCCATTCCAAATCACCAGGGAAGAGAGACAGTGCAATATCATCATTGTGTCTGCCAGCAATGTTTTCAATAAAGAATTCCTCTGTTATTGGATTCCCTCCGTTGAAACCAATCTGATCACCACCAAAGCTTCTATATTAGTTCTATAATAGCTACGGCAATTTATAAATATAAACAAGAGTAACAATCAAAACCTATAGAAAATCTAGATATCTGTCTTTTAAAATGTTGTGTAACAAAGTGGACCTCTTGAAGCATCTCTCGGAAAGCATAATAGTGGAGTGGATCAGAATCACAAATAGTTCCATCAACATCAAACAACACTGCTTCGAGGGGAGCAAGTTTGACAAGCGAACTGTTGCTGCAGCCACAACATAAAGGCAATGAATGGCAGAAGTAGTATGTTAGTTAATAAAATATAGAATCTAGTGATTAGTTATTGTATATTTCTTAAGTTGAAGGGCTGCAACATGTAAGACACTTAAAACACGATTTAAAAGCTACCTAAGAAAGTAACAAACACTTGCGCCTTCAATGCAACACAAAAAATTTACATAAATACTATTCCGCTGCACAGAAAGCCACTAGGCTTGGTACCGCTGCAAACTGACAACCTGATAGAAGCTTATAAGCTATTGATCTTAAATTTAACATTAAAGTAACTTATCAAGCAATCAGCATTCTTTCATCAAGTTCACAGAAATATCAGAATAACAAATAATCGCATACAGAACAACCCCAAAACTGATCTAAGATGATATATCATGTATTTCCATCATAAATACAGGTTCTCTTTAGTAACAAAATCATTAATATATATCAACAAAACAACTGTTGGTATTGATTTCCAAGATGGGGAAAGCAACATGATTAATGTTATATTGACGAAAAATAGCCGAAAAAAAATAATATCAAGATATATCAAGATCGGGACGGAATTCCAAGTGACAAAAACGACGATCAAAAAGAGTGCCAAGGAAATCGCAGCGCCCTGACATATCCATTAACAGAATTTTTTATTTGCATGTATATTGGAAGTCTCATCCAGGGACATGGCAATGAAAGCAGATCCAACCATGCTTTTCACACAAGAGATTAACCCATAACCAGTTTACATCGGACATCAATAAACTTCACGGAGATGCCAAGGAAAAGTGTGACTGAAATTTTTCTTAACAATTAAAGAACCACAATCAAAAAATTAACACACACAATGATTCAAGGAAAAAAAAATTAAGAAAGAAGCTTAATATGCAGCTACCTGCAAGTGGTGAAAAAGTTGCAAGGAAATCTAATATCGAATGACGAAGGCTAGCAAGAAATTTAAAATGGAAGCCAATATCCAAGAGCGTATAAAAGCAAGAAGGAAATGCGAAGTCGAAACTATCATATCAGTTTAATAAACTCCTTTTAATGCAGAGGTAAACAGAAATGTATTGAAGCAGAAATAATAATCGTATTGAAGCAGAAACTATCATATCAGTTTAATAAACTCCTTTGTACAATCGAAATCGAAGGTGTCGCAAATAATAATCGTATTGAAGCAGAAATGTTACCTTTCTGCGGAATTCTCCGAAGATGCGGTCATCGTTCATCAAAATGTTCTCTGCCAAACTTGTTCACGCAAATGTGGGAAGTGGGGGCTGGGAATTTATTAACGTAATGAATGAACGAAGGGAATCTACCATGGAATAAAAAAACGTATGGCGGAGATGCTGTGACTTTTTTTAAGGGAAAGCGTGCATAAATCTGATTAAATCTACAAATCCCAATTTTTTAAGACATGAAAGTCAATTACGATTCTTGTCTAAATCTCAATTAAGGATTTGAAATGAAAGAATTAATGTGAAATAAAAATTAAGGCGGTAAAGTTTTCCTAACAAAATCAATTTCCCAATTAATAACTTTAACAGGTAATTTATTAATAACAATTTGATTATTTAAAAGATTAATTTCAAAATAAACATTAAAAATGTCAAAATTTGTTTTGTTTAGTTTGGTATCCTTTCAAAATGTCAGATGTTATTATTGGGGTACCCCTTTAGGATCAGCATCAAAAACTATTTTTATGCTGATACAAAATTCGTTTGCACTCATTTATCTCCGCAAAATCATTTAAAATAATTTTACAAAAAATAGAAAACCAGAATACACACACATATATACTGATTATTTTATTGTGCAAATTACAAAATGTAACCCCTTCACAAATATTTATCTTAATTTTTTAATAAATAATTTCCCGTATTCGTGGCACATTCGGAAGGTTCTTGTTTGGTTCTTCTTCACTGTCATTTTCAATGGGTCCCCACTAAAAAAGTGAATGGCTATGTTCTTTTCACTAATAAAGCCTGAACTTTCCCAGAAACCTGAGACCCAAACGAGTCTTCCCACCAACCAACGGAAAGCTCTAGCCACCCTCTTTGACACGTCAATTCCAATTTCAAAAATTTTCTTATATGGCACTGTTATTTCTGTGATATAAGGCAATTGAACGAATATATAATAAAGGGTCCACAAAAAGTAGTTGTATTTTGTAGGGGTGCCCAAACCCAAGACCGGGACCGAGATTACCCATTCTCAGATCCCGGTCCCGGAAGGAGGCCAGGATTGAGAATGAATCCGGGACAGGGATCGGGATTTCTCATTTCTTTTTTTTTTAAAATATTGGGTCTATTTTTCATACATTCTAAGAAAAACAAAAACAAAAATCGTCAAGAAGAAGAAGAATTATCACATCAAAGCTCTCACCTTTTTTTCATGATTCTGATTCTCTCTCTCTCTGTTTTTTTTTATTAACAAAGAGAAGAAAAAACTACACTATTGACTATCCAATTCCTCTGCAATGAGCTCATTCTTGGTCCAGTAATTTTTCCAACTCGCGTGGCAAAGTACTGATTGGGTCAAAACAAATTGGGCCTTGGGCCAATTGTCTAATGGGTATTAAATTTAAACAAATCCCCTTCTTGGACCCAAAACATAATACCAATAGTCCAACACTTAAAAAAACAAAAATCTAATCTTGGGACTGGGATTCCCGGCCCCAATCCCAGTTCCCCTCCCGGTCCCGGTCCCGATCCCGAAACTTTCTGAGACGGGAAATTCCCGGTCCAAACTCTCTGGGACAGGGACGACATGGACACCCCTAGTATTTTGATGTAAATGAATAGATAGAATGTAACGGATTGAAGCAAAATTTGAAGGGGTAACTCATTTAATTGGTACTCCTCCTTAGTTATAAATACAAGACCTATTTGGGGAGAAAAGTTTGGTCCTAAATATAAATCATTCTAATTTTTCCCTACTTTTTCCTAAATCATCCCTATATATGCTTATCAATAATAAATAAATAAGAGCGTGAGGGTGTGGATAAAAATATATGGTTAGGATATTTGTTAATATCATGTCATTTTAACTAACTAACAAACATCCTTAATTTAATTAAATTAGGTACTATAGGTCTTATATTTAGGATGAGAGGGAGCGCTGAATTAGAAATGAATTCGTAAAGAAAATTAAATTTAGTACATGAAAATGATGATAGAAAGGCAGAAAGTAAAAGGTAAATTGTTTGAATTAGTTATTTATCCTCCAAATTTTATTATCACTTACATGTTCTTGCCCCTTAGTTCTGTCTCACCTTTGGAACAACTTTGACGGCAACCCATACTCTTACCAGGAACAAGCCATCCATGGAAATAAAGAAGGAGCGATTTGCCAGAGTCAGGAAATTTTCAGATCAATGTTCATTGAAGTATATTCACAATGATCACTACTTGCTTACTTTTGGGAAGGAAGAAAATACATGCTGCAATAAAAGATGAAGAATGAGACATGTATCACTTCTTACAATGAACAGAACAATGTAAATTGAGGGGACGGACTATTCACATCCAGGCCTTGTTGGTCAAAGATTTATAAAGTTGGAAAAACATGCACTGCGTGCTCTATGCAGAAGAGTAAACATGTGCGCATAAAGTCTGAAAGACCTCTTGTAAACTGCGTTTGTAGCGATTATCTTCACTTTCTTGTCGCTGTCATGTGTCAAGATTTTCACTGTCAGGTATCTCATATTCTTCCAAGTCGAGATACCATGCAGTAAATTAGCCTTGGAGCAGATTTTTCAGCAAGAACAAGCTCAGTATTCAGACTTCTTCCTCTTTATAGCAAGCACTACGAAAGTTGGAAGATACACTCACCTCAAGGACTTCTCATGGAGAATTTGTACTCACTCCTAGCAAAGGGAAACCCTCTTGAAGAGAAGCTGTTCTTCACCCAGCTGAAACCTTTCAGTATGTTTGGGTGAAAGTGGTGTTTACAGAATTAGAGCTGAGCTGAGTGACTTTGATAAAGCTCTAATGGTTAAGGATAGATGTACCTATGGTCCTTGAAAAATTATCTGTACGATCAAATTACCATATTTTTCTTTTCATCTAACCATAATGGCATAGAAAGTAAAGTATGTACTTGAACACCGACTCTAAAAAAGTGCCAACAGGATTTCTTTATTCTTAGTCTTACCATCTACGCACTTAGACAATTTGACTTGAACCCTAGTGAACTGTACTTCAGGTCCTCTCATAACAATCTTATCTGAAATAAGTTGACTTGATAAATAGGATTCACAGAATATCTTTCATGCAATGAGTCCACATTTCACAATCTGGACCATTAATTCTTTTCTGCTATGGAATCAACGTTAGTTGATTTCCGAGTAGCCCATTCGCCCAGCACTAAGCAGACCATTTTTCAATTAATTTTTTCCCTGAAGCACAAAATTTACACCAAAATCTTGTGGTGAACCAGTCTGGAATCAGCCGCACTTAATTTTTTTCTCAGTACTACACACGATATTAAAATTAATCATGGTCTCACCTCCATTCTGGAAAACACACCGTTCAAGTGCTTCTCTTCTAGTCACCGTTATAACTTTCTGTTCCATGATAGCCATAAAATGAAATTTCCTCTCTCCTAGGAGCCTGTCATAAACAATTATAGTTGAAAAGGATGTCTCAATAAAATCCTCCTTGAAAACTTAACCTTTATCTGGGCCTGAGATTTTATTTCCAAATTGAATCTCCAAAGGATAACTTCATCTGAGTACCTAATTCATTCAACATTGAGTACACTATCCTTTTCCTAGGGACCGAATTATTGCTTAAAATACTTTTAGATTCAAAATCTTCAAGATGAACCAAGCTGGAAGCCGCCTGCTTCTGTAATCCCTTTTCTTTTATCATCAACCTCACATGTTCAACATCATCCCACTCGCCTTCAGCAGCATGTATATTTGATAGCAATATATAGGGACCAATATCATGTGGCTCCAACTCAATAAGTCTCTCTGCCACAATCTTCCCAAGCTCTGAATCTGAGTGAGTCCTGCAAGCAGATAGTAAAGCTCCCCATAAGGCAGATCCACCTTCACCCTTGATAGGGATCTTTCTTATAAGCTCCTCTGAATTTCTCATCAAACCAGCTCGAGCAAGGAGATCAACCATGCAGCCATAGTGTTCAACCTTGGGTTCAATATTATAAACACGACGCATGAGACCGAAGTACCACCAACCTTCCATAACCATACCAGCATGAGTACATGCAGATAAGATACAGACAAACGTAGCATCATTTGGCTGGGGACCAATCTTCTCCATCTCCATGAATAATTCCATAGATTTCTCACCATTGCCATGCAAACCATATCCCATGATCATGGAATTCCATGATACAATGCTTTTGATTGGCATCTCATCGAAAACTTCTTTAGCCATATCCATAGCCCCACACTTTGCATACATTGTCAGAAGACTGGTCGAAAGCAAGACATCGGATTTAATGCCCTTACTTTTGATATAAGAATGGACCCTTAAACCTATATCAAGCCTCCCTAAATTCGCACATGCTGTGAGAACACTCACCAGAGAAGCCTCATTAGGCATAGCTTCTCCTCTTTCCATCATTCTATCAGCCAGTCTCAAACATTCACTGAAATTTTTAGAACGCACATAAAGTGCCAACATAGAATTCCAAGATACCACATTCCTAAGGGGCATTTCATCAAAAAACTTACGAGCTAAAGAAACGTTTCCAATCTTAGCATACCCATCAATCATACAATTCCAGGACACCAAATCTTTTGTAGGCATTCTGTCAAACAAGTCTTGTGCAGCTTCCAAATCACCAATCCCTACATACCCAGCAATCATAGAATTCCAACTAAATACATCTCTTTCAGCCATATCATCAAAAAGTTTGCGTGCTGCACCAATTTCCTTATTATTCACATACCCATCAATCATCGAATTGTAACTCACCAAATCCAATGCATACCCTGCATCAAATAACAACCGAGCATCTCCAACTCTCCCACAAACCGAGTACATATGAATTAGTGAATTCCGAGCAAACAAATCTGATTCAAACCCACATTTCACAATCCTAGCATGACCCTTTTCCCCTTCTCGTATTGACCTTACCTCAGCACAAACTTTTATCAAAAGAGGAAAAGTATAATGATTCGGATTGACCCATCTACAAACCATTTTCTCGTAATAGAAATTCAAAGCACTGTGAAAATCATTCATATTCGTATACCCTCTCATAATGGTATTGCAAAGAAAAGCATCTACTTCATCCAGATAATCAAATACATGAATGGCGTGGGGAATCATACCTGAATCCGAACAAAGTTTCTTTATAGCTCTGCCGGCAGCTAAAGGGTGTTGAAATAGCCCAGAAACCATGAGCTGAGCATGGACTTGGTTAAACTCTTTGATCCCAGAGCATGATTCTAATGTACACAAAATGGGGTGGGTTAGTTTCAAAATGGGTGACCCTCGTTCGTCAAGGTCCAAGCTTTCGTCTTTACGGTCAAGCCATAGTCTTGGCGGGGGTTCGGAAAGATTCTTACGGGATCTGAGAATCTTGTCCAGTGCCAGCGAAGTTGATTTTGGGTGAGGCTTCCGCCTAACGGCCATCTCGATTTGGTGGAATTCGTGAAAGTTGATTGTTGAGGCCTTCTTGCGTGCTCTAAGTCATTGAAGTGAGCATCGAAGCAAGAGGCGCTAATTTTTTTGAGTGAAAGATGATCCCTTTTTCATAACTAGTATTATGCCTTTACTATCCAGTGGTTAATTCAATAATTCTAGTACCTATTTTTATGCCTTAAAAAAAGAAAGCACTGTATAAAGAGAAAAAGATAAATAAATACCTCTTGAATTTTAAAAGCCTAAAAGATACCTCAAATATGAGAAATAATGTAAGAGAGATTGTTCCTAATTTGAGATAAGTAAATTTGGTTAATACCCTTATTGGAGTGATTATTGACGTTGCTCGAGTGGTTAACAAGGCTTACCATTATGAACGAAATTGATGCTAAGTTATTGTTATGTGAAGTGATTAATGCCCTTATTCAAGTGGTTAATGCCGTAATTAGAGTGGTTAATACTCCAAATTTATTTATCCTAAATTGGAAACAATCCCTCTTATATCATTTCTCATATTGGATGTACCTTTTTGGACTTTTGAAATTTGAATGGTATTTATTTATCTTTTTCTCCTAGATTAAAGTTTTTTCCATGCCTATTTTTTGGTTGAATTTCTTCATGCCTAGTTGAGTAAACATAAATGCAAGATATTATTATAATTAAAACTATAATATAATTTCACGTGATTTTTATGTTGAGTGAGCAGAATTAGTATATTGGACAAATTTTACCAAACAAAATCCAAATCTATATAAAACATACTGGGTGTGTTTGGATGGAATTCTGAAAAAATTGACTTATTTATAAGTCAAACTGAAAATAACTTTTATGTTTGGATAGGCTGTTAAAAAATGACTTATAAGTCAATTGAACTTTTAAACATGTTTGGATGGACTTTTTGAAAAATAAGGTTAAGATGAAAATGACCAAAAAGGACATGAACTTTAACCTCAATAATAGAACTAAATTAAAATTATCCATTAAATCTTTGAATTAATGATTATTTTGAGTGAAAAATTAAAATTATCTGAAAAAGAAAATGGAAATTTATTACAATTATTTGCTGGGTGATTAAATAAAATGGAAATTTATTACAATTATTATCAATAATAAAGGTGTTTTCGGGGAGAGAAAAGGAATAGAAGGAATAGGCTGGGTGATTAAAATTACCCACAAAAAAAAAAGTGGCAGCTCAATAATTAAATCCAGTGGGCCCTACACCAATGGTCATAATAAGTCCTTTTTGTGCCCAGAAGCTCTTCAATTCAACTTATAAAAATAAGTCCTTTTTGGACCATAAGATCTTATTTTAGGTAGCCCAACCAAACACATCCAGAAATCCTTTTTTGTTTATAAGTCCTTTTGGCAAAAAAAAATTCATTTTTACCTTTAAGAAGCCCAACCAAACAGACTCACTGTCGTGAAATTTCCACAACTTCAAAAGTGATTTGACTTTAAATGTAAATTTATGTTATTAATTAAGCCATTGTTATATGTTATGCAATAATAAATACATAACAAACATATAGTCTCCATTAACTCATCCATTGTTACCTAACTATCCACTACTCAATCTATCAATCAACTCTGTATTTAAAATCTAATCCACGAATACGATAACTATTTTCAGGCTCCTCCACAACTATACTCTATAGACTCATATGACTATTCATAACAATAATTTGGCTAGCCTCCGGCACCGTGCAAATCATGATTTGAGTCATTATTGCTTGTTCTCAGTTCTAAGGGCCCGTTTGGTTTAAGGAATCTGAAGGCGGGAAGCGGAAAATGGCTTGATTCCCGCGTGATGTGCGTGTTTGGCTCGCTGAAGGTTGAAATTTTCTTCTTCCCGCTGGAACCAATTTTCCCTTATATACGTGAAAATAGCTTCCCACCAAAAACGGTGGGAAGCTAGATTCAGGCCTCGAATGGAAAGGAAGCAGGACGAAAATGTCCCTCATTTTTCAGATGAAAAGACGGCAATGACCTCCAGTTGAGCTTGTGAAATATGCATGAATATATATATAATTTTCACATTGAGCTTCGGGTTTGAGCTTCAGAAGATTTGTTGTGGATAGCTGGAGCTGAGGGAATCTGTGGTGAAGCTTCTTTGCGTTGGAGCTGTGGGTTGCAGGTCTGGGTTGGAAGTGGGAGTTGGAGCAGAGTATTGTAGCTGTTGTTTTGTAGCTGACGATCGTTCTCGTTGAAGGTGAGTTTGTCTGAAGATGATTGAGGTTATTTTTTTAATGGTTATGTAGGTGCTGTTCGATTGTTATGGTTATGTGAAGGCATGCTTTTTGATGAAGAGATATGAAATAATGAAGTAATTTTTGGCAATTTTCACTGGCTTCGTCCTTTGTCATGTTGTGCATCGTTGATGACATGTATGAAATGTTGAGCATGGTTTTTTTACAATTGCTGTTAGATTTGAATTTGAATGCAGGAATATAGAAAGTATATATTTTAAAATCGAATGTTACTATGGGAAATGGAATGTGGCTGGCAATATAAACTATGGTCTAATGTGTGAAGTGTTTGTGTGTGTGTGTGTGGGTGTATATATATAATGAGGATATGGTTGGGGCTACATTTTGTAGGTGATGGATCAAGGGTTGGATGAAATGTATTTTCAAATTTCGGTTGCCGTCTTAAGCTTGCTGCTTGCAGTAAGAAGGATGATTGTGACAATTTTAATAGTCACAGTGGCATCAAGTAGGTCAAGGGATATACCAGAGAGGTCATATAGGTTAGACTTTCATGCTAAGAGAGCAAATCTGAGGGCTATGATTTACAGTAGCGATACGACATGTTTCAACCAAATTAGGATGTATAGGGCAACATTTGATAGATTGTGCTACATGTTAGACACAATAGGGGGATTGAAACCAACAAATAATATGTTAGTGGATGAACAAGTGGCGATGTTCCTGCACATTTTGGCTCATCATGTGAAGAATAGAGTCATCCAATTTGAGTTTGGTAGGTCTGGTGAGACAATAAGCAGGTACTTTAACGTTGTTCTTAATGCAACAATTAGACTACAATCTCATCTTTTGAAAACCCCAGAGGCCATTACTGAGGACGCAGATGATCGATGGAAATGGTTTAAGGTAATTTGATTATTACTTTTGTGTAGTGTGGATAGCAAGGTATTGTTTATTGTAGTCCAAAGGCAGTGACATTTATCTGATGTAGGGCTGTTTGGGTGCGTTGGATGGAACCCATATTCGATTGCATGTGCCAACCAATGCAAGAGGTCGGTATCGCAACAGGAAATGAGAGTTAACGACAAATGTCTTGGGGGTTTGCTCGCCAGATGCACAGTTCATTTATGTGTTGACGGGTTGGGAAGGATCCGCTGCTGATGGAAGAGTGCTGAGAGATGCTATAAGGAGGAGACATGGGTTGAAAGTTCAAGCTGGTTAGTGAAATATTAGGATATGGTAGACCACATTTTGTTGAGACATTGGAAATATAAAAAATTATTTAATGGTAATAAAATGTTATATTGTTGCAGGGAATTATTACCTGGTAGATGCGGGATACACAAATTGCCAAGGTTTCTTGGCTCCTTTTAGAGGGCAAAGGTACCATCTTAGTGAATGGAGGCAAGGACAAAGACCTGAGAGTGCACAAGAGTGCTTCAATATGCGGCACTCTGCTGCTAGAAATGTGATTGAGAGGACCTTTGGCATCCTAAAGAAGCGGTGGGGAATATTACGTAGTCCATCATTTTATCCCTTGAAGGTTCAAAACAGATGCATCATGGCATGTTGTCTCCTGCATAATCTGATTAGGAGGGGGAGTGTGCAGGATCCACTAGATGCAGAGATAGAAACATTGGAACCTTCAGCTGCAACTATGGACAACATCCCCATGATGTCCATGGAAACCTCTGAAGCTTGGAATAACTTTAGGGAGAATATGGCAAATGAAATGTTTAATGCATTTAATGCTGATGGTTAGAGGAAGTAAATGATGTGACTTGATTGTTGATGTTGTTGTTGTTTTTTTATGACTGTTGACCTTGTGCACCTTTATTGTGCATGTGTTGAACATTTTCCATGTTTGATGATTCAATAAATTGGTTTAGTTGTTGTTTGATTTGTGTTGCTTAAATGCTCATGGTTCCATATATGTATGCGTCATAGTGTTATTAGAATAATTGTTTTTGTTGTGAGGATATGTTTTGTAGACGGATCAAAGCCAGGTTGAGTGTAACAAGAAGTTTCATGTGTGGACACCGGAGGAGGATAATTTACTGGTGGAATGCCTTGTCAACCTTAGGACAGAACAAAAGTTCATGGCTGAGAATGGTTTCAAGCCAGGGTTTGCCAATGCCCTACAACTCATGATGGAGGAAAAAGCACCTGGTTGTGGGATAAAAGCAAGTCCACATATCATGTCTAGGATAAAGACACTGAAAATATGGTGGCAGGCTGTCTATGACATGGTATATGGCACAAATACGTCTGGATTTGGATGGGATCCTGACACCAAATGTGTTACTGCTGAAAAAGAGGTGTGGGACGAATATTTGAAGGTATAAACACTTAAATTAGTTCCATAAAGCAAGCATTTGTGCATTTGGATAGTTTACTAATGAGAGTTGTATTTTGTTAGGTCCATACCAAGGCTGCCCCATTCCGGAAAAAGCCATTTGTGCATTTGGAAAGCTTGAGCTTCGTTTGGGCCAAAGACAGGGCCGTGGGTGATATTGTAAGATCCCCAGTTGGGATGGAAGAAGAAGTTGGAGAAGAAGAGTTAAATGGTCATTCCCCTGAAAATGTACCTGAAGTTGAACTGATTAGTCCTGTTCTTGAAACAGCAACAACCACAGTCCCTAATACTGAGGCATCTTCAAGTACAAGAAAGAGACGCAAGACAAACAACTCTGACATTTTAGCTGACGTGATAAGGGAAAGTGTTACTTCTCTTGACAGCACAATTGTGAATGTCATTGAAAACCTTGGCAACCGCATTTCTACTCAAGCTCAAGCTAGGCAGGCTGCAATTGATGCCAAGGGGCAAGACCTGTATATTGAACTGATGGATGTGGAAGGTCTATCAATTGATGAGCTCAATGATGCGCACATCAAGATTGTGGCGTCCGAGCAGCTGCTGAATGCATTTGGAAGGATTCCACATGCTTTCAAGGCATCATGGATACGTAGTTTACTGAAGTAGTTGGCACATCTGACATCTTTTTTGTTAACAGCACATGCTTTTGTGCATTGTGTATATTTTGCTTATGTCCATACTTTTGTATATTTTGTGCATTGTGCTTTTGCCCATACTTTTGTCCATGTTTCTTTTGGAATGACATGCTAACATGGATTAAAGTATGGTTGTGTAACATCTTGTAGTCAATGCAAGGCATATATCATATATGGTTTTTAATGGAAAAATGTACTTCCTGCTTGTGTGTTTGTGTTATGTCGAATGGTTGCTGGTTGCTGTATTACATTCAGACAGGGAAAAATGAATTTGATTTCAGATATATGAAATCGAATGTCAGCCACGAGGAATGGCATGAAATCGAATTTCCGTCCGAAGTAATTGAATTAAATCGAATGTCAGTAAAAATGAATGGTATGAAATCGAATTTGTGCCATTCACATCGTTTCTGAGGCAATTCCACTTGACAGGGTCACATTCGATTGTCAATCACAAGGATTGGTATGAAATCGAATGTGGACCATTGATTTTTCTTATACAATTCAAATGCCAATGTAAGACCCAACGCGAAATCCATGTTCATCTGTCAAATAGTAAGTTTGCATAATAAAATCGATTTTAAACTCACACAGCGAGTGCCTTGTGGGGTTGTAAGGGTTTAAGGCAGCGCATCAGATTATTTGCCATTTTAATATTTTTGTAAAATTGAATTTATATAGGAGCAACGATTTGTCTTCCATTTCAGACTCCAGTGTTCCACTCACACATTAGGGCGAAAAATCCGACGAAACCCCTCTCTAATTCAAACCTTGGTGCCTCCAAAATCCCCAACCGTTTCACGACGAGGTTACATAGCAGTTATCCTCCCATATTTGAAAAACCCACCAACAATGCCGAGGACAAAAACGGTCTCTGATAGGTTTAAGGAACACAACATCACCAAGGAAGACCTCCAACGGTACCGGGAACACATGAGCAAGATTCGTGTGTCAAATCGCAAAGGGAAGGCAAGCATTGGTGGTAAACGGGATGAAGACATTGATGAGTTTGTGGCTTGTGCAAAATGGAAGGAGGAGCAGGTGAGGCGAACTAATTTGAACCAAAAAAGAGCGGCCAAAAGAAAGCAAACGGCCAAAGGTTCTCAGAATTCCAATGCTAAGAAGAGAAAGACGAAAGATGACAAAGTGGACGATGAAACAGTGCAAGCCAGTGAAGATGGCTCTGATGGAACGCAAGAAGACACTGGTGACTCTAACTCCAAGTCCAGTGATGATGATGACAATGCAGGTGTTTCCCATTCAGAGAAGGAGGCCTCTGCGAGTGTTTCACAGGAAGAAGAGGCTTCAGTTTCATCTGAATCAGCAAAGAGCCACTCGTCCAAATCCCAAAAAATTGCTACTTCCAACTCTGGTCAAGAAGATGGGTCTGGTGATGATGAAAATGATGCTGCTATGGACGAAAAGGACAAGATTAATCTTAGGAAACTGTTGAAGAAGAGGCTACACCGCATTTGCATTCCTGATGATAAATCTGACTTCAATTCATCCAAGCTTGAAAGGTACCAAGATTTGCATGCTAATCGTACCATTTCCAAAATGAGTAGAGTTAAACTTGATACATTCGATTCTGAATTCAAGTTTGGCCTGTCACATTTGCTTGCTCCTTACAAAAATCTGGTTGAACTGTCACTGCCTTATAGTGATTCTGTTGTAAGGGTTTTTTATTCTAATTTCAGAGTTGTCAATGAAATCCTTAGAACAGTTGTGAGGGGAAAGAAAATTGTGATCACCCCTAAGAAAATAACCAACTGGCTGGGACTTAAATCCCCACAAGATGATGACTCTGAGTTCACTGAAAGTGAAGTGTACAAGACCTTGATGAACACTGATGCCTGCCCAAGTAACCCTGTGCTGAAGCCTGCTTTAATGCCCGATGCCCATAGAGTGCTTTGGTATATATACTCCAGGAATTTTGTGAACAAGGGGGGACACTACACAGCATTCACCCCTGAGGACAAAGAAAACCTTACCCGGTTGGTTAAGGGGAAGGCAATTGCAGTAGGCAACCTTATCTATGAAAATATGATCAAGGCTGCAACTGCTTTCAAAAGGAATACCCATCTGCCATTCCCCTCAGTTGTTTCTTTAATCCTGAAAGAAAACAAGGTGTGGTATTTGGAAAATGGTGAGCCCCCAATCTGGACTGATGAGTTTGATTACAAAGTTTTAAACCACATGCAGATACCAGTTGGAGGCCGAAATGTGACAAATGATCAGCCTTCTCCATTAGCAAGCAATAACCCCCATGCCAATATTGAACAAAGTATCCCTGCACAATCCAACACTCAGGCCCACCCTACTGGTTTGGTCCATTCCTTAGCTGCAGAAGAATTGTCAACAATGTTGGGTCAGACTGTCCAGCAAAAGATGGATGAATTGGGTTCAAATATTATGCAGCAACTTCAAACCATCTCCACCAGGCTGGGGCTCTTGGAAAGTGACATGAGCAAGGTTCGGATTGATTTGCAAGACATTTATCAGTATGTTGCATCCAAGAGGGAAAATACTGATAATTTCACTACTCCTCCCTCAAGCGACCCCACTATGCACACTGATGACCCACTTGGAAACATTTCCTTCTCCCCTCCACATGCCTCAACACAGCACATTCCACCATTTTCCCAACCACCAGGCAATGATGGTTCTGTTGAAGAAGACCCCCACATTGAAGCAGCGTCTGCACAACCCCAATCCACCCCTGCACAGCCCCAATCCCCCCCTGGACAGCCCCAATCCACCCCTGCACAGCCCCAATCCCCCCTGGACAGCCCCAATCCACCCCTGCACAGCCCCAATCCCCCCCTGCACAGCCCCAATCCACCCCTGCACAGCCCCAATCCCCCCCTGCACAGCCCCACAGCCCCACTGAACAGCCCCAACCTCCTGATTTTGCGGAACAACCTTTAGAGACTGTCACTCCCCTCTCCATTGTGCCAGTTACACATCCATTCAACCCTCCCCACGCACCTTCTAGAGGTATTGGTGAGCCTACTCCCCTGTCATATATCCCAAGCACAGATTTTTCATCATCCTTTTCAGCTCACAACTTACTTCACAGTGTCATTGGGGACCAAACAAATCTTTCCCATTCCCTGCCAACTGATTATCCTGCTGGTTCCTTCACCAATGTTAACTTACCAGAGCCTACTAATCCAAGGGGAAGGCAGAAGAAGACTGGCGCAAAAAAAATCTCACCTAGCAAGAAGAAGAAGAACTGAAGTGCAGCACTTTTTGTTTGTACTTTTATTGGAAATGTTTCATGCACTTATTGTATGTCATTTTGTATGTCCTTTTGGTTCCTCTCACTGTTATTTGCTGAAGTTAAGTGAGTTGGATGCATTTTATGTTTTTAGACAGTGAACCTTTTGTTAATTTACTCATGTATTTCACTTTCTTCCTAATGTTCAGGTTCATTTCACTAATCTGATCCGTTCACAATCAAATTTGTCTTTCTCTTCTTTTTTAAAATCGATTTTGATGCTGTAAATTTGAGTTTACGCAAAATGATAACTTTATCCCTCCCTTTACATTCGATTTTTTACATGTTCAACTTAACCCACAGAATACCTTTTCATGTTCCTAAATTCGATTTTGAATTCTAAACATTAGCTTTTCCACTACATTGCTTCACCAAATTTTCACAAACATAAGAATGTCTGATATAAAATCGATTTTCCTGTACTTAAATTAGATTTTGAATTGTAAACATTACATTTCCGTACTTGTTGCTTACACTGACCATTTATCATAGGTTAAAAAAATTTGCTTCTTCCATTGTCAATAGTTACCACAATGTAGACATAACTTCCAGCATTTTGTCCTGCTATATTTACACCAAAATACAATGTAAAACAAAAAAATACACACTTCATTTCTTCATGCAACATACAATGTATTTTACACCAAACTACCTATTTCAAATCTCACACCACCCATTGTTAAACCATTCATCCAACCAAAATATTTACATTTTTCATTACAATAAATTGCCCTTCTTCTGTTCCCCTTGGTGACCTTGGCTGATGTATGATCTTTCTTCTCCACGCTCCCACAGCCACAGTTTGATGCATGTCCCTCAAAGCAAAGCGACCTCTCAATCATATTGTCTCCCTCAAAACCAGATATGGGAACAAATGATATTTTCTCTGGGTTGTAACCAACCTTCTTCAAGTATGAAGACACTTCCTTGACAATTTCATCATATCTTGTCTTGGAGTACTTGGGAGTACTAGCATCCATCTGTCATGGACAATTTCACTCTTGACACCAAGAGTGAAACCAAGGAGAGCAAGCTCCTTACCAGATCGCCTGTCAATCTTGGTCAAAAGCTCAGCAAACTTCACAGCAATGTGGGACGTGTGGCAGTCAAGCACTGGAGCATAACCGTTACCGATCTGGCCACGATGGTTCATGATGATGACCTCAGATGTAAAGTTGGCTGCTTCCTTCGCAGGATCATCATTGGAGTTAGATGCAACATAACCACGCTTGAGATCCTTCACTGCAACGTTCTTCACATTGAATCCCACACCAGTCTCAACACGTCCCACTGGAACAGTTCCGATTCCTCCAATCTTGTACACATCCTGAAGGGGCAACCTGAGGGGCTTGTCTGGGAGCCTCTTGGCCTCGTTGATCTGATCAAGGACATCAAGGAGGGTTGGTCCCTTGTACCAAAAAGGGTTGGTGGACCTCTCAATCATGTTGTCTCCTTCCAAACCAGAGATGGGAACGAAGGGAATCTTGTCAGGGTTGTATCCAACCTTCTTCAAATAGGATGACACTTCCTTCACGATTTCATCATACCTGCCCTTGGAGTACTTGAGAGTGGTGGCATCCATCTGTAGCAGAGGAAAATGGAAAACCATATTACAACATGACAATGAATGCAATAATCAATTCAATATATATTCAAATTTACCAAGGAACCATAATTAGATACCTTGTTGCAGCAGCAAATCATCTGCTTCACACCAAGGGTGAAAGAAAGGAGGGCGTCCTCACTGGTCTGCCCGTCTTTGGAAATAGCAGCCTCAAACCCACCAGTGGTGTAGTCAATGATGAGGATAGCACAGTCAGCCTGGGAAGTTCCAGTAATCATGTTCTTGATGAAATCCCTGTGTCCGGAGGCATCAATGACTGTGCAGTAGTACTTGGTGGTCTCGATTTTCCAGAGAGCAATATCAATTGTGACTCCTCTTTCACGCTCAGCTTTCAGCTTGTCCAACACCCAGGCGTACTTGAAGGACCTCTTATTCATCTCAGCAGCTTCCTTCTCCAACCTCTCAATAACACGCTTGTCAATACCTCCAAGCTTGTAGATGAGATGGCCGATGGTGGTTGATTTCCCAGAATCCACATGGCCAATGACCACAATGTTGCTGTGAGTCTTCTCCTTACCCATAGCAACTTACACCATACTTCAAAAATAAGGAGCAATTCTAGAATGGCAATGCATATTCAACTTCTACAATCAACCACATCGATATTTCTGTCCTAATTCATATTTGCCAAATTTATAACATTCCTTTTACCACGAAAGTTCAAAAAACACAACGCCTACCTCTATTAACCATCATTTCCGCCGGAATCCAAGCTGACCAGCCATCGTCGTCCATCGTCTCCCACTTCTCCGCTGGATCTGCCTCCCACAAATCGCAGGAACTGGCACCTTCTTCACCGTGCATCTTCTTTTTCTTTTATCATAAGTGAGGGCATTTTCGTCATTTGTCAAATATTTTCCCTCATAACCCTTTATTTTCATCCAACCAAACAAAAATTTTCCCTTAAAAATCATTTCTATTTCAGTGGTAACCAAACACATCAACCCCTTTTAATTTTCCATTCCATTCCATTCCGTTCCATTCCATCCTAAAATTTTCTGTGAACCAAACGGGCCCTAAAGGTATGGTGGCTTTTTGGATCCCTTTTTCTAGCCAACAGCATTGTGCACTCAACATTGTGGTCAGAAGGAAATTCAAAATTCAAACATTATCCTGCCTCCCATCTCAAATAGAAGGAATCTCTCTTTTAGAACACTTGTCTTCATTTCCAACCCAAACTCAAACTCACCCCGGAGCATTTCCATGACATCATCACTAGCCTTACATGGAACCACAACCGCCTTCACCCTCTTACTTTTTAGCTCCAAGTGTGTCATCCCCAGGACAAGCACTCAAATTTGATGGCCACTCATCCTCTCGATGGATCTACATATTCGTCTTCTTCCACACTTCATCTTTGCCTTCGTTGGCCAGAAATTATAGAAAACCCTTGATGGTATGCTAAATTGGGCTATTTGGGTGGGCTGATTTTCTCTACTCTTTTGGGGCATGGTTCTATATTTCTATCAATAGGTATAGGTACTAGAGCTAGCGAACACACAACCTTTTTTTTTTTTACTGAGCTAGTGAACACACTTCAATAGCTAGCTTTTAAGTATCTTTTAAATATGTATTCTTAGATATGCCATATAAGGCTGATTAACCATGAGCATGATAAGTTTATATAAAAAAATGAATTAATTAAATTAGTTGAAATTAATTAATTATTGCGAAAGATTAAAATTACTCTATAAAAAAATTAGCAATGAGTTTGGTTAATCAAGTAGGAAAATTTTTATAATTAGTTAAAAATACTATATGTAAAAAGTTATTACTTCAAACAAAGTTTCGAAGGCTGAGTCCCCCCACCCCCAAAAAAAAAAAATTTAAATTTACCTTACAATAGCCATATTTATCATGGCAACTAGGGATGAGTCTTGATTGGAGAGCGAGTTTTTACTCTAATTCGATGCCATTTTATTGCTTCTTCGTTTACATTGGCACAGTTTCAAGCATATCATCTAAGAGCCCAAAATCAAGCACAACTTTAAACGCTACCACAGATCAATGTATAAAAAGTTTCCTTTTCTTACTTTAATTTATGCATATCAGATATAATCACCACCTGATGTCAATCAAGACTGCATGCAGATGCTGATTCATTGAAATTTCTTTCGATTCCTGCTGTGTATGGCGCTAATAAACGGAAAACATGAAAATTACGATGGTTCAACTTAAACATATCAACCGCACCTATTGACAGCCAATGAACAGAGACTTTTTTGGCCAAAAAAATGTAACAGTAAAAATTTTATAAAAAGTTTTATACGACGCATGATTCTCTGTTATTTTGGTTACCTTTGCTACATTGGTGAATTATCACAAGCACACCCATAAAATGAATTTCAAAATGTAAATTCCTTCAATCTCTATCCCACCAGTTTTATATATTCTGACGCTTCCGAGTGATGATATTACTGTCGACGAGTGCAGACAAATATCCGCCAAAATGTTGTGCAGAGAAGCAAAAAACCACATTCAACAAGCACATCCACTTGACGGCGGTTGAGATTGATTGCTGGCATTAGAAGACTTCAAATTAACATCAACCATGTCCTCTTGTTTTGCAGATGATAGTGTCTCCATTCCAGGCAATGCAGCTGCAATTTTTCGGAAGAGGGCCTGGATAAAGGTTCAAAAGAAAAATACAAGGGTCAAAAAACACTTTTTGCCTGTAAAAGATTATCAGAACTGTAGCAAATAGATCCCATTTTACATAAAGCTAAATTCAGAAATCATATACTAGGTTGATTAGAAGCAACAGGACTAACAGTTTAGGAGTTATTCAAATCATAAAGCATTCACACCAAATCATGTAATGTGTCGCCCTGTTGTGGACCACTCGCAACATATCATCCAAGAGAGATGATGAAAAACATCCATTTCACTCGTTCTATATAAGAACACACACAAAACCAATGTACCACGTCCATGATAATACTTTGGTACAATTCATCTATTTCTAAATGGAAGCAGGGAATTCATGGAAATTTTTGATAATTTGAAAGAAAAGAAGGCAGTAGGCTTACCTTAATATTAAACCCAGCTTTGGCACTAGTCTCAATAAACATAACATTCAGCTCTTTGGCTTTTGCTTCCCCTTCCTCTATAGAGACTTGTCTGTGGATTCGTGTAAAGATGAATGTTAGTAAAACAAAGGACTTCAAATATCAGCACATTACACCTACGGTACAGCAAGGACATATTATGCATGAAATATTTTAGGGTGAAACCCACCTAAGAAAATCTTAGCAACAAATCTAAATTTTCTTTATATCAGACCAAGGCTGACACTAGACTTTGCCGAGGTCAGGCTAATCTTCTATGGGAAGATTAACAGACATCGTGTCTTCAACAAGCCGCCAACTAGGGGTGTCCAAAACCGGGAATGGGAATCACTATTCCCAGTTCCTGTCCTGAATTAGGACCAGGACTGATTTTCAATCCCGGTCCCGGTCTCAGGATTTCTCGATTCCACCAGGATCGGGAATTCCCAACACTTTTTTTTAACAAAATCAAACATTTGGGCCTCCTGACCAGTTTTGATAAATAATAATTCACTGTATTAATTCCAAATTATAAAAATTTAAATTAATAAAAAAGATTCAGCAAATAATATAAATGCTGTTAAAAATGTCAAAAATAAATATCAGTACTACTATAATACAAACAGGCACAAAATATCACACAGTCATTATTATATACTGTTGATCTCATTCTAACGACGTAATCATTAATTATATAAACTCTTTTCAAATCCATTCATGCAAGAGCCGAGGCCCAAGGGTCTGTGACTGCAATAAAATATAAAAAGGAGCAGAAGGTTCATACATACACATTATTGCATTGCTCTAACCTCTGTGTTCATTATGAAAAATAGTCTCTGTGGGTACTGGGTTGAGCGAGTTTGGGCCCGAAGGTTTTTTTTTTTTTAACTCTTGTCTTGGGCTGAACTTGGCTTGGGTCTCCAATTTTTTTTAAATTATATATATATGGCCGGGACCGGGATTTCCGAAGCCTTTCCTAGATCCCGTCCCGGTCCCGGGATTTTCATTCCTGGAATTTCCGGGACGGGAAATTCCTGACCCAACTTGCCGAGACCGGGACGGGACAGCTGGGAGTGGGATCATTTGGACATCCCTACCACCAACGCTTGCTAAGGACCCATTTGGTTCAACTCCAAAGTCTCCAGGAGTTCTGGTAATGATAATCCCATTGGCATTGCCACAGAAAATGAGTATGGTAGGCGTTTTATCTTGGTAATCCTGATTATATGGCAATCATGACTACCAAAAAGTTGATAATAGAGATCCATAGGTCCCACAAATCATTAACACAGACACACTAGCGTACATATAACATATACTCTTCGCCAAACGTCCAAACCATATATGCAGACATAAACAAACGTACATAACAGGTGCACATGAAACCATAGGTTAGAAATTACATAGTTGTCTTATCATTCAGAGCATATATACTTGGCCAAACAATATCCCAACGCAAAGATCCATTTAACTCAATGAATTATAAGCGCTTCTTACATGCCTCATACACAGTACAGAAACATTTCACTTAATCATATTACACATGGTACTTGTTACAAATCCTTGATTTTGAAAGGACACTTTAAGCCATTCATACCAATCAAAATGGTAAAACTATAGCAGCTTCCACGTTCAAACTTTAGCCACTTTAACCCCAATTCACACATAAACCAACTATAGTCTAGATGAACAATTTCTCTGTGCGGTGATTATTAATTCTTTAATAAATCATGAAGCTAATGGATAACACAGATGAGAGAAAGAGAGATAGAAAAAGACCACCATCTGATAAAATATTATTCTCTTAACTACTCATTACCTCTTTTCAACCAGATCTGTTTTGTTCCCAACAAGAACAATAATGACATCGCTGCCTCTCTCACTTCTCACCTCTTCAATCCACTTGGTTGTGTTCAAAAAGGTCTGCCGGCCTATATAATAATCACAAGAACATCAGCATTATAAGAAACAGTTTTGCATAGGTTCTGGGCAAAATTTAAGTCAATGCATCATTCAAGTCTCTCTGAAAGATCACACAGGAAATTGAATGCTTGAATTTGTAAGAGAATGTGACTTTTAAGAATTTGCAGGCACTGTACAATGTTATAATAGAATGGGCAGCAACAGGAGAATGGCCGGATTAAAAAGAAGTCATAGATGACATACTAGCAACATCATATACAATAACAGCAACAGATGAGTCTCTAATATAGCTTGGAATAAGACTTCGAAACCTTTCCTGTCCAGCAGTATCCCTGTCCAAAAACATGAAAAGAGTTATTTTAGCGGGGAAAAGGGCAATGAGATTGGTAATATAGAAACTAAAGATCAGCCAACCAAACACCTCTAACTTTTATAGACCATAAATGGATATCCATAAGCGCCATATTCTCAGACTTCAAGATAAAGTTACCAGGAAATTCGATGTTTACCTACATCTGTTACAAATTAGAATGACTTTTCTTGCTTTCTTTTTAAATTTAGACTAAACAGAAACAATGATGGTGCCAGACCAGTTCCACAAAACTTTTCCCTTCCCTTCCCTCTTATATTATGAGATGTTGACACAACCACATCTTACCATAACTGCAGTCGGACAGTTCGATCTTCAAGATACATAGTTTTAGATAGAAAATCAATACCAATTGTAGCCTGCTCGCAGAAGCACAAAACAAGTTTTAGTGTTTAAACAAGAATAAATAAACAAATAGATAAAGTTAGCGAAATAAAAATACATAGATTACAAGATGTTGAATGCTAACAGGGTACAACGAGAACAGAAAGGTTAAAATGGTCTTAATAGCCCATGTGTCAAGTAATTATGCATATATTGGGATTTAATTAGAAAGGCTGCTGAATACAGATCACGGATGTTACCAATGTGTCTACATATTTGTTTCTTGTCTAATTTTCAAGATTCTTTTGGCTTTTGGAGATCAACCCTTTAGCCGTCGCAAATTGCACTTTGCAGTTCTGGTTCGATCAATATAAAACTTACTCTGCTTTAATTTTTTTTTTTAAAAAAAAAAAAATTTTACTCCCGACGGGTTCATTGATTTCATGCACAGGTATTATGTATCCAAATTTCTCCGAACTTAACGTTAGCGCTCCTTATTGAGACATGTAGAATAATCAACATGTCTTATTTGTTTCTTCAACCTCGGTTTTACGAATAAATATCATTAAAAAGAATCCATTGAGACATTTCAATCCAGCAATAAGTAAGAAATCCAGCTAAAATAGCTAAATCAAGGACAGAAAGATGAAGTAGTGGTTTCAGGAGGCCTGTTTTGGAGGAGATGGATCTGATACCTGATAGGTATTATCGAACTTGTCGTACATGAAGCGAGTGATGATGCTGGTCTTGCCCACGGACTGGTCACCCAAGAACACCAGCTTGTACTTGGCCAAGGCAGAAAGGGGCGCCATTTGAAATGAAGAATTGAGTGAAAGAAGGAGAGGAAGAAGAGTCAACTCTCTCCCAGAGAAAAACCCCGCCTTCGATTCGTCGATGGGGTTGATCTCTGATGGGCAACGCGGAGACGGAGAGCAAAATGAACGAGTTATTTACATTCTTTTTTTTTTTTTTTTTTTTGTGCGTCTAGAGAGTAACGGTGCAGTCACCATGACACCATGTGCCAGTCACGTTCCGAAAGATTTTTTTTTTTTTTTTAATATAAACTGTATTACAATAAGGACTACACTGGTCCAAATTACAAACTAAAGATTACTAATCTTCCTCCTGGTGCACCACCTCCTCGTACCAAGGTGGTGGTTGTTCCAAGATACAAAAGTTGGAGTCTAAAGAGTGGGAGCTCTTAGCCAAGAAATAAGCCCAAGCATTGTTCGATCTACTAACATGGTCTAGTTTGACTTGCCAATCTCTATGCCAAATTAGTCTAGTCTCATCAATGATATCCCTAATGGGATGATTGACATCACAGCCCTTAAGGATTAAATTAATTGCCTCAATACAGTCAGATTTAACCACCACATTTCTAAACCCTTTGGACCAGCAAATATTAAGTCCATACAAAATACCAAGGATCTCTGTAATGGTAGAGGGGACAGTCATCAATTTACAGCTGAAGCCTGACACCCATCCCTCTTCCGGGTTCAGGATGAGGCCACCACATCCAATAGCTCCACTTGCCAACACGGACCCATATACCTCTACGGTGAAAGCATCCCTATGGGGGTTCTGTAAGTATACTTGAACCCTTCTAGGCATGTATAAACTGAATGAGGTAATCAAATCCTTGTCCATGCTAGCCCGAAAGAAAGTAGAATGACCACTCGAGGCATCATAAGGTTTATCTGTACAAAAGATTTTACCACATCGATCAGTCCAAATATCCCAACAAACATAACTGAATAAAGTAGGCCAGGGAATTTTCTTGGTGAAAGCTTGTCCCGCTTCATGAATAAGGTTCCATTGAATCCATGCCGCTCCCTGCAGAAAGGAGAAGTGTTGCCACATGGAGGGAGCCACCACAAATTTCCAACGAAGGATGGCATTTGAGCAGTCCTAGATAAGATGCATGCAGTCCTCGACCTGATGGCATCCAAAGGAGCAAGATACTTCCTCCATGATCCCACGACTTCCTCGAAGTTCTGCTGTGTGAATCCTACCATGGGAAAAAAGCCACAGGAAGGTCTTTATCTTCTCTGGCGCTGGAAATCTCCATATCAACTTTCACACACTGTCATCCTGTCTTTGAGTACCTGCATTAAGAAAGAGATATGTAGATTTAATAGTAAAAGAGCCATCACTGGATGGCTTCCAAAAGAATTTATCCTCTCCTCTCTCCTCACAGGGTAGGTGTGAACACACTATGCTCTCAACAACATGCTGGGGGAGCAAGGACCTTCTCATTCCCATCAACCCATGATTCTGAGCCTGGAAATAAATCAACTAGAGGGCGGTTAATGTTAGACCAACTGTCCAACCAAAATGAGGTTATTTTTCCATCACCTATCTTCCTCCCAAGCCCCTTCTTGAAATCCCCCCAAACTTTGCATATACCTCTCCAAGTGAGAGAAGAGTGGGCCTTTTTAGTTATGTTTAGGAGGTAATCATCTCCACAAGTATACTTAGACCTGAGGACCCTGACCCACAATGCTTCTCTATCACAAAGTAATTTCCAGCACAGCTTCATAATGAAAGCCTCATTTTGTTTCCTAAGGTTTTTTCTCCCAAGGCCTCCGGCATATTTTTCCTCTGTAATTTGTTGCCAAGATAAGAGATGAATCTTCCTTTTACCATCATCTTCACCCTATAAGAAGCTCCTACTCTTCCTTTCTAAGGTCTGAATGAGAAGTTTATGAAGGAGAATTGTTTGCATATAGTACGGAAAAAAAGAGCGGAGAGGACTGCTTTGATCAATGTAGCCCATCCAGCCATATTTAGACATCCTTTTTTCTACCCCGCAAGTCTCCCCTGAGATCTTTCCACGATTGGGGTAAAGGTAACATAAGAAGCCCTCTTATGGATGAGAGGTATACCAAGGTATTTGCCAAGATCGCCTGTCAAGCCAACTCCCATTTTCTGACTCATATCAAAAGCAAGTGAAAAATGGACATTATTAGAGAAGCAGATCTTAGTTTTTGCAAGACTTACTTTCTGGCTTGAAGCAATACAAAATATGTTCAAACAATCCATCATTACTTCAGTTTGGAGAGTAGAGGCTTCTCCAAATAGAACTAGATCATCGGCAAAAAAGAGGTGAGAAATTGGAGGACCAAATGAGACCAGCTGCACCAGTTCCCACATACCCTTATCAATGGCATCCTAGATGATATGGTTCATTCTCTCCATACATAGGGTAAAGATGTAGGGGGACATTGGGTCGCCTTGTCTGATCTCCCGAGTGGCCTCAAAGCTATAGGAGGCCTCACCATTCCAAAGAACCTTAAAGGAGGGACTAGTTACACATGCCATCATAAAATGACTAATCAATTCCGGTATTCCTGCTAACCTCAGAGTCTCTTGGATGTAGCACCATTCCAGCCGATCATAGGCTTTTTCCAGATCTACCTTAACAGCACACCAACCAGATGCCCCTGTTTTAAGCTTCATGGAATGAATAACCTCTTACGCGACAATGATATTGCCACTACTCTGCCTTCCAGCTATAAAACTGCTTTGGTGATGCCCTACAAGCTTCCCCGTCAATCCCTTGAGGCGTCTACTGTGAAGTCCCACATCAGCTGGGATCGAAGTGTGCCTAGCCTATATAAGGGGGCATATTCTCCTTCCCCTCAAGACGCGTTTTCACGGGTGAGTGTGGGAGGCTTAGGCCATTATCCCTACCTTGAGGAACAAAATCGTGAGGGGCATAGCTATGTCGCCAAAGCGGACAATATCTTGAGCGAGGCTTGGGCTGTTACATCTACTAATAATATTTGTAACGATCTTGTAGCTAACGTTACACAAGGAGATCGGCCGGAATTCTTTCATTCTCTCTGGACTATCAACCTTAGGAAGAAGGACCAAGTTAGTGTGGTTGACATCTTTGATTTTCATGGGGTCTTGGAA